>OY720123.1:7502500-8752500 GCA_963082685.1 Cyclophora albipunctata
GTCTTAGTCAGGAGATTGTCTTGGTCTTGAAATATAAAGAGGGGCAGGTAAATTGCATTCTGGCACAGGCGTAGCTATGAGAGGAGTAAGTCCAAAGAACTTCAATATCCAGAATATCATTGTAATAACACCATGATGATGAAGACACTGGTAGGGATGCATCATATTTATCATGAAGAAATTATCATTTAAAAACATTGATAAAGAAAATGTATTTCAACCATGCTACCTTCATTATGCTTCAGATCCTAATCTGATATTTAAGATACAAGTATACGAAACTAATCTCATTCATTTCGATGTCAAGGTGGGTCGCCTCCGTGGTGTAGCTGAAACCTTGCGAGCAAACGCTGAGGCAGCCACCAGAGCGCACCGCGAAGCTCAAGAGCAAGTCAGTGAACTCGCTGCCCAACTCAATGCAGCTAGAGAAGCTGAGAGGAGGGAGAGAGAGGCGTCGGCAGCAGCAGCCGAACTGCTGGCAGCGGCCAAGCATGAGCTGCAACGACTGAGAGAAGTGCCGCCGCCACCGCCGGATCCTAGACTAGATGAATTGAGAAGAGAACTCACTTTGTTAAGGACACAGAATAAGTGTAAGTATCTCCTATCGACTTATTGTTTGAAACTGTCCTAACTATTGGATGTGTGCTTTTCTCGCTTTTCTTTAGTCAGCAGATATGTTTGTGGATTTAATGAAGGTTTCTGCTGTATTCTTGTTTTGACTAACTTTAATGGTGGTTGACTAGGCAATCAAACTTGGATACTTTCCAAAATTATAATAAAGCAAACGCACTTTTTTAGAATTTGCGTCACAACCAATGAAACATGAAACATGATCCTATCAGTCTGCCTAATCTAGAGAAATAGATAAAAATGGTTTGTACTATCAATCAATGTTACGAAAATATAACCCACGTAATTTACACGCACTGATATTATCTAAAACATGTACGGGGATAAATTTTACTGTGATAAGTAGCTCTCTGTGTCCTTGAAAAATGTAAGAAAAAAATTGTTCACAGCTTAGCATCAGTATGGTACTAAGGACCACTGAGCTAATTTATGACCTAGTTCTGCTATATTAACCTGAAACGTAATTGTACTTAATATGTTATAAAATATATCGTTCAAGCAGACCAACCCGAGTAATAAAACCAAAAAGCCTTAATACATCATGAGTGAAATCCCAAAAAGTACTCATAACATCTGATTGAAACATTTTATAGACTGTCTCTGGAAAACCCAAGAAAAAACTCATAATATTGAACAAATTTCCAGCTCTATCGGAAGCTCAGGAGGAGCTCCAAGCTCAGATCTTGACGCGTGGCGTGGAGGAGGGCCGCAGCCTGCTGGACGGCGTCAGCGGCCCGCTGGTCGGGACCAACTCGCTGGCGCACGAGCTGTCGCAGATGAGCGACGATGAGGTAAATACAGGCTTTCATACTGAAACTATGGATATAGTAAAGGCAGTATTTCAAAATCGGTCACAGGCAGCAACCGCAAGCTGTTTTCGAACAATAATAATTAGTTTGCGGACGCCGGACTGCATCAACCTCCCTTGCACAACGAACGTCACAGAAGCCAACTGGACGGGATATAATTAATACTATGTGTTGATTAGTGGAATATTCAAAATTCGAATTTTCCACCAATGTGACAATGCTCAATCAACACACAGTATTTATTATACTCTTGTCGCCTTCTGTCACATTTATTTTGTTAGGCGGGCAGCAATGTTCGCTCACCGACTGCTACAGTAGACTGCTCTTGCGGTCTGCCGCTGTTGATTGACAGATATTGAGCCTATTTATATTTAAGTCTGGTTGATACAATATCTTACCTAAACCTATTACTTACTATACACTTTATATTTGAATTGAAGCATTATTGGACACTTTATTCATTAACCATTATTCACTTTTTATTTAAACAAAACATGGAAATGTATGCCAAAATTAAGATTCGTTTGCGATTCGCTTAAAGGACAATATTTTGGAAAATACGATCTCATGCCTGAACGGAGTCATCATCATCGCTTGCTTCGCTTCATCTAAGCCTGATCGACTCATTTGCAATTTTATATTATCATGTATGCATTTTTGCAGCTCGATGCGCAAACGCAATCCGATCTCGCCATAGAGATGGAAAAGGTACGATATTTAACATAACTGTGCATGTTTGTACTTTAATGTACCTATAACTTCTAACTTTGCATGCTTTGTATCGCGTGAACACACCGTGGGACTTAAAGTACCTTTTTCATACTTTATTCCTAACCATTCACTAACCATCACGTCATCTAGACAGATAACTGTAGATTTCACAAAACTTTAGTGTAGCATACTGACTTGATTTGGTTTTAGTTTTTCAACTCAAAAATACACAATATTTATGTGAATTTGTTCTTCTTTTCAGTTACAAAAAGCTTTAAAAGAACAGCAAGATGTCAACGTTCAGCTGAGAAATTACATCGACGGAATGCTGTTAGCTATAGTAGAGAACTATCCGCAGTTGCTTGAAGTCAAATATCAGAAAGAAGCGAGTGCTAGACCGTAATGTACTTTGTAGATGCCATTATTTATGTAATACTAGCAGCGCCCCGTGGTTTTACCCGCGTTGTGCCCGTTCCCGTGGGAATTTCGGGAATTTTTATACATATAAACCTTCCTCTTGAATCACTATATTCTATTTTAAAAAAACGCGTCGAAATCCATTGAGTAATTTTAAAGATCTAAGCATACATAGGGACAGACAGACAGGCATATACCGAAAAGCGACTTTGGTTTATACTATGTAGTGATTATTATTTGTTAAAACGGGAACTTACGTACGACGGAGGTTACTGTTGAGTGTCCCTCAACACGTTTCGGTCACGTACGGTGACCTTCATCAGGAGGTGGGTGAAGCGCTCGCGACAGCGTCTCTCCCCGCACACTGTCGCACACTGTCGCACGCTGTCGCGAGCGCTTCACCCACCTCCGGATGAAGGTCAACGTGACCGAAACGTGTTGAGGGATGAGCCATGTCAGAGGCCTTTGGCGGCTCAATAACTCTGACAACAGGATTGGTCAGGTTGACCACCCACTCGATAAGAAGAATTAATAGTAAAATATGTAGTGATTATTCCAATTTTATTTCTATTGTTGACTTTCATAATAGCCCAAAGTTTATTTCATCTGTCTATCCGAATCAGTTAAATAATAATAAAAACTATTTAAACGCAACAAGTTATTCAAAGACTCTACTTCCTGTCTGTAACTCTTTCCATTTTCATATCTTTATTATTACAAATTGATATTATAAATGGTTACTGTGATATGATAAGGGTAAACTTATTGGATACCTTCGCCTAAATTAGGGGCTTAAATATTATTCCTATATATTAATTTCAGAAATTATATTTTAACAGTCAAATTTCTCGTTTTATCCATCCACGTATATTTAACTATAACTCAACACAAGGCTAAATAAAAATTAGGTGCCTATCTAAAGGATATGTAAATATAGTGTAGAATAAATATAAAACAAATATATATATACTTAAATATACAGAACATATATAAATAAATTAGTTAAATAATAGGTAGGTATACAAAGATCTTTAGAAACGAACATTGTCTTTGTATATGATAATGTTAAAGGCCAGGCCGTCCGCATAGAATTTAGCGACTTTAATAACTACTTATTTGAATACTATGATGTTAATATACGAAAGGCTGAAAGAAAGATAGATGAATGCTTGTGTTTAGTGAATAGTGATTGATTAGTCTTAGCTTAGACATTTTAGTACTTCCAATAAAATTAGCGATTGAGCAAGCACTGTATAAACAAATGAAGCCATTTATTAAAAAAATGTATTTCTAATATCATTTTAAGTTAGAAATTAATGAATGAAATGTTATAATATAATAATTATTATAATAAGAGAGATTGTGTACCTATATTTTTACAATGAGATATTTATAAGGTTGGCATGTAGCTAGCTGTAGGCATTTGTGTAAATTTTGATAACATATAATGTATAATGAACTATGGTATTGTATAACAGTCATGAAATAAAATGAATTCTAAAACATCAATTTCATTTATTTTAGAATAATAATTACCTGATTTTTAAGATTTATTTTCAGTTTTGGCTTCTTATTCGTCTAATCTGTTTTCGTCGTGTTCTTCAGTATTTTCGTTGGTGACTTTTTTACTTTGATCCAAGTTGCTCAGAACTTTCTGTACGTCCAATCTTAACATCATGAACTTGGGGTCCATTAATTCTTGAAACTGGAAAAAGACGTTACCATTTTAAATTAATGTTTATGATCTAAATCAGTGGTTTTCAAAGTGTGGGGCGCGCCCCCCAGGGGGGGCGTAGAGACCTTTAAAGGGGGGCGCGAGCTACCGGTGTGGTTAAGTATAAAAAACCCGCGACTGCTGTGAGAATAATGCATTCTAGACTGCTCGATACGACCAATATCAATCACGTAGTTATATAATCAAGACTAATATATAAAATTTATTATCGTTTCCTAAATGAACGAATTTTAATAATCTTATTGGAGATAAACAAGAAATTACTCCCGTCGCCGCGTCGTCGGTAGGTATACCGAAAGCGCCTACCCGACCGAACCCCGCGCCGCCCGAACGTGCCCGAAGTTGATTCGGCCACGTTCGGGCGGCGCGGGCGGATCATTCGTTCATGTGTACCTCTGCCGCACGCTACGGTCGCTCCCGCGCACCCCGCTATTGTCTCTGCTCGCTCGCTCATTACTCAGTTCGACTCACCAAGTTCTATCGCGCAGTTGTTTGTTGCAGTCACGCACACGTACCTAATTAATTTTTGTTTCAACATGAGTTCGACTAAAAAACGCAAATACAATGACGATTATCTGAAATACGGTTTTGTTTGCCTAACTAAAAATGATGGTGACCATCCACAGTGCGTTATCTGTTATGAAGTTTTGAGCAATGATGCATTAAGACCGACTCGTCTGGAGAGACATTTGTTGACAAAACACAGCGATTTAAAGGACAAACCGAAAGAGTTTTTTGCTTTAAAATCTGGAAGTTTAAAACGAATGAAGTTGGACAGTACGGGTTCTTTTGCCGAGTCAAATCAAAAACTACTTGAAGCTTCTTATGAGTTATCGTTTCTCATCGCTAAAGAAAAGAAAAGCCATATTATTGGAGAAACACTCGTCAAACCATGTATGTTAAAAGCAGCTGAGATCGTTCTTGGACCAGAAAGTAAGCAAAAATTACAACAAATTTCTCTTTCTGATAACACTGTAAAACGCCGCATTGACGACATGGCTGAAGATATAAAAAAACAAGTTGTAGACGCCGTAAAACAATCGCCCTTTTTTGCAATACAATTAGACGAGAGTACAGATGTTGCACAATGCTCTCAGTTGTTGGTTTTCGTACGATATATTCAAAACGAAACAATTCAAGACGAGATGCTGTTTTCTACTGAGTTAACTACAACAACAAAAGCAGTTGATGTGATGGCTGCAGTCTCTGAATTCTTCACTGAACATGAGCTCTTATGGGAAAAATTGATAGGCGTCTGCACAGATGGCGCTCCTGCAATGCTTGGGTCACGCTCCGGTTTTGTACAACTCGTAAAGGAAAAACAACCCAATATAACCGCAATCCACTGTTTTATACATCGGCAAGCATTGGCAGCAAAAACACTACCCAGCGAACTGAATGACGTGTTGAAACTATGTATCAAAGTAGTAAATTCTATAAAAAGGAGTGCGTTAAATACACGACTTTTCACGGCGTTTTGTGAAGATTTGGGAACCGAACATAAAACATTATTGTTTCACACAGAAGTGCGCTGGCTCTCAAAGGGTAATATGCTGGGAAGATTATTTGAACTTCGCGATGAAGTAACACTATTTCTCGAAAAACAAAAAAGCGAATTATGCAATGAATTCAAAAGTCCCAGTGTTCAAGTAGCGTTGGCTTATTTGTCAGATATATTTGATTCATTGAACTCATTGAACTTGAAACTTCAAGGCGGAAACTCAAACATAATTAATCATAGAGACGCCATCAAGACTTTTACTGAAAAATTACAACTTTGGGATCGCAAAGTATTATATTAACAGAGCCATCTAATTATGTTTGTTTTCCTAAATTATACAGTCTTTCAGAAGAAACGCGCTTTATGGAGGTTTTTCAAGATGCTGAAACTAAGAAAAATATATCAAATCATTTGCGATGCCTTACTGATGAGTTCAGTCGTTACTTTCCCAATTCATATGATGATGACATTTATCGATTGGCGACGGATCCATTCCATGTTAATGTAGATACCCTGCCAGAAACACTTCAAGAGGAAGCCTTGGAAATTAAAAATAGTTCTGCTGCGAAATACAATTTTGTAAAAATGGATCCATCATTGTTTTGGGTCAAAAATTTCTCAATTTACCCCAAAATAGCAGAAAAAGCACTTAAATTGTATTTACCGTTCTCAAGTACATATTTGTGCGAAAGGGGATTTTCTGCCGTAGTCGCAATAAAAACCAAGTACAGAAATAAACTTGACATTGGTAGTGATTTGCGTTGTGCGATTTCTAAGGTTAAGCCGAGAATTATAAACCTCGTCAAATCCATGCAAGCTCATCCATCTCATTCCAACAAATAGGTTCTACTGACCAAATACTTTTGTTTTATTTTTGTATAACTTTTGTGATTAATAAAACTAATAATTTATATTGTTTTTTTTTTTTACCTGATAATTTGTAATGGGGGGCGCGAATTTTTTTTAATCTTCGAAAGGGGGCGCGTCCCATAAAAGTTAGAAAACCCCTGATCTAAATAGTTAGGTTAGTAAGATCTTGACATTATAGACACGGTGAGAAAACCTAATGTTATTTTATTATGGATATTTTAATAAGGTGCGATACCTATTTAATCATTTACTTTACCGATACGTTCCTCAAAAGATTGTAGCTTCACCATTAAATTAATACCTTGGCTATTTCCTCTAATACGTACCTTAAAACTATCAGTATCCATAGCAGCAGTCTCCCCACTCTGGTACTTAACTTCACTAACAGTCGCCCCCTCAGTGCTTTGTCTCAAGCTGTTATAATTCCTACTCATACTTCCTAATTCTCTTTCTATATTGCTCATAGCTTCATCGACATTTCTATAGTCTCTCGAAACAGTCATAAAAGAAGGAGGTATGTTGTATGAAGGCATGTATTGGGGCACACTTTGGGTTTTACACAAAGAACATTGGGGTCGTTCTTCAATTTGTTTCTTCTCGTTATGTAAATTCAATCTTTCTCTTGATAAAGCGACTTTTTCTTTAGCTATTTGTTTCTCTCTAGCGTTAATGGATACGGCGTGTTCTTGTATCCGTCTAATTCTCTCTTCGTATTTTCTTTGGAGGAATTCTGCTTCGGAATATTTTTTGTCAGCCTGAGATTGTTTGTCTATTGTTGTTTTCGCTAGAAGATCGTAGTCGCGACTCCTGCAAAATTTAAAACAGTAAGCATATTGTGTTGAACCTGGTCGAAACCGTAAACCATCGTACTCATTACTTCAATAATAGAAGTACTAGATATCTAGTTATAAGCTGCAATGATTCAAGACCAATATGCTCTACAGCTTTTTATAGACGATACATTAGTAAGAAAAGTCTTACTTGGACAACAGTCTCTGTTCTTCCAACTGAAGCTGCTGTTTTTCCACACTCAATTTCGATCTCTCTTCTGTTACCTCTTCGAGTTGACCTTGTAGTTCTGCTTTCATTTTCTACAAGACACGAATATAAGTATTTAAATTCGAATTTATTATTTACTAATAAAAACAAAGTCAAATGTGTAGTAATCGTATCTACCTCCAAATCTTGCTTTAGATTTTGTATAGAAGCCTTTTCTTTAGCAACTGAAGAACTGTCTTTCAAGGTTTTGGATCTCTCTTCTTCGATTCTTGATGTCTTTTCCTGATATTCCCTTTGGATCTCTTCTCTCATTGTCTGACAAAGTTTAAGAGAAACGAAATTATTATAAATGTGTAACAACAGTAAACAATCATTATAGTCAATGATAATCGTTTTATTATCGTCTACCTTAATTTCCTCCTCCTGTTTCTTCAGTACAGTTTTAGCGAATTCAGTTTGTTTACCAAACGTTGCCTTTTCAAATTCAAACTCCATTCGTTTCTGTTTCAAACTTACGGTTTCTTCTTCGATCATCTACAAAACAAAAACGTTATCAGGTACTTTCAAATCTTTGAAATTAGTTTATTCTTATTAATTCAGAGTAAGGTCCTTACCGTAGTCATCTGTTTGAGTCTTGTTTCTAACATTTTGACGATATCTCTGTTTTCTGCTTTTTCTATATCAAACTGTTCTCTTTCTCTTTTCAATTGTTGTAGCATTTCTAAAATATCAAGGGTGTTATTATTTTCATTTTTTACCTAAGAAAATTATCTAGTGCTACTACCGTCTTACATGTTGTCTGATACGGTAAGTAAATATTGATTTCTATGCTATGTAACTGTTACTTTATGAAAATAATGTGCTCGAACCTTTGGGTTTTTGTGTCATGTAGTAGTCACTTTAAGCTGTCATTAAATATCAATTTTAGTCAAATTATGTTCTAAAAAGTCCAAGATTGACTCCATTTCTATTACCTTCTACAAAATTAAGAATACCTGCATTAACTACAAAATATTTACCATTGACACTAAGTTCTCTCGACTGAAGACTTTTTTCGTAATCCCGTTGAGTATTCTCCACTATTTTATCAACTTTATCAACAAGTTGTTTACATTGAGTCTTGCTTTCTTTAACATCGGTCACTAGTTCGTGTAGTTCTACTGAAAACGTCGCTGAATCTTGGATCAGAGCTTGTTCCTGTTTAACAGCGTTTCTGCGGAAATTGCAAGAATTCAATAGTAAGATACAGTAAAAATATTTTTTTTACGAAAAAAAAAGTTTGGAGTATACAATTCTTGACAAAAAGTTTCTAATGTGACTAAAACTAATTAGAAAAATGTCTTGAGCTTATTCCTATCGTGAAGCCAGGTAAAGTATTTAAAAGCATTACGAGTATGTGGGTAGTCAATAATTATAATGAGTCGTAAAATGTTTGAAATCTGTTAGTGAGAGAGGTTAGCGGCTAAGCCCTGTTATCTAGAGTTTAAGACAGCATAAAGATATACAAAATAGATAATATAATCGCTACGTTATAGTCCCTACGTGATATGATTATTATAATGGACTGACTATTTAACGTGCCATCCAAAACACAATATTCGCGATGATTTAACATCATTTATTAGCCTACGCAAGAAGCTCCACGAAATTATTTTTTATAGCTATAAATTACTTGATATTTTCCATCAAAGCCGTATGATGCTCTTGCAAAACCTTAATGTTCTCCAAATGCTGTTGTCTTATCATCTCAGTTTCCGCCTTATGTCTCTCAGTGAGGGAGCCAAGGTTTTCCTCGGCCATCGTCTTGTACAGCTGATGATGTTCCTCTAACCAGTGAATCTTCTCTGAGTAGAACTTCACCAGTTTCTCCGTCTCTTCTTTCATCCTCTCTTCTGCGTGAGTCTGTGTTACTTCTAGAAATACTAATTGTCGTCTGTAAGAACGCAATAGGTGATAGGTGCATATTTTCATACTTAATCAAAACTCACTAAGATCCATATTTAGTTCAATTACTTAAGTTAAATCGCCTTTGGCCTTATCTCTGTTCTCTCTGTTCGCGATAAAATCGTAAATTCTAAACTATTTTTGATGATACTGGCACTAATACGCTGATTAATTAATGATTATTCTTTTACAATCTATAGAATGTCCTTATTCATAAGAAAAGTCGATTTGAGTAGGAAATGCATCCTTTATTCTCTCTATCTATACCTGTTCTAAAACTTTTCTCACCTGTAAGAAGTCTCCATCAGATCGATCTCCTTATCGTGATTTTCTTGTAGTGATTGCACAAGTTGCAATAGTTGCTTCTTTTCCCTGGAATAAGGAGAATCTCTCTCATTTCTATTTATTTCAATATCATTATTAGGAGCACCGGTATCTTCTGCGTTATCGTTATACTCGTATGTGTTAGTGCCTAGTAATTCCTGAAATGTAAAAAATGGAAATAATTTAATCACGACTTCATGTCTTTCCACAATCATCTCAAGAAGTAAGTAATACTTATAAGATTATAGCAGGTATGTTAAAATTAAGTCATATTATTTTATAACTACATTCTCTATGATGTAACCTCTCTTCTTCTTTGCTATAAATTAGAAAGAACTGAAGTATTCAAGGAATATAGGTAGATACTTTTAAAACAGTGAAGCACGTTCATGATAAGTAACCGCGCCCCACGGTTATATCCTTGAAACCTTGAAACCGTTCCCGTGGGAATTTCGGAACGTGAAGGTTATAAAGGCTATTTTTCATCTCGAAATTCCCCCGGGAACGGGCAGAACCCGGATGAAACCGCGGGCCGCTACTAGTAGCATAAATATATGTAGGTAATTGCACTCTCTGGTGTTCGACGCCAAATCATGTTACCTTTATACGCTCTGAAATTCGCTGTTGATGCGCGCCAATAATGGCTTGCATCTGTTGTCTTTGCTCCGATTGTCTCTGCAACATGGCGTCTAATTGAGCATGATGCGCATGCGCCGCTTCGCGCTGTACTCGCTGGCTTTCCTTCTGACGAGCTGAAAATATTATTGACGATCAAGATAACGTGTTTGTCCATCCACCTTACTACTAAAGTTCGTAAGTTAGAGTAGGTTAGTTAGTGACCAACCCTGATGTCGGAGTTTTTAGACTACCTAAAAGCGACATGGTCTTAATATCGAAGAACCAGGACCGACAATTTACCTTCCCCTACGAATCACGATAACGCTCAGGTTTAAATTCCATCTAACTACTGATAAAGGTAAGAACTAAGAAACCTTTACTAAAACTCAGTTAAAATTAAGGAGTTTTCTCACTTTGTAAAGCAACGAGTCTTTCCTCCTGAGCTTTTAATTGCATAGCCACCATCAGCTGAGATTCCTGTTGCTGTAAATACAATGCTGCACTCTCTGTAGTCAAATCCTCATTGCTACCTTGCAGTATATTCATTGGTGTTTTAGGCATTACTATTTGATCAACAATACTAGTTACTGTTACTTCTCTTTGTTGCACATTTTGGGTTTCAATCTCTACTCTTTCTGGTTGTTTAGCTTCCTGTTTAGGCACTTCTTTCTTCTCGCTCTTTTTCTTTTTGGAATCTTTTTCTCCTACTAACCACGATGGCATATCGCTATCTCCTTCATCTAATATTTCGTCCTTGTCTTGAAAGATGCCGAGCCAATCTCCGCCGCCTTTTTTCTTTCCCAAATCTTCTTTAGATTTCTTTTCTTCTTTGACTGCATCAGTTTTAGTTGGCTTCGAAACTGCTTTGGAAGCCGGTTTAGTGGTGTTTCCCAAAAAGGAATCAAAATCAAAGTCTTGATTTTTAGCAGCTGGCTTAGTAGATTGTGATGATCCTGGTGGTTTCGAAGAAGAACCCAAAAGATCGTCTAAGATAGATTGGGAACTTTTACCTTTCTCCAATATTTTACCGCCGTCTTTTTTGTCCTGGGAAAATTCATTCAAAATATCAAGCTTATCAGCACTAGCGCTGATTTTTTGTTTTGCCGGTGACTTGGTGATATCAACTTTTGGCTTTTCAACTAGAGGAATAGTAAAGGAATCTTTGGATAATGTACGTTTCATCGGCGCTGGAGATTGAATAGGAAATGGAATTTTATCGGCCTTTTTACTATCACCTCCAAGATCAAACAAGCTTTCCTTTTTGGCATCCGAAATACTGCTGCTGGCTTTCGGTTTATCAACCTCTAAATCAAAAATTGCACTTTTTTTCTCTGCAATAGGAGTAGTTTTCTTCTTTGCTGGTTTCTTTTTCCCCAAGATATCGTCGTCAAAAAAGCTATCATCGCTTCCATCACTTAGAATACCGGCTAAGGGGTCGTCGAGATTAAAACTCATTATAATATTGTTACTTAAATCATATAATCGGGACACAGTAATTTAATAAAATTTTAAATTCTTTCTGTCGCTTCACAAATCAGACGACTTGATGACGACTTGCTTCCTTCCTGGCTTTATTTGTTTGTAAATCGTTACCAAGGTTACGAAAGAAATGAAAGAACGAACTAAATTTTATAATCTGATAACTAGACTTTTGAGCCAAAAGTAAAATCCGGTTACGTTGAGTGAGATTTTATGTTATTCAAGTCCTTGAATTTAACTTTTAGTCACAACAATCATTAATGTATAAGTATGATATACCTAGTTATATATTATAATTATTATTCTTAGCTTTAGTTTTGTTTAAAAAATATATGGCATTCGTATTACAGAGTAGTGCGCGTTGACCTTTTTAATATAATCGTTCTGCACTAGCATTTAGTCGATTTTTGAATGAACATGAACATTTTTATTGACATTTTAAATAATAATTATTCTGTGGAGTGTGGCCGAAAATTGTTGCTTCACGTCAGCCAGCCAGTCGGCTGTACTGTATTTTAATTATTTTTTCAAAACAACCACGGAAGAATAGTGTTTTTAATATTTTACACATTTTTTTACCAAAAATTGACCACGAAAGATGGAATATATCGGTAAGCTTTATTTTCATTCAAAGTTTTGCAATATTAAATAACGTTTGACAATCATTGTACCACAACATCCAAATCTTTTGTTCTATAATTTTGCTAACTCATTTCTTGATTTGTTTACTAGCATCGGAGAAGGGGGATTCAACAGAGAATCGGGATCCAAATCTAATATCTAACGGCACCAAAGTCCCGACTGAGAAACAACCACAAGTCCAGTTAGATAGTGAAAAAACGCACATAGAAGCCCCCGCAGAGGCCGGCGCATGTTCGTCAGAGATTGCCGAGGATGCAGAACTTGCAGAAGTCTGTGAGATCCCAGAACAAGTCGAATTTACTATAGTTTTTAACAAAGCCAAACATGACATTAGTTTCGCTTACGACGCGTCTGTATCTGAGTTGAAAGCACATTTGGAGCGAATATGTGGAGTGCCGCAATCTGCACAGAAGTTGATTATAAAAGGCATGGCCCGCAACGAGCAGACCTTGCGGCAGGCTGGAGTTGTAAAAGGCGGGAAAGTGATGCTTGTAGGATCCAAAATGGATGATATTCTTGCTGTGAAAAGTGCCCCAAAGGTATGTAAATATACCTAAGTATACATTAGTTGAAACTAATATCTGTGGTGTTATTGATCCACCTAGTTCACTACAATGGCCTGACTTTTTTCACCTTCATTGTTTTAAAGAATACTGACCAACAACAAACTCTTTGTTTATTTCATATGTGCCAAATACTGAATAACACAGTACTTATTTATTTCAACCAAATTGAAGACAACATTTAACTATGCATACTTCAATTGAAAGATCCAAAAATATACATACCATTACCAACACAAAATATAATCAAATTAAAATGTAGAAAATTAACTTGCTTCTAATTTAAACCTATTTACTTTAGGAATTATTAGAAGAGAAAGCAAATAGCCAAGCTAACAAGGAGCCATTGTGCGTGCAGAAAATTCACCGGAAAGTATTAGACAAAGGCATCCCTCCAGATGTTATGCCTGGAATCAAGGGAGTGAAGGTAAACCTAGCTTTATGAAATATCTTTGATGCCTTTTTTTAATTATAGAAAAATCTTTTTATCATTAGAGTCAAAGCAGTCAGTAAGTGCAATGTCATCAACCGAAATATATTTTCTGCCAAGATTCTTATTAGATTTACTTTTCTAATTGCACATGTTCCTGTGGTGATTGCAACATGAATAACTCATAAATTGGTTACAGGAGCCCCTACCGCCCGTGCCACTAAGTGGAATGTTAAACAAACACGGTGGCAAGGTGAGGCTGACGTTCAAACCGGAGCAGGATCAGCTCTGGCTCGGTACCAAAGAGCGCACGGAGAAACTTGCCATGACTTCTATTAAAAGTTAGTACCTTGTTGAAATTATTTGTCTTGTCATTGTGGTTTAACGATTTGTCGGCCGAAACTCTTTGTTACGGGGTCTCAATGCCTAATTATTTAGCCATGGGGAGGCTTCATCAATGCACCCTGTTAGTACCTAAATGTTTGCTTACATGCTAACTTGCAATGCTATTGATAAGAGCAAATAGTTGGATTTATGAGAAGATACCTTTTAAACTTCTAACCTATAAGAAGATTTTAAGCATACTTCAGGCCTTTGCCCGGCAGTCAGATGCAATGCAATTGTATAATTTTAAGTCCTTATTTTTTTAGTTAAGTTTTAATTTACACAATGTCTTCATCTGTTACAGGCATTACATCTGAGCCGATTAAAGATCATGAAGAGTATCATATTATGGTGAGTTTAATTAGACTATCTTACAATTTGAACTACCTCTTGGACCAGTGGAAATATTATTGGGCTAACAATATTTTTTAGCAAACTGATCATGATTTGATCTGACTTGACAAATGAGATTTTATTTATATATATATTTAATGTGTATAACTTCTTTAAATTATGGTCAGATTTTCCCCATATACATATATTAAATTGGTGTTGGTTGCTGTTTTTAAGACATTCTCGTATGCTTTGGCAGGGCCTTCAGCTGGGTCCCACAGAGGCGTCCAGGTACTGGGTGTACTGGGTGCCTGCACAATACATCGAAGCCATCAAGGATGCTGTCCTCGGCGTGTGGCAGTTCTTCTAATGCACTCCGCGCTCTCTGTCCACCAGTCTACCTTCCGCAGCCGATTGGGTAGTGGCAATATTTATAAATTTAACGTCTTATGGTGTCCATTTAACCGGTAC
This sequence comes from Cyclophora albipunctata, assembly GCA_963082685.1. Taxonomy (NCBI): domain Eukaryota; kingdom Metazoa; phylum Arthropoda; class Insecta; order Lepidoptera; family Geometridae; genus Cyclophora; species Cyclophora albipunctata. The sequence goes on from OY720123.1 coordinate 7,517,361, forward strand.
AATGTAATGGTACCATTTTTGTGATATCAAAATATGCCATGTCAATTAAAATTGTCCATTCAAAATACTGGCATGTTATCTGGTCAAAAATATGTGAAATTATTTATTTTGTTATTGTATAAGTTTGCATTTCTCGCATTTGGGTTCGGTGAGCTGATGTGCGGGGTGCTGCGGGCTGCGCCGGCTTGGTTTGTTCCCCTCGAGTTTGAATCTGATCTCTTTGTGAACTTTACAATATTCAGTCATTTCAATCTAGGATTGTTCTCAATACTCCGTCACTACATATTACAACTTAACTTTGTTTGTTAGGATGTGTAATCATGATATTTAATGTTGATTATCAATCCTTTTTTGAATTATTTTGATCATAGAATTAGAAAATACAATGTTTTAAATATTCAATCATTTTTCATTTAAAAAAACCAATATAGCTAAGTTTTAGGCTCACACAAGTAGAGTGAACTACAAATAAGATAAGCAACAGTTATTATGAAAAACTTTTATTAAATCTATTTGAATAAATACTGACAAAATAATTTACTTAATTTCTAACAGGTAGTCACACTACATCGACTAAACTACGACGTCAAGGTATAAAATGGCACTTAATATAGCATTAAATAATTTGTATAAAAACTTGTTAAATATTTGGCATTACTAGATATGTTACAATACTTTTGTACTCAAGTCTTTTGATTATAAAGGACTACACACATAATACTCAGATTTCCTTATAAATAATACATTTACTATCTTTAAATAATGAATATAGCACAATCATCATTGTGTGTAAGTTCCAGAGATTTCAGATTTATCCATACTCCGACTGCACAGTAATGGAGAACTGTCCTTTAGGTATACTTGTAGCATGGTACCACACTCTAGTGTCAAGGAAGACTGAAAACAATAAAAATAAAAAGACATTAAAGAAAACTGAAATAACTTATGGTAATAAGTAACCATTTCCTTAAGCATATTTATAAATACAGTTAAACCAACTTTGCAGAAAAATTTAATCAGTAACAGTCCAGCTAATACAGAGTAAAAATCAACAAATGACTTATTTATATTTATTAGCAAGATTTATTTTAACTTATAAAATTCTGTTCAGTCAGTTCAATTCAATGGCTAACTGCCAATCTCTAATTACTACAACAAATATTCTTAATTATGTTATGGATGCCAGTATATAACAATTAATAGTATTTTGAAGAGCAAAATGACTAATACAAGCTGCTGAAATTAGTTCGCCTACTAGGAGACATTCACAATAATTCCCTAAGACCTTGGCATAATTTAGCTATGTGGCTATGACATAGGACTACAATTTAAATTATTAAATGGGACTTTGATAGGTCATAAATAGAATGACAAGAGCAGATAAACTCGACTGTAATAGAACAAAGTATGAATCACCAATTCTTTACCCAAATCTTAAGCAGATTCAACAACATGTAATAGTTATAAAGAGTACTACTGTAAGTGCCAACAAACTAGATTCCCTTATGACGCCAGTTCATTGACACAAACATGAGACACCAAACTGAAGTCAACTTAAATAGTATACAATACATACCAATATCACCTGGTTCAACATAATACTCAAATTTCTGGCACAAATGTTCACATTCTGGAGCAGGGGCTATTGACCAAGTTTTGTTGCCTTTTACTTGGCCCTGCCACATTAATCTTGGAATGTAGTCCAACTGAAATATGACATCATTAAGGCTGTGTTTCCAACTTTCCATTGAAGCTCAATCAACTAAACATAATGCATTGAAATTATCACACACATTCATATTGACAAAATCTATTTGTATTGTGTTGTGATTGGAAAATTTTAACTCTGTGCAGGTCAGCTCCGCTTGGAAATACACCCTAATGGATGGCTCCACATGAAAAATGATGCAATCACAGATATCCTAAACCTCCAAATTCAGCAATTATTATTCTTTAAACTATAAATGATATTCTTCAAATATTATCAATTGATTAACATTTTTGAAGATTAATAAAATAGATTATATTCTAAAGCACACCATTCTTGAGACAATCACAAACATTCATGAAGTATAAGTAAAAAAATTATTAGCTTTTATTTTCCCACTGCTAGCTAGGCCTCTCATAATACTTACATGCATAACAGCTCCAATCTCATATCCAAAAAATATATTCTCTGTTGCTGGATATTCCACATCGTCAGGTAAAAAATCAGGTGTAGAATAGTACTTTCTTACTTTTGATAGTATGCTGGGATGACAGTTACCCCTAGAAGAGAAATATTAATTTTCAAACACCTAGTTAATAAGAATTTTATGCAAAGCTTAGTTTTCGAAGCATTTTAACTAACTAGGCATAGCCTAAGAAAGAATTATTATCCCTAATAAGGACTTCTTCTTCTTCTGGAGTCGAGACTAAGGTCTCGATAAGGACTGACTTCTACTTACCATCCCACATACCACGGCTTTTCCCCAACTTCATTTTTAGCTCTTTTCCTTGGCATATTAAACACTTCTTTTAAACTAAAGAGGTCAGTTTTAAAATTAAGAAACTGGCATCCTTCCTCAAGGCTCTCGTAACTACCATCCGTTTGTTCATAAAGCCTCTTGAACATATTATAACTAAAGTCTTTGGTTGCTTTCCAGTGCGATATTGCATTTTTTATTATAATCGGATAGGATGAGTAACAGTGCTCCTGAAAAAATAAATGATTTTAAATAGGCAAGTAAGTAACTTTATTTGAGATAAATATATTTGTATAAACTTACGGCAAACTTTTCCTTAGTCACATTCCACAAAATTGTAGGTTTCGTAATGTTCTTACAAAAACTACAGTCAGAGATAGGCCTAGTAGCCTCCCATACTAGAAAATTACTTGGTAATAAACATCGTGTACTTATAATATTGTTTGCAACGTAAACGCTTAGGTATAAAATTGTAACAGTTGTTCCAGCTGCAAATAAAAGGCACCTCTTCCGTCTTCTTCTATTTTCTTGGATAAATTCATCGTTGATAAAGTAATTAAACTTTTTTAGTAATTTCACTTTAAGACTGCTTTCCAAGGCTCTTTTTTGAATGAATTTTAGTTTAGATTTATATATTGTTTCCTCGAATTCACTTTTTGTTTGCATAGTAACATAATATAAAAGGCTGAAATTACTTAACAACTCATATTACTCATAATATCAATTAAAATCCCAATTATTTTTGAAAAAGTTACAGTCTTGTTAGACCGGATGTATGTAGGTAGGTAGCAATACAATAATAGATTGACATAAATAAATATTGTAATATTTTGGTTTTTGTCATTACTGGCAAATTGACAATGACAGTCATTTCACTATTTACTGCCATCACATCGAATGACAGTTTATTTCACTATTTACTGTCATCACATCGATGATAAGTAGGATTTTAGTAGTGATGGGGTTGATATGCATAAATTTACAAAAAAATTGTCGATTTCTGTAGTTTTGTCTCTGGTTAGGAATAATAATTTTATGACCATGCCACTAATTTTCCAAAATGAGGAAACAAATATATAGTCTATGACAGTATGTGTTGCCCGCTGTTTAAGCAAATTTCCTTATTTTTTTCACATAATATTCGTCTAATTGCTATATTATAGCCATGAAAACGATAATACATATTTGTTGCCGCACGCAGCAGTAGGAATTAAAGTGTTTCAAAACAAACAGGAAACAGTTATAAATGAATCAACACTACCCCATCAAATTAAACCAAATTTATAAAGGATTAAAAGCTATGGATAACTTGAAATTTTTTCCTATATCTTTTGTGTCATATTTTTAGTAGGTAACCCCATAACCTGACGCTGTCAAGTCAACGAACTGATGAACTTGGCGGTTTCTCTAGTGAATTAGATAAAAATCTATAAAATGCCACCGAAAAAGCGCGATAAAGACAATGAAACTAATAAAAATTCTAAAATTGATCATCTGCAGGCTGACCATGAGCTATTTTTACAGGCATTCGAAAGTAAGTATAGTGATTACCGAAATACTTTCATCGCTTTCCTGTTATCAAACGCTAATATTTATTGAAATCTGCTTTTACAGAACCAACTCAGATTTACAGGTTCTTACGGACACGTAACATGTTATCGGTAAGCATAATTCTATCAAATGTATAAGCAGCTACGCTTATCACTAACGACATTTTGGGATAACCAATTATCTTTGTTTTAGCCTATATTCCTGAACAGAACTTTGTCCTACATGAAACGTAGGATGTCTAGGAGTAATAAAAGCCGGAATGGTTTCAAAGTGGACAGTTTACTCGAAAAGATTACTCAGAAAAAGAGCACTGAACTCCAGCCCAATTGCTTGGGAGGCTACATGACCCTCACATTCCTGGGGTTCTATGATAAAAGTCTGGATGATTCTAGAGATTACCAGGTTAAAGTAGAAACATTATTATTAAAGATATGTCACAAGAAAAGAAAGGAAAGCTCCTCTGCTATAGTAGAAGTTTCTGTAAGTACTATTATTTATTATGCTGAATCGCTAGCTTGATTAACTTTATGATCAAATGAAGGGTGGGTGACCCTTCATTTGATCATAAAGTTAATCAATATTGCACAAAGTTTCAGTTAAAAATCTGTGATAAAGGTAGATAAAACCTTCCTCTTAAATAACTTGTTACTGAAAATGTGTCCAGTAGTTAAAAAAAATTGAAAACAGAATTGCTTGTGTACTTTAATTTTTGAAAGAAACAAAGTATATAAGTTGATAATGTAAGATATTCATCACCATGTAGTTAATTTTCCATGTACATTATTCCAACATTATGTTGGGTCATTGAATAAAATATGTATTTACCTAGATGTGGATGAATTAATCAATGACATTTACGGTTCATTTTGTTTCTATTAAAATAAATCAACTGATGTTTTGGAACTAAATTACCTTTATTTCATGTTACCATTTATTCGTTTGATAGTTGATACTTTAAATCTACTACATATTTGTCAAGAACAGAACCTTACATTCAATTTCCAACATTATACCTACATCAAATTATCAAATTCATATATCGTAGTAAGTTGGAGTATGTTAGTGACCAACCTTGATGTCAGAGTTTTTAGATAGCTGTATAGCCTGCAACCATGTGGATAAGAAGATGGTCAACAACTAACAAGTATACCTCTGACATATGACCTCTAACTAACATGTATTTAGTATTGTCTACCTAAATTATATATTTTCTAGGTCGGAAGCTGCTCAGTACCCTTAAACCCCTCAACATCAGAGCCTCCTGCCATGGCATCAGCTGTTAGCATTTCAAGTGACACCTTCAGTCCATCTCAAGGGCCTAATGTGAAGTCCTATATGCTGATGTTGAGGGTCACCGTCACAAAGGCCGGAGGTAGTGTCAATAGTAACGGAGCCAGCACATCGGAAATCACAAATGGTGATTTTGATGGTACATTGATTTTTATGTTGCTAGTTTAGAAAATTCTTCTGGAATGCTTTGTTAGACACCTCATTTCCATATGTTAAAGTTGCTCATCATTTTTTATAGAAGTTTGCTTCTTATAAATCATTTATTACTTTACTTTTACTCCTCAAAATACAATAATATTCTCTAATAATTAACTAACCAATTATTGTAATTTCAAATAAATCTTTATTCAAAATCAAATTCCAGAACCATTAACAAAACGCATCAAATCATCTACGGACCAAATGACCAATGACAAATGGACAAAACTCTATGGTAGTGAGTTGATAGTCTATGACAAACACAACCGGTGCCTCCTCACTAACGGTGAATATGACTTGGTACTCCACGACGCGACGCCGGGCGGGCGGAGCGCCACGATAGCGAGATCACCGCACAAAGCATTGATGGCACAATGGGAAACAATACCTAGTGTAAGTTACTATGTAGATAGTGTTAATATGTTCACACAACTTACATTTAGAATTTAATTACATGTTAGACTTTAAAAAATGCTAATGAAAAAATTTATAAGCCATAGTAGATGAATAATGTAAGTAAACCACAACCCTAGTAAGTTAAGCTAAGTAAGTTTTTTTTATGTTTTGTTGAACACATAAAAACGTAATAAAACAGCAAATGTTGTTCAATTCCTCCACAAATCTTTTAAAAGGGCAAGTACAGGTATTTTCTATTAAAATATTAAACTAGCAACCTATTGAAATAATATGCTTCAATTATGTTTTAGGAAAACGACCTCCAAAGCGATACCAATCCATTTGATGTGTTCAAAGTGAGACCACTGCTCAAATTAAAGTTAAGTTGGAGTCAGGAGCCCACCAATGGTCTAGTCAACCGGCCCAAGCTGTACCAACAGGAGAACGGGCACAAAAAGGATCCGAACAAAGAGAGACCAGCGAAGACTAACTCTAGTGATAGTAAAAATGGTAAGTATTTTTATGTCCAGTCCATAATTTCTTTTACTTCCTCTTTTAAAACTGGGGGTCAATTCCTCCAAATCAATTGTCCCAATTAATGTGTTGAGAATAATTTTGTTTGTACCTTTTGGAATACAAACAATAAGTTCATTATCAAAATCAAATTGAGAAACAAATAATTTAGCAGAATTAACCCTTGACAGTTTGGTAGTGGTGTACTCTTATTTTATTTAATACTCCCCACCACTTCCATTAATTGTTTACCCCAAAATTTAAGTCCAAAATTATTAAACAAAACCTTAAGTTGCGATTTTTATATAATATTGTGATCATTTGAATAGTTGAATTTCTGTCAACAGTAACCAAGTTACCATTCAAGATGAAAAATATATTGCAGTGCGCTAGAAATGGTAGGTGATACAAAAATGTTAATTATACTTGTGTGAATTGGCTGTCTAAGTAGGTAGATTAGGATACGCACGCATATAACATAACATACAAGTATATAATTATGATATTCAATTATGTAGTGGTGTAGTAAGCTAAAAGTATTCTATCAGAGATGTAAGGGTAATGGAGATGTGTGCGTGAAATTTTCCGCCAATAGAAAATCGCGGCGAAAATTAAACGATCGTATTGGTGGATTTTTCTCGCGCGCTTTTTATTGCTATATCTGTCATCTCTGGTTGAAGCAGTATAAGGCATTGCCACACTGCGGCGCGAATTACTTAATATGCTTGCATAGCTTTGCTTTTTATTTAATTGTATGCGGGAGATTAGCGAGCGCCGTACTGGGACAATGCCTTTACATGTTGTAATTTTTTGATTGTTTCAATGTCTGTGTTGTTAAATGTGGGTAATCAAATCATTGCACTCTGTAGTTAAATAATATTTATTTATTTTTATATGATACTAATATCAATGCAATGCGATGTGTTTAATTAAATACACTTTATAATATTTATAAAATCTCTGGTACTCCAAGTCTGTACTGACTCCTTCGGTGAGATGAGAGGCCTTTACCCAGCAGTGGGACATTCATTATAGGCTAATACTTACTTCATCAAACTGAGTCCAAGGACCATCTAACTGACAGGTAAAACTGTCTAACTGGTAATATTTGTCGCAGGCGAGAGATCAAAAGCAGAGCCTATGGATAGCGACGGCAAACGGCAGCAGATCATTTACCAGTTCCTGTACAACAACAACTCGCGGCAGCAGACGGAGGCGTGCGACGACCTGCACTGTCCGTGGTGCTCGCTCGACTGCGGCACGCTCTACTCGCTGCTGAAACACCTCACGTTGTGCCATTCGAGGTTCAACTTCACTTATTTTGTGAGTATGGTTTTGTCGATTTGTAATTTTACGATGTCGGTTATTGTGGGTTATCTCCGACAGCAGCGTGCAGCGACAGCATATCTACCCATAGGAACCGGGAGCCGCATCGAAAGTCGCATATTAGTTGTATTCGATGCGGCTACCGTTAATGAAATGCAGAGGCGCGCTAGTGACGCACGGGGTGGTGTTGCAGCCGATGGCGGGCGGCGCGCGCATCGACGTGTCGATCAACGAGCTGTACGACGGGTCGTACACGGGCTCGCCGCACGACCTGGCGGGCGCGGGCGCGGGGCGCGCGCGCGCGGGCGGGCCGGCGCGCCGCGCGCCCGTGACGCTGGCGGCCCGCTGGCGCGCGCGCCCGCCGCCCGACCTGCTCGAGTTCCTGGACCGGCCCGCGCCGCCCGACCTGCCGCGCCCCTTCCTGCAGGGCCACAACCGCCTCTACCACCACACCATCACGTGCCTGCCCGTCTTCCCCACCGAGCTCGACATCGACTCCGAGTCCGAGACCGACCCGCTCTGGCTGCAGCAGAAGACGATGATGATGATCGACGAGTTCACCGACGTCAACGAGGGCGAGAAGGAGCTCATGAAGATGTGGAACCTGCACGTGATGAAGTACAACTACGTGGGCGACTGCCAGATCCCGCTCGCGTGCCAGATGTTCCTGCAGCTGAAGGGGCGCGAGCTGCTCGAGAAGAACCTGTACCGGAACTTCGTGCTGCACATGTGCTCGCTGCACGACTTCGGGCTGCTCAGTCCCGTGGCACTGTACCAGACGGTGCAGACGCTGAACCAGATGCTGGCGGACAGCGCGGAGGCCAAGGAGAAGATGCGCTCCTCCCTGCGCGCGCAGCGGGAGCACTGGCTGGCCGTGGGCCGCTACCAGCAGCCGGCGCTGCTGGAGCCCAAGCCCAGCGCCGCGGCCGCCAAGCTGGGCGGCGGCGACGCGTCGCCCTCCGTGCGCCGCAAGACGGGCGCGCTCACCAACGCCAACCGCATGGCGGGCGCCAGCGGGTACAAGCCCGACGACAAGCGCAAGCTGTCCTCGGGCTCCATCCAGAGCCGCAAGCGCTCCTCCATCTCCGAGCGGAAGAGCTCGGCGTAGCGCCGCCGCGCCGCCGCGCCGCCGCGCCGCCGCCCGCAGGCGCTCGAACATACTAAATTGTCGTTTATAGTCATATCAACGGTCCGTTGGAGCTCGATGTTACGTGTTTAGTGAATATTTAAATTGGTTGAGACGTTTGTAGGTTGGATGAGAGTTGGTTGTCCATCAAATGGGCCGTCGGAGGGCTGCTACGATCGCGTGTTTATATCTTCGTTCTGATCTTAGATCTCGATAGCTCGATTTCGTATCCAGCTTATTTATTAAGTTACTTCACGATGACATAATGACTATTTTACTGTGATTTTCCAATACTGCTAGCAATATGATTTAATAAGTTTGAACCTTACTGCACTAAGAATATGCATCATTTGAATAGATATACATAGTTTTTAATGGTATATTTTTAAATTCTTTGAACCACGAAGGCTTTTTACAGTATTTGTATCCACAACTGAATCGATATAGGGCGTTTTATAGATAGGTATTTAATCGAATAGATCAAATTTGCCATAGTCGAATAAATTAATCATAACATTAGACAAACGATCTTATGATGATAATGTTTTAGAAAGATGTCCAAATCCAATGTGAAATCCAAATCAATTAGATAATTTTGACTAATCATTGAAAGACTGCAGGGTTTTGCATTGCCTTACAACAACGCGATCGCAATTTACTGTACAAATTTTAATTTGATTGCAAGTTTAAATATAATTTAAGAACTCCTAGGTAAGTTATAGCAAACTTTTGAATGCCACATTACCTTTTGAATTATATATTACTCAGTAAGTAAGTACCCATGATCAATGCAATTATTCAATAACCATGGCACAACTGTACAGTGTTTTAAAATCTACAAATGGGACTGTAATAAAAAGGAGATTATACTTAAAATTATAAAAGACACAAATAATTGATTGTGGTCCATAACCATAGAGTTTGAATACTTGTTGTAAAAGTCTAGATTACTGTGGCGTTCAGAAGACGTAAAACATAATAAAGTATGTATAAGAATTCGTAGGAATTTCACCGACTGTTTAATGTATAACTATTTATACTATACATGTTTAATTTACAACTAATGTTAGTCCCGATTCACTGATATTTCATTTTTGTGAAACAATATTTTGTTATTTTTTTATTGTTCAGTAAATTGTACTTATGAAGTGAAATATAATTTTTATTTTCAATATTCTGATGCTTTTCTTTTTATATTATGTAGGTTTAGGATGATACGTAAGTTTGTATATTTTATTTTGTCACAAAAACTACTGGGAACTCCACATTCCTAAACTATAAAAAAAACATAACAGAGCTCGATCATATTATCTCTGTCCCCAGCATAATCATAGACAAGATATTTCAAAACAAAAAGGTAGTATATACATACCTTTGATAATAATATCCAAAAAAACTGAAATTAGAACTGTCAACGCAACCAAATAAAGAGAAAAATGGAAAGCCGTTTGACAAAGGTCACTTATTGAAATTTGTTGTTTTAAATATGTCATATACGAGGAATTCAGACAAATTACCAGAGAAAAGTAAAATCGTATCTCAACCAACAGAAAGTAATGACGGCGAAGGTAGGTCGTGGGTCGATGCATTGTTATCGTACCTTGTGTGCTTTGTACTGACGTGACGTTTGTTTGAATTGTAGGAGAAGTCATAACTTCCGAAACATCAGAAAGCTGCACTTACTCTGGTAAGTTTCATATCTCTATTATACCTATTTACGCGTTATAAAAATTCCATTCGTTGCGTAGAGCATTCGTAGGCTAGTCTAGGCTGCAGGTAGAAATTCACGTGATGTCAGTTTAGTTTGGTGGTAGCTTTCAAACAGTTTGAAATTGTGTGCAAAACTGTAGATTGATTTCCAGTAACCGTATCAAAGAAACCGTCGACATCAGGCGAAGTGTCTCTGGGAGCGGGCCAGAAGTCGTTCATCAGCATACATTCTACGGACCACCTGTACCAAGTGGCCGACCCAGACAACAGTTCCAACGTAGAGGAGTGTAACGTGGAAGTACTCAGTTTAAACGAAGTATTCCCATCTACTTCCGAAGAGAGCCTTTCAGACGATGACTCCCCGGTCCAAAAAAAACTAAAAAATTCGAAAAAAGTCAGTGATAATAGAAAACAATACACGCCAATGAACAGCAAGTCGAGCACGGTGTCGCGCCAGAAGGAGCCCGAGGGCAGCATCTCGGTGTACTCGGACTTCGACATCCCCAAGAACACCCTGTACGTGATGGGGAGCAACCCGGGCGAGCCCAAGATGTCCTACCCCGACCCGCCCAAGAAGATATCGAAAACCGTGAGTTACTATTTATACTTTTCGAAACCTAGTAGGAAGTGAAAGTGATGTTCTCTCTTGGAAAATGCAACCAATACGAATGAAAAGCGACCTTCAGAAACTAACAAAATATGTCTGGCTTTTGACCTTTGCCTTGCAGTTGGATCTGAAGCTGCGTTTTCTTTTAATGCACTGGCCAGTAAAGAAAATGTTGTAACATTATAGATGAAGAAATTCCTTCGCAACATAGACAAGCACAAGAACGAGCAGAACAGCAAGAGCAGCGAGAAGGCGATCAGCAAGTTGACGACGATGCGCGGTATCCTGAAGGACGGGCGCTGCGGGCCCGAGTGCACCGGCGACACCGTGCAGGGCGAGGAGTACACTGGTCAGTCACCACATCTGGATTCTATACTATAAGGGACAATATGGGCTAAGATGCACGCCGTGTGACAGTGTACAGCCTTAGTTTACCTAGTAAAAGTATAAAGTAAGCCTGTAATGTCCTACTGTTGGGCAGAAGACCTCTCGCCCCACGGAAGATATCAGTATAGTGAGTGAGGATTATGTGTAATCACCACGCTTGCATTAGGCAAGCGGGTTGGTGATCTCAAACCCGAGCCATGTTTGAAAAGTAGGAAACATGTTTTCGCTCGTCCTGGGAATTGAATGGGGACCTCAGCCTTGACAGGCGAGTGCACACATCACTAGACCACCGAGGCGTATCCACGTACTGATGAATTTTTGGGCGTCAGTGGTCTATCCATATAAATAGATTTCGGAAATCGGAAACATTCATTTTGGAAAGGTATGATTACTGTGGTGAGATCCCAGGAGAAACAACCTTCAAATGAATGACTACCAAGAGTATTTTTGCACTAAAGAGGCTTATAAAAAAATTGTGATAAGCCGCGTACTGACTGGCGGAGCGGCCTCGCGCAGCTGTCTCAGGCAGGCGTTTGCTGCGGGACGTTTGCCTCGAAAGGCATTCTCGAGCTGGCGACATATTGTTTCAAGAGTTGTGCTTCAATGACACATGCTTCAATGATGCTATTACAACGTTAATTTCCTAACTTATACTTCTCCATGCATTTTTTAGTCCTCCATTAGTATAATTGGGACATTGCGCATCCCAAAGTCGTCCATATTCACCGTATAGTTGTATTAATTTAAGAAACTTCTTTATCCATGACGCTAACCTGCCCCGAACAAGCGAGGCGAAATACAACCGTTTTGAGTGAGCGCGGCAAACGTTCCGAGGCGCCTTTGAGCATGGACAAAAAGTCAACAACGCTCGGCTCGGCCCACGGCTCGCTCGGGGCGGGGCGGCGCGTGCGTTTGCCTCGGGCGAGGCACGTTCCGACAGGCTGAGCATTTGCTTGGCGCGGCAGACCTCGTGAGACTACTCGGTCAGTCAGTACGCGGCTATTCTACAATATTTTTGGGAGAGGGATGCGTGCCTTTATTTGTGACCATGAAAATCAATTTCTGGACTCTTTGTAGGAACCCGACAGTTAAACTTTTGCGACCTAAGTTAGCCTCAGTTTTTGCCATTTTTTAAACAAATTCAAATCTAAAACGGCCTAAGACGATGGCTTCGTTACGCGCCCGGAACATGGCTAAAATCCAGCCTCCAATAAAGCGATAAGGAAGCGAGATGTAAAACATGTCAATAAAACTATCATAAAATACCCTTCCAAATATGTATTTATTTTTAGACTTTATACGTCTGACATAACAGTAAAATGCTCAACAACATAATCACATTTTTGAACCTGAGTTGAGACCTTTGCCCTACAAGGAATATTTCAACTCAATTTACCCCACTTTATATCTTCTAGCGGAAGAAATGAACATACCATTTCCAGTGGATTTCAGTCATCATTCAAACTTTACAAAGCAAAGTCCAGACAAGTCTGTGAGCTTCAACACACAGGTGGTGATCATTCACTTCACGGGAGACTTGTGCGTCGGCCAGAGCGTGGAGACCCTCAGCAAGGAGAAGGACCAGCAAGCGAGGAACTCGGAACTCAGAAAAACATTTCTCACCAAATACAATGAGTTTTGGCCGACTCAGAAATAGAATCCTTCGTCCTTTAACTCGCATATTCAACGTATTGTGTCCAAGACCTCTAAGAAGTATCTTGTCGCAGTGAGTCTTTACTGTGAACTTTGTCCATACAATAAGAAATTTCGCACGATCTCATTAGAGACAGGACGATTAAAATGTATAATTTATTTTGTAAATTGTTGATTTTTTTAGTAACATTATATTTATTAAAAATCTTATAGGTTGGTTTAGTGCCAAGTAAAATTAGGGAAACTAAATTGAAATAAAATATTTTTACACTATGTATTGAGAATTATTTCAATAAGAGCCAACAAGTTTAAAAATAAGCGTCGGTTTATTAAAAGTATCAATAACAAAAATAACAATCGGGGTTACAACATCATCAACATAATTATTATGGTACTATTATCACAATTCAGGTTTAGAACTAATTTTCCATAGAACTAGCTCGTTCACTCTATCATAGGTGAAGAATTTAGGAAAATTGAGAGGCAGCTGTTCTACTGTCCAGGTTGTTCTTGCGTTTTCTGTCTTTACTTTGTCTAATAACGTCAGGAATGTTTCGTAACACGGCGCAACTGAATCCATGTGTTCTATCGTGAATACATAACGCTTCTCTAGAACTAAGTATAGAGTTTTCGGTGGGTTTGTGTTCAATATCTTTTGTATTGTAGAAACAAATGCCGCTGTTACATCGTCGTCGTATATAACTGAAATATGGAAAAAATCAATACAATACATTCATCAATATACAAATACGCCATCTTGAAATCCAACATGGCCGAAAGACCCGCCAATTATAAATTAATTCAAAATAACTCACCATCAGCAGCGATAATAATATCTGTTCCTTTTATTTCATTGGTCAACGTTTGACTCCAAGTAGCCATAAAATCTAGAGGCATTACTTTGAACTGTCCTTTGATTAATTTTGCATTGTATTTGGCATTTAATTTTATTAGATCCAATATTCCACCTAAATCTATATCTGGAAATAAAAATAAATATTATGCGTTTTATACTGGTATACTGATAAGACATGTTTCTTTGCAAAAGTAACTGTGTGATTCACAACATAAGGTTTATAATTGTAGCGCTCGTGGCGTAGTTTGACCCAGCGATGTCAGTTCATTGCGATTGTTGAACAACGTGCAGCTCGGTCCCCCACTTGGATAAGTGGCCGCCAGTGGCATTTCTATCTGAACGCTAGCGTGCTTCGGAGGGCACGTAAAGCAGTCGGTCCCGATTTTTTCAATCGTTAGACCATGTCGGAGGTCTTTAGGTGGTCTAACAACTCTGACACCAAGATTGGCCACTAACATACTCGAAATTAATGAATAATTATATGAAATTTCAGCTTAAAAAGGTGTAAGTATACAAGATTTTCCAATTCATGTATGCTATGTTAGATGCTACACGCATACTGGGGCCGTCAAAGTTGGTTCGGCAGTACCTATTTGCCGAGCGTGGTGCCATTTTTATAGTCTATCATCCATCCATTTATATCTGGTTATGCCGGCCGGGAAGGCCGATTAATATATTATCTGTCTCTTAATAAGATATTATAGTACAAGGTCAAAGCTTAGTTTGGGTCTAAGCATTAACAGACGATCGCACCGCACCGTGACCTTGGTGCGCTCCGGACCATATTCGATGGTGTGTACATCGGTCCGCCGCACATTATTATTATTATTGACGGTCCGCTCGGTCCGATGGTTCTGTCAAAGGATTTGGTGCGGTTCGCGCGTTGTTCGTTCGTGTGGCCCACGCACCGCACCGTTTAGCGCTTTAGTCGCAATTCTGCCTCCGAGCGAGACACGCGTAACGAAGTTATAATATATGGTTTCACCATTTCCAGCAATTCAGCAAATAGATCAGAACTCATGCGAAGGTATATACGAAAGTCTTCATCGTCTAGTTCCTTTATCAGTCGCATATGACTGTATGAGTCTCTGTATCTTAAATAAAATTTTGCCCATTCTTTCCTTTTTTTCTTTGCCTTTGGATAGGCGTGCTAGCTACGACGGTTGCCGCAATTAAAGCTATTTTAGCTTCCTTTGACAAGGTTGGAGGCATGTCTGACGCGATCAAGCACGGATAGCACACTGGACCATCTCGTGTGCGGTGCGGTGGTGTGGCGTGTCGAGCGTACCGTACCGGTCCGGCGGTTCGGGCGGACAAGTTCGATCGTCTATTAATGCTTTAATAAATAACAGTGTGTGAACTTGTTTAGGTGTATAAATTTATTTATTTATCTACCCTCATCTTCATCTCACTTCTCATCACCTTTTTGCGTTTTGTATCACGTTGTAATGCCAACATTGGTAGCTAGATTGTCAATAATTATCATATCACATTACCTGTACATACAACTTTCTTAGCATACAACGCAGCTACGAAGCTAGTGAGTCCTGTTCCTGCGCCAAGTTCCAAGACAGTTTTATCTTTCAACTCCCCCTTCAGGCCGAGATGTATCAGCCAATCACCGAGCAGGAAAGCTCCCCTCCATACTTGAAGGCCGACCAATGCTATCTTTGTTTTTGAACTGTGTTCTGGAAGTAAATATGTTTGATTAGATAAACTTATTCATATGAACCAAACTTATGAGTGTCTATCCCTGCACTATGTAGATAATTTACCTATCTTTTTCTACTTTCTAGCTGCTGTTGTAGATTTGAGCCTTTCATCACAAAAGACGATCTACAAGGCATTTGTCTTTACCAGAGTCAGTGCTCAAACTATATCGACAACAGAGCGCCACTGATGCCGAGCGAGCAACTAGTTTTGCTGTTTTGTTTGGTGATTTTGAAACGTCGCAGTTATACACACAAATACAAAAACCTTCTTTGTTGTAGTTGGTCGAAAATTGAAGTAAGAAATCTTTTATTACTTCTGATTAATTTTCTAATACATGCACTGGTGTGAGAATTATGATATAATTAATCTGTACTAATCCAATATTGATTCTTTTTGTAATGGATAGCCACATTCAACGGGAAGGTTATAGGCTATTTTTCATCCCGAAATTCCTACGGAAAAGAGCACAACGCGGGTAAAACCGTGGGGTGCTGCTAGTTACATACCAATCTTAATAACTTCCTTTCCTGGTCTCTCAATGTCCAAATCATTGTCCTCATCGAAATTGGCACCAGAATGACTTTTGGGAAGCAAGAATGGGAATTCTGATATGACATCTGTAAAATCATAAAAACTGTTTGGTGACATTACAAAAGTTATCCTATAATTTATTTTATAAATGTGCATTTTTCATACCTACACCGCAGAATTGATAAAATAATGCATATAGAATTCCGGAGGGGGGAGTATGTTTGGCCAGCAGTGGAACACCACAGGTTAAATAAAAAAAGAAAGAAAAAACTACATATAGTTCAAAAGCTGTTCTTCTGGTAATGATTAATGAATCCCTTTTTACACCGAAAATTGCAGAGAAACTGGTACATACAACAGTAAAAATAGTAAGGTATAGTGCAAGTTTCAAATATTTTAATAAATTAATTCTAAACTTACTTCCATCCGTACTAGGTGTTATTTTAGTTTTGTAATCATACTCTCCATATATTTCTGATGTGACTGTGAGCTCAGGCATCTAAAAAATGTTTAGCACATTTAATTAATTATTCACTAACTATATTATCATAATCAGTATAGTAATCAACTAGTTTAAAATAAACTTGAACTTATCTGCTAAAGTAATAATTTAATTGTTAATGAATTGTGAAGGAAATGTTTATAAAATATGATTACTATTACACACCATGCTTCATTAGCCAAGATGTGAGGCTAAACTAACATAAACATTACTAGGGCTTGTACCATTGCTGGAAAAGCCAGCAAATAAAATATTTGACTTATTAACCACTTAACAACTTATTAAGAAACTTACCTTTAATAATTTTATGTTATAAATTAATATTTGAAAATTCAATTTTGAACTACAGAGTGAACAGTGTTACAATAATCAAGGAAGACTGAATCAAAAAATTGGAAATGTTCCAATTTTAAAACTTTAAAATAAATCTGTATTATTGCGAGGCAGCGTGAGTGCCAGTAATTTGTGAATTAATAATGTGATTTGTGTCCGTGGCCGTGTCTGATGACGATGACGCTCTCACGAGGAATGTGTGATTATAATTTGATCTATCTATAAAACCTAGTAAATTGTATGGACGTAACTTGCTGAGAATTCACTTCTATGCATTCTGATTTCTGATTTAGGTTGATATGTAGGTATGGCCCCCTTTTCGCTCATTATTATATTACCTATTGTTGTTACACTTACAATATCTTTAATTCCAGCACATAATTTAAATAGTTTTCTTTCAAATCAAATTCAAAATGTACGCTAAAAAGAGTGTTATGAGATTGGTTTACTATTAGAAACAAGTTTTCAATTATATTTGTGCCTGAATTCTTAGTACTATATTTCTGTTATGCTACAAAGTACAAAATAAAATAAACAGAAACACAAAACCAAAATAAATAAACACACAGTTTTGTGATTTAGTTGATTGACAGACAAATTGAAAATTGACATTTGACATTGAAAGTTGAGTTGGAATTTGGATACCTACTTTATTGACTTTGAAAGATAAGCCAGTGCCAGTAGCCGATTCTGGTAGTTTGGTAGTAACTGGTACAAATGAATGATTTTGGTAATAATTTGAAAAATGCATTCTTATGATTATTATATAAGCCTCAGGTTTCCCATTATTGGGCTAAGTTGGCATTGGATGTCAGCTACCTTGATATTACAACATTAATTAACATTAATCAGTTCGCATTATAGTAATAAAAGGAACAGCAGTTCAAAATTCTACTCTTACAAATGATGTCTATGATTATGGCAACCTTATGAACCGCAGTAGACCAATCAGAGCCAAACACACGATCGACGCTGCCACGTCAAGTGAGACAGCGAGTGAATGAAGTGGCGATAATTCGGCATTTTGTAAAGTTTCGTCCTCCGAGTCGGTAAAAAATACGCCGAATTTAACAAAAAAGATGCGTGTAATTCTATTTACGGCGTTAGCCCTTGTGGGTTCCGTGCTCGGAGACGAAATACCTACCGAAGAAAACGTGTTAGTTCTCAGGAAAGACACATTCGAAGGTGTTATTTCTAAAACTCCTTACATCCTAGTGGAATTTTGTAAGTACCACATTATATCAATGTATAAATAATTCTTTGTTTGATTCTTGTCATTAAAATGTATGTTTCTTTTGTTATTCTCGTTTTCTTTGTCCACTTAGTGTGACACGTCATAACCATCGGCGGTTAAATGTCGCATGGTGTATGTCGGTACTTGTAGCGGCCGGCGGTCGCCTTGTACTCATAAAATCCTATACAATTATCGTGTGTAATTGTCCACAGACGCACCATGGTGCGGCCACTGTAAATCACTCGCGCCTGAATACGCGAAGGCCGCCACAAAACTAGCAGAGGAAGATTCTCCCATCAAGTTGGCTAAAGTAGATGCCACGCAAGAACAGGAATTGGCCGAAAACCACGGAGTCAGGGGATACCCTACTCTTAAATTCTTCAAGAATGGCAACCCTGTTGATTACTCAGGTTAGTTAATGATTGTTTTATTTTGATTTGACATTCTATGGAATGTTAAGTGATTGTTTCATTTTGATAAGTAACTATAACAAATTTGTTTCCTAATAGGCGGTCGCCAAGCCGAGGATATCGTTAACTGGCTGAAGAAGAAGACTGGCCCGCCGGCAGTTGAGGTGACCTCATCTGAACAGGCCAAGGAGTTGATTGCTGCTAACAATGTGATTGTGTTCGGTTTCTTCTCCGACCAAGACACTGATAAGGCCAAGTCTTTCCTTACTGTTGCTGGGCTTGTGGACGACCAGGTGTTCGCCATTGTCTCTGATGAGAAGATCATTGAGGAGTTGGAGGCCCAGGACCAGGATGTTGTGCTATTCAAGAACGTAAGTGTCTTGTTTATTTTAACATACCATGTTATTGTTACATCAGACATTAGTTAGGTCCTTATACAGGTTCACTTTGATATTATATTAGGTCTGAATATAAAGTAGGAACTTCCTCTGTAGTTTTATGGGTAAGCCAACATATAGCATGTTATTGCTAAACACTAGGTAAAGACTAGATGAGGAAAATAGGCTGTAAAATGAAAAGCCACTATCCAGTACTTCACATTATGCTAATTTTCATTCTATTGAAGATGAACAACTTTAATAATCTATGACTATGTATCTGTCTAATCCAATCCTCATAGACCCATATCCTTAGTGAGAGGACAGGCCTTTACTCAACTTTGAGAGAATACAGGGTTTTACTCTTCCATAAAATGATAATGTAAATTCCCTATAATGTTTTGTATGTAAATTCCTCATTCACTAATCACGGTTTCTCAGGTCACTGGTTTATCATTCAAGTTACCAAGTGTTTTGATAATAATTAAAGATTTACCGATTACCCACAAACCAATATAGTGATGATAATGCCAAAAGTACTGATAAGTTTATTTTGAAGATTATAATCAGTATCACTTATCATTTTAAATTTAATTTCAGTTTCTTTGATTTGTTTTGTTGATAAATAAATGAAAGAAAAAATGCCCTTTTATGTATAAAAAGAAAAAAAAATTAATAATGTGTAGGATTGTTATAGATAGTAAGAACAAAGGTCACTATAAAATGAACTAACAAATGTAATAATAAGTGATAGTGACAGTCAAATATTAAAGTTAATACACATTTAAATAATATTTTACCACTGATAACTATTGCATAATTATTCTTATCACAAAAATGTTACAATAGTTTTAAAAGATTTTGCTGTATAAATCATGATTTTAAGAATTGTTGCTATGAATTTATTTACTATGGTTTATTTACACTATAATAAGGTCATTGTAGTTGGTTATTTTTTCCTTACAAGTAATATTATAGTGGTATTTCGAAATTTTACTTAACTCATCTGAGCCAATAAATGTATTTGTGCAAAAATTCCACAGTAGTTAAGTTATACCTATTGGTGTATATTAATTACATAAACCTACTATCATTTTCGCACATGTACCTACTTATTACATTACATAACATACATTGTAATGAGAAAACCTTAATGATTTCCTAATATGCTAATATATAGTACAAGCAGCGCGCCGCGGTTTTACCCGCGTTATGGCCGTTCTTGAGAGAATTTCGGATGAAAAATAGCCTGAAATACCTTCCCCTTGAATATAGGTATCCAATATAAAAGTAATCATTCAAAACGGACAGGTAGTTCGCACAGACAAACAACATTGCAAATTTTACCTCTTCATAATATTAACAGTATAGACAGCACATTATTTTATTTTAATTTTCAACAGTTCGAGGAAAACCGCGTCAAGTACGAAGGCGAGAAGTTCACCGAGGAAGTGTTCAAGACGTGGGTGTTCGTGCAGAGCATGCCCGTCATCGTGGAGTTCTCCCACGAGACCGCCTCCAAGATCTTCGGGGGACAGATCAAATACCACCTCCTGCTGTTCCTGTCCAAGGTAACATAATAAGAAGTACTAGCCGCGCCCCGCGGTCTTATCCGCGTTGTACTCGTTCCCGCGGGAATTTCGGAATAAAATGTATCCCATGTGTTATTCTGATGTATTATAACCTTGTAAAGTTTCATCCAAATCCGTACAGTAGTTTTTGCGTGAAAGAGTAACAAAGATGCGTACATACATCCTTAAAAACTTTCGCATTTATAATAGGTATTAATTAGTTATTATAAATACTTGAACCAAGTTGCAAATCGTGTTTGTTACGCCATCTGTAACCCAAAGATGGTACATTCATCTCAGACGCACCATTTATAACTTTTATTGACCGCAAATAGCAGAATAACCATTAAAATATCTGCAGGGAGTTGATAGATTTTAATAATATTGATTAAACAGATCAAACTTCAATAAATGATCATTCATTCCTTGTTTTTACCAATCGAAGTTTCTATTTCGTATTAAAAAAATCTTTAATAACAAAATAACTACGAATATTAAGCACAAATTAAAACAGGTCAATCCACCCGGCAACTCGCCCATATTTTAACGCAAACACGTTGATAAATCGGAGTTCACTTATCTACATACGTGAGATGAGCCACGTGTCCGTATGTCAATATCAAGGCCATTGAATCGCTGTCTTTGCTGTGCGAACAAACAAACTTAAAGTTTATTTCTTTTCAACGCGCCTTAACTTAGCACTAACCACACTTATCTATACTAATATTATAAAGCTGAAGAGTTTGTTTTGTTTGTTTGTTTGTTTGTTTAAACGCGCTAATCTCAGAAACTACTGAACCGATTTGAATAATTCTTTCACTGTTAGATAGTCTATTTATCGAGGAAGGCTATAGGCTACATTTTATCCCGGATTTCCTACGGGAACGGGCACAACGCGGGTAAAACCGCGGGGCGCTGCTAGTTATTCAACAAAATCCATACTAATATTTTAAAGCTGCAGAGTTTGTTTGTTTGAACGCGCTAATCCCAGAAACTAGCAATCCGATTTGAAAAAATATTTTTGTAATGGATAGCCACATTCAACGGGAAGGTTATAGGCTATTTTTCATCCCGAAATTCCCACGAAAACGGGCACAACGCGGGTAAAATCGTGGGGCGCTGCTAGTTATAGGCATTCAGACAAATGGCAGACTGCAACACTCTTGTACTCTACTAGGACCACCGTTCCTGCGGGAATCTGATGAAATAGCATATTACCTTCCCATTGAGTGTGGCTATCCTTTACAAAAATAATTATTTAAATCGGATTTTTAGCTTCTGAGAGACGCGCGTTCAAACAAACTCTTCAGCTTTATTATATTATATTAAGTATAGATTTCTTAATAGCAAAAAACACGTTATTTACGAACTAGCAGCGCCCCGCGGATTTACCCGCGTTGTGCCCGTTCCCGTGGGAATTTCGGGATTTTTTTTACATAAAAACCTTCCTCTTGAATCACTCTACCTATTACAAAAAACCGCATCAAAATCCGTTGCGTAATTTTAAAGATTTAAGCATACAGACAGACAGACACGAAACAGAGACGACTTTATTTTATACTATGTAGTGATTAGCAAGGAAAAACGACCATATAAGTTGATATTTTAGTCATCGCTTAAAGAAATTGAGTGTACCGCAGCTGGGGCTGTATGTAAACTAGTGGGCTGGTATCATTTACATATTTGCGTAGATATCAAATTAAATGTGATGCAATCGTGTTGTTCAAGATTTAATAAGATGTAAAAATGTTATGGTTTTATCGACAGTTTTTGATATTTTATGTACTTCGTTTAAATTCTTTAATGTATACTTAGCTAATAATTTTCATTTCGAACGTAGTACAGTATCCTTTAAATATTACTAGCAGAGCCCCGCGGTTTTACCCGCGTTGTGCCCGTTCCCGTGGGAATTTCGGGAATTTTTTTACATAAAAACCTTCCTCTTGAATCACTCTACCTATTACAAAAAACCGCATCAAAATCCGTTGCGTAATTTTAAAGATTTAAGCATACAGACAGACAGACACGAAACAGAGACGACTTTATTTTATACTATGTAGTGATTAGCAAGGAAAAACGACCATATAAGTTGATATTTTAGTCATCGCTTAAAGAAATTGAGTGTACCGCAGCTGGGTCTGCATGTAAACTAGTGGGCTGGTATCATTTACATATTTGCGTAGATATCAAATTAAATGTGATGCAATCGTGTTGTTCAAGATTTAATAAGATGTAAAAATGTTATGGTTTTATCGACAGTTTTTGATATTTTATGTACTTCGTTTAAATTCTTTAATGTATACTTAGCTAATAATTTTCATTTCGAACGTAGTACAGTATCCTTTAAATATTACTAGCAGAGCCCCGCGGTTTTACCCGCGTTGTGCCCGTTCCCGTGGGAATTTCGGGAATTTTTTTACATAAAAACCTTCCTCTTGAATCACTCTACCTATTACAAAAAACCGCATCAAAATCCGTTGCGTAATTTTAAAGATTTAAGCATACAGACAGACAGACACGAAAAAGAGGCGACTTTATTTTATACTATGTAGTGATGACGAGATTATTATATACATTGCTACTATCGTGTATCTAATGGACGACAAATCCAACTGAAACTATAAATTAAAACGTTAATTACTGAAATATTTGCTGGATAACGCCATGTAATATCCGCGATAATGTTAATTTCACGAACAAATGCGTAAAAATAAATAATTAAATTTACCGTTTAAACACACATTAACTTTTGTTATAGATAAGATAACGTGATCAGTTCCCGTTATTTAATAACACTATCAGTCGTACTTACTTTTCGCCCGTTTCCGTAAACATTTTGTGACGAAAAGTAGCCCAAAACTTTCCTCTTGCGCGCCCCTTACAAATTCGTTGAGCAGTTTTTGGACTTATCGCTAACAGACAGACGCGGCAGAGGACTTTGTTTTATAGATAAAACGATTTATAAACGGTATTTATTTATATTTAGAAATATGTATGTAAGATAAGCGTGTGACAGGTGAGCATCTTGACTTCTGCGGGCTCAAGATGCTCACCAAAGACTCTACTATCTTTCATCTTTTCCTAAAATAGAAATAGAGCGAGAGAGATGTCATTAGAGAAGAGAAAAATGAAGACAAAACCTTTGTCTTGTCTTGTAACTTAGACCTACTTGGCTATCTCCCGTCAAAAGGCGACGGATACACATTTCGTCCTTACATGTATACGTTTAAAACCGTTTAACATTGTACGTAATTAATATACAACACTAATCATTAACCGTTACCAAAGCCTGTGCTAGACCTATTAACTTGTTAGTACATTGACGCCCGATCGTGCTATAACTATATATAGTTTCAATAGTAACGGTACACCTATTAATTGTATGGTCATTAATTGATCGAAGTCTGATTGTCTGTTTTGTTAAAAAATAGCAGTGTGGTTTTATCTGGTTTTATCCGGTATTAACTAGTTTGTATTTTAATATATGGGTACATTATAAAGCTGAATAGTTCGTTTTTGTGTGAACGTGCTAATCGATATACTAGCGAAATATTATTGTATTATAATTAGCAACATTTAAGATAAAAGTAATTTAATAAACTATTTTTCATTCCCAAAATTCTTATTGCAACTGTTACTGCATTTGTAAAATCGCGATGCGTTGCTAGGTAACTTATAAATGAAATATATAGAGATCAAGATAAGTCTCAAACATTCAATTTCGGAATAAGGTTAATACCCCATATAAAGTAAAGTGCAAGCTAAAAATTATTCATCGGACTGAACTTCAATTGAAAGTAACGGTGAAAGTAAACTCGTGTCATATTGAGAGTTAAATACGATGTATCATGTACGCGCAGTTGCTCTGTGAAAGTATGTAGATGAATCCTGCTTGACTGCTTTTTATGAAGCTCTATGTGACTAGTGACCTGACTGACGTGGAAGTCAGATTGTGAGTCACATGATGGTCACATGTCTGAGAATTATTAGTGCTAGGCGTCGATAATAGAATCTTGTCATATTCAAATTTCTTTAAAACTTACTATCATGTAAATAAGACATTTGGAATTTTATTATGTTGCAAAGTATTAACGTCACTGGCCGGCTGATGTACACCATTAAAAAATCTTTATGCTTATCACATAAAAAAATATATAAGTCAGTCTAGTGCCCCTTGGATAACAGCAGACTCGATTGCTCCAAAGTCTATGTCTCATACGTTTATAGGTATAGTATAGATAGACCATGTCGGAGGTCTTTAGGCTATCTAAAGACTCCGACACCAGGGTTGGCCACCTACTCGAAATAAATGAATGAATGAATGAATGAAATTACTTATACTATTACGTAGTAGGTTAGGTACATAATCAGGTCTTAAACTTAAGACATAGGATTATATTAGATTAGGTATACTGATGGAGTTTACCAAAAACCTAATTTCTTTTCATATAATCAAACAACAATAATCAAAATCGACCGTGAAGTGTATGAATCAAAAAACCTTTATCGACAATTATTGCATGAACTAAATCTTTATTTAAAATTATCGAAGTAACGTAAAGTTTACAATACGCTACGCAAGGTGGTTGACCCGGTGAGGTCGATGACCCGCGGTTAACTGACTTAACCTGACTTGTCTTCTTGACCGAATAGTTCGTCTATACTGTTATCTTGATCTTACTGGTCCTTTGTTTAGATTAGCAAACCGTTTAATTAGTTTACTAGCTGTTCCTCGCCGGTTTGCTCGCAGATAGGTTATGGTTATTCTGCTATTCGGAGCTGATGCGAATCCACAAAATTAAGTATCACGAAAATTGGTCCAGACTTTATCGAGATGTAAATGCAGTGAAGGCAGTAACTAACACGACCGGCAACGTTGTTTTATATAAGAGAATATAGCCCTCGATGACTATATCTGTGTGTCTGTTTATGGCGTCTTACTCTCAACCAGTGAAGCAATTTTGATGCGACTGGTTTTTGTTTGAGAGATAATTTTAATCGAGATTGTTCTTAGCGATGGGTCAATGGAAAATTAAATCGAGATTTCTTATTTTCAGTTCCATACTTTTGGGATCAAGATTTTTATAAAAATTAGTTTCTAAATTATCTTTTTACTATAGGTAATTGGGATTTAAGATACGTCTTTAATTAAAGATCATATTACTAGGTATAATGATTTTCACTTTCAAACCCACAGACGATTTCTATTTTTATTAGCAACTAGCAGCGCCCCGCGGTTTTACCCGCGTTGTGCCCGTTCCCGTGGGAATTTCGGAATAAAATGTAGCCTATAGCCTTCCTCGATAAATAGACTATCTAACAGTGAAAGAATTATTCAAATCGGTTCAGTAGTTTCTGAGATTAGCGCGTTTAAACAAACAAACAAACAAACAAACAAACAAAACAAACTCTTCAGCTTTATAATATTAGTATAGATCTATCTGGATATTACATCTCCGACTGCAAGAACTCTACTTACTATTGTTACTTTATACTACATACATCTTACTATGAAATCTTGAAAACCTTGTACAATGGCTATTCTTAATTCACCCAATTTTTTGTTGTTTTTGTGAACAGAAAAATGGTGACTTCGACAAGTACTTGGAGGAGCTGAAGCCCGTAGCCAGGAACTACCGCGACAAGATCATGGCCGTCGCCATCGACGCCGACGAGGATGAGCACCAGAGGTAAGTCCACTTGAGGGTCTTAAAGGTTTTCTAAAGCGATGTGTTCACTTGAGTGAAGTGTTCTCAACGGTTCTCAAGTGTTCTGAGGTTTACTGAACAGTTCTGACGTGTTCTGAACAGTTTCATATCGTGTATATGTGTAGTCTATCTGTATCATATAATTACACGTAAATTAGTGTACGAAATTCGATCAACGCGCAAGACTGACTCACACTTGACCAGTTTTTACTTGACTTTGGTAACCTTTTTGGGGTTGGCTCGGGTGGGCCTGAACAGCTATATTTGCTTGTATTTATGAGTGTAATGGGCCTACGCACATCATATTATAGTAATGATTATAAAAAGGTCGATATGGTAAACTAAGTTCTTTCATAAACATGTATTATAGCACATTTTAGAGTAATAAAATATCCCCTTGGGTCCTAATACCTCTGACTGTTTGAGCACTACGCCCAAAGCTGATAATGACAATAGTGACTCATACTTCAGAGGCAACCAATGGATATTGGAATCAATTGGTTGCCGCTGAAGTGCCTCTGAATTTATATCTGGGTCATATTCCAATTTATTATAAACTTTCCCAATTTCGCTAGGATCCTGGAGTTCTTCGGCATGAAGAAGGAGGAGGTGCCGTCCGCGCGCCTCATCGCGCTCGAGCAGGACATGGCCAAGTACAAGCCCGCCTCCGACGAACTCTCCGCCAACGCTGTCGAGGTAACGACAACACGCCAATATTATCCACTAGCAGCGCCTCGCGGTTTTATCTGCGTTGTGCCCGTTCCCGTGGTGATTTCGAGATGAAAAGATAACCTTCCCGTTGGATGTGGCTATCCATTGCAAAAAGAGCTATTCAAATCGGATTGATGGTCTCTGAGATTCAGGCGTTCGAAGAAAGGTGCAAATCAAACTCTTTATAGTAGTTTATGCAACTGTCATATAAAGAAGGGTATTAAAACACGAGTGTGAGTTTATGAAACGAGCGCAGCGAGTTTCATAATAGTAACGAGTGTTTTAATACCCGTGTTATATGCAGTTGCATACACTACTTTATCTTCACTATTTAATGCAATTAATCAAACAAAATTTTAAAAACAAAACACATTGCGAAACATTAAATTCACGCGTACGTGTATTGTCACAGTGAACTTGCCGCCATTAAAATCTAACCAATGAGAGCGCAGCTGCGCGCGCAGGGCCGCAGGGCGCGCGCCGCGCAGGGCCGAAGGGCGCGCGCCGATGTTATAATGAGATTTTACGATATCGATGTGGATATTATAACATCATGTGCAATTGCTTAAATTGAGTGTTTTAGTTTTCTGCGCTATAACAGTAGTAATTATAAGTCAAGTATTGGAAACATAAGTAGAATGTTACAACATTAGTGTAGATAAAAGCTTTATTATACTATTCTATATGAGACCGTGATTACGTAGGTATGGATATGTTTAATAGTATGCCGTGTTTAGTCAATCATCGTGATTATTAAGCAACGACAGCTCGGCGACTGCTTGTATTGGAAGCCGATATTGTCTTTCTGAGTCCTATATTGAGTTTTTAAAGGCATGTTGAATTGTCGGTCCCGGTTATTTCAATCGTTAGGCCATATTGGAAGCCTCTCGGCGGTCTTATATCTTCCGACACCACTGTTCA
This sequence comes from Cyclophora albipunctata, assembly GCA_963082685.1. Lineage (NCBI taxonomy): Eukaryota > Metazoa > Arthropoda > Insecta > Lepidoptera > Geometridae > Cyclophora > Cyclophora albipunctata. Next base: position 7,545,450 of record OY720123.1, read on the forward strand.
ATTTATATTTAATCATTTTTCGAATGATTTCATACTAATAAACTACCCTAAATTTCAGTTTAGTTCAAAGTCAACTTCAATAACGCAATAACCTCTTATGCATATTCGTTTAATTTCCTGTAAACCTACATATTATTACACCTACCTTTTGTCTTGCGTTTGTACCGAGCACACAATATGTACCTATAAGATTATTCATAAAGGTACATCTTGTGTGCGCGGTATCATTACCAGCCTCACCATATACGTGAAGTAATGAACAAGGAAATGGTTAAAGATTACTTGCACAACGAGTTTTATATTGTCATTGTCCTTGTTATGTATTTGTCAAAACAATTGTTTATATAGAAACTGCATTAATTGTACATTGCATCTTGGAGGGATATTATCAATATTGGCTTTTTAATTAGTAAGTTTCTGTATGTTAGTGGTGTTGGTAGTTTTTGGACAACTTAAAGCCTTAAAGCCCTCAAAATAATGTGTTAATATGACGTTGTATGTATAATATTATGTGCGAATAAATAAATATATCGTTTACTAGCTTTTCCGCGCGGTGGTTCTACCCGCGATCCAGTAGATGGCGCTAAAGTGAAAATTTGTAGCCCGCGCTCACTCTATTTTCCAAATTTGTTGAACGAGAATATTAAATAATCTACCTCTTTATAAAATTAGTACAGATTGAAATTACTGCAAACCCAGATAGACACAGTTTATCGAAAATATTGAATGTAGTGCATCTACGAAAAAAAATAGGCTTTAGTATATCATAAAGTAGGTAAACGAAACAATGTTAATTTAATTAATACTAAAAACTGAACATAAACCTAAAATTAATGTGGAAATGGCTCAAAGTTACTGTTTTACGTCTCAATTGATTACCATTACATTTAGTTTTATCGTTACACAATAGTTATTTAGCTTATCTGTGTAACGGAACGATAACTGTGACGATTAGTTACACATAATTGTTATAGTATTTAAATGTTTTTCTAAATAATTTGTTCAAAGTTTAAATCTATTTGTGGTATGAACTTTAGCTTCAAACAAAAAATATTTGAAGAAAGTAATTAACAAGGATTCTGTGCTTTAGCATACGTTAGTAAAATGTAGATGATCTTTTTTGTCAAGTCGTTAATTTAATTCTAAATCCCGTAGTCAATTTGTGCAGTAATTTTCAATAAATCGATCGAAATAAAGTCAAACCAACAGTCAATATTTTGTAGTAGTGTCGTGAATCACGTTTTGTTTGTAGGTCACGATTTTTATGTTCTTTGATAATGGTAGTGTAGCGCTGTCTTTACCTTGGAATACCTTATGCACCTATTTACGCCGATCTTTTAGTGTAATGGTTACCCTGAATGTGTTTGATAGCTTCTTATGATCCTCCCTTTAATGGGAAGCCATAGCTTCTTACCTAAACTATCGTATATAAAATAATAGTATGTAGGATTGCTATTGATGACTGATATGGAAAGACAATTGTTGTTATAACATTTCAAGTAAAATCGTAGTAAGCTATATTTATTGATATCTATATAATATATAAAAGAAAGTCGTGTTTGTTACACTATTTATAACTCGAGAACGGCTGAACCGATTAGGCTGAAAATTGGTGGGGAGGAAGCTTAGAACCAGGAGACGGGATATAGGATACTATTTATCCCGTATTTCCTACGGGAACGGGTGCGCTGTGGGTGAAACCGCGGGGCACAGCTAGTAAGAAATAAAAAAATAATCATCTAACTAACACATTCAGTGCCGACGACTCGCCTGGCGAGTCGACTTAAATTTCGTTCATGTGCCGGCGACTCGCCTGGCGAGTCCATGTTTTTCGCCAATATAATATTGGTGGCACCTTAGAAGGAATTAAGAAAATAATAGTGGCAATGAATGTGCTAACTAATGAACTAACTATTTATCTATCTATCAAACTATCTATCTATAAAAACACATATGAATAAAATTGAATGTGTATTTTCCCCCCCAGCATGATCTGGTTAAGGAAAGTGTACATTAACCTAAACATCATAATGTTATTATAACAACATTCAAACGATGTCGGCTCTGACCTATTTTAGGATAATATGTTCATGATTTTGCACTTTAGTGTAGTAGCAATTTATAAAAGGATTTATTTAAACCTATAGAATGAGCAACATGTCTTCACCTATATAATGCGATTGAGACAACTAAAACCAATAATTTATCATAGTAATACTTAGACTTAAATTAAAACGCTACTAGACATTTCTTCCAAGTAGCGTCCGAGCTGAATCATCCGATATTTTCCCCTCTTTCCCCTTTATCCCTTTATATTTACAATACCCTACTTCAGGTACATCCCAATAACTGGCCACGTGTCTAACCCAAACCATCTCCTCCAGGAATTCATCCAGTCGTTCTTCGCGGGCACGCTGAAGCAGCACCTGCTGAGCGAGGAGCTGCCCTCCGACTGGGCCGCCAAGCCCGTCAAGGTGCTCGTCGCCACCAACTTCGACGAGGTCGTCTTCGCCACCAACAAGAAGGTTCTCGTCGAGTTCTATGCTCCTTGGTGAGTTACATTTGTGTTATTTACGCTATAGATCCTTCTAATATTGTAAACGCGAAAGTTGGTAAGCATGGATGGATGGTTGGTACTCTTTCACGTAAAAACTACTGAATGGATTTTAATGAAACTTTACAATACTATAGCTTATACATCAGAAAAACACATGGGATACATTTTAACCATACATTGCGGGTAACATTTTATACATCTCAAACGATTGTTTAAAAAGATCTGAATAATGGTGATTACGTTTAAACGGTGATCGATACTTCGTACCATGGTAATGATTAATTTTATTGTATGGCAATTGAGCCTCGAGTAGACTACTATAATAATTTATACTGATGATAATTTGACCCAAGTGCTTCGAAACCGATTCCCACTTGATTTTTTGTCTGCTAGGAACATAGTAAATTGACGCAATTTTAACTCCTGTGCCAGGCATTGTCAAACGTAACCTACATTAATATCCTAAGTTTATAGTTGTATGGAAAGACAATCTCTTCTATCTTTTAAGGTAGAGATACATATGTCTTTAGAGAAGAAAAAATTTAGTTAAAACCATTATCTTAACTTGTATAAATAAATTAGAATTCTCTAGAACATATATTTCTAAAATCACCTTAAATTAAACTTGAGACTGAGTCACACTTATCAGACAGTTAGTTACACAACATTTTTAATTATTCCCCACACACCTTTATTTCAACAAGTGTTTCTTATTCTCATATATAAACACAGAACCTCCTGCTTATCCGACCGTAATTCTTGTTACTAACTCGATCTACGTCTAGACTAGCAAGAACCCTGTCATTTAATACGACACTAGTTCTTAAGTGGGCGTTTTACGTAAAGGATATATAATGAAATATCTACTATATTGAACTTTATTACTGAGCAATAGGGTCGAAAGTAAATCTACATGAATAAGATGTAATTTGCACAGTTGTGACTTCGTTAGGGCGTATTCACTCGCCCGTAATTAATTGACATCTTTCAAATGTCATTGTTGAAGTCAATGGGTCGGATAATGGCAGTTGATATTATGATAATATAGTGTTTTGTTTTCGGTGAAGTATTTATAAATATTTATGATGGTAGCGTTATTTTTGAACGGTGACGTCAACAAGGGTAGACTTGTAGATTATAAGTCTGACATATTCGTTGTTAGAGTTTTGTGGGTAATCTTAGTATATTTTTAAAATGATTTTACCAGTTTGATAACTAAACTCACGCTATTTTGTATCTACAAAATCCTGTATTGTAATACTTTACCCCATTATATAAAATGCCGCGTGTTGTAATATTCAATAGCAAGTAAATAAATACGTTTGTTACAAGGCAGGTGACCTATAGTGCAAAAATAATATCTGAATTTCCTTTCCCTTGTTTTTCTTTCCCCAGCTTTGTCATTGTAACTATTATTTCCTTTGTAAAATTGAACTAGTTCGTTAACTAATAGACTTTTATTACTCAACACCTACAATTGAAATCCTTCTTACAAGATATGGGAACATAGGATTGTAGCAGTTTCTTGAAATCGTCTTGTTCTTGATTTATGAATTGAAAATGGCGTTTGTAGTGACGTTATGACGTTTTCAAATGTCTGTCTTGACACTGATTTGATTGGATTATTTGTTTAAATTTCTTCTCATTATTCAATAATGTCCACGTAATATGAACATGCACCTAGTTCACACTTCCAAACCCTATACTAACTCCATCGTCTCCACCCCAGGTGCGGCCACTGCAAGCAGCTGGTGCCCATCTACGACAAGCTGGGAGAACACTTCGAGAAGGACGAGGACGTCGTCATCGCCAAGATCGACGCCACGGCCAACGAGCTCGACCACACCAAGATCACCTCCTTCCCTACCATCAAACTATACACTAAGGATAACCAGGTGAGCTATACGGATGGTAACAATTACTGATCGGTTATCTCACAAAGTACGATGTCACGGAGAGATACTGGTCCTTATTACCATTCACCAATGAATATACTGTTTAGCATGTAGCAAATGCCAACATACATAGTACAATAGTTTTGATATTGTTGCTATGGGGATAGATGTAAAGACAGTCGGTTAGTTTCGGTTTTGTAGAATGTCATCTCTGTTACACTTCATTGATTTGAAGTTTAAAGTACAAACATACTGAAAACTTTAAACCCTCAGTTTGATAAGACGACGATTTATAAATTTCGATTAATTTATAGACGTTCGCTCTATAACACCACGATTTTTTTCTGTCTAGCAGTCGACGAACAATGAAGTCATTAAACCTAATCTCTTCACTCCAAACTAAATATATAATATGTTGTTGTTTCGCACCAGGTGCTCGACTACAACGGCGAGAGGACGCTGGCCGGGCTCACCAAGTTCGTGGAGACGGACGGCGAGGGCGCCGAGCCCACTCCCAGCGTGGTGAGTTACAGATTGTTATACTACATATTAACGTTTGTTGGTCTGTCTCGGTTGTTTCAATCGTCAGGCCATGTCGGAGGCATTTAGACGGTCTAAAAACTCCGACAATGACAATGAAAAGATCAAATAGTACTAACTACAGGTTTGTGGTGTCAATATTGAGAAACGAGTGCAGTAATCCCACGAGGAGGTCCTATTTGGAGGAGGGCAAATGCCTGTCGCTCACTGATTAATCACTATTTATACCCCACCTCCTGGTCAAATAATTAAACCGTAACATTTAATATATGATATTGCTTACAATTACAATATTACTTAAATACATATTTGATAACAAGAATAAATTAACGTCCTCAAAGATCCTATCACAGGGCCTCTCTGAAGATAGAGGTACAGTGAAGGGTATTAAACGTAATCACCGCCTTAATTGTATCGATGAACCGACTAATTGATATGTGTGTATCGTTTCAGTCCGAGTTCGAGGAGGAAGACGACGCGCCGGCCCGCGACGAGTTATAAGCGCGCGCGCACACTTACTTCATAAGAGACTTCCATACTAGTACTGTATAGATATAATTATTTACTTTTATACTTACCATCTAAACCCAAGTGCATTTCTCCCCCTAGCTAGAGTGTTACTAAACAATTCCACGTTAAAATTTAACAAACTACTGATATTTATAATAATACTCTATTTCAAAAACCTGAAACGGGATCTCTAAACAAACATTAATTTATTTGCTAAACGCATAATTTATTTTGTGGTAACAGCAGCATAAATTAGTTATTATGAACGTATTTATAATTTCTGTATCATAATAGCATTATTTTAACATTCCTTAGTACAAGTCACTGTTACATCGAACAAGTTTTGTATCGGAAATTGGCGTTTATTTTTTTTACTTTTAAAAATAGTTTTATGTATTTTCATCACAAAAATACGTTTAAGATTACTTTATTGTGGTTATTAATGTTGTATTTTTGTACATTTTATTTGATTGAAATGTTAATTCTATGCAATTGTGTTGTAACTAGGACTGAAAATGAAATTTTCTGACACGTAAATGTATAATTAATGATATTGTTCTCTCTTTATTGTAAATATCCACATTTAAGTGTAATCGCCAGATTGGGTTTTGTGTATCTGTTGTGGATACAGAAATTGATAAATAAAATTAATTAAAAATATTCCTTTTCTTTTATTTACAACCCCTACCTTATACTCTTTAATCATGTTTCACCTCTGAACATCGAAAAAGTCTCTTGACATTGGCTTCCCGATGTCCTGAGATCCTCAGCGATATTTCGGAACAGTAATTTGGGATTACACATTTTTGGGCAAAAAACGTTTCCCAGAGTATCACATGCCAAAGTATGTTCCCAAATTTTAATTTGGCATAAAAACAGTGAAAACGAGGCTAAAGATATCCTGACAAACTTTCAAATCAATAGGTACATCTATACTTAGTGTCTAATATTAAAATAACCGCCTTTTTGGTAAAAAGCGGTATACACACGATACATATACCAAAACAACATTTTTTTTAAATTACTTCCGGCTAATCTTTGAAATGGCTGAACCGATTTTGACGGGACTTTTACTGGCAGATAACTGATTGTGTTTTCGGTACTAGTCAATTTGTGTTTTAGTAGATGTGAGTGTTCGACCCAGTATGCAGTAGTCACTTTAAGCTCTAGGCAAAAATCAAATGTAGTCAAATTGTGTTCTAGCTAGACAGTCCAAGACCGACCCAGAATAATACTGTCATGGCACAACATGTGCCATGTAATGAATAACATCAATTATAACGATTTAATTATACTGAGAATATGTGTCAGCTTAAATTAATTACTAAAGAAAAAACATGATATATTTTATTAAAAATTCTAGATTTAATATAATTCTTAAATATTTGAATGTTTGAATCTGTTTTTGCTATTTGACTACGGAACTCATAAAAAACATTTCTTTTTTTGCATCGCGTCGGTGACTAACGGTTGCCTAAGAGGCGCTACTCAACTCACACACCTGCCGCAGGAGCCATCTAGGGTGCATGGCGGTTGTGGCGATATCGGGAGTATCTCTACACACTTGCCTGCCGTGCAGTGTTCCAGAGTAAGCTGAGCTGAGCACACGTATTGAGAATGGCACCCGTATTATCGACCAATCATAACATTGGAGTAGCCTTGGCGCTTTCTGTGGTGCTACCTCAAAAAAAAGGAAAAGGAGATACTGGGTGAAGAAATGGCTACAGAAAAGAAGTGAGTTATGCCACATGAATATTATAAAAGAACTGGAAGTATGTATTCATAACTTTTTACGGATGGATTTTGACTCTTTTGAAGAGCTTCTTGCAATGGTGGCACCATTTATAGAAAAAAAAACTAAAAAAACACGCTTTTATTGCAAATTGAACTAAAAACTAGAAAATATTTTTTTCTCCTCAAATCAAAATTATAATAAAATTTAAGTTGTAACACATTGATTCAATTCAGAGTAAAAAGCGTGGGGTGCATTTTAATGTAGTTCATAACTATCCTCTCATAAGTCTCATAGATAGTTGATGATTGTAATATTTAAAAATATTAAGCAGTCAATTTGCAATAAAAGCGTGTTTTTTTAGTTTTTTTAAACTATAATTTTATTTTTTATTTTTTAGTAAGCATAACATTATATGCAACTTTTCATCCCGTAATTCCCACGGGAACGGGCCCATCACGAAAACCACGGGACGCTGTTAGTGTCTAGTAACATTTAGTAAAATAAAACAGAACTCCCGTTCCGTCCCACAGCGAGCGCCCGTTGATGTCTTTTATATGAAGTAATAATTTTTTAGTAAATCTGGCTAATCCATTTAGGATAATGGGAAACTGTTATTAAATTATTGCATTGTCATCGGTCCTTGATTAGTATGCAAAGTTTCAAATTAATCAGACTTCTGGAAGTTGGTGAAAATGATGTTCAAAGATTCCATTACATACGTACGTACGTACATACAGGCCAAGCTAATAAAAGCGTGTTAAAAAAAAAATAGATTGATGCGGAATGCCGTGACTGACTGAGAAAATGCCCCAATCGCGCTACACACGCAGCGACGGCAGGGACGGCACAATTCAAAAGGCACAGTGGACTCCTTAATTGTATAATTTATATAAAATTATGAAAGTATTTAACAATGATCGCTTAAGGGTCGCAATGTGATAATTTGTTTTATACGATAATATGATATTCTTTTAGATTTAGCAACTAAATCATGGATTATATTTAATTTTATGCATTTTCTTGCTATTTATCGATGTTTTGACTGTATTATGTATTTATGGTATGAACTTTACTAGCTGACGTATCGTTTATTGACACGTTTGTAGATCTTTAGTCTTCATATTTATCGAATAATCTAAAGGAAAATGTACCTTAATCAGAACACATTAAGTTATAGACAATAGTATCTATAATCTCCCCATTTCATGCTTTTTATGTACGGACGCACTGTAGTTTGTTACCCAAATATTAACAACATGACTACCAAAGTAACAATTTGTTTTTTTACTAACAAGGAAAAACTATGCCATTCCAAGTTTCGTAATATTTGGTGTTAAAGTAAGTTAATTTAAAAGAACAAACATGTTAATAATTATTTAAAAAAGAGTTATTTTTATGTTGTAATCGTTATATTTAAGATATTAAATAATAATATAAACATTATTTGTCTTTTATTTGGCCTTAAGCGAAGAATTCCTTTCAATAGAAAGTTAAACTGGTCCCATACAAATAAATAATGCGAATTCACATTTTACTTTAAAATGTTGTCTCACTAATGGGACAGAAACCTCATAATACACTCACAAGATTACTAGCTTTTGAATAGATGTTATTGTTGAAGTTAACGGGGCAAGTACTCGCGCTACGGGGCAACAAAATTAGTTCAAGATTTTTCCTCTAGATGGCGTTACTGTGCGAAATTTCTGCATCGCGCTAACGTTGTGTTCTGGCGTTGAATGGGGTCGCCCGTATTTCCATGTTACGGTATCGCTTCTCGGCCTTTTGGCTAAGATCAAAGTGTAGTATCTGTTCTTTTCAGCTTAATATCTGAAAGTTCCCTCATTGAGGGACCAGTATATTAAACTGATTTTTGTATCCCGACGGGATGTTCGGGGCTCGCTCCACTCCCGTCACGGGTCGGCCCGGCATTGCAGTGCCGCCGGGATCGGCCCACATAATTTACAAGACACTATCTAACTATCACAAAGTCTATAATTAATGGTCTCGGACTCTGTCTGTATACATAGGTCAGGCATGGAATATAAAACCTGTCAATAAGGGATATAGGAGTTCCAAACAATAAACTCAAAGATTTGTTCTTAAGCGCCCTACTCACACATCTGCCGCAGGGGCAATCTAGGGTGTAGGAGTGGGGATGACCCCTAATTGCATCCTTAATTGTGATGTGTGTAGGCATGCAGGGGCAATTTGGAGGATTGGCCCTACGGCAGGGCGGCAGGGGCTCGAGACCAGCCTTGATCCCTAAACGGCGCGAACCGCCACCTTAAGGTGGCGGTTCGCGCCGCGACGGAGACGGGAGACCGAGTCAGGACACTGAGACCAGAGACCGCGACAAATGTCTCGGTCTCTTCGGCATGTACTGTGGGTCGAGACTGAGACCGAAGCCGACAAGTGTCAGTTCAAGAGAGTCTGTCGATGTCAGTGTTGTCATAGTAGTAGAGTAGTACTTACTAATTCCATGGTCTTTGTATTCTAGGCGCATAACCTATTGAAACACACGTAATGGTTGTACATAGACTAATCAATTTATTTATTACAAAATAGACAATACAAACCATTGACTTCTATTCAAACTCATAGATGAAACAAGACTATTTTTAACACGCTTTTATTAGCTTGGCCTGTATGTATGTATGTATGTACGTATGTAATGAAATCTTTGAACATCATTTTCACCAACTTCCAGAAGTCTGATTAATTTGAAACTTTGCATATGTATCAAGGACCGATGACAATGCAATAATTTAATAACAGTTTCCCGTTATCCTTAATGGATTTGCCAGATTTACTAAAAAAATATTACTTCATATAAAAGACATCAACGGGCGCTCGCTGTGGGACGGAACGGGAGTTCTGTTTTATTTTACTAAATGGTACTAGACACTAACAGCGTCCCGTGGTTTTCCCGTGATGGGCCCGTTCCCGTGGGAATTACGGGATGAAAAGTTGCATATAATGTTATGCTTACTAAAAAATAAAAAATAAAATTATAGTTTAAAAAAACTAAAAAAACACGCTTTTATTGCAAATTGAACTAAAAACTAGAAAATAATTTTTCTCCTCAAATCAAAATTATAATAAAATTTAAGTTGTAACACAATGATTTAATTCAGAGTAAAAAAGCGTGGGGTGCTTAATATTTTTAAATATTACAATCATCATTGGTAACTATCTATGAGAGGATAGTTATGAACTACATTAAAATGCACCCCACGCTTTTTTTACTCTGAATTAAATCATTGCGTTACAACTTAAATTTTATTATAATTTTGATTTGAGGAGAAAAATTATTTTCTAGTTTTTAGTTCAATTTGCAATAAAAGCGTGTTTTTTTAGTTTTTTTTATACTAATTTCAACACATCCACGAGCGCGACACGCGACACTACTGGTCCGGAGCAGCGACCGTCTCGCTGTCTCCTGCCTCGCGTTTCGGTCTCCTGTCTCTGTCTCGCTCGCGAACTGTCGTGTTTACTTACATTGCCTAACGTCAAGTAACGGTCGCGGTCTTTGATCTCAGTGTCCTGACTCGGTCTCCCGTCTCCGTCGCCCCGTCGGTTCGCGCCGTTTAGGGATCAAGGCTGGTCTCGAGCCCCTGCCGCCCTGCCGTAGGGCCAATCCTCCAAATTGCCCCTGCATGCCTACACACATCACAATTAAGGATGCAATTAGGGGTCATCCCCACTCCTACACCCTAGATTGCCCCTGCGGCAGATGTCTGAGTAGGGCGCTTAAGAACAAATCTTTGAGTTTATTGTTTGGAACTCCTATATCCCTTATTGACAGGTTTTATATTCCATGCCTGACCTATGTATACAGACAGAGTCCGAGACCATTAATTATAGACTTTGTGATAGTTAGATAGTGTCTTGTAAATTATGTGGGCCGATCCCGGCGGCACTGCAATGCCGGGCCGACCCGTGACGGGAGTGGAGCGAGCCCCGAACATCCCGTCGAGATACAAAAATCAGTTTAATATACTGGTCCCTCAATGAGGGAACTTTCAGATATTAAGCTGAAAAGAACAGATACTACACTTTGATCTTAGCCAAAAGGCCGAGAAGCGATACCGTAACATGGAAATACGGGCGACCCCATTCAACGCCAGAACACAACGTTAGCGCGATGCAGAAATTTCGCACAGTAACGCCATCTAGAGGAAAAATCTTGAACTAATTTTGTTGCCCCGTAGCGCGAGTACTTGCCCCGTTAACTTCAACAATAACATCTATTCAAAAGCTAGTAATCTTGTGAGTGTATTATGAGGTTTCTGTCCCATTAGTGAGACAACATTTTAAAGTAAAATGTGAATTCGCATTATTTATTTGTATGGGACCAGTTTAACTTTCTATTGAAAGGAATTCTTCGCTTAAGGCCAAATAAAAGACAAATAATGTTTATATTATTATTTAATATCTTAAATATAACGATTACAACATAAAAATAACTCTTTTTTAAATAATTATTAACATGTTTGTTCTTTTAAATTAACTTACTTTAACACCAAATATTACGAAACTTGGAATGGCATAGTTTTTCCTTGTTAGTAAAAAAACAAATTGTTACTTTGGTAGTCATGTTGTTAATATTTGGGTAACAAACTACAGTGCGTCCGTACATAAAAAGCATGAAATGGGGAGATTATAGATACTATTGTCTATAACTTAATGTGTTCTGATTAAGGTACATTTTCCTTTAGATTATTCGATAAATATGAAGACTAAAGATCTACAAACGTGTCAATAAACGATACGTCAGCTAGTAAAGTTCATACCATAAATACATAATACAGTCAAAACATCGATAAATAGCAAGAAAATGCATAAAATTAAATATAATCCATGATTTAGTTGCTAAATCTAAAAGAATATCATATTATCGTATAAAACAAATTATCACATTGCGACCCTTAAGCGATCATTGTTAAATACTTTCATAATTTTATATAAATTATACAATAAAGGAGTCCACTGTGCCGTAAAATACGCACCGACTCAATATTTTGAGACCATTGCGTATGCGTGCGCGTATAGCTCGTCGCAGTTGATTTGTTCCCTTACAAACACCAAATATTAAATGCTCCCACGTAAGTCCACGATTGATAATATATTAGAGAAAAACTACTTTTATCTTAAATATTACACGTAAATAAATACAAGTAGTTAATTAATGTAGATATTATGTTTGAAGCAATTATAAGATAATTGAAGTATTTTAAGTTGAATTTATTATATTTTATAATGCTCCATGCAAAATTATATAGACAACAAGCAAAAAGAACTCGCTTTGTATCTCATTATTTAATGGGAATTCCGCGGCGGATAAAAGTATGACTTTGAATAAAAAGTATGCAAGCATTGCATACAATTTTACCCACAATAAAAAAAATAAGTAATAACCCCAATTATGAGAAGTATTTACTCCGTACAGTAAAATATACTACAAAATAATACATTTAAGTAAAGTATTAGTCTGTAATGTCCCACTGCTGGGCAAAGGCCTCTCATCTCACTGAAGTTATCAGTACAGTGCGGAGAATAAACACATTAAATAAATAAATACGTTTCACAGAACATAATGTCAAAATACAAATTCTTATTCATCTATAATTCAAATACATCAATGTATTACCTGAATTCAACTTAAAACATTTCATTAATATGAACAATGAACAACTATAAAAGCAGGCACCATGAGGCGTTCCAGTGAGTACCAATACTTAATGTAATGTATTCGATGCAAAAACAACGACATCTAACTTTATATGTATAGCGTGCTTTAAATGTCTATTTTACATTAGTAGAATAGTCTACTATTCTTCTACCAGTTTAACTAGTTTACATTGCCTATGTCCAGTACTGGGATATAATAGGCTATCAACTTTATCAACATTGGTAGAATAAAAGTAGAATATTAATTGTACTAATGGAAAATAGGCGTTATTCATTGGTACACTATTATTATGTACATTTGATAGACATAACACTTAAATATTTACATGCTTTCAATGATTTATTTTTTTAATATCGGCCTGTACCTTACAGGGTAATGGTATACTGAAGTTATCAGTACAGGGAGGAAATAAATTTGTATAACTTACCTAAATAATAATAATTTCATATATTTCAGACGATTTTTGCATATAAAACAATCGATTTTATTTAAAGTTAATAATAACATTACATGTCAAGACCAGTCACAACACAGCGACTAAAAGCAACAATCACTTTATCAATGCAATGATTTAAGTTAAACACAAATCAATAAAAATAATTAAAATTTTGTATACTGCGTTATTTCTATCATATGTACTTTGTATGATAAAACATCTTTGTGTGAGGGAAAAGATACTTTTCAGCGCTTGTTAAAATACATGCAACCTATTTAACAACCGGTAAAAGGCGCTCGTGCGGAAGAAATGAATCATACATACTACGGCCCATATTACAAAATAAGAACCATCAATATACAAAACTATATTATTATATATTGTCCGAAAAGTAGTTGATTTTTGATAGTTCCCTTTTCCCTCACACTTACATTTTTAATCCGAAATAAACTCACGACGAGAATAATTATAGAACACGCGATTGGTAAGCAGGAATACCATAGGCTTATACATTATGGAGGATAGCCCATCCGTTTTATTATCTTTTAGTGCTTAAATTCTCGCCAAAACCCGCCGTGAGTTTATACTACAGCTTGTATACACATATAATGTTCTTATCACCTGTCTCATTCATCGTATAATTTATTTTACCCAAGGGCGTCGCCAGTCTCGAAAGCAAGGATGGAGTGAAATGGTCTATGGGGGTAGGTAATAAAAGTTTTGAAAAAATGTTAACATTAAAGGTAATTTCAAGGACTTTCGAGACTCTACCTTGGCAGCTTTGCCCATTGGCGACGCCTTTCTCCACTCCCTTCCTCCATACACCTCCGTGGCATATCACAGCGCGAACATCCGTTCCTTGTCATCGTTGTTGATCGTGCGATGTCGCGGCGAGTCGGCGGCGGGGGCGGCGGCGGGGGCGGGCGCGGGCGCGGGGGCGGGCGGCAGCGCGTCGGCGGCGGCGGCGCGAGACGCCAGGAACTTGTCGAAGTCGCTGCTCGTGACGCTGTCCACGGCGGAGTTCTCCGATGCAGCCTGCACACAGAAAAGTAATGGCGGTCAATGAGGGTTGGAAAACACGTATTTAAAAATGTGATGGAATAGAATAGGTGGAATAGAATAGATGGTTGGCAGTATGACAGCTAAAATATAAAAAAAAGTTAAATATAGGGGGCGCAGGAATTGACATGTCGAAAAACATTATATTAAGAAAGAATGAAATCAAGCATTTGAAAGCTAGTGTTCGGGTTAAGCGTTATATTATTATTCTAATTGCCTAAACCATGGCATAACAAATATTCCGAAACGTGATTAAAAAATAACATGAATGGTCTTTGAAAAAAAAAGAACTAAACCACAATAAAGAAAAAAACATGCATCAAAATTATTGACTTATGAAATAGTGGTCCTGAAACCAAGTGTCTCGCGAGTTCTCCCTGGACTGGTGCAATTAAAATAAAATGTTATTTCATAAACTGATAGTAATGTTAATCACACACCTTCTCCTGAGCTAGCCACGCGGAAATCTCATCGATCTCTCTCTGATCCATCTCTGTGGGCTGTTGGAATAAATAAATCAAAATAAAACAAAAATAACACTAAAAAGTGAATTGGAAAAAAATTAAAGGAATTACAACATGCCACAAACATTCATCTACGGTTAACAAACTGACAATGAACTACATATACTAAATTTCGATCAATAATACTTTAAGAATAGGGCAACCAAATATTTTCTTCCTGTCGTGTATGAAAAAATGTACATACTACAGTCCATATTATAAATAATATCAACGCAATAAAAGTGGTATCGCCTATTGATAAGCGTTACTCCGTTCGCTTATCGCCTAGCAGGTAATAACTAGTAATATTATTCAGTATTTTTGATCGAAATACACAAAGAAATAACAGAGGACAATACTAGATATATTATATAATGTTATTAAATGAAACTAAACAATTTAATATAAGTATTCACCAATGCTTGTCCCTGCGTAGCCCGCTGGCTGGCGGCGGAGGCGAGGCTGTGGGACGACTGGTCTTCCAAGTTGTCTGAGTAACTGCTGCCACTGAAATATAATGTAATATAGATGAGTATTAGGTAAATACGAGTAATGTTTTTTTAGGTAAGCATACTATTATTTTTTAGGTAAGCGTATTAGATTAGGTAATACATTGTTCTATCATACTCAGAACACCAGTGCGGCATCGTATTTTGAATTTACCGGACATACATTTGTGCACTATGTTTAATTAGTCCTAACTCGTCTCGAACACTGAGGTGTAGTTTGGGTCTGTGTGTGTGAGTGTGACTGTATGTGTACAGTATTTATTGTTTACAGTACTCTGCCTTTGCTTTTAAATAAAAGGCGACTGACTGACTGACTTCATTGACTGACTCATAGACAACGTAATCGCATCAGCGCCCAGCCGATACTACTGTACCTAGAAATTTGAAATTTGGTACAAGGGTTTGGTTCATTATATAAGTGAGTACTAAGAAAGGATTTTGAGAAATTCAACCCCTAAGAAGTGTTGGCCCTTTTACCCGAAGCGAGGGCGGCCGCTAGTAGTATAATTGTCTGTATGTAGCACTCACCCAGTCTTGGAGTTTTCGTAGGTGAGGTTCCGCGACTGCGCGAACATGTCGAACTCGTCTTTAGAGCTGCCCGGGGACTTGTCTGCTTGCACGTCTTTCACACCTGCAAACAGAAGTAATGGTTTTGAAATACATTATACATGTATATTTTTTATTTATTATGAATCAAATTGGAACAAATAAAATAAAAAAAAATAAAAATAAAAAAATAAAAAACATGTTTATTGCCTTTTAAAAATATTACAAGAAACTTAATTAATAGAACACAAACTAAATCTAATATTACTAAAAATAACAAAATTTGCATAGACTTTAAAAACACAATAATAAAAAAAGTAATACCTACTAAATAAAAAGGCAAATGGTGGGAGGCTCAGCTTGTGCTGGTCGAAAGGATTTCGTACAGCGCGCTGTTTTTCAGCCGCCACCAGAAAACCCAAGGATGTTAAGCGGGTTGAGAAGTAAAGAAAGAGGGACGACGTGTTCGCCAGGAATATGTGTGCGTACTTTCGCGCGCGCGCGCGTGTGTGTGTGTGTGTGTGTGTGTGTGTGTGTGTGTGTGTGTGTGTGTGTGTGTGTGTGTGTGTGTGAGTGTGTGTGTGTTTGTGTTTGTTTGTGCGTGTGTGTGTGTTAGTGTGTGTTTGTGCGTGTTAGTTGAGTGAGTGTGTGTGTGTTATAATCTTGAATAAGCTAATTAGGGTTTATGTGAAGTATTGATTTAGGTTTGAGTTATTTTGGTATGTGTGTTTCAGATTTTCAGCATCAATCTGCCTATTAAGTAGTGCATTTTTATACTTTGCTTTAACTCGAAAATAACACACTCTGACAAACGTTAACAATAATCTGCAATATGCTATAATTATTTTAAAACGCAGGGGTTTTTATGAAGAAAAAGACCTATATTTGTGTAAGTAAAATAACACACTCTGACAAACGTTAACAATAATCTGCAATATGCTATAATTATTTTAAAACGCAGGGGTTTTTATGAAGAAAAAGACCTATATTTGTGTAAGTTTTAATCATTTTTGAAAAATGTGCATATTTTTTTACAATTGTCTATCATTATCCATAAGAACCCAATATTTCCCTTTTTTGTATATTATTTTCCCTTTATATGGCTATGCGAAGAATTAATATATTCTCGAGTATAAAATGTATCATTTTTGATTACTTACTCAGTTTAGCAATATCAGGGACATCATCGCTGAGATCGATCAACGCGTCATCTTCTGCCTTCTTTTCTGAAATATTAATTTCAATAATATTTTCAATAAATCTAATTAAACCAATAATTATAGACCAGGTAAGTAAAATTTTTGAAGATGTCCAAATTGGAAAATTGCATTGATTTTTATGAAAACCAAACCTGCGTTATTTAAGCTTTAAAAACTAATATTGACGTACTATTTTAATAAAATGTGACCATGTCGGAAGCCTTTGGGCGATCTAAAAACTCCGACACCAGGGTTGGCCCCTAACTACTCGACATGGATGAAGTCTGATTTAAATAATTCTTTCTGTAGTCTTTCTATATGAAAGCCACATTTTAGATGAAGGTCCGCACAATGCATGTGATACATACGGGGCTCGCCGGAGCCCGGCACCCCCATGGCGGCGCCCAGGATGGCGGAGGGGGTGGCGCCGCCCGTTACCGCATTCCTGGAACAACAACACTCATCAGTGACATTTCAATGTTCAAGTGTGTCAAGTTTCAATTGAGTAGTGTGACGGCGGCGCGGCGCACCGGTTGCTGAGGAAGCGCGCGTGTCGGAGCAGCAGGTTGTTGAGCGCGTCGTTGGCGTGCAGCAGCGCCGCCGTCAGCGGCGAGCCGGCCAGCCGCGCCACCAGCTCCGCCACGCGGCTCTGCATCGCCTTCAGCGTGTCCGCCAGCTCCTGTCACCAACAATATCATCATTATATGGCTTTCAGGGTGTAAGGACTTCCTGCACAATGATCAGATAAGGTTATACTACACTGCGATGACAAGTATGAACGATAACGTCGAGTTGTTACCGCGTTGTTGTCAGAAAGAGATGGGGTTGATTTTAATGGTGTTTACAAACACGGACGAGGAGTTTAATAAAGTGACACAGTAATGCTACCCACAGGATGACACAGTACTGTTGGTGTTTCACTTACATTGAGCAGGTCGACGTCGGAGTCGTGGTGCTGGCTCGGCGGCTGCGCGGTGAGCTCGGTGAGCATGTCGTTCATCACGCTCATGTTGGACTCCACCACAGACAAGTCGGCCCGCAGCTTGCTGCTCTGACACTCCGACAGAGACACTTGTGCCTGGAACATACACAATTACTTTTTTAAATCGGTTCAAAATGAATAGGAATATTTTGCCAAGTTACAGCAACATGCTGCCAAGATCTGTCAACATTTGCCATGTAACAACATTTTGCAAAGTCCCAGTAACATATTGCCAAATTCCAGCAACATTTTGCCAAGTCCCAACCACATTCTGTCAAGCTTTTTACACAACATGTGCAACATTTTGACAAGTTCTAGTAACATATTGTTCAGAATCAGTAACTTGTTGCTGAGTTCTGGCAACATGGAGAGTTAAATCAGTTTTTCGATATCTTGTATAGGTTAGAAATAATCGTTTGAGATCACCTCTATAAAACTTTTATCGCAAAATTCCTACGGTTACTTTCGATGATCTTGATCAGCAGATGTCAAGCGAGGGCGGGTCGCTAGTTAATAATAATACTCACGATAGGTGTAGACTGTTCCGTTACCCGCGAGGGTGAGTGGGGCGGCGCGCGTTGAGGTGAACTGGCTACAGGGTAGTCACACCCGTCCGGAACACTCTGACATACGAATAAAACATACATATTTAGGCGAATACATCATACTTATATATTAATTTACAACATATTATCAGCCGTTACTACCCCACTTCAGAGCAAAAGCCTAAAAGATTTAAATAAATAAAAATCATTTATTGCTTTTTAAGAACACACAAGAGCCCAGCTCTTAAGTTTAAAAGAAGAAAGAACACACAATTACATAAGTATTTTATCCAAAAATTTCGAACCAAATATCAATAAGTCCATTTCGTTCCATTTTACGCGAAAAGCTAAAGAAACGCTGAATATGATACTGAATGAAAAGCTAAATATAAGTTATAACTTAAATATACTAAATATTTATAACCAGTAATTTAATACGAGGGTTAATGATTACTCTGTGGCTATTTAGTCAATCAAATAACACAAACTTTGTCATCAAATTAAAGATTAATAAGATTTTCCTACACCAGCCAGACATTTTATTCGAACAAACATTAACTTAAAAAGATAATTTTAACATTGTTAAACTTACGCGCTGTGGTGTAAATATGGGCGCCATGGCGTCCAGATCTGTCATAGGGAACTCCACGCCCTTCGTTTTCAACTCGTTGTACACTTGACCGACACCCTGAAAATATATCGATTGTGATAAAAATGTTATCAATGTCATTAGTCACGTATAGCGTTGGTATAATGTCACATTCATTAAAAATCAGAATGAATCATCAGTAGCTATAGGTCATATTGGGCCTATAAAACTAAAAATATTGTCAATTCCAGATACGAAAAAAATCGGTTGTGCTGCAGTGATTGATATGAAGAAAAAAAATCTAATATACATAAAAATTATCGTACTACTAGCAGCGCCCCGCGGTCTTACGTGCGTTGTACCTCATCCCGTGGGAATTTCACGGGATAAAGAATATAGATTCCAGTTGAATATGACTATCCGTTAAAAAAGAATTGATCAAATCGGATAGCTAGTTTCGCAGAATAGCGCGTTCAAACAAAAAAAAACAACTCTTCATTAGTATAGCATAGATACATTAACATTAGTATTATAAAACTGGTCTATTCGTGTTAGAATTTAAAGCTTCTTTTATTACAAAGACATATCTATTCAACATCAACTATCTATAAAATGTAATGATGCAAAAATATTGATACATTTGATCACACAACGTATTTATTTAACTTCGTCACCGGGGTTTGGCTGGCAACCAACTAGAACTTCATTAAATGGTCACATTAACAAAGATGCTTTTGTACTTCGATCAGTAAGAAAGATACGATTCATACTTTATCTTTATAAAACATATTCATATAATAACTTCTTCTTTAATATGTAAAAAATACGTGTCACGTTGTTTGCCCGCGATGGACTCCTAAACTACTGAACTGTTTTTAAATTTGATTTGCACACCGTGTGCAATTTCATCCAACTTGAAAGATAGGATAGTTTACATCTCAATTTATAGTTGCAATATTATTTTATTTTAAATTATTTGTCTATTTTTGACAGTCACAATAACAAATATAAAAAAATGGCTGTATGAAGTTCGCCGGGTCAGCTGGTATACTATAGTTTTTAAACTGTTTTAAAATAACTATATTGATACCTTACTAACTACTTTTGTAAATAACTTTGGACCTTATTACCTGTAACTCAGGTTGATTTTGGAAAGCGTCCGCCCAGCACTGGATGAGACTTAGCACCTTCTCTTGAACTACTGTGGGTGGATCGTTTTTAGGTCCAATTAGTTTTACCTGAAACAAAACAGAAATTCAAATTAGATATATATTGCTATACAGTTAAAATCTTCTCCAATCAATTCACCTTCTCAAAAAAAAATCATTTATGAATACACAAAAATATATAACAAACCACTATACCACTATGGGTAGGAGCATTAAAAAGACAAAGAATGGTAGATATGTACCAAAATTACTTAAGAAGATTACACCAATTGTTTTTTAATCAAATACTGTTTGAAATTTGCATCTTACGAGCAGCTGCACAAAAATGCCGGTCTAGCAATAATATCTAGATCTAAATCAGTACTAAATATACTGAAACCTTTGAATGTCTAAGATCATAGAAGATATTGATCATACAACCAGTATTTTAATCAAGCCAAATTATAATAACCACATTTAAATATACAAAACAAGTTATAAGATTTCATAAGAATATATTATGGATATTTTTTGTTGCTTTGATAGTTGTCAACATGTAGCATGACACCAGTAACAGTAATCTATACAAATATTATAAAGAGGTAAAATTTAGAATGTTGTTTGTGTATTCGGGCTAATCCCGATAATTACCAGCCCAATTCAAATAATTATTTTTGTAATTTATAGCCACATTCAACGGGAAGGTTATAGGCTATTTTTCATGCCGGAATTCCCACGGGAACGAGTACAACGCTGAAAAACCGCGGGGCGCTGCTAGTCAATACATATTTGTATGTTAATACTAGGAAACTTTTCTCGATTCGCTAAATAATAATTAAGTAACATTTTCGTGTGATTATCTAGGACATGAGTATTTATTCATCTCTCAATCGAAGTAAAATTCATTCAGTATTATTTATGTTCAGCGTGATATTATTCCTAATCCTCCTCACTGTACTGATATCTTCAGTGAGATGACAGGCCTTTGCCCAGGAGTAGGACATTACAGGCTAATCCTCATTAGTATGCTGTTAAAAATATACTATTCAAGTTTCTAGCAGTAAGTAAATATAAATCTGACCCTATTGCAGTGCAAAAGGAACATCTAGCTTATTAAATACACACTGAGGATACATTTTCAAAGCAAAAATTGTACCAAATGTTTGGAAACATTAAATCTTCATATTTATATTAAAACGGCATTTAAGCTGTTTATTAAAATAACTAATGAATTGTTAAAATAGTCCCTCCAAGGTATTCATTAGCGTAGCTATATTAATTGTCACATGGACCTTGAATTCGCAGTCGTTACATAACTACAAACAGGTACAATGTAACTGAATGTGAGTCACGTTGTTTATGTTTACAATATGTTTATGTATTAGATAAACTACTGTTTTTAAAACTTAAGTGAACCACAAGGTCTTTACGAAATCAGCTGCTAAGTATTGAAGTATTCCACTGCATAGTCACAACCAACAAAGGCATCTCACTGACTAATAACGACTACTATTAACACACTCTATTTCTCTTACATGAGTTAAAATGTGGACTAATGTGGTCGACTTTCCAGCCGAACACGATGCCCTTGAAAAGGAAAAGGTTTCGTTATTACATTCCATTTTTACCCCATTTTGTTTAGGGAGAAGTTTTTGTTTTACTTTGAAAAATGATTAATGATGGATTAAGTTTAACTCTCGTAAGAAAAATTTGAATGTACGAATATCGGTTCAATGCGGAGAGTTCGACGAAATTAAAGTGTTTATGATTCTGGAGTGCTTCAATGATAATCTAACTTCAACTTTGTGTATCATATGGAAACTAAAGAGGAGATTAGAAGTAATGGGACTGAAACGCGTAACTGAACAGGGTGTTAATAGACGGTCAACGTAAAAAGAAAGAAAATTTACATATATACGCAAAATGAATGTCTCTCTATACGTATTTGATGCCAAAGATAAACAAAATACGTAATACCGAGCGCGCCGGGCAATGACCTGAATATAAGCCCATTACTGAAGAAGCGAATAACGCGAACTGAAGTACATACATAAACAAAGTACATACATAAATATTTTATAGACATTCTGCTATATAAAAAGTTTAATTTCTTTATGTGTAATCTTAAGTAATCTTACTATTACTATTTCATTTAGATTAAAACTAGTATATTAGTAGAGTTATTAGCCAGTAATGTCCCACTGCTGGCCTCTCATCTCACTGGTGCTATCAGTACAGTAAGGTGTAATCGACTGTTAAATATTTCAGCAACTTATTGCACAACCTCGGCACTGGCTTCCATTGTTACGCAAGTCAGAATTAAGTAGTATTGTTATCAGTTTTACAAACAATCTATAATATAAAAATGAATCGCAAAATGTGTTGGTAAGCGCATAACTTCAGAACGACTGCACCAAATTGGATGATTCTTTTTTTAATGTGTTCCTTATTGTCAGGACAAGGTTTTTATATAAGAAAAATAAGGAATAATAATCTCAAAATTCCCACGGGGCCGCGGGGCACAGCTAGTAATAAAATAAAGACACTAGTTCAATGACACATTCCATCAATCTAACAGTTTTGAGATTAAATGATAGCTAAGTAGATAAGTGAAAAATATATCACAGTTAGTAGTCCTATCTGTTTGCTTTATGTATTCATGAAAAATTCAGCTATTTAGTGGACTTTGTTAATAATCTATCTATTACTAAATGATAATAAGTTTGTTTTGTATCGAATATGCTAATCAGCTGTCGAACACAGTCAGATTTTAAAAAACATGTGCTACAACTACACTCAAGAACAAGGCCACATTTTATTTCCAAAATTGGTACAATACAGATAAGTGGATATAAAACAGGTAAATCCACAATGCTAGTCTTTCTGTAGAAATAAACAATTTGAGTAACCGTAATGTTAATGGAAGTTTCCGCACGAGATCGGAAGCAGTGGAGATCTCTTGTTCAAGCCCTATGTCCCTGATGAGGGTAACAGGATTTCATTATCATCATCATCAATGTTAATACACAAATTGAATTAAATCAAAAAGAAATAACTGACTAACTACACTAAAATCTGCACCGATTTTCAATTAAACTTACTTGTTACTAAGTTCACAATTAAATTAATACATTATATGGAAATGTAATATGTTGTGTTTATGATTTTTGTAATTATGTAATTAAAATCTACAAAGGAAATTCTATGTAGATTTTAAAAGCTGTCAGGTAAAATAAAGTAACGTAGGTATGCTTTTCATCTCCTGATGATATCGGTACAGTGAGGAGCTGTCAGCTGGTGCTCTACTTGTAAAGTTTTATTGTCTATTATTAAGTAAATACAGTAAATATTTATAATAATGTATGTACTAATTATGATGAAAGATGACATTAATTCCATCATGTTTGAACAATTAAAAAGCTATTATATTTAGTTTATTTCACCATATTGTTAAAATTGTGAAATAAATTAATGCCCAATTGTGCCATAAGATCAGTAAACACATGACAAATATATGCCAAATCATTTATATAATATTTTTTAATAGATTCATTAATAACAAACAGTATCTTTGTTATAGTTAAAGGGCTTTGAATGAGTATTGATGAATATCTGTATAGAATAAATGGAACATACTACTATTCATAATGAAATGCCTATCGAAACAGGTAAACACAGATGAAATCATAACAAATGGAAATAATTAATGTTGTGTAATAATCGGTGATGGGACTAATTAATCTATTCAATAGAGACACAGTAGTGATAGGCATAATAAGTAATTCTCTATGGAGTTTATTATGATAATGCTGGCCTACTGGGCATCACACAACTTCTGACCTATCTAATAGTAATATAAGCATTGAGTTGACTCACCAATTCGCCTATGAACTCCTTGTTGCAGACAAGCACATGGAAGGATTTGCCACAGTTCTTCACGCATGTCTCCAAAACGGTCAGCGTATACATAACAACTGTATAGTTCTTCCCGGCACTCATAGTCAGCCTCTTTCGAATAGCTTTAATAGCATCCTTGGGCGCCTCGCCACTACTGTTTATTATATCACATATCTCCATGTTAAGGCCCCAGTTTTCAGACGGCAAAGCTCCATCTGTAGCTTGTTCTGAAAATTATTTACATTTCAAAACAATTTCTTTTAGGTCAAAATAATTGACTCCATTTAATCGTATGATCACCCAAGCCACTTGGGATGTATGCTTGATTATTTTTCTATTGATATTAAGCAACCGTGAAACCACAACAAAGAGAAATTGAATTTTATTAGTGCGCAACAAAAGAAACATCTGAGATCACGAATTCAACAAACTTGACCAATTTTAAACTTGTTTTAATGAGGTCATTGTATACTTACCGATTTTTTGGCCCACCGGCGTAGAAAAGGGATTTCCTACACCAAAGAAAGACATCTTTGGAAAATAATCGAATTTACAAAGCGATTTCTCCAATTTTACTTGTCACCGAATTAAGCAGGTAAAAAGATAAAGTAGATATCGGTGTTACCACTTTCGATTATGAAGCCACACAAAAATTAAGAATATTATCTTCAATATTATGATCATTTTTATTTTTTTCTCTAAACTGACAAAGTTATCATAAAACTTAAGCAGATAATTTTTTTGTTTTACAAGATATTTGCACCCAATAGTTCAAATAATTCTTTGAATATTATTATTTATGAAGAAAAGTCTAGAATAAAAATCTCTTACCCATAGATTTATGGATGACTTAGGGTAATTATTTTTTTATATAGCAGCATTGCCGAATGTCACTGTCACACTGTAATTTGTGAAATGTCATTTTGGTTTCGTGCAAAAATGTATATATTTATTTATTTATTTATTTATTTATTTATTTAAGGACAGCCAGTGAAATATACATCAAACTTAAAAATAAAACTTACTTATATATATTACTTTCTCTAATTGAACAATGTGTAAAAAAATAAAACCTGTACATACATATACCTACATGTAATATTTTATTGAATCAGATGATGTTTCATATAATACATTTGACTATCTCGGGTCAATTTAAAATATAATAATGTCAGAATTACATTTGTGTAGATGTGGTGTAGATGCTACAAAAATGCATGATGGTTTTTGAACGACGAGCCCAAGATCCGTTTCCGATAGTACATATAAGGTTGGTAATGTTATTGCGGGTATAAAAAATTGCGCTTACAGCAGTATGTATCCATGGAAACAAAGATGTTTATTTACTATCATACATAATATTCATGATCCAAAGTGATTTCAACATCAAGTAATCCTATATTAAAGGATTTTATACAACGTAATTTAATTATATTTTGTTGATTACTCATTATACTACGATGGCGGAAGAGCATACCGAAAAAAAGAATCTAAATGCCTTGATCATACATCCAGCCTTAGAGCCAGGAGTAATTGATAATGCAATGCTAATAAAATGTATTTTGGAATATGGTAAGTAAAATAAAGTTATCATTAAATAAGGCGGGTTTCAATTATCGAATATTTTATTTCTTCGTTTTAAGGGGTACTTATAAGCTGCTGAAGTAGGGGGTAGCTCTCTGTCCTCCAGCTAGAGTCTCCGAAGTATCTTGTGGTTATACTTACCTATAATTTATACTTTTTAATTCCGTTTTCTACATCAATTTAACACAACTTT
Source organism: Cyclophora albipunctata (assembly GCA_963082685.1). Classification (NCBI taxonomy): domain Eukaryota; kingdom Metazoa; phylum Arthropoda; class Insecta; order Lepidoptera; family Geometridae; genus Cyclophora; species Cyclophora albipunctata. The sequence continues at coordinate 7,571,569 of OY720123.1, forward strand.
GGGGTACTATAGGCGCCCATTTCATACATAAACTAATATAATTTATGCCAGAAAGTCACAAATTATACCACCCCATAAAATAGGACCCACGGAGGAAGCCGGAAGGCTGTTCGCTGAAGAAGGAGTGCACCTGGACGAAGCGCACACAGTCAGGATCGAGTTCCAGAACATTCTACGAATCGACCATCTTTGGATGTTGACTTCGCTCACTAAACTCACATTAGCTCATAACTTGATCGAGAAAATAGAAAACCTTGAACTATTAAGAGGTAAGGGAAAGGGAAAACATAATAACTGGTTATAGGTAGGTACATATTAATATGGACCTTATAGTAAGCGGTGGCGGGAAGATATCTCTGCCTTTGAATGTGAATGTATCTAGGTATCTGCCTTTGCTGCGCTATTTACTTTTGAAATTTTAGAATTAAGAAAAAACAGACAGAGGTAAATAATCTATGTTAAATTTCTGGGTCTATCGGCACATACTGATTAGTTTTCAAACATGGCTTGTGAGTCATCAATCCAATTGTTACATTCTTTAATCTTTAGGCTACATACAGAAGAAAGCCAGGCAGCCTGCAACGCGTTCAGAACCATTGTTTACAAACTTTCTTTCCTAGTACCTATGTGGTATAGGTATCATCTTTAAAGTTCTATCATAATGTGTTAGGTCTTAACGAGTTGGATCTATCTTTCAATAAGATAGAGAAGATTGAAAACCTGGAAATGCTAACCAATTTGGAAGTGTTTACGATTTTTCACAATAAAATAAGGAAACTGGAAAATATGGAAACGCTGGAAAAGTTGCTGGTTTTTAGTTGCGGAGATAACCTCATTGAAGATTTTAAAGAGGTAACTAAGAATTTGCTATTAAATCTGTTCTTTACTAATGTAGTAAAGCTGGAAGAAATTATTTGTATCAACGCGCTAATCCTCGGAATTATCAGTCTTATTATCTCCCACGGGAAAACGCGACAAAACCGAGGGCGCTGCTAGTAGAAAATAATTGTAAGCTTACTTTTTTCCCACCTACCTATTAATACTAACTATGGCAGATAATACAAATCGGATTATAGACTTAGCGCCTTGTTACACGTCTTTATCTACTTAGTATTTAATCCGTGAAGAAACCTTACATTGAGGCTTAACTTAAAACAACTCACTTACATCAGCGAAACTAGCCGACAATCTTCTTCCAAAGAATGAAATACAAATAGTAAATAAGAGATCTAATTGAGACAACAAAATACCGACCTCATTAAACCTTCTTTAGTAGTTAGTCTGTTAAAAAATGATTTAGCAGGCCGTATTCGTAGGTTAATATTAAGCATCCCTAGAAGATGTACTAAGGTACAGTACAGCTTATTGGTTCCTGTAAATCCAGGAGTGGATATTTGGCTTTAACCCTCAAAACTAACCAAGATCATCTAGTTGGCTTTAACCCTAATATTATAAAGAGGTAAAATTTGTAAGTTTGTTTGTATGTTCGAGGTAATCTCGGGAATTACCAGTCCGATTTGAATAATTCTTTTGTAATAGATAGCCACAAAAGCCGGGCAGGTTATAGGCTATATTCATCCCGAAATTCCCATGGGAACGGGCACAACGCGGGTAAAACCGCGGGGCGTTGCTAGTCACTACATAGTATAAAACAAAGTTTTGTCTGTTTGTCTGTACCTATGCTTAAATCTTTAAAATTACGCAACGGATTTTGATGCGGTTTTTTGTAATAGGTAGAGTGATACAAGAGGAAGGTTTTTATGTAAAAAAAATCCCGAAATTCCCACGGGAACGGGCACAATGCGGGTAAAACCGCGGGGCGCTGCTAGTAAGTACATTTATAAATGTAAGTTCGAGTAACTAGGTTAGTGGCCAACCCTGGTGTTGGAGTCTTTAGACCACCTCAAGGCCTCCGACATGGTCTAACGATTGCAACAACCGGGACTGACAATTTAAATGCCCTCCAAAGCACGGCAGCGCTCAGATAGAAATGCCACTATCAGCCACCCATCCAAGTGGGGGCCGAGCTGCACGTTGCTTAACAATACCAATTAGTTAACATATTATAGCTTGGCTTAACCGATTCATTGCGGCACCCATTTTTTAAAACTTTTCGCCGTGGCTGTGAACAAATTTTCTATGACACGACTGGCGTGTCAAGCGCCATAGAAGTTGATGGCACGCCTATTGTGCCATCAGCCATGTATATAAACCACATGTTTTTTCTTGCGTTTTCACGGTTTATCAGGTGTTTCAAACCTTTTGTGTTGTTTTAATTTTTAAACTTATTTCTACAAAAAAATATTCCGACTTAGGGTTTATTTATTTACAAAAAATATTTCGTGGGGAAGGTAACATTTGAGTGGGATATCTTGCTTATAATTTAAATAATTACAATTAATGGACAATATTAGTTTGTAGCTCGTCATAGCTGTCGGAAGTGCATAAAATTAAATATTCAGATTGTTTGTTAAATTGACTGTCTTATTTTAGAATCGACACGAAAACGCAAATACATTCCGGAAAGACTATGACAATGATGAGACTCAATGTGAAAATGAAGAAGAAACGATGAATTATATTTTTGAACAAAATTCACAATCATACTCAGATGATGGAACTTTCAAGCCTCAAAAGAAGTTTAAGGACAGTGGTACATGCACAGAAATTGCTGATCAAAAAATTGATCAAGTGCCTTCCATATTTTTTCTCGTGTCATAAGCCATAAGTTAACACAATTGATGACACGCCTGTCGTGCCATCAGCAACGTTAAAAAATAATTCAATGTAAATTTAAAAAGGTTGACAACCCCTGCAACCTCGAAATTCACACAATATCCGGAAACTAATACAACAGACTAGATTTTCGTGGAAAAACTTGATAGTTTTGTCCTGGGCAGACCCTTCTAAAACTTAATTTGAGGCTGTTACAACCGATGAAAAAATGACACGCCTCTCGTGTCATAAGCCATAAGTTAAAACAATTGATGACACGCCTGTCGTGCCATCAGCAATGAATCGGTTAACTACGCCACAACGCGAGAGTTGTAGCAGTCGTTTACTAACTTAGTTACCTACTCATTTAACACCTGCATTCCCAGGCGTCATACTTACGCAGGTTCCGTTTCCTCCGCTCGGTGAGTTTCAAAGGCAACCCTTGCTGCGACGACCCCATGGCGTACCTTTTCCTGAAGTCGGCGCTGACGCGAGTCACTTACCTCGATTACAAGACGATCACAGAGGAGGAGAGGGAAATGGGACAATCTGTGTTTAGGTATTTAGGAATCAGTGATGATCTAGGCTAATACTAAACCCTACTTCTGCTACCGATTGTTTGCAATGCCCAATGTTACACTGTCTGAAAAAAGTACCTCCTTATTCAAGTTTAGGCATTGAGTTGTAAGCTGTAAGATAGTCACTAAATTAATCTAACAGTTATAAAATGTTGCTTAGCAAATTCCATAATCCGTACAAGCTTAGAACTTCGTATGGGTGTATCAATTGGTTCTGTAATTACTTATTACTGGACTACACATAATTATATGTACGTACTTAATATGTTTTTACAAATTAACGCATAACACATATGGTATAAGCACATAGACCACAATGATCATATTGTATAACATGGTTATTATATTATGCTTAGTGGCCAACTCAGTGTAGGATTTTTTGTTTCTTAGACAATGTCTACGATTGAAACGACCGGGACCGATTGCTTTAAGTGCTATCCGAAGCACGGTAGCGCTCAGATAGAAATGCCATTATCTTTAACATGATTACAGAGGATTACTTCGCAAACTGGACGAGATAGACGAAAAGACTGAAAAAGAACGAGTGGCCAAGGAAGAATACGATGCTCGAACTGAGTTCTACGCGCTTTCCTTCGTAGAGTACCTTAGTGGGCCGGAAATGTTGGAGGATATGTTCGCAAAGGACGTAGATGGGTCCTTGTTGCTCCAAGTCGGGGGAGAATTACTCACGTTTTTTGATCAGTGAGTGTTTATTACTTTAAGTCATCACCGACTTTATGCATGCCTTGTTAGGCATTAGGGACGTCAACAGCCAATCTACGAAACAATCTACTGATAGAACGTAATAGAAGTAGACGAACGTTTTGACGACCTGACTGAATTGGAGCACACCCATGGAGCCGCGATCTTGTCTGCGCTTACCTAAATCTCCCAGCCAATATAAGAAAGTTTAACTTATTGCGATTCTTTCGGTTCGGCTTGACCATGGTGTTTATCCGGTGAGCCACTCTAGTTACGCCACTCACTATAAATAGGCATGACCTTCTTAGTTATACTTACCATAGTACTTAGTTATTACTAAAACAATGACTAGGCATTACAGAAAATAGGATTACTGACCAATTAAATCAATTTCCTGTTACAAAAACGAGACACATCCATGATTTTACGAATTATTTTTGTAATAAACGATAATTATAAGAATAATTTACTTGTTATCCGATAGATATAAGGAACAGTACGTAGAGACCATGGCAACGTTGGTGGAATTCGCCCAAACTGCGTACAATGACAGACAGCGCGAGATCAAGCTGTTTAAAGACCTCGTCGTGAACGCGTTAGCTGATAGCGTGCAGAAGAGCAAGGAGTAAGACATTTAGCATACATTATTTAGAATTATCTATGGTACCTGTTATTAATCTTGTAGAGTGTAGAACATTAAGATCTAAGATCTGCCCTCTTTCTTAATTGCATCTTTTGTCATCCACCATTTTTTCCTTATCAAATTTGACGGACAAAAACATGTCGTGGTCTAAGTCTAAGCCCAACGTAAGATTCAAAAGAACCTAACCAGGCCAAGCCAGACTTTGGAGCCAATCATATTTGTTTCTGAAAAAAGTCGTGCACAGTAGTCCTTAAATCTTTCCAGTATGATAGCAGATTTCGAAGTGAAAAAAGAGCCCTTAGTAAAACAAATGGAGGAATACATCCAGAAGTTCACAGCCAAGCAGCAGACTATAGAACAATTGGAGCCTTTGATTATGGACCTCACTGATTCGTTCAATGAATTGTTGCACGAGGTGTGGAAGAATCTTATGAATACTGAGATGGAGTTGTTTGAGAGATGTGAGGTGAGGATGTTTTTCACCATTTTTGCGTTGACAAGTAGATTGGATTTTGTGAGCAATAAGTGAGCATGAACTTGAAGTAAAATGCCCATAAGCAAAGCCAAATCCATTTCTCGTGGGATACATTCTATTAACTACGGATATAATTCCAAGGGAAGAGACACCTAAGAGATGATGGTAATAAAGGCCTGAGATATTTCCGTATTTCTTCAAAACCACTATTAAACAAACGACGAAATACGGTTAATCCTCCTCTTAACTGCTTTAGCTTGGTACCCATTGATAATCTTATATCCACGTCACTTTACACTTATAGTAATCCGAGCTTACTTGCTTGCTCTCGCGTGTTCATTTCACTTTCTTCAACCAGGAATCACGGGTGCAATTCTCGGTGAACATGACTGAAAAGATATCGAAGCTTCTGGAAGCGGCTCGTAATGCGTTCGGCGCGTGGCGCGAGATGGAAGGCGCGTGGTCCATGAGGCAGTTCGATTCGCTCTCTAAACTGCTGGGGAACAAGGTCATGTTGGGAGACGCGCCGCCAGAACTGTTTGAAGTGAGTACTAAACTGCCTTTTAAGCTTTCATGAACTAGTAAGTAATTCGTAATTTTATTAATGATGGCTGATGAAGTATTCAGTTAAGTACTTAGTGAGTTCGTTTTTAACAGACTTCAAAAAAAAAAGGAGGCGGATCTCAATTCGGATGTTTGTATTTTTTTTGTGTATGTTCGCGGATAACTTCTTTGTTTATGAAGTATGTTCGCGGATAACTTATTTGTTTATGAAGTATGTTCGCGGATAACTTCTTTGTTTATGAAGTATGTTCGCGGATAACTTCTTTGTTTATGAAGTATGTTCGCGGATAACTTCTTTGTTTATGAACCGATTTTGATGATTCGATTTAACTTTTTTTGTTGGGAAGGAGATATTCCCAGGGTGGTCCCATGAAAGCAAGTAGATTAACAAAGAAGTAACAAGTTGTTATGAATGGCATCCTCTCCAGGTGATGATGGACCGCGACCTGATGATGAACCTGGTGGCGCAGTCGTGCGACAACCACATGCGCTACATCGACGCGCGCGACGACCGCCTGCTGACGCGCACCAACGACTGGAAGGACGACCTGGTGCAGGGCACCACCGAGTGAGTCATTCGTTCATTCATTCATTCATTCAACTCCAGTAGGTTAGTGCCCAACCCTGCTGTCGTAAATTTTACACCGCCCAAAGGCCTCCGATATGGTCATACGAAGCAACCGGAACCGACTGTTTAACGTGCTCTCCGAGATAGTAATGCCACTATCGGCCATCCATACAAGTAGTGACCGAGCTGCACGTTGCTTAACAAACGCAATGAACTAACATAGCTTAGTCAAACTACGCCACGAGCGCTGTTTACACTCACTAGGCTACAGTACAGTTAAGACAAAGAGGAAGTCAAAACAAAGAGTTATTGGCGACCCTTGGCGTCAGTTTGGATAGGTTGAAGTTGAGATTGCCGGTCTATGTTGCACACACATTGGCAGCAACAGACTTTCACATATTGATCGTTAACGAGATGTGAAACTGGTCATATAAGGTTTGACATCACCGTAACATGGGTTATGGTGATGCAGTAGGTTAGCGTAGTGCTTACGCCACTATACCGATATCTTCATTGAGATGTAGAGGCCTTTGCCCAACAGTGGGACATTACAATACGAATTTTACTTATTTATCTAATACATAATACCGATATCTTCATTAGAGCCATTTATTCTGCAGTACGACGTTACAACACTAATTAGATTTTTCTCAAGTCTTCTGCGACCACGATTCCGGCAAAGGGGCCTGTACGTCAGATAAAAACGTAAAATGAAAGCGAATTTGGACAAGCCCGTTGGCACAGTGGCAGTGAGAGCGCTTACTGTGTCGGGGGTTGCGGGTTCGATTCCCGCCCGGAGTCAACAATATGTGAAGACATAGTTGTTGGCGACGACGTCTGGGTGTCAATTATATATTCATATAAAGTATTTGTGTATATATATGTAGTAGTATCAGTTAGTTAGATTCCAAATTACAAGCTTAGAGCTTAGTTTGGGTCTAACTAACCATGAGTGAATTTGTCCAGGTGCCAGGTATATAATTGTATTTGTAAACTTAGTTTCAATTCAAAAGTATGACTTGTCTCCCAGTAACGAGATCAAGCGCAACCGCGACCGCATCATGGAGATCAACTTCTTCGTCGACAACCAGCGCGAGGCGTGGACCGACATGCAGATGGGGCTCGCGGAGGCCGTCGACCCCGAGACGGCCGCCTTGCTCGGCGACGACTTCTGAACACTCAACACTTTCTGTTACAAGTAAGTTCGAATACATTAGTAGCCAACCCTGGTATCGGAGTTTCTAGACCGCTTTTAGGCCTCCGACGTGGTCTGACGATTGAAGCAAAGATTTATGGAACCTGCCTTAAACTGCACCAAACCCAGAGCCCCCGAAGCTATAACTCTCTGGATACGCCACTGACAGATATCTTCACCCAATGAGCAGTAAAAAATAACACACGTTTAGTTTGACAAATATCAATTAGTCTGCATGTTTTGTAACATAGCTGTTATAGTAAATTTTTAATAATATTTCAAGAAATAGTATGTGTTCCATTTCAGTGGCAGATTCAGAAGGAGGCTATGAGAGAGAATAAGTTCAAAAGTTCCGCAAAAAATATCTCTGCACCCATAACAACATATGTATTTCTCTTGAAAAAGTTGTAAAGTTCAACCAACGGATCTGCCACGTTTATACTTTACGACTTTATTAGAACATCAGTGTCGTACATACGAATTAATATAAAACGTAATCAATTTGATTTATATATTTCAATATAACACATTAAATACTTACATAACAGGATTCCTATACAACAGGCAGGTGTAAATAACCTTTTCATATACTTGTATAAAGACTTAAAACTTATTACATTACTTGGCAGCCTTTTGTTTCAACATTTGGATGTACATTTCTAGCGATTGTTGCACTTTTGGGGTTTGTAAGAAGGTTAAAAACTCCTTAGTATCAGCCTCTCTGTTTTTGGTGAGCCAAGCCAGAGGTGCTTGCCTGATCTTCTGTTTGGTGAAGGAGCGGGCTAGGGGCGGGATTCTGTCGAATTTCTTGATGAAATTCTTGCATTTCTCGACTGAATCGGCTTTGTCAGTTGCCATTTCGTCGATGAGGCCAACCTGAAATTGGAATAGAAATACATATATATAACTAACATATTATAGTCATATGAGGTATTTTTAACACCAGAGTACAGAAAGAGTAGTAATTTGCTGTATAAAAGGAATAACACGCCAATCTGTCCTACAAAAATATAACCTAAATATTCATTTTCATACTCGGAAAGTATAATATAGTTTTTCTTGTTATATTGATAAACAAATCATTTCTATAGATACGTTCTTTTTTCGTTATACACTAAAATCTAGAAGTGTGGCGGGAATGGGGGGAGGCCTTCGCCCAACAGTGGGACGATACCGACTAACGGTAACTAAAATCTATACAATTTTTATAAACATTTCCATTATTAAAAAGATGAACCACAAATACCTTCAAAGCTTCTTCCACGCTGAACATCTTGGCTGTAGTGAGCGCTATCTCCGCTTGCCTCTGCGGTATCGTGTTACACATAGAGTCCATGAACCATTTGGGAGCCACAATACCCAGGGCGGTCTCGTTCAGTCCTATCGCGTATTTACCGCCGACCATAACGCGGTATTCACAAGATGTGGCGAGTAGACAACCACCCGCTGGTGCGTGGCCCTGAAATAAAATTGAGTAATTAGTGTAGAACTACGCTATGCTGTTGTATCCACTAATCACTTCGATCAACAGTTGTGTATTGTTGATCGAAGACTAATCATATCAAATTTCTGGTGGAAAGTGCCCATACTCAGCGCCTCAAACGTCCCCGAATTAATGAAAATACATATATAAAAATTGTGTATAAAGAGCAATTTGAAAGTTTCTCACTGTTAAATCGAAATCTTACTTTTTTTTAAATCAAGAAACTTTGTGGAACTACCAAGTATCATTGTCTTGTCTGTCAGTGTCTTTGAAATATTAAAATAACCGCTTTTTTTACTAAGTGCATATTGATCAGGGCTGTTTAACACTATCACCACATAGTATAAAATAAAGTCGTCTCTTTTTCGTGTCTGTCACACTGTTTATGTATGCTTAAATCTTTAAAATTACGCAACGGATTTTGATGCGGTTTTTTGTAATAGGTAGAGTGATTGAAGAGGAAGGTTTTTATGTAAAGAGATTCCCGAAATTCCCACGGGAACGGGCACAACGCGGGTAAAACCGCGGGGCGCTGCTAGTTAATATTATAAGGAGGTAAAGTTTCTTACTTAGTTTGTTTGTAATCTCAGAAACTACCAATCCGATTTGAATGATTCTTTTTTTAATAGATAGCTACTTACAACACAGGAACGGGCACAACGCGGGTAAAACCGCGGGGCGGTGCTAGTGTAGGGATAAATATAAAAGCATTTAATCAAAACTTACATTTATAGCAGCAGCAGTAGGGTAGTTGGATCCAAACAGCTTGAGCCATACATCTTGAAGAGTTGTCCAAAACTTGGTGGCTTTGCTGATATCGGGTTTGTACATTTCCATAATGTCTAACCCAGCCGAGAATACTGTTGGTGATGACTGGAATAGCACATAAAAAAATATTGAGAGTCAATTAGAATTAGAACCCTTCTAAGATTGGAAGACCACACAGGACGAAGATCACCGCAACATTACTTGTTTTAAAGTTGAAGTCTGTCTATTTCGTTTTCACTATCACTACATAGTATAAAACAAAGTCGCTTTCCGCTGTCTGTCCCTATGGATGCTTAGATCTTTAAAACGATGCAAAGGATTTTGATGTGTTTTTTTTAATAAATAGACTGATGCACGAGAAAGGTTTATATGCTTATTACATATATGTGTAAAAATTCCCGAAATTCCCACGGGAACGGGCACAACGCGGGTAAAACCGCAGGGCCGCTGCTAGTTTTAAGATAAAATAATTCACCCATATCAAAGTTATTTATGAAGATAAATTGCTTTAAAAAAAATTATACTAGGAATATTCTTAGAAATTATATATTGCTAAGAGTTATTCTTAGCAATATATTGAATTAACCATTAAATTATTATGCTTCAGTAACTTAACTTTCACTTGGGCCTGATTTATTCAATACTAGCAGCGCCCCGCGGTTTTACCCGCGTTGTGCCCGTTCCCGTGGGAATTTCGGGAATTTTTTTACATAAAAACCTTCCTCTTGAATCACTCTACCTATTACAAAAAACCGCATCAAAATCCGTTGCGTAATTTTAAAGATTTAAGCATACAGACAAACAGACAAACAGACAAACAAACAGACAAAAATAGCGACTTTGTTTTATACTATGTAGTGATTTTGGTTATTTTAATCCAAGATTTTTCTTCATTCATTTATTTGTATTAATATATGTAGATTAGACATTACTTGGCAGTCATATATTTGTTGGCAAGTTGTCAAAGCTACTTGAATAGAACTTTTTACACTGACAACTTGTCAGCCTCTTCTTCTGCAATTAGGCATCACAAATACACCCCTTTTGTATATAGCTATACAAAATAGCCTACGGCCTATACTTACAGAAGTTAAAATGAGTCCTTTACACTTGTCCTTAGCTACTTTATCTAGACTATTGCTCATTTCTTCCAACAGCTCCAAGTTAAGACTGTTGACCGGGGGCCGCTGCATCGTCAGAACAGCTATGCCTTCCGCGTCTACTGCTAGGTCCACTAGTGGGCCCTTGCTGGACATGGCGCGGCAACCAGGCGCCCATCTTGTACTCCTGATGATCTGCCTCAGTGGATTCATTCTGTAATCATTGTAAAAAGGATTAAATATTGTTATCAAATCAAATATTATGTTTGTTTCATGCTACAGCTTTTCCTTATCCTATAGTAACTTTTGCTTAAATTGAGTTGATTTTGAATGATTAAATTAACTTTAATTTATTAGATTTCATGAGACTCATTACAGTTATAATTAAACTTCTTAGTTCATAGTTATAATTAAACATTTTCTTTAGTCTTTTGTTTTCACTGCCTACCTACTTGCCTTATCTCGCAGTCGCACAGCTAAATACAAGAAAACAAAAGTACGTGATGATGTTATTAAAGTTTTATCAACGGACTAGTACAAATTGGAAATTTGGTGGACTTCGAACTCAACAGGTTGGATGGAACTTCAGATCGCAAGTAAACTGTACAGTATTTGTAAATCAGATTGGATATTAAATGTAATTAATTCAAACGGCTGATGGATTTACTTAATTTCGGTTCTCACTTACCTTTTCTAAGACAAGCACACACGAAATTATACTATCAAATAAAATCTCAAAAATAATTGGTAGCGGTGGATGTAAATCTAAATAAATTTAAAACGCTGTCGGACTTTCGTTGTGTTGTCCACAGTGTTGTCACTTGTCAGTGTTATTATTCCACATCTATAAAAATTAAATTTGTGTCATCTGTCAATGTCAAAAACTAAAGCTTGCTTTTCAAACAAAATAAAAAACAAAATCCATAGGATTCGAAAACGGGCGAAGCTAAATCCATATTGTAATTATTAATTTAAACCAAAGGGAATAAAGTTTTAATTTATGGCACATTAATTCCAAAATGTAGCTAACGTATGTATTGAATGTGAATATAATAACAATAATCTGGTTAACATGTCGCTCGAACAAACTGCTTGTGACGGTAAGATTTTGGATATTCCTGTAGTTTTATTTACTTTGATACCGAAATAATTATTAATCTTGTGTTATCAATTCATAGTTACTTTGAATACCTATAATCTATTTAATTTCGCTTAGTATCAATTTATCAGTCAACCTAGATACATCGGGTGTGAAGTGTCATAAATTTTGCTGTGCATTAGTTTTGAAATATTGTGTTAAATTGATGGTGAAATTATACCGAGCCCATGGCCAAACAAGCAGATATTAGTCACTAGGCACCCTGTTGGAGTTGTATCTGTAATAACTCCCTGGAACTTTCCAAATGCCATGATAACTCGTAAAGTGGCTGCAAGGGCTAATAAGGTAATGTTTTTTTGTGTTTTGTGGTTGTTACAGATTTAAAGGCGTTCGAAAGGCGCCTAACGGAAGTAATAGGATGTCTCCAACCCGCCACTATGAGATGGAGAAGTAAGTATCAATCTATAATAGAACTAAAGGACTCCTGTTAACGCTGTATGTAACTAGCAAGGTATCTTTGGGATTTTTTATTGGACTTATGTCCTGTTTCTATGTCATGATGGTCATACATGTGATGGGATACACATACTTAGCTCCTTATTTCATGTAATGTTATTTTTTTATCTGTAATGTCCACTTATTTATGGTAAATGGTCCAAAAAGGAGAAACTATAGCATCACCTTGTCATAATTTATTGTATGAACCTTTGTTCCAGTCCTCCTGATAGTAGTCTCTGTGTGCACCGCAATAGCAGCATATCATTGGCTGATGGACCCGCTTACACCGGTGGTCTCACTCACACAGTCGCTATGGAACCATCCCTTTTTCGCATTTGTTTCTACATTTTTGGGTAAGCATTTCTTAAGAATTTTTATTTATACTAACCTTGTTCCAATAACTTCATTAAAATAAAAGGCCTTTGTCCAGCTGTGGGACATTACAGGCTAGTAATTTTTACTTTCAACTACACAACACTAGCTTGATTGACACCACTCTGCTAATAAGAATAATTTTCTTCAATTTCTTTCTTAATGGGCTCAGTTAACTAGAAGGATGTAATTTTGTTATTATTGTTAATTCCAGTGCTTCTATTCATGATGGGCGTTCATAGGAAGGTTGTAGCTCCGAGTATAATCACAGCTCGCACGAGGTCCGTCCTCAACGACTTCAACATGTCCTGTGACGACACCGGCAAGTTGATACTGAAACCGCGCCCGGCCAACACCTAGCGTAATTGTACATAATGTTTCCTTTAAGTATCTATTAAGAATAAACTGTTTCTCTGTTCACTCAAACTTTCACTTACCCTATGTTTTATTGCAGGTTAAAAAAACAACATTTACAAGAATCTATTCAAGTTTATTCATTACTTATATAACTTTGGTGTATTTATCATAATACAATAAATAATGATAACTAAGAAAAATATGTCCTATCATACAATCCATCTTAAATATTTCAAGTAAAATGTAATACAAATAATCATGAACAACAATTTTTCAGTAACTATGATTTTAATTTGAAAAAATTCTAGAACAATTTTACTAGGAAGAAAAGTTAAAGGTTAAAATCAACATTCTGGAAGGAAATTAGTAAAGTATTTGTATAATAAAAGCAACAAACAGCTTCTGTACCCTCAACACTGATTCGAACTTCAATAAAACATTGATTTATTAATCCACATAAGCAGTGAGGCACATTATCATAAATGCCGTTCAACAACTTCATAGTTTAAAGTTCTCCGTTAGTATACCGTAACCTCACATTTGGCCATCTAATTCAAATTTTCTATTCAAGCATTCCACAACTACGCTACATTATTATGACTACACAGATCGAAGCGTGCTTATACTCAGCATGGAGTTTATAATTCTGCGTATTATAAAAGGGAATATCTCTAGAAAAGTATTATTTTTATTTTCATTATAAAAATACGATATAATCTGGGCAGTGACCTTTTGGAATAGATAACATTTTTTCATTCATTCAATTCCTATAAATGCGTGCAATCCCAAGTACTTATATTATGTTAAAATTGTCGTTCATTTTATATTTTAACAATTATTATTTTATTTAACTATCTATTCGTAATGACTACAACAAATTATTATTGTGCTGACTGTGCAATAATGTCTAATCATATTAGTACTAATATAGATCTAATATTATACAATAAAAATGAGTAAAATTTTGTGCTAGTGTTACATCGAAATCGGTCAAGTTAATATATTTGACTAATAATTAAAACATTGTTATAAAATATACATCAGAATATCATCCAGTTACACAAACGAATCAAGATACGACATTATTAAACTCTTTTTTTTTGTCACAAAATTGATTTGTTCGTACAACAAGATGATAATGTTTGAAAACTAAACAATTATCTATTTTGTTCAATCATACGATGGGACTACAGTGAGAGCTTAATATTATAATATAAATTAATATTACAATTTGAGCTTGGACAACGGCTTAATAGGTTAATTAGATAAAGACCTTCAGAGAAAAGTGAACATAAACACTACAATGTCCATTTGTTAACTGAAGTCTTTGAAAAGAGTTAAATATATTTGTAAATATAAATATAATAATAGCATTAGTATACAATAATATTTAAATTCAAGTAAGTATTAATAAAGTAAATATATAATACAAACAACACTCGCAACCTTCATAAATGCATTTCAAATTGAAACTATTACTTAACTTATATATCAATAAAAGAGGATATAATATACTTTAAAATGGACAATAAATGAATATGACAACATTCTCAGTCTTTTAGAAATAAACATGAAGTCAATTGTTATATTTTATGCAAATACTTTTGAAACATCAATTTGTAAGGTGAGGGAAGTTGGCACTTGACCACTTTTGGGCGATAATTGCTTGATGTTTGCGGGATGAATCAAACTATGCTAATGCTGCGTTTTTTAACATTTACTCAGCACAATGAATATGTTCAGTTCAGAGCCGATATCCGCTCAAAGTAGAAAACACGAGTTTTCATTTTAATAATCTCCACCGATCATCACTGAACGAGCATTCGCTCTCGCAAGTGATTTCATTTACTGCACTAACGAACAAATTCGCTCAATATTGTGCAGAATACTACGTAAAACACGGCTTTATACGCTCTATGAAGTGCAATGTATATGCTAAAAGTGGTAAACTGTAACATTGCAGGGTATACACAAACAAACAATAATTAGGCCCATCGCAGACGACAGACTTTTTGTGCCATCGAGTCTGCGGCGCACAAAAATTCGGTCGCGGATTGTCGCGGATTTTTGCGCGTCGTGTGCGTTACTGCATATAATTACATAGGTTCTATTTTCACAGACTAAAAAGTGCGTCACGGATAGTCTGTCGTCTGCGATGGGCCTTAATAATACATATTTCAAGAACTTTAACAATATAAGATAATAAAGAAGAAAGTTGAACAATCTGAATACAGCAACACAATTATACATGCATATATATAAATGTATTTATTTACTAATGTTTCAAACTTTGAACCCAGTTACACAATTAAATTTTAATGGTTCATTAAAATTAACTAAATGTGCAACCGGCAGTCCTAACAATTTGAAGAATTAACAAGAAATATTATATTTATCTAGTACACTGGTTATAAAATGTGAGAAGTAAATAAGTATATGAATGTAATCAGCGCGCAATAACAATTGGTGTGGAACCCTGTCAAAATAGATGCAATCACAGTACTTCAAAGTAAATTATGTAAGTCTGTAATTTCAGGCTACTATGACAAGGTTGCGTCCAATTCTTAAAACCGGGATTACACGGTAAAGAGTTATTAACTACTATCTACAAACCATTAATACGATAGAACTTAACACCTAGTCAATAAGGTTCATTTTAGAATATAACAATAGAAAGAATTGCACATTCATTAACCGATCATAATTTCAAGGCAGTTTATATGTGTATAATAGTTTTAGTTTACATTTTTAACATAAATAATACTTTTTATTATAGTTGTTTCAAAAAGGGAACCGCTTATTATTCAAAAGGAAACTTGCCTTTCTTTGGTTCCCTTTTTTGACCAAACTTTACAAATTTCTTAATTTTTATTTTTAATGTTGTTTAGCCTAGGTTATATAAAAGCTAAATTACATATTTGCGACTGGTATATCTATGGTTTTATAATTAGGGGCATAGCCTTGCATGGGGGGATGGGAGGGATAGTTCATTATATTATCAAAATATCCTTAACATTTACTAGTGAAGTGAATTAAAATATCACTAGTTTTTAAAACTTTCATAAGATTGACAATACTAAATGTAAACGACGGTAATTATTAATTAATAAAATGCCAATTCTCTCACACGAAATTCGAAAATTTATCAAATTGTTTTTGGCTTTTAGCTAAATCACATTACTTAAAATGGGGGAATAATTTCAAAGAGTAAATTGAGAGGATTTAAAAAGAAGGTATGATTAAGTTTCTTAAATAAAAGTTAGCAAAAGAACACAAATGTAATTGAGGTAGCATTCCGAGTGCGCCCGCAGGCCGCCAACGGCAGACGTTCGTGAACATTGATAGTGCAGTCCGGGTTATTTCGGCTTACGCTGATGCAACAGTAATCGTTAACACAATGTCAATGTCAGTCTAAACAAACGTAGAAATAAAAAATCGCTATGAAACAACGCTTTGTATTTTTAACGAATACGTATGTTATGGTAACAAACCGTTTTATTCAACCCACTCTTTGACGGAATGCTACCTTCAAGCAACACCTTGTATTTTAGAGTCGGTTAAATTTAAAAATAAACTTATATTAACGGATACAGGGTGATCAAATAAACTTAGCGAACAATTCAACTTCAAACATCCAAAATAAATTTGATGTAGATGAACAACCAAAATTTATTCTTTGTCTTGGTTGAACAACCAAAACCCGTCGTGTATGAACAACCAAACTGAAGTGTTACACTATAATATTGACCATCCCTTGGCGTTATTGTCGTCACTCCCCGCAGCAGCATGCAAGACTAGAGTGCTGCCCTCACGCGGCCAGCAGCGAGCGAATATTCTTCGGCGTCGACTGATGGTTCAGATGCTTGGTCGTGTACCTGCAGTTAAACGAAATGGGCCATATTAATAAGCACGTATTAAGAACATTTTAGCTATCAAATGGTTTGTCACTTTCTGACATACGCAATTTTCCGAAGTGCAAAAGAGACAAAATACTTTATAACAGTGTTTTACTTACAGAGCGTTTATAAATAAGGCGGAATGTGAACAGAAATGTTTGTCGTATGTAGTTGTGATGGTATTCGTAAATGGTGTAATGGCAAATGAGATTTGAGGATTCGCACGTTTATTTTACAAAACCGCTTTTCAGCTGTTTAGAATGAAAAGGATTTTAAAAGCTTTGAGTTACTAAAATGCTGCATAAACTATTGGAGACAGATCTGAAACCAAAACCTTGTATAGGTAAACCTTGTAGGTTAGCGAGCTATCCTGGATTTTGGATGTTAAGAGATTTTACCTAAAGCGTGTCTATACTTGTTTCGGATGATAATATTATGGAATGTAAAACAGCATATTTCAATCAAGAAAACCTACATTAAATCGGTTCATTGCCTACGATACCACTTCGAACATAACAAAACTCAAACATAATCAATTATAACAACTCTATCTATGCGGCTGGAGTTACAACAGACAGCTGACCAATCCATTTGGTTTAAAACTCGTCATACCTCAAGGCATTAAGCAGCGGTTCGGCCTTCATAGGCGGTTGTTGCTGCAGGAACTTGACACAGCCCTTCACGTCGACGGAGGAGGAGCGGCAGAACGCGCCCGAAGGGTGCACCCAGTCGTACAGGATGATCAGGCCCACCATCACACGAAGTACTAGCAGTGACGTCTCCTCGCGACTGAACTGGGCTACTAGTTTACTGGAAACAGGAGAAATAGAGGTTCTAAATATGTTCTAAATGAATAATTTCAGGTCAGGTTATTACAAATCTTAAGGGATATAAAAATATATATATATACACCCGGACAAATTCATACACGGTTAATTAGACCCAAAATAAGCTCTAAGCTTG
Source organism: Cyclophora albipunctata (assembly GCA_963082685.1). Classification (NCBI taxonomy): domain Eukaryota; kingdom Metazoa; phylum Arthropoda; class Insecta; order Lepidoptera; family Geometridae; genus Cyclophora; species Cyclophora albipunctata. The sequence goes on from OY720123.1 coordinate 7,589,545, forward strand.
TAATATGGAATCTAACTAACTGATACTATTACATAAAGGACAAATACTTTATATGAATATATAATTGACACCCAGACGTCGCCAACAGCTATATTTCTGCACATGTTGGTGAATCCGGGCGGGAATTGCACCCGCAACCGACACAGTAAGCGCACTCACATGCCACTGTGCCAACGGGCTTGTCAATAAATAATAGAAAGGTAAACACGGCGCTTCTCCATCTTCGATACTTCAAAACCTTTTATAGAAAGCGTTTTCCAACAAACGTATCAATTACCTATGCATACCCAAATTAGCGGTTGTTACTGTTATATTTTATGAAGCTACCTTTATGGGGTTCCCGGTAGGATGTTTGCAGAGGGCGTAGCTACAGTCAACAGTGACTTTACGACATAATAAAACTCTGCGTAAACTGTTCGTTCACTAAATCTAGGGCGGGCTTTGAATACATTAGAATGGCGTTTCTTAGGCGAACTGGGATACCTGTGATCGAATGTTTAAACATAGATACAGCCGGGTTAGGTCGGTAAGACAATCGATTTTTTGTGTTTAATATTTCCGAGATTGTTATTTCCTACTGTGTAGTAGGTTAATGTCTCAACATCCATAACGTAGGCATACTTTAGCATTTTGAAATATGAAGTAAGTTCTAGTTGGTTACTGGCCAACCCTGTCGGAGATTTTAGATAATATTAACATGTGTGTATGTATGTGTATTGTGTATAGAAGCAAAACCAATATCTAACTATAAACCGAAATCAAGTAATTAAATGATTTGGAATTTGGTATTGTAAAATATTGATTAAATTTACTCAGTTTAAAACTATACAATATTATTGTGACGTGTAAACTTTTGAAAAGAAACTGCTTTACTTCTCCACCGAATCAAAACAAAGCGAATTTAGTTTGAGCTAACACAATGTCATAACAATGAACACTAATTTTACAAGTACTCTGCTCAGTGTTCTATAAAGTGGGTAGTTACTCTAAAAGATGTTATCTGATCTAGACTTTATATCTACTAGCATAAGTGCTAAGATCGCCAAGTGGTATCAGTACAAGGTATCGTAAATGGGCGAGGCATGCCCGTTATCCTAATTAGGCTTCCTTTATCAATCGCCATTCATTATTATTCGACTCGTGAACATCGATTGTCACTTTCAATAACTTATGTTTTTTGCTAGTGTTTTAGTACTGTGTTCAATTATAATTATAATTTTGATTTGGGAACCAACATAAGTAGAGAAGGGAAAAGGGAAATAAATAAATACACTTCGGACACATTCACACACATTCAAGCTCGTTCTATGAAAAGAATTACATTGATAAGATCCCTGCTCTAAAATGTACGAAGGACCATAAGTAGCGAGAAATGAATATTTCAATTTTGTTTGCATTTTGGGATAAAACAATTGGCTAGCTATCGAAAAGGAAATCTTTTAATACATACTGGTAAGTTAGAGATAGCGTGTGTGACCATAAATACTTTCATAGTTCTTTTATAGGTATCTTTAAGCTATAGGTTTCCCCGTGAAAAAGTGAAAAAAATATATCACGTGACCAAACACATATTTTGAATTTGTTAACCGATTCATTGCGGCACCCATTTTTTAAAACTTTTCGCCGTGGCTGTGAACAAATTTTCTATGACACGACTGGCGTGTCAAGCGCCATAGAAGTTGATGGCACGCCTATTGTGCCATCAGCCATGTATATAAACCACATGTTTTTCTTGCGTTTTCACGGTTTATCAGGTGTTTCAAACCTTTTGTGTTGTTTTAATTTTTAAACTTATTTCTACAAAAAAATATTCCGACTTAGGGTTTATTTATTTACAAAAAATAATTCGTGGGGAAGGTAACATTTGAGTGGGATATCTTGCTTATAATTTAAATAATTACAATTAATGGACAAGATTAGTTTGTAGCTCGTCATAGCTGTCGGAAGTGCATAAAATTAAATATTCAGATTGTTTGTTAAATTGACTGTCTTTGTATGATTTTTCAACATTTTGTTCAGACGATTGATATTAGGTATTTAATATATCTGTCTGCACGTTTCTAAAGAACCCCAGCTCTCTAGGCTTTGAACAAACAGGATAATAAGACGCTACGCACCTGACTTGCCTTCTGCGGTCTCGTGGAATGTCCAGTTTAGGTCCTTCCTTGGAATGCGCACGACACACCACACACACCACAGTTTAAGTCCTTCAGCGGCGCCGCTTTGATGACGTATATAATGAAGAAGCTCGAATTTGCATAGGGATAACGAATTTTATAGATTTTAAGATGAACCACCATTCGCCATGTTTTTTAACGTGTGCGGAAGTGGCAAGGTGTTGTTCCCGCCAGGCTGTCTGTGTTAACCAATGCGAGCGCTGCACGTCATAGAAAAAGACGTGCTCCCATTGGTTCAAATTCCAGGTCGGTGGAGCAGTTTAGAAACGTGCATTACGAAATACCGCGAAGACGGTACAGTCTTATTTTAGAATCGACACGAAAACGCAAATACATTCCGGAAACAGAAGACTATGACAATGATGAGACTCAATGTGAAAATGAAGAAGAAACGATGAATTATATTTTTGAACAAAATTCACCATCATACTCAGATGATGGAACTTTCAAGCCTCAAAAGAAGTTTGAGGACAGTGGTACATGCACAGAAATTGCTGATCAAAAAATTGATCAAGTGCCTTCCATATTTTTTCTCGTGTCATAAGCCATAAGTTAACACAATTGATGACACGCCTGTCGTGCCATCAGCAACGTTAAAAAATAATTCAATGTAAATTTAAAAAGGTTGACAACCCCTGCAACCTCGAAATTCACACAATATCCGGAAACTAATACAACAGACTAGATTTTCGTGGAAAAACTTGATAGTTTTGTCCTGGGCAGACCCTTCTAAAACTTAATTTGAGGCTGTTACAACCGATGAAAAAATGACACGCCTCTCGTGTCATAAGCCATAAGTTAAAACAATTGATGACACGCCTGTCGTGCCATCAGCAATGAATCGGTTAACATAACTAACCTTTTTGCTTCGTCACACCTGAGTAATATTTATAACATGCAACTATAATTGTGCAATTAAAATCGAATAAACATGCAAGTTATGTAACGTAATTGTTCATACATAAATATGTATAAAAATATGTACTTCCTAACTAAACTCTATACGAAAATGCTATGGTAACAAACAGTGTTCACGTTTCAATTATTAAAACGACATGAATAAGTGAATGCCGTGAAAATATGAATTAGGTAGATTCATCTGTTAAGTAGATTTTTAGAATCCGTTAAGGCCTAAATTGTTTTATATTCTAGTTTCTAGCTACAACCTATTCCAAGCATAAAGATATAAAACAGGAAAAACTATATTTCAAGATTAAAAGTACATTATATAAAATGTTAAGGTAAGCAGGTATAGTGGAGTAGATTAATGGCCACCCTAGTGCCGGAGTTTGTAGACAGCCTAAATCCTCCGACACCGTCGAACGATTCAAACAATCGGGGCTCAAAGGCAGTGTTACCCGAATCTCTAAACAATTATTATCATTTTCAGCATGTATTGTCCCTCTACAGGGCAAATGCATCCCTCCCTCTATGACCCGAGTTGTTTTAGGCCCGTCGGTCTATTGTCTCAAAACAATTCAACAATAAAATCAATACTATACGTACTGAGAGAGGCTAAATATAATAATCATTGTTTGGAGATTCGTGTTACACTACCTTTGTTTGGGCCCCGGCTGTTGCAATCGTTAGACTATGTCGGAGGCGAATAGGCGGTCTAAAAACAAAATGAAACAACAACCAAATCGCACTCCAATATTCAAAGAGCTAATTTTATATGCGCAAGCGCAGGTACCGTGTGCGAGGAAGTGACCACTTAACGACATCCATTCGCGGTGACGTCACGTGACGCGGTCTTCGGATATCAGAACCAATCAGCTATACTTAGGTTGTTTGTGTTGTCCGGTGTGGGTTCAATAAAAAGGTTAATATAAATGGTCTTATTTGCTGTTATTTGTTTATTAACAAACTAATAGAATAGAAAGATAGGAGAGATAGGAGATAGAAAGATTGAAAGAAAATTTGAGGAGGTTAATTCGGTCAGTATTTGATCATACTACTGGACGCTTGGAAGATGTTGAAGACCTTTGCTCAGAAGTGGGACTAATACTTTGTATTGTATGACATTTTTTAATGAGAGCAATATCCTGAGATTTTATGAGTGAGAGTGAGACGGTTAGCATGAGTTCTTGTTTTGGGGTACTAATTTAAATATTTATTTCATGTTGAGAGTTACCCCCAATTGAAATGTCTAATTTCTAAAACAAGCCGTATTCTATTCCGCGAGTTGATAACCAAGCAGGAAGCGGTTATCGGTCAATCATTTAATTTCCGTTCTATTGTTGTCGCTTTTTAAAGTTTATTGTAACCTGTTTACGAATCAAAAAGTAATTGCAACTTTGTGATATTCTTCACTTTTCAACTATCAATTGCATATTTTAACGGTCGTCGTAGAAAACGCGACAATTTCGCCCTATCTTTGGTGTACTGGAGATTTATAGTCCGATTTTCTACTTCCAAAGTAGGTATTTATTGCGTACGTTTGACGAGCTACTGATGGGTCCTTAGGGTAAATTCCAAAGAATCAGTGTGGAGCTTCATTGACCATTGAAATTGTCAATGGTAAATTCTAGGTAAAATGATCTGGAGACAGACCAACGGTTTTACCCGCGTTGTGCCAGTTCCTGTGGGAATTTCGGGATAAATAATAGCCTATAACCTAGCCCTTGAATGTGGCTATATATTACAAGAAGAATTATTCAAATCGGATTGGTTACTCTTCACCTTTATATATAACTATAGAGAAACTAATTGGTAGATAAAGGTATTCGCAGCACGAACAATATAACATAGTACTTATCGGCAGTTATTGATGATAAATCGCCAATTTCCTAATAGCACCAACGGTTACCTACCGAGAGGTCTAGGTCGCAATTCATAGATATCGAATACTTATAGTTTCTACCGATTTCTAATGTTCTTAGCCATCATAACCTTGGTTGGAATGGATTTCAGCTCTCAGACGTTTACGCTTTCACGACTAACTCGACAATGATTCAAAATGAATAGAATTGATATTGAATTTACTTGGCGAAAATTCTATATAGTATTATTAGAAGTTTGCGCAATATTTAAGAATGGATGATGTATGTGTCACTTGGTAGCGTCTCACACATGACCTATGATGTACCTATTCCATGGGAATTTCGGAAGGAATTCCTATGTCTTATTCTGATGTACGAGTATAACCTATATTATTAAAAGTTTTATCCTAACTCTTCAGTAGTATTTTAGTGAAAGAGCCACATAAACATTTACAAATGAATTTTACATTAATACTGTCATTAGGATGTGTATGTTGTGGCTTTGATACAAACTTTATTTCATTTGCATGTATTTTCATGTCAATGGCATGAAAGAAAGAGGTCAGATACTAGTTAAATAAACTTAATTTTAATTAAACATTTGCCTTCTTTCCCGAAATTTCTACGAAAATAAGTTCGATAATGGTGAATCCCCAAACCAAAAGTTGCTAGAATTAAAATAATTCACGTTCCACGAAGCATTTTATCAAGTCACGTGTATTACCCACTCAAACATAAGTAGGTAAGATACTATAAATCTTAATCACGTGTCTATTGTTTATAAACTTAAGTTTCAATAATTTCGGTGAGTCACCGAATGCCGCGATCCATATTTACATTATATATTGAGAAATTTGAGCTAAAGCTTTTATTTTTGTATGTTGAAGCCAAATATTTGTGTTACGTTGAGATTCAGCAGAGTTTGTGGAATGAATAATAAAGCGGTGGGTTTGCCTGTTGCCATGGTGAAGGATAAAGGACTGGCGTTGGTACATTTTGGGGCAAATCTAATAAATTGTATGTAATTGATAATGTCAATTACACCTTGATGGAATTGCAAAATTTGATTTAACGGTTTAGTTTTGTTTGACAATAAAAATATTTTTCAATAAAAACTTTGAGCATAGAAAGTTTAAAATTATTTGTATGTATTTTATGCTAATTTCTAATTTGTTTAGAAGTAGCCTTAGAAAATAGCATTTAAAAGAAAATAAGTAATTTGTCGAACTTGACAAAAGAATTTGACAAAAATATGTAACTTGACCATACTTGACTAAAAAGGGGTCTTGATAAAGAGCAAATTTGTCATATGTACTGTGACTCAACTAAATTAAATATGTCAGAAAGTATTATAGTTTTATACGCAAGCCTAAGTGAATAATTGATGATCAACCATTAATCTGCCTTTCATAAGAATCGACTAGGAAAATATCTCGAAACATAAGACGGCGCGTTATCTCGCGAGGCTCTAAATCAATCAATTACTCGTAGACCAATTAGCGGGATTGTAAATGTTTTGACGTTTAACTGAAGATTTATGATGGACCAAATGGCTTCGTGAAAGTACACTGTTTTTGTTTTCACTAGGTAATCACTAGGAGTAACCTAGCTACAAAATATTCTTAACGCGAAAGTGACTCTCTTTTACGCCTATACTAATAAATCGATTTTGATAAAATTTGGTATAAAGTAAGTAAGTAGCTAAACTAAGTAATTGAGTATGTTTGTGCCCAACCCTGGTATCAGATTTTTTAGAACGCCTAGAGGCCTCCGACATGATCTAACCATGGAAACAATATGGTATGTAGATTTGAATTATAACTTTTTATTCTGAGTATCCCATGCGAATTTGTATAACACGGGTAAGACCGGAGGGCATTACTCACCCTTCGGTTTTACCCGCTCGTTACACTATAAGATGCCAGTTATGAGAGATGTCATCCAAAAGTAGAAATAAATTTAAACAAATTAAAGTGAAAGAAGTGAAGAAGATTTCGCGTGAATGCTGCCTGATATTTCCGATATTTTTCATTGAAGATAGTGTAATATTAATACAATAAGAAGCTATGACATTGAAACGGTCAAAAACTTATATTCTTTTAAACTTCCTCATAGCCGGATAAAGCAATTATTTTTACCTAACAGCCACTTTAATTATATTGATTTATTATTCTTCTAAATTCTTAAAGTTTAGCACATAACAAAGGTTTACCTATTACATGAGCAAAATAAAACCATGTGTATTTATCCTTATGCTAAACTATAGGCAGCTACGAAGCTGTTACTAACTACAACTACCCACTGTAGTACATTTACCGGCAAAAGAGTTAGAACAATATCTACATTACGTCAAATCTATTTACACTACAAGCGGAAGAGTTTGTTCATTGACCGGGGCCAATGGGCCTACCAGTTGGATTAGGTCAATTATTTTTGTATAATGATTACCAAGTTCAATTACAAGGTGAAGTGTAGGCTTTTCATATCGCAATTCTCATAGAAACGGATTCAGCGCGGGTAAAACCGGGGTACTGCTAGTTGTGAAATCTTTTATAAACATTTTTGATGTTTTTTGTCCTTTCGAGTGGATTGCATCACCCGTCGTCCGCCTGCGACCACGAGTTGTGCCATCTACAATCAAACCATAATCAAACAGTGATTTTACTTGCTTCTTCTTCTTCATCGAGTGGATGGCCAACCTGACCAATCCTGGTGTCAGAGTTATCGAGCCGCCAAAGGCCTCTGACATGGCATGGCTCATGTAACGACTACTATCCGTAGAAAGTAACCGGGACCGACGCGACGGCTTAACGTGCCCTCCGAAGCACGGAATTATCTTACTTTTCGGACAATCAGGTGATTCAGCCTGCAATGCCCTAACTGAGGACAGTCTCACAAAAAGATTTTTGTGATACATTGTCCCCACCGGGAATCGAACCCGGAACCTCTGGATCGTGAGCCGAGCGCTCAAACCTCAAGACCACGGAGGCTGTTACTTGCTTATACAAAATACTTGTTATTTTTGGGAATGAGATTTTGTTTAAGTTACACGTTAATTGAATAGTGCATATGTGTTATGTATTCAAATCGCGAAAGTTCTCCAGTGTGTTGTGAACTGTACCTCGTATTGTTTTGCGCCGGGCATGTGTTGTGTGTAATGTTATCCGATCCGCGTGTAATAAATACGCCCTTGTTAGTGCAAGGATATCGCAGTGTGCGCCTGGGACTGGCGCTCCGGGCGAACTGGTGTTTGTATTGTGGATAGGGGTCCATATTGGCTCAACTAAAGTTCTTTACCCGAAATTGTTCTTCCTAACGATTTGTAATCCGAATGATCACTCTTCCTAAAATTTTTCATCCTAAAGTTTTCATTCATACTATTTGTAGTGCTACCGGCGATGTTCATAACACTCATGTTTCCGAAAATTGTAATTAATAATATCATTAATGTAAATATATTTAAACTCCTACTGTTTTTTATCATAACGCTTTAAAGGAAAAGGTTTGTTTTTAAACTATTTCTTGTGATTACAAAACGGTTCCCTATCCATTTGCATAAAAACTTTAGACATAATATAACATGGCATAATTTTGTTGTAGCGCTCGCCGGCCGCTGCCGCGGCACCGCTCGCTTCGCTCGCTCGGCTCGCGCGTAGTTGGTCACAGTTCTAACCTAACCTAACCTATAAAAAGAAATCTAAACAAAAAAGATATGACTTTGAATAATAGTATAAAAGAAACATGAGTGTTATGAACATCGCCGGTAGCACTACAAATAGTATGAATGAAAACTTTAGGATGAAAAATTTTAGGAAGAGTGATCATTCGGATTATGAACATTAGAGACAAAGTAGTTAGGAATTGTGATTGTTAGGATGAAAAATGTTAGGAAGAACATTTTCGGATTTCCAATTATCGGAGTTGAAAATTTAGGTGAACTTTGGCGCAGCCGTGGATAGGCTACTGTACTGAACTATACGAGAGGGATAAGTCCAGTAATATATTTTTATTCAGTTTTGGCCCCAAAGAAACTCCTTTGAACGTACCACCTATTCGCGCTAATATCTGAAACTACTGATCCGAGTAGAATAATTATTTTGTAATGGATAGCCATATTCAACTACTTTTCATCCCGAAATTCCCTCGGGAATCAGCACTGCGCGGTGTGAACCGTGGGACACTGCAAGTTGTCTCATAAAAGTTTCGTTAAATTACCAAGTTCGTGTTCGGTTGTTATTGAGTTTTTAATGTATTTATTCCGATTATCGAGTCAGCTCTAATTCGCTGACGTATCTACGCGTCAGTTAGTGTGAATCTCGCAGGTAATCCAGATTTATCTATTCCTGTTCCATTAATGGAGATTGATTTGTGTTCCTTGTTATTTGGACAATCGCCCGTGATAAACATAAAACGTTTGTTGTGTTTTTTTGTGAGGGCGTTACTACATCAATGGATCGATGTTTGCATGGATAATTTGGTGATTAATAATCACCACGCTGGTGTATCAATCGATGTTGAATAATCCATTTCAGTATCGATCGATGTTATGCAAAGTCTTTCTATTGTTAGTTTTGTAGCTAGTGCACTTGTTTGTCCAAACAGAAAATAACAATCTAGGTCCGATGTTCTTATTAAAATTAAATTACTTTTCAAACAAATTATGCGTCTATCGACTTGGAGATCACAGTAGGCGGGCGAGGAAACAGGCGGGGCGACGAAAATGGTCTGCTGGGCAAAGGTCTCGCATCTCACCGAAGATCAGTACAGTGAGGACGATTAGGCGTAATCGCTTTGCTTGCCTATATTTTTGAAAAGTAGGAATCATGTCTTCGCTCGACCTGGGAATTGAACCCAGGGCCTCAGTCTCTCTCAGTCTAAACCACCGTGAAGTCATATACTCACTGCACTCTTCGCTGAATAAAATATATTTTTGCAGTGGAATCTTTCTTATACACTTTTCATACAAATACTAAGCAGGTAAGTAGAGTTTTGTAAACAATAAAAGGCGAATAGAACTAACGATAGTTTGATATCGGGGATCAAAGGTTACGGACGAGGCAATAAAATACATTATCTACTGGAAATTCAATTATGTTCTGGCATTATGTTTTGCTTTCGCGATATCAACTTGATAAATAATATCTACACACTTATTTTCAACAATAATATTTATTATTTTAGGCTGTCTAACTCCAATCACGTTGCTAGCAACTGAATCACCTACAGGTGGTACAGCAACCAAGACTGTACCAAGAAATAATCCTTTTTTATGATGGCGGGATATTATTATACATTTATGCATTCCCGCTCATCGGGTATGTGGTAATCGTAGAATCTACTACGACTATAACTATTCAACAAAAGAAAACCATAAAATACTCACGGATTCTCCAACATCCTCAAACACACTTTGGCCATAGTGCTTAACGTCTCTGTAGTATTCTCTAGATCCTGTTGATTGTCGTTGACGAACTGACTCGTTGCTTCCGAGAGGACTTTGAGCATCGGGGTTGCTTGTGCGTAGAAGAGAGACATTCTGTTGGCTACCTCCGCTGTTATGTGAGGCTCTTCGCCCGGAGGCAGCTCGGCGTTGATGAGGCCTCCTCGGGAGACGCTGCGGCGGTAGTAGCTGAAGTCGTTTTGTATCGCTGGTGTTTTCATCTGGGGAGAGGTGTGGTTTTATATTTATAGGTTTTGCTTAGGCTTCTTTAAGGAAGAGGCTTATTTTTAAGTCGTTAGACGCATCTGTCTGTGTGTTCGTGATGAACTCGAAGACTACTCAACGGATTTGTACATGATTGGGTTTTCAGAAGTAGGCAGAGTGAATGAAGACGGTAGTTTTTAGATACATTTATTCCAAACTTCCCACGAGTCTTAAACAATCTTGATTGACCGACGCTTAGGTCACTAGGACCTACTAAATGAAGAAGACAAGGAAGCCTTTATCCTTTCGTGGGATAGTAACTGTTCCTAATAAAACCAACCAGCGCATACAGAAGAGTTTAATGTAACGTTTCCTGAAAACGAAACAAGGGTGAGGGGGCACAACAAGGTTTATTATTATCAACTCGAATACTTTCCACGAACAATTGATACGTCACTAACATGACAGCATGATAAAAGGGGACCACCTACAGGAGTCGACAATTCTGTAGGCAGATGGAATGTTTTCATAAGATTCTGATATGAAAAAAACGATAAGTTTTATGAGATTTTTCCTTATAAATCAGTCTCCTTCCATAATGTGGCAAAGACCAACGGCATCAGTCGAAATGTGGTTGGAGGCAAACATTTTGACAATAATAAAACAATGTACAGCTACAAATCCGAAATCATCCAAATTCACTGATGCAAGCGCTGCCATCAAAACAGCCGATAACTGTATACATCCCTGACATCACGTACTTGTATACATAGTAAAAGAACACGACAATCACAAAACCAGATTGAATATCAATCGTAATATCATATAACCAAATGGCACAGGAGTCTGACTCACTTCAGCCGAGGCCGAGGCACTTTCTATAGCGAGTACGTATTCTGTACCCACCCTTATTTGACTCGATCGGTGACTAAACGGTTTTGTATTCGATCGGCCAATATTTGATCGGAATGAGTACGCACTCGATATTGAATGGCTTCGGGAATAATGGACGTTAGATTGGTTATTAAGAAATGTCCACGAATTTTGGGTGTATTAAAAAATATCTGGCGTTTAGTGAGTCATGATTAGATTTTTACTGGCAATCCGAAGGTAAAATTAATGTTTAAATATTGCGCAAACCTATCAGTTTTTTGATGTTTAGAACTAGATGGCACTAGAATTTGAAAAAATATGCACGTTCATACCTAGAAAATTGCTGAAACATGATGTATACTCGTAGTATGAATCATAAACAATTCCAAAATCTTAACTAATTTGTCAACCAATTAAGGCGAATTCAGCCTTCCTTATCTTGGTATAATGGACAGCATTAGCTGTGGCATTAGTATCATCGAGTAAACACGAAAATAAAACATACTTTTCGTTAAAAGTAGCCGAATCAACATCGAGATGATCTGTATCCTTTCGCAACCATTCCGAATACGTACTGATTATTCCACCAGAGATAAGATTGTTATAGCAGATGAGATAGTTCTGATCCATTAGTAACATCACTTTAAGTCCATCCATTCAATCAAAAGGGATAAAATCTCTGAGATAGTATTGTTTACTGAATAACAGCGCACAGCGGATTCACTTGAACACATTTTGAATTGAACCTACGTTTACAGATACACTTCGCTTTACGGACGTTTACGGATATACTTCGCTATGGACGTTTACGGATACACTTCGCTTTACGCACGGATACACTTCCGTAAGCGTAGTTTCAATTCTAAATTAATAGTGTTCACTTAAATCTAAAATACCTAAATATTTTTGTTTCTGAGTTTCGAGGAAAAGGTCCCTATTTATGAGATATTCAAAGATTTGGACTGATACACAATAAGATGAAATACTCAAAATGAGCACAACCGTTTTACTGCTCAAAAGCAGTAAATATTGCTAAAGGGATTTGAATGAAGTTGACTCTTTATAAGAATAGAACAGGAATAACTCAAAAACGTAAGTATTCTTCTACATTTTATGTCTTTTTATGCCAAAACTACTACGGAAATGGTTTCAATATAGACACAGCGAGGACCTGCTAGTCTCATTTTCAATTTTCACGATAAAATATGGCTATTAAGTCATAACACGATGACAAACTGCTAACAGCTCTTTCACCTAACAATAACAGTTGGACAGTGTTATTAAAAGTTTGAAGCCATTCAGAACTGCGGTGTAAACAGAGGAAATATCGTTTAAATCAAGGCTAATGACGAATATGAACTGTAGTACAATGACATTAAGGTCGAGGTTGCGAGGTCAAACGGCCAATAGATTGAAATGCACAATAACTCATTTCGCGTACGCCATCTTGTTCTGTTTACGATTTGAATTGATAAACTATTTGTACTGTGACTAGTTGTTCATTGTGACTTCACCCGTAGCGTTGCCGTGGAAATTTTAGGTCAAAACTGCTGTCTATGCTTCAACACAAGTCTTCAACTATCTCTGTCCCATATTTTATCAAATTCGGTTGGTGAAGTAGGTCAGCCATTAATGAGCACAATCAGACTTTTGCACATTTTATTATTAGTGAGGGTTCCCCGGATTCACACACGTTCAACCCGGGAACGAATAATAAACGCGGGATAAAGTTCATGGTTCGGATAGTTAATGAACGGTCAGAAATAATTATGTTTATTGATTGTGAAAAGATAATCCTCGAACATAATACTCGTAAGTCGTAATATCACGCCCCAAGGAACTCAATGCCAACTAAGACAAGACAAGACCGTTTAATCATGCATGGAGCAACTGGAAACAGAATTGATTTCCAAATGGACTGTCAGGTAACAAACAAGTTAAACATTCGCTAAAGATTCAGAAGGATTCCAGAAATATCGTGCATATTACATGAGATCGGAGTTGGAGACATTAGGATTTCTAGTTATTTGTAGGCATGATTATTTGACGGTTGGAAACTGGGGAAAGTATAAGACTAACGACCGTACTCAGAGACGTCAAATTGACATGTAAAGTATGAAAATTTACGTCAATTAGTTAATTGTCGATTAAATGGACGTTCTTGAGTGCGGCAGTAAGGGACTTTTCACCAGAGCTATGATATTCTTTGATCCCTTGCTCCGTTAGTACATGATTATTGGATAATATCAGTTATTTTGCTTTTCTATGCTAAGCCTGATATTGTGGGTGGATATCATCATGGTAGCGTAGCGTAACAACTCATGTAATAATATCTCTTACAGGTATTAAAAAGGCCTTAGATAAGAAATTAGATTCAGATGTAATGACGGGTGCAACTTAAGGACTGGTGCAGGCTATGTTGTTTCCCGAATTTTCCACTAGCACGGGATGAACGTACGAAACAGCTAGAACGTACGTCACGATTATCTCATCGCGATATTATCCAATATACACAATTGAGAGCAATATAAATGTTAGGGAGGACCACGTCACAACTCCGTTTTCAACTGGTTTCAAACGATAAATCAGAATGAATGCAAGAGGCTTTTTAAATAAAGAACTGTTTAAAATCGTTTCGGCTCGTTTACATCGTGAAAGGCTAGCAGGCACTGTGTGTGACCGTGGTCACTGAAAGACTGTGTTCTGTGACCACGACTATTGTGTGACCGTGGTCAATGAAAGACTGTCTTCTGTGACCACGACTATTCAGAATTAGTAGTGTTCGATTAAGAAACCAACTGTTTAGAGAATAAATCTGTTAATGTATAATACTTGAAAAAATAGACCTTATTTTAATAAGAAAGACACATATTCACTGAATGTGAATAGGTTTGGCAATATTGCAACTTAGAACTAAAAGTAACAAACTATCAATTTAACCCATTATTTTTTTATTCAAGTTGTGTAGTAGTATAGGTGTTAGATAAGTGATTCATTGTTAATAATTATTTACGAAGGTTAATTCATTGTCTGGCACGGTGCGTGTGCCGTCTTGTGTGAAAATATTCAAACAATCAAAATTGTGATTCATTTTATATTGGAACTTTATACTTATTATTATATGACTCACGATTACACTAACTCATGGATTGAACTCATCTATAGGTTAGAGATACATTCTTGGTAAAAAACCTATTATCTATCTATCTATATATAAATAAAAATGAATTGCTGTTCGTTAGTCTGCTTAAAATTCGAGAACGGCTGAACCGATTTGGCTAATTTTGGTCTTGAAATATTCATGAAAGTCCAGGGAAGGTTTAAACGGTAAGCATTGACTGAATAAATGCAGGTGAAACCGCAGGGCACAGCTAGTTATTAATAGAATTAGGCTGGAACTACCAAACCAATAGAGAATAAGAGATGGGGCATGAAAAAACAACCAGTATAATTCAATCAATTCAATTATTATATTCATAGCCAGGACACACACTTTAGACAAACAATTAGAACAAATTTTTTTGGGATCTACGATGCTACACGTACACAACAGTGAAACCACCCTTCTTTTTGCGTGAGAGGTTAAAAATACAAACAGTGGATAGACTTAAATTGATAGTGGAAATAACTGTTGCATTATTAAAAGTGCGTGACTATAAGGTGGTCCGTTGCTTGTTCCTGACAAACAACGGGTAATGGATCTGTGTGTGTGTGCGAGTCACAAAGATGGATAGCAGGGGATTTCATAATTTAAAAGAAAATTTATTAAAAGGTAAAAAAAGGTTTTAAATAAAAGTGATTTTTTGAGCATTGACAAGTAATTTCCTAATTTAACAACCTATTTTATTATTTGTTATTTGCTATCAAAACTGTGAATTGAAACTATTAGAAGAAATCTCGTGGTCTTGTAAATTTCATAAATTGTAATCACCAAACGTTAAAGCCTAAAATACAAATTTTAAATCTAAGTAAATAAGCTTAAATAACGAGAAAATGTTTGTTTACAAAAAAACTATTGCATACTCAGTTTTATTTATATCCTTCTGACGAATATTAAAGTATTATAATGAGGTCAATGTGTGTTTTCAACTGGAACATCGCGCTATAAACAATTTCGAAGATCATCAAAGAAACTAAATCTAATTTTTATCAGACCTGAAAAATAACGCGTAAATAACGCTACGTGCTGTTAACCTGACATTAAATTGAAATAGCGCTAAAAGATCGCTAAAGTATACCGTGTCAGCGTAAAAATAAACAAGACAGGGCCAATTCTGCAATCTCCAGCTAACGTTTAATCGAATAGATTTTTAAACTTATAAACAGGATTTATCAGAGAGATAATGTAATTAGTGGTATAGTTTTAACTGAACAATAATGTTATAATGCAAACCAATTGACAGAAGTTGCAAGACCTCATAAAAAACTTGATCGAAAAAAATTACTAAATAAATGACGTTGTATCTACTTATTTGATTGGCACAGGTTAAAATACAGTTGGGGTCAAATAAATTTACCGGCAATAGAAACCGCCCACTATGAGGATGAATAAAATCTGACTGTTAAAAACCTAATCGCATCACTTTAACCTGCTTTAACCTTTAGTTAGAACATGCCACTTACTTTATGTTCATCGAATTTGAGCACGAACTCCAATATCTCGGCGAACTGTTTGACGAGCGCTTGCTGCTGTTCGAGGTGCTGTGTGGGGCTCATGCTGCCTCCGACCAGCGAGCCGAGCAGGTGGGGTACTACCTGGGGAAGGTAAAAAACACGGTTAAACTACGAAAATTATTAACCTACCTGAGGAGGATAACAATACTGTCTTAGACTAGGAAAAAATTAACTGGCTGTACAAGAAAACATAGAATTTTAGCAGGTAACCCTTATTGGTCTATTAGTTTGACCAAGTCATGAACATATTAGAACTAAAGATTCTTTCGAGTATTCAATGACATTGAAGAATACACCTACTCGTAATTTCGTAAACATTGGTGCTTCAATAGTAGGTGTAATGTCTATACGTAAAGTTTATCTCTATTTACGGTTACGGCGTTAAAAAGCATCCTTTTAAGGTATCGAAATCGCCATAAAACTCAATATGTGGGCGAGTTTATAGTTGTTTCAGAATTTTAGATAAGGCATTTATAGTTGTCTAATACATAGAACGCGCCATTTGAAAACCATCTATGCATTTATATAAATCGTTCGTGTATGCTTTTAAATAAGGCTTTTTTATTAAGGGCCTATACTACCTCAAATTGCTTATTTTCAGCCCCCATATCTCCAAAAATACTGCTCCTTTCACATTGAAATTGATATATGGTAAAGTTGAGGATGTACTCTAAATACTATGTTAGGCGAAAACACGATTCCGTTAAATTTCCTCGATAGAAAAAAATCTCAAAGTTGCCTCCAAATTGTACATCAAGCGTGTATAACTCAATGAAAACTTTAACTATGATCTTTAAACTTTGCATTATAACTGCTCTTTATAAAAGGAAAGTGTTATGTTAGCTGAAATTTTTAAATTGCCTTTATTTTATTTTAAATGAGAAAATACCTAAAATATCAAGCGCTATAAGCATTCTCGGTTAGGCCGTCCTGCCGCCCGGCCCCCGACTCAGTCGCGCTTCGGCTTTCGGACGGGGAACTTGTGCCGCTTGCGGTGAATTTGAGGAATACGACTCGAGACCTCAAAAATACATTTTGATCATTATGGGTAATAATCGTTACCGCAATAAAAAGAAGAAATTGAATTGGCGTAAAAAAAGTGGCCAACACATGATGACATGTTTTTTTAGCTTTAGAATATTGATAACATTTTTTTTATTATTTTTTTATTATTTTGATTATTTTATTTTATAACATTCTTTGGTACAGTTTTCTACAGTTCAATCTGAACTTTATTCCTCAATAATAATGTTCAAACCTTTTTTAGGGTTTCGTACCCAAAGGGTAAAAACGGAACCCTATTACTGAGACTTCGCTGTCCGTCCCTCCGTCCGTAGGACAAATGGAATGCGAAAAGATTGTGCGGAACCCTCAATGCACTGATGACTTGCAAATCTTGCAATTGACTATACAGTATTTCAAAATCCCAGATTTTTTTTGTAAATAAAGTAATGTCAGGATTTGTCACTGTCAATGTAGGAGGTCAGATGAGTCGAACCTTCGGGTAATTTCATTTAAAAATAATGATAAATAATATTATTAATTTATAAAAAATATTAAATATTTCTGTATGAACCTTTAAGGCTTGTTTTTATTATTTACTACAACAAGAAAACATATTTTATTCGAAATTAGGACATTAAAAACACTGCAAGTTCATTACATCAATTTATTCACTGTCCGAAGAGATATTCAGTTCAGATTCTGCATCTGAGTCATTCGCATTTATAATAAAACTATCAGTAACTTAAAAAGAAAAAGATTTAAAAAAATGAGTTTTTCATGATTTTCAGCAAAACGGTATGTTTTATCATAAAAATACCTTCAACAAAATTGTAGATCATAAAATTATCTGCAAAAAATGTATTCATACTTATTTCCCACGAGCCACTTTTTTTGAGATATAACGATTCAAAAAGTTGTAAAGGTCAATTATGACCAACGTGTGCATATTAATGCTCACGTTTCCACGCCACCTATGAGGTAGTGTACTTAGCGCTTTTTTGGAGTCCGAAATACGAACCACGAATAAAATAAAATGGCGACTCTAAAAAATGTTCTGCGTCTCTGTAGTCTTCCAAGTATACATAAATAAACTGCACAAAAAAAGTTTTAGATAATTTTAATTTTCTTGAGAATAACAATGTTATAAAAGTCAATACTGCATAATCGTTTGAATAACTATAGCTATCCCCTTATTTTTATAAGATAAATAATTACCGTGAAATCGTCAAATTAACAACTGCACGATTTTCGTGCAGGTTTTGTGCACTGGTATCACATTTGTTTACATTATTATGCATATTATGCATTATTATGCACACGTTGGTCATAATTGACCATTACAACTTTTACAACTTTTTAAATCGTTATATCTCAAAAAGAGTGGCTCGTGGGGAAAAAAGTATGAATACATTTTTTGTAGATAATTTTACTATCGACAATTTTGTCTCAGGTATTTTTATGATAAAACTTACCGTTTTGCTGAAAATCGTGAAAAACTCTTATTTTAAATTTTTTTCTTTTTAATTTACTTATTATTATTTTTAAATGAAATTACCCGAAGGTTCGACACATCTGACCTCCTACATTGACAGTGACAAAATCTTGACATAACTTTGTTTACAAAAATTATCTGGGATTTTGGTATAGATTAATTTATTTTTATCTAATAAGTATATGTATAAAAATGAAACCCGCTTTCCTTGGTCACGGCATCACTCGTGAATGGCTAGACCGATTTTCACGGTTTTGCATTCGTTGGAAAGGTCTCGGGCTCCGTGAGGTTTATAGGGAATAAAAATCTCAAAATTCCCACGGAAACGGGGGCGCTGCGGGTGAAGCCGCGGGGCAGAGCTAGTAAATAATAAATTTATAAATTAGAATGTTACCATCAATAAATTGGTAGATAATTTTATGTTGTAGTTATTCAGTGTCTGGATAAGATTTATTTGTATCAAATAAGTAGATAGGTACATAATTATATAAAGATTCCCTGCGATGTCGGGTGATGTCAGTCACCAACAGCAATGTTTATTTTATTTCTATCATATCGGCCAATTTATTATACCATAAATTTATAATTGTAGGAACATATACCCGTCCGGCATCGACCGGCCCGCGCGTAGGTAGTAGGTATTTTTGTGTCGTGCATGCAAGGGAGCGAGCGCGCGCTGCATAGCTGTGAGTTGCGCGCGATCCCCGCGACGCGGGCGGCGCGGCGGCGATTGCGACGAAGTGGGGGCCAAATCCGAATACGTGCTGAGGTGGTATAGGGCCTTAACCGAAAAAGCAATGGACATTCTCAATTCAGCATGTTTGTTCGGTTTTTCGCTTGAAAAAAATATAGTTATGGAAAGTTTACGGCTAATGAGTGGTGTTCCATGCATACTTTAGCTCTGCCCCTTAATCATTAGCATGTACATGTAATATTTATTTTGCTTCTCGTTTGCAGATTTGTAGGATGTAGTTATTTTAAAACATAACATCCTCAAAGTATTGTTACGTCAATAGGAAAGCATTTATTTATATTAACAAATGTTTAATAACTTTATATGATTCATTAATAAAACTAAAATTACAGTCTACAATGTTACCTACATTGTAAAATTAAAAACTGGTGTGTAGTTTAAATTCCGTTATCGATTTACGATTTACTACATAACAATTTCCTACTAATAATATAATTACGAAAGTATGAGGATGTATGTATGGATATTTCACGAAATTATATCAATTATAAATGATGAAGCTAATGACAAACAGAGTACTTAGGTGAAATTATATCATTAATAGTCCAACA
Organism: Cyclophora albipunctata; assembly: GCA_963082685.1. NCBI lineage: Eukaryota > Metazoa > Arthropoda > Insecta > Lepidoptera > Geometridae > Cyclophora > Cyclophora albipunctata. The sequence continues at coordinate 7,609,477 of OY720123.1, forward strand.
ATATGAAGTAGTACTTTAACAAAACAGTGGTTTAATATGATACTTGTTCATAACATAACTCATAACAATGTGTTGTAGGTCGTAGCCAACGGGTAGGTGTAGGTGATTTCAATTCAATAGGTCTTCAAGGGAGTGACCTAATTAGTTGAACTATAGTGCATATATCAGAAATGTCTCTTTATATGAAGTGCAGTTTGAATGAGCGATGATAATGCACCGAGAATCGGACATTACGATGGGTGACTGATAAGACATATCTCAGTGCGTACCGCAGGTCCCACTCATTTGTCCCATAAGTTTCAATCAATCGAACCTTTAGGTACACTGCCTCGAAGCTAGGTACACTTTTTATATGATTGGTGGACATCACCACCGCCATTTTACGATGCTAAGTTATTCTCCGGTTGATATAATCAGTGGGTCACATAGCACAGCTCAACTAGATGGAAAGGCATCATGACCTTTAAATATCTTTTTTATTCACGTGCGAATTCCGTCTAAGGGTGTGTTTTCATCCAAGCGGAGCGGAGCTGTGCCGAGCTCAACCGACTAACGCGTTAAAATTGTCAAAAAAGCATTGACATTGTCAAAGTCTTTTCGTAATGCGTTGATTGGTCGATTGAAACCCCCTTAAATAGAAACGCACCGTAAAACTGGTCACCCACTTAACTGAGAGTATTCCACTTGCTATTAGCATATTGAACGGCTAATTCCCATGATATGATATTAAGCGAGATTATGCAATTTAAGCGAGATTAGATACGCGGGAAATGGTGTTTATTATTCTCAGATTATGGACAGGTTGTGCTTCGTCTATTTGTATTTTAATAGTTAATTTGATATATTAACAGCGTAAGCAGATTTTTGTCCCGGTGATTATGGGATGATAGCTGCACATCGCGATAAAAATCGGTCATGGTCTCATTTTGTAGATCTCCACGTGAGTATGCAGAAAGATAAAACAAATCCTGTCATAGGTTACGTAATTCCTGAAAAATCAGAATAAACTCAAAGTACGAGGGCGGGTCAATAAGTCCGTGACTTTTGCAATAAAAGACAGATTTTTTAATTAAAAATATATTTTATTTTTCAACGTAGTCTCCCTTGAGCTCTATACACTTTGTCCAACGCTTCTCCAATTTTTTTATCCCTTCCAAAAAATATGATTTGTCGAGGTCGTCAAAATAGGCCTTTGTTTGCGAGATGACTTCATTATTGGAGTCAAATCTTTTTCCACCAAGCCATTTCTTCAGGTTTGGGAACAAGAAGTAGTCGCTCGGAGCCAAATCTGGAGAATAGGGCGGATGAGGGAGCAATTCATAGCCCAATTCATGGATTTTGGCCATGGCAACTGCACATGTGTGCACCCTTGCATTGTCTTGGTGGAAAAGAACTTTTTTCTTGGCCAAATGAGGTCGGTTTCTTTTTAAATCGTCATTGAATCGGTCCAATAAGTTGGCATAATATTCCCCATTGATTGTTCTTCCCTTTTGAAGGTAGTCAATGTGGATTATCCCGCGTGCATCCCAAAAAACAGTCGCCATAACTTTATTGGCCGACAATCCCACCTTGGCCTTCTTTGGCGCCGATTCACCCTTGGAAACCCACTGTTTTGACTGTTGTTTGGTCTCTGGTGTGTTGTGATGGATCCACGTTTCGTCCACGGTTACAAAACGGCGCAAAAACTCCTCCATATTACGATTAAACAATGCTAAACCTTCCTGTGAAGTTGTTACACGATTGCGTTTGTGGTCGACTGTGAGCAAACGCGGCACCCATCTTGCGGACAGCTTTCTCATGCCTAAGTGATCATTCAAAATTGAAACCACTGAGCCATGCGAGATCCCTACTTCTTCCACAATCTCTCGCACTTTCAATCTTCGGTCGGCCAACACCATATCGTGAATTTTTTCGAATGTTTTGGGTGTAGAGACCTCAACTGGGCGTCCAGGACGCTCGGCATCTTTAGTGCTTGTACGGCCACAACGAAATTCAGTAAACCACTTTTTTACCATGGAAATCGATGGTGCAGAGTCCCCATAGTATTTATCAACCTTTGCCTTGGTCTCGGTAATGGTTTTTTTTCGCAAGAAATAATGCTTAATAAGCACACGAAATTCACTTTTGTCCATTTTCTCGTCAAATTAGTGAGTAGTCTGATAAAGATAGCTGTAAAACACAAACTAACTGACGCAGCAAGTTCAAATTTTCAGAGGAGTCAACTGACAGATGCCTGTTGACGGGACCAGTATTATTGTTTCAGTAAAGAGGTCGGAAATTCAAAAAGTCACGGACTTATTGACCCGCCCTCGTATTTCGACACTAGTCAGCAAAAAAGTAAGTGAGAAGTAGCAATAGATAGAGTTGTTTTAAAGCTTAAAATGGAACCCATTAAAATTAAACAATTTGTGTTTTTATACAATAGATTTTAGATAAGATAACCCAAAATAACTCAGCCTTTTAGAAAAATATATCTAACTAGAATCTAGAACTATAATCTAGAATTCAAGCAACGCTCGGTCATCTAACTTGTATACCTTCAGTGATGAAAAAGCAACACGCACCAAAGTTCCCCATTGCTTGTATTTGTTGTGTAATAATAACATAGGAAACACACACATGACATGCATGCAATTAATAACACCCACTTAATTAAGAGGCTAAGAAATGCAAAATAAGGAAAACGGCGACACGCGAGCCGACCATAAATTAGTTCTACTTTGATTGAACTCTGTTCTAAGTAGAACATTAAGTCGGGACTCTTCTTGGAAATTATAGGAAATAATAACACAGAATACTAAATCTGTTCTACTTCCTAGTATCATAAATGCGAAAGTTTGTGAGGATGGATGTTTGTTCCTCTTTCACGGAAAAACTACCGATCGGATCTGTATGAAGAATGGCACATAGATAGGTTATATTCTAGACCTCTAGAATAACATATACGAGTAGTCTTTTATCCTAAAATTCCTACTTGAACGGATAATAGGGTAAATCCGCAGGGCATTGCTAGTATTAATAATGGAAATATTAGCAAGCGCCCCACGGCTTCACTCGTGTCACTCGTGCGTTCATTATTTCCCTTGGGGCCTATGGAGTCAAAAGAATGTGTTATTTCTGGTAGCATATGCTCCTGTGGGTAAACATTTATACAAATCCATAAAGCCAGTTTAGCTGCAGTTTAGCCAGATATAGTTACACACTTGCATACTCACAAAGGTTGTGAGCATTAGTGTGTGCATTAATTACTTATTACTTTAAGTTAGAATATCAATTGAAAATACTAAGAAATCAATATTTACTAAGAACGCTGAACTATTATTGACCATAATATTTATTTAAATCAGCAAAGGCCGGCCACTTAGCATGCACTACTTTACTATATAAAAACTAATAAATTCTAAGTATACAGTCGTAAAGATAGTGTTACATGAAACTTGACTTAAACCTTCAGGTTTAAATGTCTAAACCATTAAAAGTTCACTTCCATAAAATGCTTTTATTGCACTTTGGAAAGCGTAAAAGTGTAAATGGAGTGAGTAAAATTGTGTTGCAAATATCCTTTGTATATTGCTTTTAAATTGTAAAAAAATAGGCGGTACCTATTAATGTATAAGTCCTGTAAAACAGTCTTCATGTAATCGATTTTTTCAAAAAACATTTTTCAGAAGGATATTCTCCAATATGCAGAGTGATTCAAGAGGAAGGTTTGTAATTACTTTTCATGGCAAAATTCTACAGGAACATGTACAATGCGGATAAACCGCGGGGCATTGCTAGTATCTAATAACTAAAACATAACCTTTTCATATTTAATTACAAGAGTTGAATATATTCAAAGAGACAAGAAAATTCCAACTTTTATGAAGCTAATTAAAGTTCATAATTGCATATCCATACAAAGTGCCAACAGCAGAACGTGCATTTCGTGAAAATGTGAACCCGCTCCGTATTTCATTGAAATATGCAACATATTTCGTGAAATGTGTTTCGAGAGCGCAGTTTCTTTTATTTCACGAAGTCTATTAGTATAACGGTACAGAAATACAGGAAAAGTCCTTTATTTATTATTTATCTTGATTTATCCTTTAAAGTCCGAGTATGTTCTGGGAGCTTCAGAAGTGTCGATATAGGTTATATATATTGAGTAAATGTTAAGCCACGTTCAATTTTGATATTGCTGAGATGGGAGGACGACAGTGGTATCTTCGGAGGACACGTTTAATATTAGTCCCAATAGTTAATCATGTTTGTGGTGTTTAAATGTTTAGAAACTCTGACACTGCGCTGACACTCGTGCTCGAAATGCGGTAAAATTATTGGCCATTCCTTTTCAAAGTTAGAATTTTACGAAAGTTTATTCTATATAAAGCAAATATATTGTGTCTCATCTGCATACATCCAGCTAAAATAATCATTTAATATTTAGAAACGAGTGGAGCGGTCGCCAGCTCTCGCACAAACACGCATCCGATAAAATATTCATCCCTTTTTAAGAATTTTGGCACTCGCAATGACTCACAACTTCTTAGTTATTCAGACTTTATTTTTATGCGTGTATTTTGTTGAAAGTACTTATTTTTAGGCGTTGGCTTCGTATTTATGTTTTGTAATAAGAGAACTTGCGAAATGTTGATTACTTTTCTGCGACTAAGGGAGGGATACACGTGTCCGTAAAACGAAAAAATTAAAATTATAGTTTAAAAAAACTAAAAAAACACGCTTTTATTGCAAATTGAACTAAAAACTAGAAAATAATTTTTCTCCTCAAATCAAAATTATAATAAAATTTAAGTTGTAACACAATGATTTAATTCAGAGTAAAAAGCGTGGGGTGCATTTTAATGTAGTTCATAACTATCCTCTCATAGATAGTTACCAATGATGATTGTAATATTTAAAAATATTAAGCACCCCACGCTTTTTTACTCTGAATTAAATCATTGTGTTACAACTTAAATTTTATTATAATTTTGATTTGAGGAGAAAAATTATTTTCTAGTTTTTAGTTCAATTTGCAATAAAAGCGTGTTTTTTTAGTTTTTTTAAACTATAATTTTTATTTTTTATTTTTTAGTAAGCATAACATTATATGCAACTTTTCATCCCGTAATTCCCACGGGAACGGGCCCATCACGGGAAAACCACGGGACGCTGTTAGTGTCTAGTACCATTTAGTAAAATAAAACAGAACTCCCGTTCCGTCCCACAGCGAGCGCCCGTTGATGTCTTTTATATGAAGTAATTTTTTTTAGTAAATCTGGCAAATCCATTAAGGATAACGGGAAACTGTTATTAAATTATTGCATTGTCATCGGTCCTTGATACATATGCAAAGTTTCAAATTAATCAGACTTCTGGAAGTTGGTGAAAATGATGTTCAAAGATTTCATTACATACGTACATACATACATACAGGCCAAGCTAATAAAAGCGTGTTAAAAAGTAACTTGCGCGGTTGTTGGCAGCAGGTGCAAGTAGAACACGCACTTGCTGACTGTCATGCATATGATAGTGGATGACACCTGCAAGGAGCAGCTTACCAAGTACACCAAGTATGTGTATCCTTGCCCTAACTTCTGTAGCCAAAACTCAGGTTCCTAGTTCCAAGCACCCAAAAAGCTTATATGATGTTATTATATTCCCCATTGTTAAAATGAAGATCCAAAACTGCTATTTTCTTTCTGCTATATAAATTCTAGATTCCCCATGACCTTTATAAGGTACGGCATAAGGTACACCCAACGATCAAGCAATCATTAAAACTTTATCTGGTACCATATTTCCTGTTGCGTCGCATCTTATTTCAACAGATGTTAGTTTTCATCCCACAGTTTCATTTTTAGTTTTTCTTGGATTGATTATGACATGGAAACAAAATACGTGACTCGAAATAAATTAGTTTTTTGGCAGTAGGATTGATTCTCAAAATAATATTTCGTTGTCTTAGTGATTGCTGTAAAAATATCCAATTCCTTGCTTTTGTAATCAAGTTTTCCACCTAAAAAACAATACGCATAAAACCCGCAAGGAATGGTAGATTCAAGTTTACCTCTTTCGCGAACTTTTGTGAACCAAACAGTTTGTGAGGATCCAGTGATTGTGGGTCCAACCTTCCTAATAAACATTTGTATTTATATTGTCAGTAGGATTGGTTATACAATGCTGTGGTTCCTCATCTAGTCCATTATCCGTATTAATTACGATGATTCACCAACTGTGGCAAGGTGATTCACATGTCGCAACGCTAGGAGACTGTATTTTTGAACGTCGCACCATCCGTATAATAATTCTGGGACCGCGATGATGTAATGCCACAAATGGGCACGGCTTATAAAGGGAACATGGACATCTGGGGCGCAACCATCCGACTGTCATAAAATCAGTTAATACTAGAAGCTGTGTTTAAAATACATACGTCAGATTATCTATAAAAAGATAATTAGATGAAATCGGCGTTTCGGCAAAAACCAACAATTTTATTTTGTTACATTTTCGAATAGTTACTACAGTGCAAAACTTTCTACAGAGTAGTTCCGCATTTTGCATACATTTTTATTCCATCAAAGTCCCATTAATCTAGTTTACAGCCAATTAATTATGTAGTTACTATGAATTAATCACCGAGCGTAGAATAGCAATGCTAAACAGCGTGCAATGAATATGTTAACTGTATTTTACAACAAAAACTGGACGGTAGTTCCTAATTAAAAGCTCTCGCTTGATCGGCTGTGGGGGTAATTAAATTAACGCCACTTACGGACCAATTGCGAGATTTGAGCAATAAATTTAGCCAGATGTTAACGGTAGAAGCGATCCTTGGCGCACGAGCCGCGAGCCTGGGTGTCAATACGTTATTTATAGCCACCGTTAGAGCCGATGCAAGTCGAATTGATAAACATTCCGGTTAAGTGATTAAAATCTGAAATGGCATGTCTTATCAGAAACACAAGTCAACACGAAACGTTATCATCGTGTAACTATTTACGGAGCAGCCATCTCAGTCATCGCTTCAATTACGACTCTAGGTATTAATTAAATGTCATATGATGTTTATTATTTAAGACTTGATTGCTGTTAATTGTGTATTTCAAATGCTGATTACACGCTTGTAAAAAAGCAGAAAGTGTACGTATTGCTGGATCCGAGTGCATTGTCCTGCATGCACCATTAACTTTGATTCAACGTCACGCAATCATCATAATAGATTGAAATAATAAGTCTTCCAATTACAACAAATTATTGTCAGTCAGTTACACAGATCACTGGTGAGATCTCACAGCGTCATTCCCAAATCTGCGTAGCTTTCTTTATTCGGTGTAATAGGCGTCCCTGAATTCATTACACTTTGTTCGGGGTTATTATTTAATTGTAGGCCGGCGTTAGTCTCGGTTTACGTCTTCATTAAACTCGGGCGAAGTTTTTGGACGGCTCCTTCGGGATTACAAGGCTTGCGTCGGGCCAGTAAATGTTTTGTTTGATTTACTAAGGTTTCACGCTAAATTGTTTTATATAACTCCGAGTTTCCTTTGATTATGAATAATTTGGTAACGCTCTGAATCACTTAAAGGGGGAGTGAATACAGAATGAGCCATCATTTGTTTGCGCAAACCTGCTGACATAGAAAATCTCGCATAAATTGGTTGATTAAATGGAATTCCAATGAGTGGTTACGCCCACCGATGCGCTTAAAAGGAGTACAGTTACAAGTTTTGCTGTCAAACCTCTGTTCAAACTTAGTCACTTGCAATGCAACTAAAGTTGCAACTTGTGTACTGTAAGGTCGCTAACTCCGGTCCAAGTTACAAAGCAACACACGACTGCAATATGATATCTTTAGTTTGACGTGCTTCGGTACGAACAACTTTACACATCTTGCAACGATACAGTTGTGATATGAGGCGATATTGATACGGCATAAATGGTACCTACTCATGCATGAGTTAACTTCGTCTGTATATATTAAGTTATCGGTTTTATAAATGCATCTTGTATTTTGTAGCTCCTTTTTTCTTCGAAACTGCTGGCTGTGAAACACATTATAATTTAAACGTCCCTTTTAACGGGCGGCCGGTCATGGCGACCTCGCATAATTCATTCAACGCAATATCGTTTATATTAAAATCTAAATCAAAGGAACAAAGTTGAGGAGATAAAATTTTATCGCGAATGTTCTTGGCGGGGTGTATTGTGGTGATTTAAAGTTTCGAGTCCTTTTAGCGTCACAGCCAACCGCTGACCTAGTGGCTGACAAAAGCATTTTATTGTACAAAGGAATTGTAATGGAAACTTGGTTTTACTTTATTTAATAAAGCTCGGATTAGCACGAGCTGCATTGTTGGTGATCCAAGCTATTTTTATTACTGTCTAATTGGAATCTAAAAAGATACGGGCAAGATAAATATGAAAGTAATTCAAGAGAGCCTTTTTCCCAACGGGTGGGATTGGGATGATTACAGTTGAATATAAACACGAGCACTCAAAAAAATCACATACCTAATTGACTTGACTCATTTTTAATTAACAAGCGTCGCCTAACAAAATTGGCTGCTATTTTAAGGAATTACACACCAAATATTCATGAAGCCACAATTGGACCGGGAGTTATTACTTCAAATGTTCCCCATATTGCTGCAAATACTCCAGAGTTATTTCGTACAATTATGTGGTTTAAAATAAATGAAGGCAGGTGGAAGCCAAGGTTAACAAGGAAGGAGGACCAGGTGCACCTCGGAATGTCATAACGATAGCCTTATACACACAGAGTAAATAATAGTAAGTATTATTCAAAGCTGACGATGATATGACCACTTGATGTTAATGTGTAGTCTCGCAGTTTTTACTATCTCGGCGACGTTTTAATATCTTCGAATGACAGGGTGATATTTTAGTAGTTTTCAACGGCTTTTAATTAAACAAGCTTTGGTATTTTAATTTCGGTTTTTATGAACGAAAATACTTAAGATAATTTTCATATTTTCATAATTACTTTTATTAAAATGGTTTCTGGTAAAGTGAAAGTAAACTTTTCAATGAAAAATAACAGAATGTGTACTTTATGGTAATACAAGAAAGGGTAATGGAAAATTAACATTGAATCGTTACCTAACATAACTAATTGTTAAAGCCGAATAGAAGGTTGAGTTATAAATTAGGTAAGTATTTGAAATCACACCGATAAAAATACACTTACTTAACACTTCATAAGTCATTCATTTAATTGTTTTATAAACGTTTGATGATCTATAAGTTGGTTACTAAAGAAAGACTCATCAAAACTGGTCCAAGTAATTAGTTAATTCAGAATAAAAGTTTGATGCATGCGCAACAAACTTACTTTATATCATCTGATGTATGTACTAAAAAGTAAAAAAAGTTGCTTGGAAACTCTAAACAAACATATCATTTTATGCAGATCGTAGAGAGAAAACACGTTGTAGCAGTCCACAATACCCCAACTAGCTACACGTATATCCTTTGTACCGCTCGAGACGCGTTGCGATACCGCAATCCGTAGTCTATACTGCAGTGCACCTTTTATGGGGCACAACAATACGTCAAACACCAGACAATGAGCAATGACTACTCCTACATCCTTTGTACGAGTACTGGCTCGGTACTCGGACAGATTTGTGTATGGACATGTCATTAGATGTGCTAAGATTGGGACGTGAATTGAAAATAGAAGGTGATTACAGAATACTGATTAGTTTGAGATTAATGCGTAACCAGAAAAGGCTTGGCTATTAATATTAGCGAATAATACGCAAGTATAATAATGCTAAAGGGGTTTTTCAACGTGTTTGTTTGGTAGTTCCTACCACGAGAACGGGTACAACGCGGACAAAACCGGGTACAAAATATTGTCATCATTAGGTACATTATTTATACCAAAGATTTTTTGTACAAAACAAGACAATTCAAACTTTTCTCCGGTTTCTGAATCGTAACTCAACTTCGTAATAAAACCAGCTGAGTGCGCCGAGCACACGAAGAGTTCCGTGAGATACAATTTAGGTATTATTTAATAAGGGACGTTGGACATTGTTATGGCGTAACTTATAAAATAGAAAGAAAGAAATGAACAAAGTAGACTTTATATTTTTAATTTTATAATAACAACACCATCTAAAAGCATGTAAATATTTTTATTTGGCACGTTAAGCCGTCGGTCCCGGTTACTTTCCACGGATAGTAGTCGTTACATGAGTCATGTCAGAGGCCTTTGGCGGCTCAATAACTCTGAGACCAGGATTGGTCAGGTTGACCATCCACTCGATGAAGAAGATTTTTATTTTAATTTGAAGAATATCCACTTGACAAATGAGCAAAATCATTATACATCAAGGAATAATATCCAAAGATCCCAACCACCCCCTAATTACAGAACCCCAAAGGCACATGAACCACTAAATGACAACGCACGGAGAGCAAACAGTTGTTTAACACAACTAATTTACGCTTTAAATAAATCACGTATACGTTAACAAGGCAATTGATGGTTCCATTGCCCCTGGATTGTGGACGATTCTCGTATTCTCACGCGACTATGAATGTGATTGTTTTGATTGGATGATTGTCATTGTCACATCATATGTGAGAGGATATTTGTATTGACTCCGGATGGGGTATAAAAAAGTGAGGTTGAAGTCACAGAATAATAAGTACAAGTTGAAGTGCCCTTGGATACGAGTTGTTGTTGCGAAAGAGTATATGCGTAAAAATCTTATATAGATGCATAGTATCAATTTTAACTCTGTTTATCTAGGATTACCTAGGATTTTGGATCAGTTATACAACAGACGAAATTGATCCTTATGTATTTTTCTTGGTTATGGAAATTATTTCCCAATTTTTTTTTCGACGGATATTTAATGACTGCAAACCAGTCTATTTCTACACGCATTCCAGGATAAAGTATCTAAGTAGGTATGGTAGGTTCCGCCTGCAATTGCCAAGATTCCTTTCAGTAAATAATAAATGTTTTCCTTTTTCCGTAGGGTAACTAATATGACTAGCAAACTAGCAAAGCGTGTGGTTTTGTCTGCGTGGAATCCGTACCGTGGAATTTCAGGTTGGAAAGATCATCCAAATCCATTCAATCAGTCATAAGAGAAGAAAGCCAAAAAATAGTTACAAATCCAAAACTATCTTTGAACTTTGAATTTACTTAAGGTATGTTCTACATCTACATCTTATATTAAAAGATTTTGTTTATCATTATTAAGTTCATTCGTATCAGATCGCAATGGACTTTATCACACAGGATAATAAGAATAAACACAATTCTATAGGATTTTGGATTTTTTTTTAATGCAAGCAGAATTTGACGATTTCAAATAACTTCGTAACTATTAGTATACATTAGGTAGGTGTACAATTTAGATTAATAGTTTCCTAAAACATTCATTCACTACCAATAAACTTCAGAAACAGTTCAGAAACACAGCAAGGTTCACGACCGGTCAATATTCAGTAGTTAGGCATCGATACGTGTTTGTTACCGATCCGGAAACACGTAGTAAGACATAAACCAGCGGCCACTGGTGTCGAATGGACGAGCAATAGTCGTATAACTAGATGAGGTAGTATAATAAGTAAAAATACTGTTCATTTCCCGTTTTCAGTAAACCAAGTATATTTGTAAAAAATACTAGATGTTCCTGTGCTTTTACCCGCTTTGTACCAGTTATTGTGGAGTTTCGTTGAGATAGATTGCAGTATTTTAGTTTAAGCTAGGTTTAGTCTACATATCTATCTATGCGTTAATCATCAAAATCTGTTCAGTATATATAGTTTTTTACGTGAAAGATTTTATAAACATCCATCCTAAAGGTGCATTTAGATCAAACAGGCTAATTTCTGAAATAGCCTTGTCCAGTTCGACATTCATTTTCATTATTGCTCATCGAGATTATATTCTTGATACGACTCGGGCTATATTCTTCGGTTTAAATGCACCTTTACTGACAACCATATGTGAATTGGTGCTGTAAATATTTATTAAGCGATTTTCGCCCAAAAGTGGTCGACCGCGGACAACCCTGACCGTACCTGTTTCCTTTTACACTAAGGTCGTTTTTTACGAGACGCTAACCTTGGGGTGAGATGGAAGTCTGTTTTTTCATCGGTTCGGGGAAATCAGTTGTTTACTTTACATTAACGCGGGAATAATTTACTGGTTTGTTGAGTAGCGCTTTGTAAGAAATGTTAAAATACACTTTGTTGTAATCGTTGAAACTTTTAGGTATTCTGTGTTATTTTTTAACCGCTTTATAGGCATTATAGGTGCTTTTATTATAATGCTATACTAATGGTATCCAGTATTCCAATCACCATATTAAAAGTAGCATAGTAACATTAGCAACATAGATAGCGATAGTGGTATTTACCAATGAGATCAAGTGCATAGCAAGGTAGTATTGGACAGCTCTGGTGGAAAGCAATGTTACGACGCAAGACACACGGCCCAGATATAATACGCCAAAGTCACACTCCTCTTTTAGCAGATTCTTCCATTTATATACCTAAGTATCCTTTTTCGAATAATATATGTATTATTTACTAGCAATGCCCCACGATTTTATTCACGTCATACCCATTCCCGTTGGGAATATTGGCATGAAAAGTCAGGAACTTTTCTTGTGACTCATTCTGTATATTGGTAAAAGCCACGTGAAAATTCATTCAGTACTTTTTGAGAAAATCAATTGCAGACAGACAGCTTTCGGCGACTTTATTTCATAATATGCTGTATTATACACAATATTTTACCTTTTACCCTTACTTTCAGTAACCTTTACCCTTACTTTCAATGTCACATAACGCTCAGGACATTATCCTCGGCCTGTTGAGCTTCTAACATTGTCTATTAATAAGATCTACTATAAAGATCAACCCTTGCCATCCACTCATATGTTATGAACTTTACAATAAATGTTGGATTTATGGTGATTGCATATTGAACCTGATGCAAAGAGGGGTGTTACATGTTTTACAATATTTATCTGTGTGTCTGTAGGTGAATTGTGGACTAACTTTTGTTTTTGAAGTAACTTCAGAATGAATATAAGCATTTGTAGCGCTAGTGGCAAAGAATGACTAAACAATGTTAACTCATCGCGATTGTCAAGTATAGGCACAGTTCAGATACTAATGGCCTGGGTAGATATGGTAGAATTTCTTTATCAGAGTGCTGCCATGCTTCGGATAGTACCTTTTATTGTTGGTTCTGGTAGTTTCAATCATTACCATATTGGATATTTTTTACTCCAGAGTCGGTCACTTACCTACCCGAACTTATGACATTACCATACCTTTACTGTTGTTTTCAGTTTTATAACTAAAGTTGGATTTGTATGGAAGTGGTAGTGAGTACCTAAATATTATTTATAATCAAACATACTTAACAATAGCTTGGAGACAATAGTCAAAAGGAAAAATATAAAATGTTTTCTAAAGTTAGATAGAGTTATTCAATGTTTTGTTACATTCATTCATATTGTGAGCTATTGTAGTTATTTACATGTGCATTATGTCTTTAAAAAATCCTAACTGTGTAGTTATTCCTTTTTCTACCACAATTTCCTACAAGCAGCTTTTTTTTAAAAATTAATTTTAGAATACCAAATAAAATAAGAAACGAAAATCTACATAAACATGTACATTTGAACATACCATTGTTCATTTTATCTCATACAGCTAAATAATCACAAATGTGACATCACAGAATCTTATCACAGTGCTTATCAAAAGACAGGCATATCGGAGGAAATGTGATGTACCCAGCTAATGTAAACATGTTTAAAAATTATCAAGTTTATGAACCGTAGCTCGAGTTTATGATGTTGGTGCCACATTAAAAAGATTGCTTACAGTGAGATATTATATGATCAGATATCCAGATGCAATCATAGGCATTGTGACTAAGTATTACTTGAAACTTAATATGACATAATATACGGTTTGATGGAATATTTTAAAGGTTGTCCACCAATCAACATGCATAATTAATTATAAAGTCTTTTCACTCAAAGTCTATCACTATGCCATTGGGGCAATAATTTTAGCAACACTAGTAAATTTTACAGCAGATTGTTTCACTCAATATCACCAGTCAGTTATTCTCATCAGGTCAAAACAACAGTAGTGAACAGTAGTGAATATTCATAGTCAAGTAATATGGGTTTCAATTTCTTCTACATTCATATACTCAACACATTGGGAGCAATTTATATTAATTAGGAGGGTAACATAGCATCTAAGATACCCTCAAAAATAAAATTACTATACATAATCAAGAATATTACAGAATCTAGTAAGTAACTAAGTCGAAATCAACTCATTATTGAGTGAGTCAGTATAGGATATTCAGACTAAAAGGAGAACCTGACATGCCTACAACTTGATGACTTGTTTCTCTGGTATTAGGCTCATTCTGTCTACTTCACTTGCTGTATAAAGTTGCTATAAAGGCCATTATTTTTAAAAGTTTCCTTTATCACAGTATGCATGGTTGACTCACCCGCTGCAGCTCTAGGGAGTGGTTGTAGCAGCGCAGCAACTTGTCCACCAGTGGCCGCACCGCCCGCCACGCGCGCTCCTGCGATATCCGCGACGGGTCCGCTATAGCCTCCTTTATCTCCTTCCCAGCCCCTTTGTAACACTGAATCTCCTCCAATATCAACTCCGACTCCAACAGCACCCGCTGCACCTCCTCATACACGTTTCGCTCAGTATCCGTGGGTGCGGCGTTCTCGAAATCCAAAAATATATCGTACCTCGGCGACGAACAACAATTCGACTCATCGCGGGACAAAAGACTCAGAAGCTTCCCCATTTCTGTTTATTTCCCGATATAAACAACGCTAATGATAAATTATTATTTATCTATAAAAGTTGCGGACACTGCATTGCCTAGTGAACGGGTGGATTAACACTGGGCTCCGATTAACACTTGATGCCGCGATGTTTAGGTTTTTGAAGGGAATATTATTAAATATATTTCAGGTTTTTGTTCAGTTAGAATTATGAAATTAAAGAAAATTTAATTAAAGCTCGATGTGCACACTCGACCTACTCCCTGCGAATACGAAGATGAACTGTCATTTTGGCATTTTATTTCAGGTTTCAAACTGTCATTGGAGTCATAGTGACATTTGTTTGTATGACAGAATCGAACGAATGTCTAGTGATGTACGCCTACTTACAGTAAAATAGCTGATAACAAGTGAGTCGATTTCATTTCGATTTGATTTGAACTTTTAACGATTATTTTAGTGAATAATATTGTATTCCCTAATCCCTATTTTTTACAGACGCAGACGGAATGTGAGCGTCAATTTTATGGTTAAGGCCAAAGCTAATATGAGCGCCATCTAGTGAATTCCTTCTTACTTTCTCTGTTACTTTGCAAGTGCTAAGTTGCTAACTGATTAATTAATGGTATTTGAGAACTTAAAAAATAAAGAGATATCGTTGTGAGCATAGTTGTATTGAAAACAATAATTTCAGGCATTATTTAATTTATTTATTCGTTATAAGTGTATAACATCGACACATTGCCATTAAACATACGATTTACAAATAAAAATTTAATTTCTAATTATAATATTAATGTTATCTAAGTAGGTATTTACAAAATTATTTTCCGTCTTTTGATACACACATAATATTTTAATCTAATGCCTATACTGTTTTTAGAGGGTGAATTTGACATGAAGATTAAATTCGAAGTACCGAATGGTATATTTTAGGAATACAATACATAACATATAATGATATTATCATATATATAATACAACTTAAATTATACACAAAATATAACAACGTCTATGAAAATATTAATATTAGGTACACGGTAATGGCTACGGGTAGCAGATGAAATAATATACCTAAAATAATAATGCACAGGTAGGCCACACACAGTGTAAAGCAATATAAATATGTAGGTACACATTTTTGTAAGCTGGTTCTACCAGACTACTAAGAGTTTGACAAATAAACGCGGCCTATGACTCACATTATTAGCTTTAATTATTGACAAATGCAGCCTATGACCAAATTATTACAGTTTGAATATGTGGTTATTTTCAGTCTCTCTATGTAATTCAATTAAAATGTATTACAGAGGCGCTGATTTAACAATAAACAATGATCTTAAGTCTATTACACCCCCTGAAGCTGTTCGTGAGCAATGAAGACATGAAGATTTAACTTTCATAAAATACAGTGCTATTCAAAATTACACAATTTTATCGCATAAATCAGTGAATCAGAATTTCCAAGCCCCTGTATAAAACATTAACTACTTACTGATTATTAGTAGAGAAGTGGACAGATCGAGACAAATAAGTACTTAAAACAGATTTATTTATAAAATTTAATTAATAAATGAAATTCACTACACAATAATAAGATATCTATGAAACTTATATAGATCGTATAATTTTAAAGATCAGTCTAACATTCGATAAAAATTTATACAATTTCTAACGATCATTTCATATTAATTAAGGCTAGGGCCTGTTATTAAGGCCATATCGAGAAATTTATACGAGGAACATAAAATTACTTTAGAATATTCTATTTATAAAATATTACTAAAATGTAATTAAGGTAAAAAGAAAAAAATTAATAAGTATATTCCTTTGTGCAGTTATCGTCACTGGTTGGATCTTCGGGTTTATGTAGGCCTTAGTTACTTTATTGAGGCCTTTGAAAGATATTTAATTAGTACTTCCATGTGACACGTTTGATGTAGACACAACAACAAACAAGTAACATCTATCTACAGTTTCTAACATTCTCTAAGTAGTAGTCTTAGTGTATTTGGTGTAAAGATCCGTCTTAAAAGTTACAAATAATTTAAAAGTCACTCCATTGATAGCTTAGTATAATAAATTCTACATTGTAGGATTCTAAGCGATTATCACACTTTTAGTAATATCGATTTTCTTCCCATCTAACTTTATGTCGATCGCCACGATTTTTAATCATGTACCTATGTACAGCACTATGTATATTCTGTTGACATTGACAGTAAGAATAAAAATCACTATATCAGAGGTTTTTCGTCTCGTCTAAAAAGTTGTAGTTGTTCGTCAATGAGTTATTTAGGTATTCATAACCGCGAAAACTTGAAATTGAAATGAATTTTGTAATTATAATTCCAAGCAATTTAAGTAAGTTAAGTAAGTGCCTACTCAATTAAAGGAAACATTTTCTTAGCGCATATCCATGGATATAAAAATTAACATAGACGATGTTCATGTATGCCGTAAGAATAGTTGCGTTACTAAATTCTGGTGGAAAATAGTACCATAGTGTGGTTTGATCTGTGTGACTTCACTACTTTTGGTTTTGTTCGGATCTCATAGTGTCACGTCATGATTGATGACTGAAGCAAAACATCCCAGTTTACCTAAAGTACTTCAAAGCGGAGACGAGCAGGAACTTCTCTATGAAGAGGTCGGAGTCTAGTGCTGCGATGTGCGCGGCGCGGCCCACGATGGCGCTGGCGGTGTGCGGCAGCGCGTGCTGCACCTCGTAGCGCACCACGCGGCCCGCGCCGCCCGCGCTGCCCGCCGCGCCCGCGCCCGCCGCGCCCGCGCCGCCGCACAACGGAGACACCATGTTGTGCACCTGCAGGTAACAATGTTAATGATCCGTTAGGTCAGCCACACTCGATCAATTGAAAGAATATTGCTATTATTTGTGTAGCCTACGTTCAGTTAGTCGACAGCAATGCATGGGCAGAGCAGAAAATTTGGTTCTTTAGAACTGTAGAACAGTACCTAATTGTTCTGCACGGCAATTTTTTATTGTTTTTTTTGGATACGAACATAAAACAACAATACGAGTGCTTGTATAAAGAGTAAAGACGCAAGACTAATATTCGTGGCAGTGTGGAGCGCGCAAGAGCGAAGTACTTATTGTCTCTATTTCGTGGTGAAGAGTATAAACGGGATTTTAATCCACTTACCATTTCTCTGTAAGCTTGTCCCAAAAGCGAGGTATCCTTTGCAGCAGCTTTGCACAGTTCCAATCTCGCTGAATGCAGCGGAACGTATCTGTCTTGTCCGGAGCCACAGAGGAGGATGTTCTTGAATTGATGCAGTTGACTTCTCTCGCTCAATCGATAGAGGAACGACCGGCGAGGGTCTGATGCGTCTCGTAGCGATAGCTGGAGTAACGAGCCTGATTTCTTCCACTTTTGCATGAACCACATTCCTGGAAATAGGAACAATATTTTCTTAACATAGGGATTATTGAGCTTGACTAAAATAAAAGCCTTAAAAGCGTTGTTGTTTTTGAACCACTCTGTAACGATAAGCGAACATTGGTGGATGGTGGAACATTGGTGGACTGCCAACTTTTCTAATTGATCAAAGATAAGGCACTTTATCGTTGAGACTGATGGATAACTTCCCTTAGTTGATCGTAGATAAGATCAGGAGAGATTATGAAATACGATTACGTCACAGGAAGATTAATGCTACGTATCCGTCATTAATCGTACCGTTTAATATAACAAGAGTTCGTCTACAGTCCAAGTATTCTTGTGTAAATATCAACTGTGTTCTCACCTGCATTAACAAGTCCACTAGAGTTATACAGTGTTCCTAAATGCGGTCCGCTCAGTGAGAGAAATGTGTGGAGTTTACTCAGGAATGGCTTCATCTGAGGCCTGGCCAGCGCTGATCTGATGATGATAGTGCCCAAAGAATGACCAACAAAGCTGATCCGAGCGGGCTCGCTCGAATTCTGGATGTGGTTCAGAATCTCTTGGACGAGCCTGAAAAAGTTTAGCAACAATATTAAAATAGGGGTTAAAATAAATTAATAGGGGCTCTATGTTAAAATAGGGGTTTGGAAAAAAGAAGTGAGTGGCGAGTTCGGGAGATTTTTACATGTGGTTTTTGCATGACAAGTTTTGCATGACAACATTCGTCATCATCCTCCATCGTCAATAATTTTTAGCTTCTGATAGAAAGAAAATCAATATCGTCTGCTCTTTAATATGCTCTTGTACAGCCCTACGTAATATTATCCACTTCCTATTACAATTCTGTTACTCACCGATCAGTCATGGTATCAAAGTCAGAGAAGGTATCACCCTGATTCCTCTCTGACATCAGGAAGTCAAGCCTGGCTCCTGGAAGTCCTAGTTCCAAGTAGGTTTTTACCAGTCGAAGGTCAGCCGCGTTTCCGTCAAGTCCATGGACACAGATGATGAGATGTAACCCTGAAATGTGAGGACAGATCATCAAGCAAGTCTTGATCGTTAAAAGTTATTAATTCTCATTTAGTTTGTTAGACAAGTTATTAATTCTCATTTAGTTTGTTTGTATTTTCACCAAAAATTCCCAAAACAACATGAGCTGATATTGAAAGTGCTCTTCGTAACTCGTTATGCCACTATTTAGTGGCGAAACCATGGAAGGTGCGTAGGATAGGTGACAAAATGCCATATTTGTTATGATACTACTATCAATTTGCCAGGGGCCTCAAATAGTTACACCACGTCCACTATCGAAAATGATTATAAATATTTGACTTCTAACGTCACCAACCTTCAGGGTTAAACATCCTGTATTCATCGCTGATATGAAAGTAAGGCAGCGAGTTCTCTACCGGTGGGAAGTCAGAGTATATCGCTCCTGGATACTTAACGCTCTGTCTGAACTCCTCGCGGCATTTCACGAATAACCTCTCTGATTCGGCCAATCCGAAGATGCTTACGAGATTGCTTTCACGTTGTTCTGAAATCAAGACAGTCTTAAAACAGATTTTTTTAGGAAGAGCATAATTCGATGAAATAACGCGAAAACTTGAAAGGGCTAGGATAGGAGTGTCATGTGATGGTCTCATGCCCTTACATTTTGATAATAGAATACGAATAGAATGCGAAGCGATTTCCATATGGCTATTACTTTTCACGGCTCAACGATGCTTTTCGCATAAACAAGAATGTTATACGTACCTTTATTGCCATTCTCGTTTCGGTTAGCCAATTCCCCTGTGCTCTGACTTTTATTCAAAGTACCAGGACCGATACTTGAACCTGAGCTTATGGACTGATGCGGCCTCAGTTTACGGCGCTCCCTCATACCTTTCAATGCAAGCGATATGGTGTTAGTTGCTAATAGATGCTATTAGTTAAGCTGCGGTGTGTAAAGATCAGATCCTACTGCAGTGCAAAGATCTCTCACTGAAGGTTCAGTATTAGTAGAGTGAAGAGGAAAAGCTGCATTGTATCATATTTTAGGAGGGTAAGTACTGCAAAGTTACCTTCACAAACGTGGTAGAGAGGATTGTCCAGTTGTAGAGTAGATAGTTGCGATTGCTGCCGACCTGTCTTCGATGGAGTCGAAGACTTGCTACTCGTACGACTTAACTTAGGCGATTTTGATGGTGGATCCTGTAATAATATTTAGATTTGTATTTCCTCTCGTGAATTTTGATTTTTATCTATGTGACGTATGTTACTTACTTTGAATTGATCAGGAGGTGGAGGAGCATCTCTAAACTGCTGCGGAGGAGGCAAATGCTCATAGTCATTGTCTCCAATATAATGTGCCAAATCAATTTCAGATTTTGCCTTATTTGGATACTTTTGAACTCCATCCCCTGGCCCTGGCTGTTTGCCCACATGACTCTTGCAAGATCTATCGACAGTCAAGCTCCTTATTTCAGCGGCTATGAGTTTCTCTGTGTATTGTATT
The DNA here is from genome assembly GCA_963082685.1 of Cyclophora albipunctata. Lineage (NCBI taxonomy): Eukaryota > Metazoa > Arthropoda > Insecta > Lepidoptera > Geometridae > Cyclophora > Cyclophora albipunctata. The sequence continues at coordinate 7,630,203 of OY720123.1, forward strand.
CTGTCTTTCAATTTAGTTTTATCTAAAGTACTTGACTTAGCTTGAGGTGCCGGTGGTTGCACTTTAGGTGCAAATTCTTTCCGTATGTAAGGATGTAAGTTATCGCTGATCGTTTGCGATTTCTTCACCGTATTCTCTGCCGAGTTCTTTGATGATGAACTGTATGTTTTTCCTTGCACGGCACTGAATGAGTTATGCCTCTGATTCATCTTCCCGGAGCTCTCGGGCATTTGTTGGAAACAACTCGCCGTGCAAGTGTCCGAGTTACACCCCGCATCGATCCCGTTACTGTGCATCAGTTTGTTGTACTCGCACTGACTGTCCGTACATATAGAGTCGCTACATATCGTGCATTCTTCGCACACTTCCTTATCACAACATTCTATTTTCTCGTTCGAGTTATTTTGAGCCACTTTCACGGCTAATTTTAGCAAACGTTCTCTAAGCTGTTCTCCGTTTAAAACGGTTCTTTTGAAATCGCTGATCGGTTCGCCATCCGGTTTGCGTGAATCAGCTCCGTCTTCATACTTCTTGCCTGAGTATTTAGGTAAACTAGAAGTTGAAGGAGCGAAATTTTGATTTAATTGACTACTCGCGTTATCCGGGGATGACGGGCCTGAGCTCCGGCCGCTCGATACCCACCCGCTCTGTTCGCTTAAACTTGACGTCGAGCTGCTTCTACTGCGTTTTATCTCTTTGTTCGAGAAGTTTTCCGGTGGCAATATTTTGAAATCTTTATCCGCTATATCGAGTGGAGGAGACTCAAATGCCGGCGGTGGTGCCAAGTTTGGCAACGATTCAGATCCGAAAGTGTTGTTTAAATTCGGTTCATCTAATACCGATGCAGCGCTTCTGCAGTGCCGCAATAACTCTGGCCCGTGGTCGAGACTGTACGGCACGCTGGCCGAGGACTCCAGCCGTCTGAGTTCAAATGGAATGCTTTCATTACTTGATGATGAAGCTGCTTCGGACATTAGCTGAGACATTTTTTCTGATGGTTTATGTTTAGATCGTTTCTCGGGCTTACCGCTCGACCGGCCACTTTTGGGTGTCGCGAGGCCGGATTTCGGTGTAACTCTTCCGGATTTTGGAGTGGCTAGGCCAGATCTTGGGGTCACAACACCAGATTTTGGAGTAGCCTTTCCCGATCGGGGCGTACCCCTCTCAGATTTTGGTGTGCTTCGATCTGATTTGGAAGTGTGCCTATCCGATTTACTATCTCTTGACCTTATTGAATGATGACTGCTCAGTGAATCTCGACTCGAATTAATCTTGGTGTTCTCTTTAGCACAGCTGCTCAGTTTAGATTCCTTGGAGCGACTCTTTTTATGTCTTACGGAGGGCATTGTGGAATGTGGAGTAGACGGAGGAGTCTTCGAATAAGTGGATTTGGAGGTGCCGTCGCTACTTCTGTCTAAAGTCATTACGAATCCACTGTCATCACTGCTTTTACTGGACTTCTTTTGATGATAGTTTTGAATAAGACTACCAGTATTGAAGTCGTAGCTCCAGTCACCTTTCTGTAGATAATAGTTAAGCTCATGTCTCAATTGATTCCGAGCGGCTTCGATGTCAATGTGTTGATTCTCCATATTACTCTGTTGGAACACGTGAGTAGAGTTTGATCTATGAACGTGTTTATTAGAAACTAAAGTATTTTGATCAGTCACTTGATTTTTACCACTAACCGGTGGGTAAGAATTACGCGGAGGCAACATAGGACGGGGTAAATTTACACTGTAGCCTCTCTGAAACTCTAACGGATTACGAATTACATTATTCACTTGCATATTACCCTGATTACCGAATGCATAGCCATACACTTGGTTTGGATTCGACTTCATCAATCCATCGTACTTATATCCTACGTTATGAAACACTTCATTGTTCATCATGTGTTGGTTCACGCTCAAGTTGCAGGGGTTCTTGTACTTCTCTCTGAACTCACTAATGTTCCTTCGGTAGTCGTCTCCTTTGGTGCCGCACCGAGTTGTCGTGCTCGTCGGATAAGCAGTCGTCGTCATACTTCGTGGAAGAGTTGTGGGCTTCATTTGTTGCGGGGGTAAGTATGGTTTAGGAGGATAGTTGACGGAGGTATTAGACCCATTTCGAATACTCTTCGTCAACGTAGTTGGGTTACTGAGTGGGGTCATCTGTGACATTCTCAGCTGATCTAATGACTTGCTATGTCTAGCTGGCAAAGTACTGACTCCACTAGTGATTTCATGTTTCTGCCTAAATACTCCGTTTGGATCTGATTTATCTTTCCCAAGGCGTGAGACATTCACATTACTCTTAGTTCCATTTATGTCTAAAAGTGTTGATGCTGAATATCTTGACATCGGTTGTCCTTGTTGTATAGGACAAGATGCAAATGCATTATTCGGTGGGAGCTGAATTTCACTAATTTGATTATTCTGAACAATATATCGGTTGCGACTAGTCAGTTCTAGTTGTTTGTTGTGAGGTTTACTCATTTCTGTCACGTTTTGTTTGACTAAGGCTCGCTTCGGTGAGCCTCGAGACGATTTCTGAGGAGCTAACGTAAGCGTTGCTTGAACGATATTGCTGCTGGATTTAGGCGCGTTGAACTGTGGGTCAAGAACGTCCATGATTGTTTTGGGAAGCGTGAGGGTTACTCTCGAGGCCTCTGAAGATGGTCTTCTTGAGTCCATCAGAGAGCTAACACTACAGGCGCAGTCGTCTGCGGCAGGTTCCGAACAAAGGAACGGATCTGAGGAATAACAAGCGGAATGTATTTTATCAGAACGAACTTAGAACGTGCTTTATAACTTAAACAATTCAACCTAAACTCACCGCTGCCGGATTTGCTTCCACCAGAGTTTAGGAATGATCTGCGTCTTGCGAATTCTGCTGTATCTTGATACCTGAAAAGAAACATATTTTACCCAATATTGACAACGTTCACGCATACCCCCCAAGCAATTATGGTAATATATAATTCAAGTTATCAGTTGTATAGTCCAGTTATTTCGGAAGCAATTATGACTTGTTTTAACCAAACATTTAGTAGGAGATGGGCATCGATGCTGTCAGCTAAAGATAGAGAACCTTGGAAAAGACAAACAAGGAGAGCCGACCCCATTTGATGGGAAAAAACTAAGGAGAAGAAGAAGAGAAGAAAGCTACACCTTAAGAACGAGCATATCTCACCTATCTTCGAATATGATCGGCATGATGTGCGGGTCCCCGTCGAGGGCGATGCAGTGCACCGGGAGCGGCGGCAGCAGCGCCAGGTAGCGCGAGCGCCGCGCCACCTCACCCACGCTCTGGTACGACTGGTAGTTGCTGTCGTAGCAGCCGGCCAGCGAGTGCCGAGGGTTGTCCAGCACGAAGAAGCATTCGGAGAACCGTTTGATGCTGTAAGAGGACGATGTGGTGATTATTGTTGGTCTTGATACTAACAGTGTTATTGAAATGATACGTATTGCTGGAGTTTGGAAGAGCTCGAAAGAAGATGGGTTGTGTAAAGATGAGTTTGTATCAATACAAATGCGGTTATTTAAATAATTAACAACTTGTCCTATTAGTGGGATTGTCTTTTTCACTTCAGCCAGTAGACTAACCAATTGGGACTAGTGAAATTAAGATACTCGTGATTAAGGTATTGTGAAAGGGAAATGTGCAATTCTGTCTTTCAGTCAATCCATTTTAGGCAAAAATATGCGAGATTGTCTGCTCAGCCTTCCTTATTTCTTTTGACGTCTTTAGACCCTCCCCCCCTTATACACGCCCATGACTGACCGTAGCGCATGATGGCGCGCCGCCAGCGCGTGGTGCACATGCGGGCGGTCGGCGGTGTGATGCAGGAAGGCGCGCCAGCGCAGCGTCACCTCCGCGCACAGCCGCGCGATGTCGTGCGCCGCGCTCATCGCCCACTCCTCGTCCTCGCAGGTGCCTTTCTGCACATTCTACAACGACAGGGGCTAGATGAATAAGTTCAAGTTTACAGCCATTGAAATCTTGCATTCTAGAATTTTAGAATTAAAGTTTGGTCCAAGTGTCTTTGTTCAAATGGCCATTGCTTACTATAGTACAAAAGGTTAAGGGTCTTATTCATAAACGCTTATAAGCATTTTGGCTATCAAATTCCCTTTCTTATATAAGTTATTTTCCGAAGAGTCTAAGAAGCAAAACACGTTAAAACGGTAAGAATAAAGCGGTAAGAATTTAAATATATATTTCAACTCCGCTCCCTAAGATCGATCCTCTCTGCACTAATTGCTTAATCGCGATTATATTTATTTTTTTTAAAAGTCTAAAAACTATTCTCCCTGTTTAACCCCCCTTGCACTTTCGAAATATAAAATTGTAACTCTTGTTACTAAAAATGTACATATTGTAAAAACCAGTAAAAAAGTATAAAACAACGAAAAACCGTAAAAAAAACAGTCCTACTTTACATCCATTGTCAAAATAAATATCGTGAATTCGTTACATTGGTTTTATTACGACATAAACCCATGAGTCAGCAGGTCGTGCTTTTAATATTGTGCCCTATAAAACACATGTCCCTTTGCAAGGGTTGAACCCCAAGGCTGTGGCGTATACCTATTGAAAAGTACATGTGCGTGCAACCTAATAAACAGAGCATGACAAAGCGAACCCATTCAAGTCAGTGAATCACATTTCTGAAAGGACGTTTTCAATGACATGTTATTGTACGGTTACCTTGCCGAAATCACTCAAGTCCTTTATTCTCTGAGCCACTTCTCCTACGACCGAGTTGGAGGCAGATTCTTCCGGTGTGAGTAAAACGCCAGTGGACCCACACACGGCGAGTGCACTTTGCAATCCTTCGAGCGAACCGAGAAGTATGCCGCATACTTCGGCGTGGACTTGCCTGCAAGAGGTTTCATTTAGAAATATGATATTTGTAGAACTAATATTTTTAAGAATAGACTTATATCTTTTGAGGGTTTGGTTCTGCAACGGGATCTTAAATTCAAGAACCTAAGATCTTACATTATTTAAGGAAGGTCGAAAAATTCAAGTCATGTGGTCGTGAACTCATTCCCCTACCTGGCATGAGCAATTTTGCTCGAATTTCCTCCCGAACATTTCCCAGTAGATCCGAACAATACATTTTCAAAACTCCCCGAAGTATTAAAGTTGCCAGCAGTTTTCATCAACTTCCCCCATTGCTTACTCGATCGTGGAGTGCTGAAAACAATAAACCGATTTATGGAACCATGCAGGTAATCCTGAAAGTATTGTTGTAACACGTGGTCATAAATGAAGAACGGCTTTTTTATAGCTTACTTCACCTCCATAAAAGGAATTCATTTGTGGTGTCGTTCCTAATCTTACAAAGAGATAAAATACAATTACAGCGACATAAAATGAGCAGGTGACTGAGAGTTACTCACCAACTTTGAACATAATGCATGATGCTTTTCCTTTTCGCAGCACAAAAATAATAGAGCATTAATCAGGGGATGGAAAGCAAACAATTCATTTCCATAATTCTATTGGGGATTCGCTTGGTCTGCATTGTTTTGTAAAGTAGGACGCTACTTCATCTCGAGTTGTTTTTTGTTTCAATTACTGTTTTTATTGTATTATCTAGTTGAGTAAGTAAGTAGCTATCTTGTAGTTTTCTTTTTCGTAGCTACTTAATATACTAAAACATGTTATTTGATCTATACAATCAGTATTGATCAATCTGTTCTTTAATATTATGGAATAGTAACTGAATCTCAATTTATGTCTTTCGGAGTTTTTAGTCGACTAAATGGCTTCCTTTATTAGTGTAACTAACGATTTATACAATGTCTATTGGTTGTATTAAAATGTCACCAAATAAACTAAAAACTCAAATTAAAATAATCGTGATTGTCCCATCCTTTTTCCTAACTACCCTATGGCGAAATTGGCCCCGGACGGCTTTAGCTCCCTCCATGACAATTTATGTAATCCTATACACAAAGGAATTCCATCAATGTCTTCAGACTACTTACTTGATATACGGCTGATGCAGAGCAACCAGGCTCGCATGGATCGTGATAGAGACAGACGATAAATGGAAGTAGTCGAAAAGCACGGGCAGGTGGTAGTGCAGGCCCTGCGCCGGCTGGAAGTGCAGCTTGAGCACGCGGCAGGACACCGGGGACAGCGTGCTGGACTGCGCACCCTCGCTGCACCACAGCTCCACGCCGAGACTCCATTCTGCACGTTCTAACGACTCTTTCAGGTTTCGACTGTCCACTGTGAGAGGAAATTGGGTCAGTGTAGTCTTATTTTTAACTGGTAATAAATATTAGATCTTGAAAAATATAACCGTTGTGTTATTGGGGTCAGATGGGAGTGATCTTTATAGTTCAAGCCGAAATGTAAGATGGGTGCAGTGGTTACCAGCGTCGCCAAGGATACAACAATTCGTAGAATGGGAATAAGCGTTATTGAATTCTGCTTAATGTTAAGTAAGGTGAAGCTGGATTTTGGTATAATGTTAGAATTTTATAACATCAAATCAAGGGAAGCTTGTTTATTATTTTTTCATTTGTCAATGGTAACAGTCCCATAAGAGAGTTCACGACTTCTTAAGAATCTAAATACTTCACTTCCCAAAGACCCCAAACTTACCCAAAAGATGCGCCCTGAAATGCACAATATCCCTGAGGGTGACCTCCTCATTCCTGTACATGATCTGGAAGGCGCGGGACGCCGCCAGCCCCCCGATGAGGGAGGCGTTGGCCGCTGGTCTCCCGGTCCTGGCAGCATTGTTGCTACTGGAGACAGACGCCTCGATGTGTACCGGAACCTTCGGGGACACTCGGAGACCGATGCGGACTTGGTATAACCTGATGAAGGTGTCAAAGAAATAAAGGTCAGGTCCTGCAGATGTCCTAGTGCAGGGTTGTGAGGTCCTACAAAGTTTATTAGCGGTTCTTGATATGCCTGGTGATGGAAACAAATGTAAGGTTCTTTGAAATGATAGCCAGGAAACCAAACGTAGAACTACACTATGACCTGGTACTTTAAAGTTATGTAAGTAAGTAATTTAGGTTTTAGTAAGGACTGCCTTACAAAAACCTAAATAGGTAAATAGATGACCTACAATATATGCATAAAGTTCCTTAAATACATATCTTTAAAGTACCAAGTCATTGCATAGTTCTGATGACTTTTGGTTACCTCCAATAATATCAAACGCTGCAAAGGAACGGAGCATTGCATCGCACTAACCAGAATGCATCATTAATTTATTTAAATTTTCTATCCGTTTCATATTAATCAAGGATTTCCGCTCCAAAACAGCATTAATCAAAAGCAAAATGATAAAAACATTCCGTTTGAACCATAAAAGTGGTAACACTAACGTATCGGGTGACAAAATCTTTTTACAGTCCAATTCATTTACACCTGCCGCGCCGAGATTCGGCCCGACCGACCCGAATCACTTTACAAGTGGGCCAATCTACAACCGCATATCTATATCATTGTTACAAATGTTAGGATGTACAGTCTATGAAATTGCAGCAAGAACCTTGTCATAGTCAAACTTCTACTTTTACTAAAGTCAATGAGAATTTTAAAATTAAAATGCTGCAAAGAACTAAAGTGCTCAAAGTACCTGAAATACCTAACTAGTAATTGTAAATACTCCTTTAAAATATTTCTTTAAACTGAGCGAATTCAATAGATACTTTGAATCGATACCGCCTTATCAACGTGTCCTAGACAAGACACGGTATAATTTAGTGAAAAGACATATATTATTACAGACACGCCGTATAAAAGCAAAGGTAAAAGATGAAAATATGTATAACAAAAGCTTCTGAAACGTGAATGACACACTCCTACGCATTATGTGCTGTACAATAAAGTGACCCAAATATTTAGTTACACTACGTTAAAAGCAACGAACTCACAAAGTAAATTATTAGGAATAATAAACACGTGATTTTCATCATTTAAATAAAACAAAAGAAACCATAGTTCAGTGACATGGGGAAAACGCTCTATTTTAAAAATGGAACTGACGAACTTTTCGAATATGGAACATTTTGATAAATTGTGGCCTGCAAAAATAGATTTGTCTTTCTACAAAAGAAATTAATCCATGTTTAAACGAAGAAAATATTTTGGTTTGAAAGTAAAGTTTCGTAAATATAATTTGTAGTTGTATATAAATTTACCTCTCCGTCAAAACAGAGGTAGTTTCCCGCACACCTTACTTAATTATAAGCATTAGAGTTTATGAAATTACACCTGAATTTAGCACATAATACCTTCCCTGAGGCGCATTGTTCATGTGTCGAACTTAATGATGTCACAATGGGGTTAGGGGAGCTTTACAGGGTAACAATAAACCATAGAGAATAGCTTCAGACAAATATATTATGCTTATGGTGCCTTATGTATAATCCATGCAAGTGATGGGTGCCTATTACGGACATATCATCTTTTCTTTTCTTTCCAACCCCTTCCCTCTACCTATTTGAATGGTACCTATTTTGTTTCAGGCTAATGATTTGTTGTATGATTGTGTATCTTCACAGATACACAATCATAGTGATATAAAGCATCACTAGTCAAGGTCAGATTTTGTAGAAATTAATGGCGCAGTCACTCGATTCAAATCTGGATACGACATCCAACAACACGGACTCTTAGATGATACAGTAAAATAAGCTTGCTCTATCTAGGTATAGAGTAAACTTTGACTATAGAGTTAACTTGGTCTATAGAGTATGGTAACTCTGGTCTACTCTATATTATGTACAGTATAAGTACTTGTTCTCGCTAAATCTACCTTAATTTCGCATACATTAATTAACTTGTTCTATAAAGTTAGCTTGCTCTATAGAGTTTGCTGACTCTGGTTTACTCTATATATGTAGAGTAAACTTGCTCTAGCTAACTCTAGCTAGATTTCGTTTTCATTAACTATTCTAGTTATAAAGTTGTTTAAAAAGAGAGGCAACTTTAAACCTCTCTGGCCCACTGCCTATCGGTAACATTACAATACAAGAATACTCACAGTTATAGTGTTTAACAAACAAACACGTTTCGAGGAGCGCGTAAATATACGCGCATTTCAACGCGAAGGTCGCAATGCGCGGTAAAGTCTAAATTTAAACGTTAAAATGTTAACTCACATTTAATTCGGTGTTTATGTTTTTATAGTTTGTGTTATTTTATAGTTTTATATACCTTTTAAGTATTAGGTAAAACATCTGGACCTGTTTTACAGTTTACTTTCATGACTAGTATTATTGAATTATGTTCATGTACAGTGAATTAGCATAATACTCGTAGCATTTCAGCGTCAGCTTTCAATCAAAATACAATTAAGCTTACATATCAATATAAACACTAAAAACTAAGAACCATTTCTATGCTCTCGCATATAGAAATAAAACCACACTACGGCCACGGTCATACACGGTCCAACACGGTCCACAGGATTCACACGGTCCACGCGGTCCACACGATCCAAAGTAAAGTCAAGTAAAAATATTAAACGAAAATACCTATACTTACGACTTTTTTTAAGACAAGATATGGCTAAAATATTTTTAATCGTATTTTTTTTCGAATTTTAAAATATAGATTATCTAAAACACTTTCGAAATTAACTTTCAAATAAAAAATATTTACTTGAGCGTGTGCTCAAGTAAATATTTTTTATTTGAAAGTTCAACCACTGGGATATATCCCAGTGGTTGAACATTTTATATGAAGCATCACTAGTCGAGATCCCAGTGGTTGAACATTTTATATGAAGCATCACTAGTCGAGGTCAGATTTTAGCGTAGAACTTTCTTGAACCTAGTGGTTGAACATTTTATATGAAGCATCACTAGTCGAGATCCCAGTGGTTGAACATTTTATATGAAGCATCATAGTCGAGGTCAGATTTTAGCGTAGAACTTTCTTGAACCTATATTATTATACAATGTAATTAATCCACCTTTTGTATAAGAGTGGGGATGCTTAAATTACAAATAGTTAGTTCAAAGGTGCTTTTAAACTAAACGAACAGAGCTAGAACAAGAGCATTCTTTCTTGATCTTTTAGTGTAAACGACTGCTCGTTTTCAGTGTTTACACCAAAATATCAACGAGCAAGAATGATAACATATTTTTCTTTAGTTGTCGATTGTCGGGTGCAGATTTTAAACGTATACGTTTACGTTGAAAACGTATTGTAACTCTAGATAGAGTAAGCTATATCGCTAAAGTAAAAGTATACTGTAACTAACTAGAGCAAGCTATAGTAATCTAAGTACGACAACTTATAAAGAATTCGAGAGCAGCTTACTCTAAAGTGAGCTAGTTCCGTACGATTCCCGTTTTTATTAGGTCGGTACGTGAACACTTGATGGAACTACGTTTGCTTGACGACCATTTAATTAGAACATAAAGTTCTAAACTTTCTGAGCAGCGTTGTATTTCGTTACGGACACTGCTTTGGTTCGGGTTAATGAACTTACGAAATACTAAGGACGAGTGGATGATAAGTTATTATTTAGTTACTAAATGATTTTTTAATGTTGATCTTTTTAGTTAGTGGGAGCCAGATCCAAAAAAGCGACGCCGCGGCAGACCAAAAAGGAGATGGCGAGATGAACTCTACGGATTTTTGCCTGGTTGGCGTCGTGAGGCTTTAAATAGAGAGAAGTGGAAACGATGGGGGGAGGCCTTTGCCCAACAATGGGACACCCAAAGCTAATAAAATAATTATAATATAATAATGATTTTTAACATTCATATAAATCAATAAAAGTGGCTACGGTGTCGAAATGAAGTGATAGGTATTAATAATTCCCAATCCAAGAATAGTTTAAAATCCTTCTCACTACACTGATGTCTTTAGTGAGTGCCGAAACCTTTGCCTGAAGCGAGATCAAACGAGTTGTTACTTTCTTATAAATCAAAAATAGAATGTTTGAAGGCATTTAGCCATTGCTGCTGAAAAATATACAGGTGAATCCGCGAGGTCTAACTCAAATATATTTTTGAGGTTTGGCCTCAAAGAGGCTCTTTTGCAAGAACCACCCTTCAAAGCGCTCTTAAAATGAAATAGAAATGATTCCGCAAAGGTATTGTTAATTATTTAAATAAGTAATCAAGAAAACGGATCTTGTTCGAACCGTGGCATGGACGGTAACTCAATCCTACTGCAGGGAATTTCTTTCGCAGAAAAATATTTGGTTACAAACAAATAAGTAAACATATCAATCAATGCAGTTAACTTGGCCAAAGACAAGATAAATTACAATGTTTTTTTTTCTTTTTGTCGCATAGTACTACGCCATTATTCCAATTTTGTGACTTGGAATCGGTGCCAATACTGAAATTGAAAAATTGTGTAATAAATAATGTTGTTTGCTGTCATCTTGATTCAGCTCAAAACCTATACCTAAATGCTAACGTGGGTTTATCTATAGTTACTAATTGGATAAAGTAAACATCTTTCTAACAGACTTGTAAGTTAAAAATAACTAGATTATCCCATTACATTTCACTGCGGAAGGTTTCTAACAGAAGAAACTCCGAGAATAATTCCTTAACTCACGAAACAAATTAACAATCTATTAGAACAGAAATGTATCAAGTTGAAGGCTGTATTCCCGGAGGTAATGTTCGATAACTAGTTGAGACAGTTGTATGGAACTTGTATGGAATATGACGTGTTGGGGTTGTGTTCGAGGAGTTGGAGGCACGTCGCGTCGTGTTAGTGTGACTCGGTGCTGCTAGTTATATAACGCATTAATTATGTTTATACAACACGAGCTCCCAGCCCAGACGAGCGCCGTCTCCGCCGCCCGCTCTGAATGCTTGATTGATCAATAGTTTTTCAGTCCGCGATTAACCGAACGCAAGCCACTGGGTTATACTTGTAATTTATGACCATTTATTCAGCCAGGTTCACGAGTTTAGTGCCTCAATAAGGCTCCTAAGTTTATCGCAATGCTGATGTTAAATACTTAGATACCTTCCAACCAGATATAATCTAGAAGCTCGGTACACACGTTATTATGATCGATTCAGGTAAATGCGTATCTAGACGGTATTACAAATGGGAATCATTTTGGTTACCTCGGCAAAGGTGCGATGTTATCAGCGTGTTATCAGTACATTAGGGAGGGCGTGCGGGCGGGCTGGGCCTCGCGGGGAGAAGGAGAGATGCTCACCCTCTCTGGAAGAGGTCGACGTTGTAGAACTTGTAGAGTTCCACGGAGAACTCGAAGGTGGCCTGCAGGTCGGTCATGTTGAGGGGGGCGGGGCGCGGGGGGCTCGCCGCGCGCCATGCCGCGGCCGCCGCTACCCGCCGCGGCGCTCCCGCCGGGCCATCACTCGCGCTCGCACGACCACACCCGCTCGCACTCGCTCGCTACTCGCCGACGCCACACGCACCGCTCGCCGTGCGCCTCGCACTGACTCCGCTCCGATTCATTCGGCGTGTCGGTGGCGTGTGGCCGCGGGGCGCATGCGCGCGCCCGGCCCGCGCCGCGCCGCTGCACCAGTGCGCGTCGCCACACTCAGCACGCACACTGGCCCGCGCCGCCACGCCGCCCGCAGGTGTGTCGCCACCGCGCGCCGCGGCCGGCTCGCTGCGGGACCTGAGCCCCCTAAAGGTCAGGCCGTCCTCTCCCCCCCGCCCCAACCCCCGCTAGACGTAACCTTTCCACAACCTGCCGATCGCACAACTCACTAATTCCACACCGATGACGGTATTATAACACAAGTACTCGTGCCCGGCTGGGGGATTTCGGGTTGACCTTTAAATGTGAGATTTGATGGACCTATTTTACGGTCACGATCTTGTAGGGAAATGCTATTATTCAGTCTTATAAATGTTTGATAGCTTTGTTACGATAAAGGAATGGACTTAAGTAATAGTAACTCGTCGATTCAGTAGGAAAATCTTGAAATTTTCCTGTAAAATAATCTTCTAAGGAACGAATAACAGTAAGGGGATGTTAGCCTCATAACGACTACATGATAACGCAGACTTAATTAAAAACAATAACAGGATACGACAATCACTCAGAATGAAGTATAGTCCACGGCGATGACGCACGTCGTCAATAAGGCGAACGATTTGATTTGCAAATCGGGATCATGAAAGGCAATAATATTATTCCATGTTTTATAATCCGTCTGATAAGTATTAATATTGGGTCTCCGAAATAGATATCTATAAATAGGTTCGCCCACAATCCGATATCTGGGGGGGTGGAAGACGTGAAAGTTGACATTTTCCGAGAAGCAATTGGTTTGATAATAAAATTTTGAAATAGCACCAAATAGGAGTGTTCACTAAAGGGTTTTTGTAAAGGTCACCGAGTAAGTTTCGTGGTCGATATTATCGAGAGGCCTTCCAGAATAGGCCCGCGGATAACGCGGCGTTCCTCAGATATCCCGCTTTGATTGCGTCTTTATTCGGGATCCCCCGGCTCTGTAAACTGGGATTACGCTCTCGTATCTTTATTAATTTTTTGCATTTTATCTCGTATTTGATGTTTTTCTTTCGGTCGTGTTTTGGGAGATACAAACTCGAGAATGTTTGCTTGTGGTTTACGAGTTTTGGGATGATATTACTTATTTGACACTGAGATGGGAACAACACAGCCCTTATCTGCGTGTTTTCTTTTTCTACTCATTGCTACTTTTGACTCCTAATGTTTTTTTTAATGCATCTGAAATCTTACTACGCTAGTAGCATAAAATATATCAAGTAGTTCATGCATTCATTTCGAGTAGATCAGTGGCCAACCCTGGTGTGGGAGTTTTTGAAACGAAGTTCCTTATCGCGTTGCGAAAGGGGGCTAGACGGAAAAAAAGGTAACACTTTTTAGGCCAGAGAGGGACAGACAGAGAAACTTGCGCACGCCAGAGAGAGACAGACAGAGAAACATGCGCGAGAGAGACAGACAGAGAAATTTCGCACGCCAGAGAGAGACAGACAGAGAAACATGCGCGAGAGAGACAGACAGAGAAAACATGCGCAAACAACATGTTGCGCCGCGCATGTTTCTCTGTCTGTCTCTCTCTGGCGTGCGCATGTTTCTCTGTCTGTCTCTCTCTCTCTCTCTCTCTTATAGAAAGCAAGCTAGATATTTTCGTTTCGTCTTTCTATTTCGCATTGAACAGTGTGGTGTCGCGACGATAATTTTTGTTGATAATAAATAAACTTCGTTCCATCCGGGTGTCCCTTGACACCTCTCAAGTTTTAGACCGCCTATAGGCCTTCGGCATGGTCTAACAATTTAAACAACTGGTATCGACTGCTTAACGTGTCTTCCGAAGCACGGTAGCGCCACAGTAGCGCTCAGATAGAAATACCACTATCGGCCACCTATCCAAGTAGGGGTCGAGCTGCACGTTGCTTAACAATCGCGATGAAACATCGCTTAGTCAAACTACGGTTTGAGTAGTATACAGACCACATTCTATATATACACATTGCTACGTTTAATCTATACTAATATTATAAAGCTGAAGAGTTTGTTTTGTTTGTTTGTTTGTTTGTTTGTTTAAACGCGCTAATCTCAGAAACTACTGAACCGATTTGAATAATTCTTTCACTGTTAGATAGTCTATTTATCGAGGAAGGCTATAGGCTACATTTTATCCCGGATTTCCTACGGGAACGGGCACAACGCGGGTAAAACCGCGGGGCGCTGCTAGTCTCCGATAATTACGTTGGGATTACTCAGTAACCCAAAGCATCGTGACTCGGTCGCTAAACTATGAAACTCGTTATAGAACTTACTGAAGTTTAACTGGTTACATTAACCTGATATATCTGGTTATGAAACTGAAGTGATATTTTGCCTTTTTTCTTGTATGGCCACGGAGCCTGTAATGGACCCGAAAAGTCAGATAGAAATTTGTACTATTATTATAAAGAGTTTCTAACTTTGTTTGTTTCTAAAACTACCTATTCGATTTGAATAATTCTTTTTGTAATGAATAGGCACATTCAACGTGAAGGTTATAAGCCATTTTTCGTCCCAAAATTCCCATGAGAACGGGCACAACGCGGGTAAAACCGCAGGGCGTTGATAGTGTAATATAAAAGCGAAGTATATCCGTAACGTAGTTTCAATTTCCAAATATCAATTTCAAAAGACTTCGCTTCTTAAACCTCAGAAACTAGTATGTAGTGATATTTCTGATAACATCCATATCCCAACTATTTTACATATTCTAACAAAAGACAAGAAGTGTGTCTGTCTGTGCCTCACAATGGCGGCGCCTCGTGCCACCACTCAGCATATTGGTTGCATGCTACTTGGAATGAACACGCGTCTTTACATCACAAGTTAAGAATTTATGGCTGGCTATGGATAAATAGCCCCTTCTCACTGTACTGGTTACTTTCTACGGATAGTAGTCGTTACATGAGCCATGTCAGAGGCCTTTGGCGGCTCAATAACTCTGACACCAGGATTGGTCAGGTTGACCATCCACTTGAAGAAGAAGACTGTACTGATATCTTCGCATTTGCCCAGCAGAAGAATACTATAGACTAACTGCCTTATTCGTAAACGCTTCACTACATAGTATAAAATAAAGTCGTCTCTTTTTCGTGTCTGTCACACTGTTTGTCTGTCTGTATGCTTAAATCTTTAAAATTACGCAACGGATTTTGATGCGGTTTTTTGTAATAGGTAGAGTGATTCAAGAGAAAGGTTTTTATGTAAAAAAATTCCCGAAATTCCCACGGGAACGGGCACAACGCGGGTAAAACCGCGGGGCGCTGCTAGTTTTAATTAAAACGCTGTTCATAAAGTGTTTTGTCTCTTTTGCTCTTCGGAAAATAGCGTATGTCGGAAAGGGACAAACCATTTGGTAGTTAAAATGCTGTTAATTAGTGTTTATGAATAAGGCACTAGTTAATTAGTTTACTTTATGACAAAATAGAAAGATTGGCGCCAATGTCTTCAAATAACACGCCTTATGCCTTATGAATTACTTGAATGCAAGTCGAAGCTTTATTTAGTGCGAAAGAGTTCTATGGTAAAAAGTTACGAAAGTTTGTTGATACACGTCTGTAAGTATTTTCCACCAGAGTTTTCCACCACGTTTGATATGATTGATGAGTACCACAGTAGCAAAGTAATGTAGCGAAGTGTGGCTTTTGGAAAGGCATGCTAACCTGACCTGGTTTTTTATGGATCGCCAACCCTCAGTAGGTAAGGTAGACAAGCATGGTGATTAAGTTTAATCTTCCTTACTGATATCTTCACTGTGATGGATGAAGTTAAAAAAGAAAATGCTGTTTTTAATTATTCGTAGACTAGCAGCGTCCCGCGTTTTAACCATGTTGTTGTTATCATCTATTAGAAAAAGAATTATTCAAATCGGACTGGTAATTCCTGAGATTAGAAACACAAACAAACAAACATACAATTATTTTTTTTTAATTTTTTTTTTCTTTATTGGTTTATTAACTGGATTTCACATAATTTGTATTAGATGTTAATAAAGCAAACAGTAAAGAACAATATGTTAATCCTACTCGAAATAAACACAGCATGCAAATTTAACCTCTTTATAATATTAGTATAGATGCAGTATACTATGAATATTCCGCGCCCCCCATAATGATCCAGTTTCTGCCCTCGACTTGGATTCCCTTAAGAAGAGTGCTTTTATTTTGGTTGTATGTATTACAATTATCAGTTATGTGGTAGTTACGCTGTGAGCGCTACGAATTCTCGTAGCGCTTACGCTATGAGCGCTACGATTTCTCGTAGCGATCATAGCGTAGTTTGACTAAGCGATGTTAGTTACTTGCGACTGCTAAGCAACGTGCAGCTGGACCCCTACTTGGATGGGTGGCCGATAGAGGCATTTCTATCTGAGCGCTACCGCACTTCGAAGGGGACGTTAAATTGTCGGTCCCGGTTGTTCCAATCGATAGACCGTGTCGGAGGCCTTTAGGCGGTCTAAAAACTTCGACACCAGGGTTGACCACTGACCTAATCGAACTTACTTAGTATACAGTTCTCCTTTTCTACAACTAAGTAGTTCTTGTTAAAATTACTTAGAGATAAAATTGAAGCAGCCGGTTAATCTTCTTTAAAATGATCCTCGTCACATGAAAGGACTAGTAAGAAAGCGTTTTCATTTGGTAAATGTGCAGTCGCGAGCGCTCAGATGAAATATTAACATCAGTTAGTTCAACGAGCATTTTTACTTCATATTTTCCTTCTGACAATATGGAAGTTGGTTTCTGCAAAATCGGAGTTAAATTGAATGTTTTTTTAAGCAGTTTTAACATTATTATATTTTGGATTGCATAATGATATGAGCTAACCGGCTTTGGATGTTAATATTTTTTAATAGGTTTGTCGAATTATTTATCTTTAATATAAATATGGCGTAGTAAGCGATGTTAGTTCATTGCAATTGTTAAGCAACGTGCAGCTCGACCCCTACTTGGATGGGTGGCCGATAGTGGCATTTCTGACCGGACTGTGCTTTGGAGGGCACGTTAAGCAGTCGTCCCGGTTGTTTCAATCGTTAGTTTAGTCCACGTCGGAGGCCTTTAGGCGGTCTAAAAACTCGGCGCGGATATGTGTGCGTTCACCTCAATCGAAGTACGCACGACACGACACTTATGGGTCCGTCGAAATTAATATTTCATTCAAAATGTCATAGAAATTAGGAGATTTTGTTGTTTTAATAAATGAAATGGTACGGCCATCAAACTAAAAATTAAATTGAACATGGTATGTATTTAAATAGGTAGGTACAAGGCACAACCAGAGAGGTACCTACTACTAGATGATTTGAAACTGTACTCAAATAAGTACCTACTGTCAGTAATCACTGAAATGTTCCACAAAGGAAGGGTGTAATTAGGCTTCCCAACCCTCCCGGATTACCCGGGAGACTCCGGTAATGATGGTTAGCCTCCCGACCTCCCGGAGAGCAATAATTTCTCCGGTTTTTCTAAAAAATAAATGCATCCGTCACTCGATCGTCGCTATTCACTCATTTTGCGGCCAAAACATCGTGTAGGTATCGCTCCGGTGCCGATCTCGCACGAGTCGTACGCGCGCCGTCGACGTTGTTGGCTCGGCGGTGTTTGTCTCTGTCACACGCGCCGCGTGCGCCTCGCGTGAGTGCGTGATAGAGATAGGCACCGCCCGCAGTCCGCACCTATACATCCCGCGTACTGGCTTGCCGCGCGTTTGTCACTTGTTGTTTTGTTCTCTAGTCTTATTCGATTCATTGCAATCATTCAGTGCAGTGTGAATGCGTGTTTACAAATTCTAACAAACTTAGATTTGTCTTGTAAAAATTTTAAATTTTAAACATTAAACAATGACTTTCTGTTAGCCCCCCCCCCCCCCCCAACATGCAAATTCTCCCGGGTTAGTCCTTTCGAGAGTTGGCAACCCTAGGTGTAATCCAATCCATTCATTTACCATTTACCACGTTTAGTTCAGTCGTGTCACAGTGATCGACAGCAGTCTGTGGTCGCGAGTACGACTCGTTCGTACATCTGTACGTCACACCTAGGACAAGAGGTAAATGTGCTTCGAGCTGAACAAATGAATGAAACTAGAACGAGTCGCGAGGTGATGTATTCTGGAGGTTCGTGATATGATTTACTGAATGTTACAGAAGATCTAGGAGTACTTTTCGCTAAGTAGAATAACTTAGAAAGCATCGCATCTTTGTATATTTTTCTTGGTGTAGCTATGTAATGTCTATTTTTGGCAATACATTTATTTTATTCTCATTCTTATTTTCATTCGTTTGTGCCATATTTTGGTAGTCATTTTTTGTGTTTTTTCTCTTTTGCACACACGGTTAATCCAAACTAAGCTCTAAGCTTGTATTATGGAATCTAACTAACTTATACTACTACATATACATACACAAATACTTATAAGAATATATAATTGACACCCAGACATCGTCGCAAACAACTTGTTGACTCTGGGCGGGAATGGAACCTGCAACCCCCGACACAGTAAGCGCTCTCACTGCCACTGTGTCAAACATCATCCAATACTTTGCGTTAAAATACTTTAACGTTTAACTATAAGAACGCTGTAAATACTTAATTATTAACAAAACTCGAAGCTTTCTTTGCCCCGTATCAAAACATATATAAGAAGAAATGCTACAGAATAACACCATAAAGTACGATACGTTGGTATCGCTTTGTGGAACACTAAACACCTCGGTTTCACTTCCATTACGTACTCGGATGTTGCAAAATATAAGTGCAGGTACCTTTCAGAGCGAGCTTTGTGCGGTGAGACGAGGCTTAGAGTCATGGGGAGAGATCGATGACGAACACTGGTACAAAAAAGTATAGTTGGGCTGGATGTGAATTTAAAAAATACGACTAATGTAACGTCATTGATTGTTGGAAAAACAAAAATAAAATTGTATTGTTATTATTCCAACTGAGTTGGAATAATATAAATATAGGTGACGTTTTTTGAAGTACAGTCAACTACAAAAGTACTTACTTCACAACGAAAAGATTCCATTGTAATGTTGATTTTGTAATGATGAATGTGCTCATCAACTTTTCCACTTGATTGTACCTACTAACAGCGGGTTTCGCTTTTCACTTCCGCCCTTAAGAATTTTGCCGGATTGTCTATGTCCATGACAAAAAAATGGCATCAAATTCAGTTTAATTCTGAAAAAGGACTTTTCCATTTATTTAAGGGTACCTATTACCTAATGTTTAATAATTTGTTCGGATTCGTTTTAAAGTCGATAATAGTCGTTCCAGAAAATCTGATCGTTTACAATTCAATACATACAAATGGTTCCACGAAGTTTCAAGTGGAATTATTTCCTATTTCAAAGTATGACGTTTACCAGGAATAGTCAAAGGCTGGGATTGAAGAGGGTAACGAGCGGAAACGAGGTCGTATCCTAGATTATAATTAGGAGCACAAGTCGGGGCTAATGCCTTGTTTTACGTTGTTTTCACAACTTTTACGTTATTACCTACATGTCTCAGTTACATGTATGCTCGTGAATGCAATGCCCCATGTTTATTTTTACCCGCCAAATAAAGGTTGTGATTCGTAATTCGAATGTTATATGTGAATTTGAAATAAATTGCGGGATTATTTTTGCATCTGTGGTTCTGATGGGAAGAATTCAAATGATGTTCTTTTTTTAAGCTTTTTTTTTAAATACCTACGTTATTAATTACGTAAATTTTTGTGCATAGTCAATTTTATGGTTTAATTCTAGGCTTATTTTAGTCTCAATAGTTACACTAATGGTCTAATTCTAGACTCAAAAGTACTACGATGATAATTTTTGGACTATTATCTACCTATTACACTGAAATTAAAACCTCAAGCCTCAAGTAGAAATAAAAATTAAACGAGTCCGGCTGATGGGACGCTAACCGGCGCGGCGTGAACCACACAAATTGGCGGAAAACATCTGATTAGTGCCAGGTGCTTTAACCCGGGTTAGAGGTCTTGATAGCGATTTAGTTTTCAGTCTTACTTTCTACGTTTATTTGACAGAAGACAAACAAAGATAATTATCGAACATATCTAAGCTCTTATATTACACTATATTTTGGATTTGGTGTTATTTATTAAATTCGCTTGGGCGACAAGGGTTTTTGAAACATATTGGCGGCGTTGTGCACTTTGTTTGTGATGGGTAAATAATGTCAAACTCGCGTCAGGACACGTGAGCTGATCGAAAATTCGTTAAGACGTTTTGACGTTAATATTCAAGTTTTCACTTCCGCCGGCACTGGAGTGCAACCCGTTGATTTTTTTTGGGTTATTTTTTGTTCTTTGCTGTCGCTTCACCTTAAGTTATTTAGAGAGCACCTATTATTCCAACTCATTTGGAATAATAAAATTCCAACTGTCACAGATCTATTTGAAAGATATTGAATGCGGTCAAAGATTTAAAAAATATTCATGTTTTCATACCCTAGACCTCTCTACAGTATGAAAATCCAAAATTTTTGTGAACACTGAAAATAAAGTAGGTACTTAATACATTTAACCCAAACACAACCAATAGTATTTAAAACCACTTTATTTAAAAGGCAATTGATATTGCAATTTAATTTGTGAATGCAATAAGGTTGGAATTGGTATATATTGGTTTTCGATCAAGTGAGCATCGCGCCGCTGCGAGGGTTGGAGATTGCAGCCTTCAGGAAATGAGGAGTCTGTCGCACTGTACGTGCGATAAACACATGCCAAAAACGAACGTAACGCCTGCAATAATTTAAATAGCAATGTTTTGATAACATTTACGAGTTTACGAAAACGCCTTGAAAAAAATATGAGCAACGCACTATTCTACTATCGAGAAGTCTATATCAATGAAACTGAATGATAATTCGAAAATTACACATATTCTCACAAATAAGAATACGTTTTACACTATTTTCCTAAGGTAAACGGATTACCTGGAAAATACAAGCATATTTGTTGAAATTTATGTTAAGTTTAAAAGAAATAAAATGTATCCAACCTAAAAAATACGACAAAATGACAGTGTCTGAAAGGATACTCACAAATATCTAATATATTCTATCTACCCTCATACTCAGATTTTATACTATACCAACACACGTCAAACTAATAACACCCTCAAATCACCCCATTTTGCTTCGGGGGTTGAAATCGTTTGTAAATAGGAACGAACACAAGAATAATATCCGCAAAAGTAGATAGAAGAGTTTGTTTATGGATGAGCTGTTAAAATTGCAACGGTGTTCGCATTTGGGGAAGGTTTACGGTCTCGTACTTTGATAACTGTATATTTATTACTTTCTTACGTTTGTCGAGGGCTGCGCACCATTTTATGGTATTTTTTGGGTTATATCTACTTACTTCCTGGCATGATTATCTAGAAAAATGGGTTTATACTTCGATCTACTTATTACGAGCTTAAAAATATCCCTAAATACCATACAATAATTATACTGCCGTATAGTTCTAATCCAACCTTTTCTATATTTTAAAAAGTAGGGTTCATAATTTAAATACGGAAAATCTCCTTGACAGCTTAGAAAAAATAAAATCGTTCCCAATTTAAAACCTGAGACAAAAATAGAACGTGTTTTAATTTAAATACTCTGTGATTTAGATGTTGCCGCCAGAAGACCGAGTCTCGGCGGAAGTCAACCGGATGTCAGGCCAGCCGGGATCCGGCGCCTCATTCGATTTGTGTAAACTCATCGCTTATTGAATACCGGATATACTGGTGTAAATACCCGGGTATATCTACGTGTGCTTTACCGGCACGGTTATATATTGAGTAGTACATAATAGTCTAAAATATTTAGGTATTCGTTTCTTCATTTTAAAAAAACATGACAATACCTAAGTACCTTTTAGGTATAGAGGTAGAGGTAGATTTTAGGTAGGTATAGACGAAATGCATATAAATATCCTTTAATACCTACACATTATGTACAGTGGTATATCATCTCTACATATTATAAACCAAAGTCTCCGGCCGCGTCTGTCCGTCTGTCTGCCGCCAAATACTACCGCACGGAGTTTGACACGGTTTAAAAAAAAAAAGATTAATTCAAGAGGAAGGTTTATATGCATAAAAATTCCCGAAATTCCCACGGGAACGGGCACAACGCGGGTAAAACCGCGGGGCGCTGCTAGTCCTACATAATAACCGAATGCCCTGAATATACGGTAGGTATGGACGGTGGCAAACACCGCGTGTTTGGGAATAAGTCCGAAATATAACGATATTGCTTAATTTCATTTGAAACGATGTTTGCGGCAGCCTGAAAATTACAATTGTGAAATGCTTATGAATTTATTTTAAAAGGTTTATTTTACATACATATTTTGGGGTTTTTGTTCAATCAGACACTTAAGTATATTACGAAAGTTAACATGTGGGTGTGGTAATGAAGTCGTTCTTTCCAGCCGAAGACGATTCCTCCTGAAGAGGAAAAAGGTTAAGCGATCTCATTGCATTCTAACCTCATCGCTGAACCCTTCTTTTCATTCTATGAAGTATTTCATTCGTACTTACCTTATTTATTCCTCGTCTGAAGATGTTGCCCACTCCATGAAATCCCACTGTTGGGCAAACACCAAACACTTCCTTTTATTCACACATATATAAAAGTAGAAACTAATGCGCTTTGGTAATTTTACGACTCACGTTTCAAAGTAATTTACATTACAAATACACTAAGCTCAACCAGGCTTACACACTAAGCTCAACCAGGGAATTGAACCCGGCACTCCAGATTTGGATCGCGAGTGCACTTCAAACGCTTTATAACCATAATACTTCGGTTGAAATATTTGTACTATTATTTAATTTTTCAGCAGTGTAGGTACACTCGTAGTTGCGGGCAGACTGAAGACTTTTGAGTACCTACTGATGTGATGTGAGGGTACGCATTCCAAATTAAATTGAAACTAACTTCATAATGTCTTGTGGTTATATTTAAAATTAGTTTGCGCTTCCACTTAACTTACAAAATAAGGATTATTTTACCTTTCCTCTTCAATATGGCCATCATACACAGACAAAAGTCTTCCTTAGCATAAGCAAAGAAAAGTACAGTCCGGCAAGTATAAGTTGGCGGTGGCGATTTGAGGAACTAAAACGGCCAACTTGAAAATTCACTTTGACACTTCCGAGTTCATAGTAAACATCGTTGCGAATATTTTGCTAACTACTGTGCTATCATCATGCCTAAAGTGATAAAAAGTGGTACAAGAGAAGCAGTTATAAAAGTACAGTCATGTGCAATGAAATGTATACACGGGCAGATTTGCAAATAAATGTATACTCTGAAAATTTCAAAAACATATAGCCACTTAACAATTCATACTATATAACCACCCGAGTTTCTCACAATAATGTATACATTTTTGGCAAAAATATGGACACAGGTCCTTTTTCAGATATTTGTATACACGATCACATGCAAAAATATGTATCCATTATGAATTACAATAATATGTAAACGATATTATTTCATAACGATGTAAACAATAGTATTTCATTATAATGTATACACTTTAGAAACTGTAGCAGTTTTCACTATTTTGACAAATCGGTATTAATTTCAATAATATGTACACAAATGTAATTTTCCAATTCATGTAAACATTCATTTTTGTCTTTTAAATATAGTTAAGAAGGTGCGTTCAAAAAAGCCTCTTTGGGGTTGCCCAAAAGAGGCTGAGAAACTGAAAAAAAAATATGACTTTGATTTTGATAGTTTATAATAATTCTTTTGTTTTTATTGTGAAGGAACTTCGTTCCAATATTGTTTACATGAATTGGAAAATTACATTTGTGTACATATTATTGAAATTAATACCGATTTGTCAAAATAGTGAAAACTGCTACAGTTTCTAAAGTGTATACATTATAATGAAATACTATTGTTTACATCGTTATGAAATAATATCGTTTACATATTATTGTAATTCATAATGGATACATATCTTTGCATGTGATCGTGTATACAAATATCTGAAAAAGAACCTGTGCCCATATTTTTGCCAAAAATGTATACATTATTGTGAGAAACTCGGGTGGTTATATAGTATGAATTGTTAAGTGGCTATATGTTTTTGAAATTTTCAGAGTATACATTTATTTGCAAATCTGCCCGTGAATACATTTCATTGCACATGACTGTACATTCGTATTGAACACAGTGGCGCACAGCCGCGCCAAGTTATACTTGCCGGACTGTAACTTGTGTTACTAATATAATTAAGCGGTTGAGTTTCTTTGCTTATGCTAAAGAAGACTTTTGTCTATGATGGCCATATTATAGACAACTATTGGTAGAACCTATTTACACTACAGATAGGTGATTCCATCACCTAATTTTAGTCTTGAAATATTCATGAAAGTCCAGGGAAGGTTTAAAAGGTAAGCAGTGACTAAATAAATGCGGGTGAAACCGCAGGGCACAGTATATTTTCTATATATTAAATACTAAGTATATTTTCATCACAACGTAGGAGATAATTCAATAAGAAAGTACAAACATCCTAATATGTAGATTACAATGGCGTCCCATTTTCCTCTCGACTCGAGATCACAAGCCTTGCAGCATCACAATCCTAATAAAGCAATTAACCAAACAACCATAACATCCTCTCATTAACTTTTCACCGTCCGGTCGAGAGGTTGCGATACAATACGAAGCCCCTACTACGAGGTGCTATCGAAATAGTATATTTAAGGGTAACCGCTCGTGACGTAGTTCAGGTAAGCGATAATAAAGTGAATGATTGCATGGGTTTAACAAATGTGTATGATAAGATTGATAAGTTATGTAAATAAAGTTTTTAAAGACTCTAACATTTAACGTAAAATTAACGCTAAACTGTCCGTACGACAGTTTGTCTTCAGTTCTACATGGCAGGCTGGAAGAAGAAGTCGACTGAACCAAATTAAGGGAATAATATCCGCAATCTATAGAGAGTTAGGCTTTTACCCAGCAATGGAACATAACAGGCTAATATACTTTACTTTACTAAATCAATCAGGCCAGAACTGTTATGTGTTTATGTCTATTCTATAGAATACCCCTTTCCGATCGGCTTCTCCCTCCATGTCCCTAATACCTATAGTTAAGTACCTATAGTTAACTTTAACTATACTATTACGACGGGTACTCCGGTACGGGGTTGGGCAGCGATGTCTCCCATAGGGACAAGCGACACGTGACTTGGGTATTAATAATCCTGCATCGTAATGTACCCTCAACTATGCCACAGGGGTGGACTCAGTCAAAGCCCTGGGGAGTTGAAAGTTCGATTGTTTCGGTGTACCATTTCAGTTGACAACTTGAGTGAAACATAGTAGTAGTAAAGACTCCAGATGTTGAGGCTACGGATTTTGATTAATTTTTGTATCAGACAAGACTTATATGAAGTGAAAAAAATTTCATTATTTGTTTTGCTTGCGTGGATTGTTGTCGGTGCTCAACAGATGCCTTAAAATAAACCAAAATGCTGAGCCAAGGAAGATTGAGGTAATAGACCAATTTTGGTCTTTGCACGATGAGAGACTATGGTAAAGCCTACATAAGCCTCTAATAAGAGCTTGATGATGATGATGATGAGTGACTATTCATCATTGTACCTTTTCAAACATGGCTCGGGTTTGAGATCACCAACCCACATTTGGTAAGCGTGGTGATTATCCCTAATCCTCCTCCCTGTACTGATATCTTCAGTGAGATGAGGGCTTTGAGTCCTTTGCCCAGCAGCCTAATACTTTTTTTATGTAAACCGGCATGTGTGATGGTGTCAAAAATATTTTACATTACAGTTAACTACCATAATTTAGTAAAGACACTATCCAAATCGTCCTGACGCTGTCCCTGTGCCAGTGGGTATCCTCACCTATTTGCATATAGTCGTTGTGTCTGCGGACGCATGAAATTTTCACAGAATCACCCCGCTACGTAACATCTACGTACGTATTATGTACACGTTACGTAAAGCCTATTTGCACACGCGTATCACTATTTTCCCTGTGAAAATACGTTGAAAGTGAGTTTTTGTTTGTTTTTCTTACTGTTCGGGTTTATAGAAATGTTATTTTGGTCTGTTTGTGTCTATGTGTGTGCCTGGGATATTATTATTTGTGGGGACTGAGTAGGTGTCGTATATTTTAAGAAATTTGTATGAAAAGAGTGATTCGCTACTTACCTTGCTCCCACAAAATTATTACCTTTACCATCTATAGAGTAAACAAACGATGCCTACAATTTGAATCCAAATAAAATTAAGAATGTATTTTATGATGCTATAAGCACATACTTATTACAGTGGTATAATAAGTCTCATTCTCTGCTTGGGTATGGTATGAAACCTCTTTCACAAGAGCGCTTTTATAACATGCTTAATCAGAACTCGTACAAAAGAGGCCTTCAACTCCATCCTATTTAATATTATAAATGCGAAAGTTTGTGAGGATGGATGTATGTATGTATGTATGGATGGATGTATGGATGTATGTTTGTTGCTCTTTCACGCAAAAAGTACTGAACGGATTTGGATAAAATTATACAGTAATGTAGGTTATATAACAGAATAACACATGGAATACATTTTATACCGAAATTCCCGCGGGAACGGGTACAACGCGGGTAACACCGTGGGGCGCGGCTAGTTTACAATAATAATGAAACATAATATACCTGACGAGTTTATTACATATTTTGTTTATTGACACGCGCTAATCTTTAGAATACCACATTCAACGGAAGATTACGAGTATAGATTATATTATCAACTTTCCCTACGGGAACGGGCACAACGCGGGTAAAACCGCGGCGCTCTGCTAGCTTATAATAAAACAACAAGCTTGTTAAATACAAATGTATTTCTTAATTATTTTTACACGTATCTCTAAGGTAACTGTAACACTATTTGACTATGGACTCGCGAGCCCGGAGGTTCAAGGCAGTGACCGTTTATTAATGCTCTTACGAAAAGATCCTCAACTGAAACATTTTCCAAAATAAATAATAATCAGTAACCTAACTTTGTAGCAGTACTGACCTTAAGTACTTATAATCCGACATTTCATTTAAAACTTGTTACATCCAAAACTCCTTTATCTATTTCGAAGCGTTTACAAAATCTTTTATTTTTTAATAAGTCGTCATTTTAGGCTATTTTAAAAGCTAGTCTAGACCGGTTGACATGGATTCAATGACATATGCAATATGATAAGTTATGACATCGCTGAATATTCAAGGTTTGTAGTTTTGGCCTGATACCAATTTAAGAGTACAATATCTTCTTTTTCCACAAAATTGCTTTTGTGATTTAGTTAGATAATAATTCCGGAATGTAAGAACTAAGTGTTCAATATTTAAAAAATACTATAGTCACAAAATGAAGATCACAAAAAAATGCAATTTTAGTTCTTTTTCTGACTATTTTGACCTTTTTCCCAAAAAACTGAAATAAGTTTAATCAAAATTACTTTACAATCCTGTCATATATAAAACCAGCTTGTACTACATCAACTATACCTATCAACTACCCTTAACCTATCAATCCGTTCGCACTTCGCAAATAAAGTACGTCTCGAAGGAACAGGGCGAGTCGTTCCACTTTAGCCCTTTGTCATCCCTGTTCCAGAGTTCCAAGCAGTTCTCTTCTTCCCCGTTCTCGTATCTGAAGTTGTTGGGCTCGCCGGCGTTCCAGTTGACAAACGTGAGAGGCCTTCCGTTGGCCATCCAGAAGAAGTTACCTTCTTCGGCCAAGTCAGTGCCGGAAGTCCAGAAATGCTCTCGGCCGTACCCTGGAAAATAGATAAGTGGATTTTTTATACCGTGTTTGATGTGGTATAGTGGTAAGTGCACTCGCCTGCCAAGACAGGTCCGGGTCGAGCGAACACATGTTTCCTACTTTTCAAACATGGCTCGAGTTTGTGATCACCAACCCGTATTATGCAAGCGTGGTGATTACGGCTAATCGTCCTCACTGTACTGATATCTTTAATGAGATGAGAGCCTTTGCCCAGCAGTGGAACATTATAGGCTAATGGCTTAATGGATATGGCTAATGGATTTTAGGCATTATAGGCATTATAGGCTTTACTTCATTTTTTTACTTGGGTGATTATTATGTTTACAAGTAAATATTCTTCACTCTCTACTGACCTGAATCCTTAACGTACTGCTCCAGCTTATCATTCTCCTGCTGCGAGGAGATGGAGGCGAGGTGCATCCCGTGGAACCGGCAGTACTGCTGCGCCTTGAACCAGTTCGCCTGCAACAGGAGGGGTCACCGTCAGAACAGGGGTAACGGTCAGAACAGATGTAACGGTCAGAATAGGAGTCACGGTCAGAATAGGAGTGACGATCAGAACAACAGTAACGTAAATATTATACCCATGTTTATGAACGAATAAATTTGAATTTGAATTTAAACGGTCAGAACAGCTGTAATAGTCAAAATAGCAGTAAGAGTCAAAATAGCAGTAAGGGTCAAATAGGGTAGATTAAGGACAGATAGGTCACGAAAAGGTACAAATGGTTTTTGACAGACTACGAAATAGGAAGAGACTCTCTTAACATAATGGATAACAAAACTTCGTCTTAAGATTCTAAAATTACTTTTTATTGTAGGAAAATAAAACTAAGACCCATCGTTACTTAAACATCATCCTAACTCCGTATAAAAAGCTGGCACAAACTAAGAAAATGACAAAATTATACTACGCATATTTTATGCTCTGAGCGACTTGTTATTACTAAAGCTGTAAGTAATTAATTCAACAAGCGCAATTCAAGACCATTTCTCAAAACCTCTGTTAGTAAATGTTTATGACCTGCAATGACCGTTACGAGGGCATTCAGAAGCATTGATCTTGAACATAATCTGCCAAATTGGACTACATAACATTGTTTAAGAGTATACAGAGTGATATACAAATTAGAAATATGGGATAAAATCTTAAAACCCGTAGAGATAGCGCAACTATGCTGACAAAGAAGATTTCTTTTGTTAGGCAAGAATTTAGGCATTTGTATCGGAAACGATAGGCCTTCATAATGATTTATTTAACATGCTGATAAACTATAATATAAGAATAATAGGTACCATCATCACCATATGTTAACTGCGTTATTTATAAAAGCTCATTAACTAAAACACTGTAACAAATAATTTTTCTCTTTTACTCCTTGGAAAATAGCGTATGTAGCAAAGGGTCAAACCATTTGATAGCTAAAATATTTATTTATTTAGACCCTAAGCGTTAAGAGATTCTGCGGTGCATGCGACAACGACTAATTTTGAAAAAAGAATTTGGAATATTAGGTTTTAATCCATATTTTTTTGTGTTATTTTTAAAATTGGCCAGTTGCCCATTATTCATTGTTCCATGCTATTTATTCCCTTTTATGTTCAACTCTTCTTCTGAAGAAACACCCTGTATATTATACGGAACTCTTTTACAACTAGGTTACTAACCCAAGTGGTTAACCGCCTTGCAACACGCAACTATTTGCCACGCAATATTTGTACATATTTCGCATAGTTTTAAGAGTCAATTTCATTTGTTATTGTGAAAATGTACGTAGAATTTTAGTACGGAAATATTGTATTCTTTCATTGAGTTATTTTATTTATATGTTTGTGTCATTTGTAAATGAATAATTTTCGTGGATGTAGATAGAAACTTTCTTTTTAAGAACGGGTTACAGCCTACTTACAATATGTTGTGTGTAAGTTTTATAAGGAGTTGGATGTGTAATGTGCATATAGATACATATGTTCCGTTATATTAATATTAATTCATAAATTATATCTAGCCGACCCGGCAAGCATCGTTTGGCCATGAAAAAATTAAGGGGTGGACCACCCTTAACATTTAGGTGAATGAAAATTTATGTTCTCGAAATGCACACTAAATTTCATAAAAATCGGTCAAGCCGTTTCGGAGGAGTGTGGTAACTAGCATTGTGACACGAGAATTTTATATTATATCTCATTAAGCCTATATCCGTGTCCAAGGTCCCATCAAAATTCATCTAGGCCAAAATTCATCAGACCTAATCGTGGTTTAAGTGTAAAACAGTGTTTCAGTTATAAATCGTTTATGAATAAGCAGGATAGAGTTAAGATCAATAAATGTTATCCCGAAAGTCTTACAGGAACTAGTAAGACACAGACCAAACCAAGAGAGCATATCTAGTAGTTAAATATTCTGAAAATTATAACCGTCATATTACATCAAAGATTTTAACAACGTATTACATAAAAAAACAGCGACAACTAACAATAGAAAACTATCATCATCTCCATCAAAATTCACACAGTAATTACTGCAATTTGTTAACAATTTGTAACAATAATATTACATCTGTAACTCATATCTACTTAGTTGTGTAATGTAAAATAAGGCATGTCATAATAATGCTTAATTCTTTTATGTTGAAACAAATGATTTATAATCCAGCGGAATCTAGGTTACCTAGAATACTTAGGTGAATCTTTGTAGGTTATTCCTAAACGACTTGAGATGCAAGTTTGTGCGAATTGATGTCTGTGAAATTGACAGATGGAACTAGCTTTCCGGAAGATAAATAACTGTAAAGATTCTTGTATAGGAACGAAGAATATGTAAGTAGAGTTTTGATACATAGTAATAATGTAAATAACATTACGCACCTATGTTAGGCAATAATTTACTTGTAAGCCCATTATTTAATACAATCAGCGCCCCGCGGTTCTACCTGCGTTGTGCCTGTGGGAATTTCGGGATATAATAGCCTATAACCTTCCAGATAAATGTGGCTATCTATTACAAAATCGGATTGGTAATTTCTGGTGTGCGTTCAAACAAACATATTCAAAAAACAATCTCTTATTAGATAAGTATTAAGTACGGATAGATGTATACATATTTGTAGAAATAAATAGATACAAACTAGTGTGTTTTCCACTATCTTAAATAGTAATTAAATCCAACCATATTTAATCGTTCGATTTAAATTGGTCGGTTGTTATATTCCTGAGATAAAATTTATGATCTTTATGAATGATACCAAACTTTTTATCTTGTTTGCGGCATTAACTAACAACATCATTCAATTTTCCTTTCACCATTACCAAGTATGTAAGTACATAAATATTGTATGTTAAATCATACAAATCAATCAATTAAAATATATGTAACTTTTACGACCGCATTTACAAAACAAGAATTTATTTTACGGTGTAAACTACGACTTTAATTAGTACATTGTGTTTCGTCGTAAAGAATATGGCAAATGGGATGAATGTCGCATTTTTATGCTGATAAGAATGATAAAGGAATCAAATCGAATCCGCTTTTGAAAACGAGGATGTAATACGCGTAAGCCTATGTAAGAACTACTAAACATACGAGTATTTAGAAGAAATTTTAAATACGTAAACATTACGCAAACGTGGTGTTGGTGTGGTGTTTAACCATGCTGTTTTTGAACTCTGATTTAACGAATTCACCTGATTCCACCTGGTTACAACGCAGGTAAAATCGCAGTGTATAGTAAATTGTAATACAGGTTTTATAATATTTAATTAGGTACGTATTTTGTTTTAAAATGTTGAGGCCTTTGCAATAAATTAATTTAAAAAATAAAAGTGTTATGGTGGTCCGTCTTTTTATTTTCCGTCTCCATTATTCATAGAAACTTTTGCTAATTTCGTACGATTGTGGCTGCGACTTCAATTCCTACCGGTTGTTAAGACTTCGAGTTTCATCCGACATTTCATTCAACTTGTACTATTTCCTAGTTCATTAACTTTGAAACTTTACCAACTATGTATGTTTAATATGTTTGAGTACCGCGATCACTACATTCAACTATGTAATAGCTAGCATTTGCTAATGAACTCCTTCTATGTCAATGTTGCTTGGTGGTAACACAGAATGACTAGGTACTGATGGCCTGGGCGAGTGATAATGACTAAGGCAATCCTATTCTATGCCACTATTCCGTAGTTTGATGAGCTTTGAATATAAAGACCTTGTACCGTAGTCATAGGAAATCTGTCTACGCTTTGATCTATTCCTATATTATGCCAAAGTGAATATATGACGTTTTTGTTCTATACTAACCGCTAAAGGCTGGATTTGGTAAAAATAAGTTTGCTACAAATTTCGTTTGTACAAATCTCAAATCTCCCCGAGTTCAATCTGGGTGACACCGAGGGATGCTGCTTATCTATAGAGCCTTATTAATTTGCCCTAATTTTGTGTTTTGAGTGAAAATGAAGGATATTAAGTAGCGGGGAGGTTTTTCCGGCACCCTGCAGGCAAATTACCATGGCGTCGGGGCAGGAATATCAATTAGGGGCAGGGCTCGCTTGGGGGACATCCGTGACGTCACCGGGAGTGACGTCATTACATTCGACCCCCGGCGATTCAATCAGTTTTTATCATAAAACAACTTGTTAAGAGGGGCCGGAAACGTAGACGGTTTCTTTGTTGTCTGTTCGGAGTGTGTGAGATGAAGATGAAGAGCTTACTGAGGGATTTACTAAAATATCAAACGCACTTATTTGAAAGTATGAATAGGGGTAGTTTGCGTAGGTTTAGGGGCAATAGTTGAACTTGATGTTATTTCTAGAAGGTTTTGTTGTAATATGTCTAATACATAAGTGTTGTGCAGCGTTTGGTTTGATTGGTTCAGACATAAGTGTTATCATATGATGTAAAATTATGTAAGAAATGAGAAGACCAAACGGAGATGCTTTAATCGTCTTAGAACAAATTATCCGTAAAATTAAATGTATGACAAAAGCCCACACAATGTTAAACCGTAGGTGTATTCACAAATAACATCTCCAATTTTACCGCACACTTTATACTTAGTTACAAAGTTGGCTAAGGTGGTATTATGCGTTTTGTGGCAATCACATCCTCGTTACGATAGTAAACGAGATTGCTTGCATGCCATCAGCTGTGAGGTAACCCTCTTGGAGATTACATGTACTTACTATAAACTAAGGCTACTTTCCTTAGGTGATATTGCCTATTACCTATGATAGCGTAATGCGTTTCATTTATGATATAACTAGCCGCGCCCCGCGGTGTTACCCGCGTTGTACCCGGTCTCGCAGGAATTTCGGGATAAAATGTATCCCATATGTTATTCTGATGTATAACCTACATTACTGTAAAGTTTCATCCAAATCCATTCAGTAGTTTTTGCGTGAAAGAGCAACAAACATACATCCATACATCCATACATACATCCATCCTCACAAACTTTCGCATTTATAATATTAGTAGGATTAGTAGGATGTCATTTTTATATCCTTTTTCTAGCTGTTATTTTATTACTGTCTAGTGATGTTGAAGTCCTTCATCATACGAAAATATGATGTGCATGTTAAAAGAGTAGGAAATATATACATAATGCAATTTTTTTTATAACCAAATACTGAAATTTAAATCTTGCAAGTATTTCGATAAGCACATACGCTTCAAAACAATTATCCGTCATTCAACTAAAAAAAAAGTGTTATCATAATTTTATTGAAGGTAGTTTTACTACGTTGACATTTTGATCAGATAACCAACAGAAGGTTGTTTTTAATATTTTTAATAAATAACAACGCGGAATTTTTGAAAATTGTTTCCTTTACAATGTTATTCAACATTTTGTAACTTATTTTGTTTTTTTTAACCTTATTGCTTAATTTATTGTATCAGGAACGAGTGTTTAGGTATATCAAAAGTTATTTTATCTACACTAATGTTGTAACATTCTACTTATGTTTCCAATACTTGACTTATAATTACTACTGTTATAGCGCAGACAACAAAACACTCAATTTAAGCAATTTCACATGATGGTATAATATCCACATCGATCGATATCGTAAATTCTCATTATAACATCGCGCGCTCGCTCCTGATTGGCCCTGCGCGCGCAGCTGCGCTCTCATTGGTTAGATTTTAATGGCGGCAAGTTCACTGTGACAATACACGTACGCGTGAAAAACTATTGTCAGCTTTTACTCTTGTTGTTTGATTAATTGCATTAGTGAAGATAAAGTAGTGTATGCAACTGCATATAACACGGGTATTACAACACTCGTTACTATTATGAAACTCGCTGCGCTCGTTTCATAAACTCACACTCGTGTTTTAATACCCTTCATTATATGACAGTTGCATAAACTACTATTAAGCCGTTTCTGACTCAAATTTTGAAGTTGACGGGTTTATTGTCGGCATCGAATGATGGTACAACAACACACATTTCAAAACCAGAATCAACTAAAACGGTCCAGCCGTTCTTGAGTTTTAGCGAGACTATCGAACCATGATTGATTTTAATATAATACTAGCTGCGCCCCGCGGTATCACCCGCTTTGTATCCGTTTCCGCGGGAATTTCGGAATGAAAAATAGATGTTGTCCGATTCTCAGGCCTACCCGATATGTACACAAAATTTCATGAGAATCGGTCGAGCCGTTTCGGAGGAGTTCAATTACGCACCCCGTGACACGAGAATTTTATATATTAGATAGATTTTTGAATTGAATTTTAGAAAACTGTGCGTATTGAAAAATGGAGACATGGGGTCGAGCTGCATGTTGCTTATGAATCGCAATGAGCTAACACTGCTTTGTCAAACTATGGCACGAGCTACTATTGGTCCCAGCTTCCACTAGTTATCATATTTGCTACGTCATCTATTACGTACCTTGTCAGAAGTACAGCCGTAGTAACTATGATCTAATCTAGCCAAACATTGATTCACAACTTTCACTTCAACGTCACGCGACTTTTTGTAAACATCCAAACTTCACTTTCATCTGTAGTGCTTTTCTATTGAATATCGACATGTACATTGTAACTAGTTGTACGGTGTATATACATAGTTGTGATTTAGAATACGTTTTTAGTGTGGGCTATTTATTGTCGTTTAATACTGCAGGGTTTCTATCAGAAACTAAAAAATAGGCTACGAGGACTAAGGAAACAAGGATTTTTTGCTGTGTTTTGACTTTTTGAAAAGATTGAATCATTGAGACGATCCTGTACTGTTTCTGATTTCAATCAAAACGATAGTATTTCGATCGTAGTCGAAAACGATGATGCTCTTTGACTTTGATTTGACTGTCTTTTTTCATAGAATATTAAATTCTTTTTACTACACATTATTTGAGTAAGCTTCTTAGAAATGTAGTCAGTTTTTTAAACTGCGTTAAGCGTGCGCCCGCCGCGTGCGCCCATCTCGTGCGGTTCACTTTTGTATGAAACCGCGGCGTGCTCGTCAAGCTCGTCAAGCCTTTATCCTTAATCAACTATACTACTATGCTATGCCTTAAGCACTCGACCAAGTTATTCCTAAACAGATCTATACTTAATATAATAAAGCTAAAGAGTTTGTTTGTTATAACGCGCTAATCTCAGAAATTACCAATCCGATTTTGAATAATTATTTTTGTAATGGATAGCCACATTCAACGGGAAGGTTTATAGGTTATTTTTCATCCCGAAATACCAACGGGAAAGGGCACAACTAATAAAATAATAAAACTAAGTAACCTTACCGAATAACACTAAAACCTCTTTAGAATCTCATAAGCGATCAAAATCGACAGTTTCCAATAAATTAACTCCGCGCCGCTCGACCGGAAGTAACATGGCGGCGCATCCTGTGCAAAATGTACTGGAAACTCAAAACTGACCACTTTTTACGCGTCAACAAGCCGGGTGATCTACTTGTCTTTGAATTTAGGTGTTTAACTTTTGGGGTAAGATACTTATGTATGACTAGCAGCGCCCCGCAGTTTTACCCGCGTTGTGCCCGTTCCCGTAGGAAATCCGGGATAAAATGTAGCCTATAGCCTTCCTCGATAAATAGACTATCTAACAGTGAAAGAATTATTCAAATCGGTTCAGTAGTTTCTGAGATTAGCAAACAAACAAACAAACAAACAAAACAAACTCTTCAGCTTTATAATATTAGTATAGATTAGTATATTAGACAAGCCCGTTGGCACAGTGGCAGTGAGAGCGCTTACTGTGTCGGGGGTTGCGGGTTCGATTCCCGCCCGGAGTCAACAATATGTGCAGACATAGTTGTTGGCGACGACGTCTGGGTGTCAATTATATATTCTTATAAAGTATTTGTGTATGTATATGTAGTAGTATCAGTTAATTAGATTCCATAACACAAGCTTAGAGCTTACTTTGGGTTTAATTAACCGTGTGTGAATTTGTCCAAGTATTTATTTATTTATTTATTTATTTATTTATTAGTACAATAGATATAGATTTTATTAATAAATTAGTTTAGATAAAGTATGTCGGTTTTTAGATAAATGTTTCGTTTGTCTAATAATATCTTAGGCACATTTAAACGACTGTGTTATTAATGAAATAGCAGCGCACCGCGGTTTTAACCTTTGTTCCCGTTCCCGTAGGAATTTCGGAATGAAAAGCCTGGATAGCCACATTCAACGGGAAAGTTATAGGCTATTTTCATCCCGAAATTCCCACGTGATCGGGCACAACCAGGGTTAAACTGTGGAGTGCTAATAAACGTACCTTAAAGAATATTCCTAAGTAATATCTCTTCTCTCCCGTCTTCAATAGAGGCATTGTCCATCTTGTGACGCCCAGTTCGTCGTCGTTGCAACTCGAGCATTCTGTAACAAGGGAAAATTGACTTTATTAATATTATGATTAAAGCACATAAGTTTTGAATTCATAAAAATTTAAAGCATTCGAATTCCAGTGGTCATTTTCAAGGCTTTTTACGATATCAATCGATTTACGTAGGTATTCATCTTATTTTTAATCAACTTCATTCAGGTTCTTAGTTAGTTGTAAATTCTTCCGGCATGTACGAGTTGACCATTACATTACGATTAAATAGTTTTATTGAATCTCTAATTGATTGAAATTCCCCGCATTTTCGGTAAATTTTCACACATTGGCAACGTTGATTATGTGATGTGCAGTCGGCAATGAATTAGCGACCGCAGACTGCATTGCGGACGACTGCAACGTCCTACTGCCTGCTGTCTGCAGTCGACTGCAGCAGACGATTATCCAAATCGTACCTTTATACATTCGTACGTAATTAATTTGACGAAAGAATTTTTAGCAAAACCATATTAATTAAATTGACAAATGTTCGCTAATAAAGCTTAAATACCATAAAAATCTCCAAACGAATACTTGTTAGTTAAACATTACGTATGATGTGTTCGTTAAAACAACAGTTATGTAAATGTTTAGGGATTCTATTTACTTTATTTAAGTAGTAACATATAATCAGCAAACATTACAATGATATGGTGATAGAAATTATTATTTCCGCTTACACCCTCATCCCTTTAAAAATTAAGCTCAATTGAAAAATATTTTTTCTTTTCTTTATTGACGTTTTGACTTTATGCGATTGGGAATGATGTCTGATATTTTTACCTAGTTTTTTTAATTTTTAGGTGTCACTTGTGGTAGGTATATAAAAATAATCATGGTATACAAATTCATTCATTCATTTCCGGTAGTGGCTAACCCTGGTGAAATTACTTGCGCAGGAGAAAGAGCAAGAGAGCCCGCAAAATACTCAGATTTACTTTAACAAAAGCATTAACATATCTAGACTAATACATTATAAAGAGGAAAACTTTGTTTGTTTGGTTGTAATGAATAGGCTCAAAAACTACTGGACCGTTTTTAAAAATTCTTTTACCATTCGAAAGCTACATTATCCACGAGTAACATAGGCTATTTTTCATCCCGAAATTCCCACAGGAATGGACACAACGTGGGTAAAACAGCGGGGCGCTGCTAGTCTTTACTAAAATAAGTATGACATTTAGGAAGGTGGTATACATAACGAAAGTTAGCAGCCAGCGCCGGTAACCAGCGCTTAGCTTAGATGTAGACCAACGCTGGCTTTCATTATTTTTAGATTCCATTCTTAATGCGACCTTACTCTTTAAAACTCACTTAATACAGTTGATTGGTAAAACAATACCAACGATAAAAGATACTCGAGATAAAACAATGTTTTAGTCACAAATATAATATATAACCCGTATTTTTAAACGTGAATATGGTTCTTAAAATTATCTTTTTTGAACAATTTTTGTCAGCTGAGCTTGTCAGCTGTTTGAGCGCTTCACCCATCTCCTGATGAAGGTCACCGTATGTGACCGAAACGTGTTGAGGGACTCTCAACAGTAGCCTCCGTCGTGCGTAAGTTCCCGTTTAAATAAATAATAGATTTTTGTCAGATAAAAGTAATACTTAAATTAAGACATCTACTTCTACTTCACTACATAGTATAAAATAAAGTCGTCTCT
Source organism: Cyclophora albipunctata (assembly GCA_963082685.1). Classification (NCBI taxonomy): domain Eukaryota; kingdom Metazoa; phylum Arthropoda; class Insecta; order Lepidoptera; family Geometridae; genus Cyclophora; species Cyclophora albipunctata. Next base: position 7,669,027 of record OY720123.1, read on the forward strand.
TTTTCGTGTCTGTCTGTTTGTCTGTCTGTATGCTTAAATCTTTAAAATTACGCAACGGATTTTGATGCGGTTTTTTGTTATAGGTAGAGTGATTCAAGAGGAAGGTTTTTATGTAAAAAAATTCCCGAAATTCCCACGGGAACGGGCACAACGCGGGTAAAACCGCGGGGCGCTGCTAGTATTAAATAAAGAGCAAAAAATCTTCCTGGCTAACCAAATGTATGGGCGCGAAACCACTTAAGGTAGGTAGGCATTAGCCTGTAATGTCCCACTGCTGGGCAAAAGCCTGTCATCTCACTGAAGATAGTACAGTGAAGAGGATTAGGCATGATAACCGCGTTTGCCAAATGCGGATTGTTGATCTCAAACCCGAGCCATGTTTGAAAAGTAGGAAACATTCACTCAACCCGGTAATTGATCCTGCTTCAAACTTGGCAGGCGAGTGCACATTATGAGGCGGTCTTATTATTATGATGGTACTAGCAGCGCCCCGCGGTTTCACCCACGTTGTACCCTTTCCCGCGGGAATTTCGGAATAAATGTATCCCATGTGTAATTCTGATGTATAACGTGTAAAGTTTCATCCAAATCCGTTCAGTCCAGTTCAGTTTTTGCGTGAAAGAGCAACAAACATACATCCATCCTCACAAACTTTCGCATTTTTTATATTAGTAGGATTTACGTATTTCAAAAATATTTTCACAATATTAATGCCTTTTTTGACAATTTCAAAGCGTTGCGATTGACTGCTTCAATGGAAAATCACCCTAAGTTTCTCTCGACCAACTAATCTCTATGAATACGCGGGTCATTCTCCTTGAATGTACCTTAATGCGCATGGTCATGTTAAATACAACTTGATTATCGACATGGATTGAAATCTAGATTTAAAGTTTAGGTCAGCTGAGTCAGTGGTCTAACACTTAACCTATGGCGTAAAAAGAGGTACTGTTAGTAGTGTGTTACGTGTGTGGAGAAACACCCTGTTTCTACAAGTCGGAACTCGGATTTTAATCGAACAAAGTTTCGAACAAAGGAACATTCTACGAGTATAAAGCTACACTTGTCGGTCTTCGATTTTGTATAACCGCCCATAGAACAAGAGAAGCTTATCTTATCTCTCTCCCTCTCCCTCTCTTGTCCTAGTTATGTGTCATTAGAATTCGAACCCAATAGCTAACCATGGGAACAGTCTTCAACACCACCCGCCTGACGTGATAGCCCTCAACCCTCCAACCAAATAGGTGGAATATGTAAGTAAAAGTATTAGCCTGTACTGTCCCACAGCTGGGCAAAGACCTCTCATCTCTCTAAAGATATCAGGTGTAATATAAACCGATTTAAACCTAATGTCAGTATTAAACCCATTTTATCCCAATGTTCATTACTTCATCAATTTTGCAATTAAACATTTTCATTTAATCTTTATATCAATAAAAAAACCACGAAATAATCCTTTCCCACGGTGTTTGTCTATGGAATATCTACTGCAACTTGATTGATAGTTAGTGCTTGGCAAGCATAATGCGATGCTCGCAGTTCAACAACACTTGCTCACTACTAAAGGGGTATTAGTGCGCATTTGTAACCACTGCACGATTTAACAAAAACGTTCTTTTAAATTAAATTGGCCTTGAATGTCATTGACACAAGTTTGGAAATGTCAAAGAAAGGTGACATACGATTCCCATGACAATTTGAATGGAGTGAACAGAAAATTATTGGAAAAGTTACTTTCTTTTTTTTAACGACTCCATAAACAGCAGCGTTTCTCATTTCGATTGTACATTGTTTATTACTTATAATAATCACTATTTTTCATTACCAGTCCCATGTCGATATTTGCCGTCAGACGGATTGACTATCAGAAAAATAACAGCTTGGAAATCGGTCCATTCATTTTAACCTACGATTCCAGGTAGATTCAGACACATAACAAACATACATCGACGTCAAACACATTACTCCCCTCTTGTACCAGGGTTAAAAGGTATGATTCAATTACCTGACTTCCCAATATTTCCAAGGTGGTTGTTGTAGGAAACCGTCTTCGTATCTCCGATCCAGCCCATCATCAGGAGAACAATGCACAATGCGTTGTGTTGCCACATTTTAATCACTTATTCAACCTTCTTAACAAAATACTCATTTAATATGGTCAATCACTGGTTAAATCTGGTTTACTAACGAGGTGGTTAATGTTAATAGATGGAACTAGATTTGCCAACAAACTTCTGTTTTCGTAAAAATGGAACGCGTTTCGCGTATTTGGGAAAGCCAGAAATTGCACAATAGTTTGAATAAACTGGGCACTTAACTTACAGCTTGAACAGTATTAAACCTAAGAGCTTATGGTAACATTGAACAGGCTTTTAAGGCTAAGAATCCTATTACATAGAGTATTTTCAGATTTACGAAACAAATGAAAGTTTGTATGATCAACTAATTTCGTGATTCACACAGTTAGGTAATGAAAGATGAATCAATATTTAGGTACTTGAGATTTTTATCTTTTGTCGTGGATTTTCATTACTTGATATTTTTTGTTTAATGTAACATATCATTATTAGTCATACTACCAAATCAAGTATTCATGACAAAAATAAAATCAAGATTTAAAAGTCAAAAAGTCTATAATCTATACCAACCCCTAAAAATTAAAATAGATAAAGTAACGTCATCCGAAATTTCGCACTGGCCATTTAAAGTCTAATGTCATAATCAGATTTGAATATAGAATTGAATTTGTGACGGCACAGAAAGGCTAAACAGGACTAATTAGATATTTTCGACTTTATTCCTCCGTAATAAAGGTGTTGACCATTTCATTATTGGAAGAGTGACCTCTGAGCTAAAAGGATCAAGTTTACTTTCAAATGTTTTCATTATGACGAATCAAAAGGTTGAATTAAGAACAAAATGTGTCGGTAATTAAGAGACGTTTAAAATTTGAAAATGGATTCTACGATTTTTGAATACCTATTTTGTGGCGAAGCCTTTAGCAATCAGGGCACAATCTATCGCTCACTGATGTTATAAGTACAGTAATGTAGTTATTCCTTATTCATTCACTTGCGTAGTTTGCGGAGCTATGTTCGAAACGACTCATTCAAATGATAAACAAAATATCTTTCTCAAAGGTTTAACCAAATTCACACGCAATATTCAGTTTGCACTTCCGTATTGGTTACGTTCGCCAACTTACGCATGTTCGGTCTTCGAGATTGCAAAATGGTAAAAGCCTCGGAATGTTATGAAATGGATAATTTTATTTGAATCGAATTGTGTGAAGGTAAGATCAAATACCGGACGACGTTTATCCGGCCCGGTTAAATTTTGTCCGGTTGAATTTTAACGGATATTAATATATCCGGTCTCGTATACATATTAAATTTAGATACGTATAATATTAAAATTATATATCAGACAGTCTGTGATGATGGAATTGTTCCGAATCTGCTGAACGGTTTTGGATGAATTTTAGAGAATTGGTAGATTATGATTAGAAGATCCCAGATCTTCTGAAATTCAATTGGAAGTACAAAGTTGCAAGTAGTAACATTTGCAAGTGATAATTTGTTGATGGCACTTATAGCATGATATTTATTAATTTAATTCGATTTATGCAAAGTTTATAATACAAATGCGTTTCTAAGGAATTCAGACTATAAATTCACGTTATCGCATGGAATTTACATTGTTATTCATGAATGAATTCCACCTACGCGTTTAAAACAACTAATTTCTTGAGACACGAAGCTTTTGTTCATTTATGTCACAAAGGTGTCAAATAATCTAAAAACAATGACATTGAATTTTTTTTGGTATATCATATAAATTCAATATGAATGTTAAGCAATGTTTAGCATGGACACTAATCGGATGGGAGGCCGGTAGCTATTCAATCTAACAGAGCGTTACCGTTAATTTTCTCGGTCAAAGATATTGTCTTAGTTTTTTTCTTCTCTGGAGATATATGTATATCTCTCTCTCTCTCTCACTTTGTATATATATGAAGAAAAGAGATACAAATATAAGAGATATTGTTTATGGCGTTTATTTCAGCTCTGTCACCTTTCGGACGCCTATAAAGCGGTATAAAAACTTCGACATTAGTGATGACCACTAACCTATACGAAATCAAGTCAGCAGAATTGAACTATCGAAGGATTTAAAGCTTACAAATTGTTTTTTTTTAATTAATGCTGGTTAAATAATAATCAAGGTTAAACAAAAGTCTATAATTTACGAATTAAGTAGATACCTAGTAAATAGTAAATTCAAATGACCAAGAAAGCAACTAGGTGTAAAGGTTAATTCATTCTAAATTATAAACTAAAGGCCACAGGCTCATCGCGAACATCATTTCAATCATAATTCAAATTCCTTAAAGTAATTATAGACGCGCTATGAATTATAGCAGGAATATTTTAAACTGCTAATTATAAGCTGTCGATAAATTGAGTTTCTTTTTCAAACTGATTGACTTGTCTATGCTGCTGGGCAATTTAAAAAAGGAACTGATAAAAATAATTTTGTCTATGTCTAAAAAACAAGCAAGCAGTTCTTATAGTTTACGAAAACAGTTCATAATTTGACATTGCGTGACTTAAGTGAAATACTTAGTTTTGAGTGTCCATTGTGTTCGACAACAATTACGTTATGGGTATCTTTTTATAGTGAAGATTTTTATATAACGAGAGCAATGAATGGCATAAATAAATAAAAATAAGACTTTTATTGCCTTGCATGTCATTTTTAACAGACCATGAAAATCAGTCGAAGAGAAAAAATGCATAATTGATAATTGAATCCCATTGCTGATGCAAAGAGGAATAGATGTCTTTTTAATCTATGATGTCCATACCATATTATGAGTTATTGTTTTGCACTCATTATACCTACCTCAATTGAAGATTGTATCGCTCACGTTAAAGTATAAGTATAAAACTTTTATTTTGAGCCGATGGAATAGTAACATTGGTTTAATTTTAACGAATAATATTCAATACAAAAGACATCAACGCTTCTTTGAAACAATTGTTTGTCTATACTTTATGGTTCAATCTGTCGACAATACAAATATGTACTAGTTTACTAATTAATATTCCTTGTTTACTATATAGCAAACTATAAGTAAAACTTTATGAAGTTTTTATTCATAGACAATTGTCGTGAGCAGTTAAACCATAAATAAATGTTAAATTAATTATTTTAATCAATGGACCTTGTGCAATGAAGTGATTTTACTTTCAATTTTAATGAATTTAATAAATTTACTATTATTTAAAAAAACTTCCGTTCATTGTTCCGACAAGTGTGTAAGGTTTAAAAAGCCTCCCTAATTAGCTGATTGCAAAAAACAACTTATATTTTTCATGGCGCCTTTACTTGACTTATATCGGACCATAGAGAACAGAGTCCTTCAAAAGCTACAGTACAAGCAAAGACTAACACGTCATAGACAATGCTAACAATTTGCTATTCTTAAAAAATATTAAAACATGCGTTCCAATTTTAAACATTGTGTAACCAAATTGTGCAAGTTTTCTTGTGGCGTCCATTGTTGCAAAATTAATGAAGATGTTACCAACGCATGTGGATAATAATATGCGTTGAATTTCACACACATTACGGGATTGTGATAAAATACGCTATTTAAGGTAGCCACAACTATAACTTGATGAAATGAAGCTATAAGAAACTGCTGTAAATATAAATAATCTTTTTACAATGGTTACTTTGTTTAAGCCGTAAAAAGGTAGTATACAATAAAGTATTGACCGGTAAAATCTCAATGAAGGGAAACATCCATATGGAAAACGTATGTGTATAATTCTCAAAGTTGCTCACTTGTTGACAGTATGCCTATGATATAAGGCGTTGCGTTTTCGGTTAATTAAATATACCGCCAATATTACACGTCTTCAAAAGCTATTGATGTGCTTAATAAATGTCAAAAATCAATCTTTCTTCGATTAAATATATCAATTCGAAACGATACAATCTGTTGTCAATTAAACCATTCCCTTATTTAAAACTTTACATTTAACAAACACGAAGGGCATGAGTTATCGAATGACAAAATATGACTGTCAACGTGTTTTTAACTGACAAGACAATGCAAGTATGTATCACACTTTTTAATGGCGTCTGCCTTCAGCCGGATGTGAACCTCCTCCGCTGCGGTGCCAGACGGGTTTCGTAACCACTGCGCCCAATAATTCAATGATTCATGAATAAATTCTGTATTTCACACGGAAACCAGTATTTTTAATAATACTGTCGCGAATATAATTAATTGCTTTACATGCATAATACATTCTCAAAAATACTTTTTATCGTAAATCTGGTTAATTTCGAAAACACTAGTCTTATAAATACTTAACTCATCCTATACAGGTTTTCACAGATGCGATACGCAAGAGAAACTCGAGTCTAGAATAGTTGCTCAATACTAGTTTTAAGAGAATTAATATTTTCCGTAATGCTAATAGAAATATTTTATTAAACAACTAATTGTTAAAGATTAAAAAACTGGCTTTCCCATCACGACATCAATTTACAATTTAATGTCAAGGCCGAAACCTAGTTCCAATAATCTAAATAATTAAAACAAAAAGTATCTTCAAATCAAAGACAAAATAGACTTAACGATAAAAAGTAAAAAAGAAACAAATCACTTTTTCTTTTACACTCACTATCACCTCATTAGCAAAACAGGTTGTTTTAAAAAAGTTCGAATTACGATTTGAATGGAGAATGGAATGCTTGATTTCGCGCGCGCTAGTCTACGCGTGGCCTGCGCAAGCGTGCCGATCGTACTAAGGCACAACAATGATAAAATTACAAGCATCGATACAGCCTTCACTGCGAAAGTCTTGTGGTTCTGCCCAAACATTTTTCAAAGACGTTCAGCTTGGATCATCAAAGAGTATTTATATTACATCCTATTGACCTTTAAAACCTCTATGATACTTGCATACTTGCATAAACACTATTTTATGTAACGTTTGAGGTAAAACAAGTTGGGCAAATTGAAAGTAAAAATACTTTCTTGGGCCGGGCGTAACTAACTGGATCTCTTTAAATGTTTTGCAGAATTTACTTTTTAAGTTTTAATTGACGGTTAAATCAATCGTAGGACAAGATTGGCTGGTTAATACACTGGCGTAATATATGTACTTTTACATAAATATTGACATAATGCAAAAAAATATGTATAATTTCCATTCATTTGTACTGCACTGTAATCCTTTCTACTGACAGGCCATAAGTAAAGGTAAAAATATTAAAATATCCTCTTCTTTTTGCAGTGGGGTAAAATTACTCCCACATTTTTGTGAAGTCGGTTAACTACGAACTAGAGACTGAATCACTCCTAGGCTTGGTTTGGTTAATTTGCATTTGACATTAAATGAAGTAATAAAAACAAAATCATCAAATATTCTTAGTAATTCACAAGATCAGAAAAGGTGAAAAAGTGTGACGTCAAGGATTCTTGAGGTCATCTTGAGGTGACAAGAGACATATGTCAATCAAGATTAAAATTAAAACAAAACGTAGTCGATGTGCAAAACAAACAAAATGTGCAAAACAACTGCATTTTTAAGATGTATTTCTACAAAGTTTCAATTTGAATCTTTGGAATTTAATTCCATAGTACCTAACACTAATAAAAACTTTAAAGTTCAACCTACTTAGTGTTTTCAAATTCCGAACTAAAAAATAATCCTCACCGAATCCTTTTTTTAATCCTTACTTAGTAATGAGAAAAACTCTTTGTGCATCTTGCATCTGAGCCATCTATTGGTTATCATAAGCAAAGAGGTTCAAAGCTTCATTGCATGTACCCAATAATTAGTATACAAAGTAGCAACATTACCAACGTTTCTATCGAAAACTAAATTAAAAAACCGTGTTATTTACAATACCTATCTAGGTTTTAAAGAATAAAGGAACAAATCTATCTGGAACTCATTTTGATCCAACTGAACCTATTTTTCCAATACACTGGACACATTTGCAACCCAAGGCCAAGACAAAATAAGACCTAAAAATCACAAGGCCTGAGAGACCTAATAAACCTTAAAAAACTAGACTGTGAACTTCCTTCGCAGGCAATGAACTGAAAAGAGCAAGGTCTTAGGGATGTTTACCTGGACTTATTGAACTAGGGCGTTGGAAGTCGGCAGTAAAATATTTTTTTTTTAAACTTGTGAAAAAAATCATTTAGTAAAGCGATTGATAGAGATGAGATGGCTTGAAACCTTTTTGTCAGTTGAAGATTATGAAAAAAAAGTTAGTTTTTTTTCATCATCGATAAATTCGGAAAGCTCTCAGACAGGAATGGGTTGTTTATTTTGAAATTGATTTTTTTTGTTAGTCATTTTTTAACAAAGTGATGGACTAAATAAAAAATATGTATTTGATACATAAAACAAAAATATTGTCTTTTTGTCTCTTTGTCTGATATTTTTAACTGACTGATGGACTAAAAAAACAAAAACTTTTTTTAACGCGTCAAAATCTTTATTAACCTGCAGTGTGTCGGCGCTTTATTTGCAGCTTGCACCACAAGTTTATACGTTTTTAACTGCTTTTCGTAGACTCTTGCCGTCCATTAAAGATTGACTTTACCGATGAAATAATGTGCGTTTTAGTTCAAGGCAAGATGTGTGGAAGGTAATATCCGTTTTTTGAGTTTAATTGGTTTGAATATTAAGATTTTATCGAAGGGAAATGTATAGGTTGGTATAAGCACGTGTAATTTTGAAATTAATGGTGATGGTTCAGGGTACAGGAGTATCTATGTGTTTGATATTATTTACTAACTGTATCCATGAAAAAAGTTTAAAAAGTTTTATCTAAAATAAAAGAACCTTCAATCAATTACACCTTATTACATCAGCTACTTGCCAGTAAAAGTCCCGTCAAAATAGGTTCAGCGATTTGTGGGGACAAACAGACCGACAGGCGACAGACAAAAAATTAAATAATGTTATTTTGGTATATATGCACCGTATATATTCATGCAGTAAAAAGCGATTAATTTAATATTACAAACAGATACTGCAATTGTATTTATATGTACAGATTTGATTACCTATATAGTCATTCTCCATTCACCTTTGTTGTCATATAGAAAGCATTGAAATATTGGTTGCATTAATAAGTTGAAAATTTTATTCAAAATTCTTATAAAAAGTTCCAGCTTATGTCACCTGATCTTTCAAACGTCAAAAAGCTCAAAATTTCAGTAGATTTAATCATAAATAACTTCAATCACGCATCACCCACGTAACATTAAGGAATTCCGGAACGTCCTTCACAACTTTATCAAAGAAGCTGCTCAAACAAGTTGCGCCGGAGTGGATGGTTTGAATTAGCGCATCGCGGCCTTGACTTTTACAAACAACTATAATTAGCAGTCAACGGCGAATGTTGCAACCGCTGACCGGCGCGATGTCGTTTACGACTATATTTCAATGTACTAATATTGGTAGCTCAACGTACTAATATTGATACAGGAACGTTTGTAAGTATGTATATTTGTAACTACATTTTTATACTTACAATTTCTTAAATGTAAAGATGTCTTAAAAACTAAAATGGCCGATTTTGTAACCAAAGACAATTTTTTGTATAGAGGAAAGCGGTTTAATGATTTTATTTTATTAAATTAACACCCTATCACTTAAGATATTTTGTCGATAGATGAATTTTTATTGTTAGTATAATGACCATGTCAATAATAAATACTAGCCCGGAAAAGAATTTTTGGTAAAAAAAAACAAAATGCCCTTAAATTGTATTATAAATCCTTTTTTGCTATAAAAACAGACGACTGATCGAACACTTCTAAAAACTTACAAAACGCGAGAGAAGCCGCGGGGGAAAGTTAGCTAGCTAGTAAAACATTTTAGGACTCTTGAAGGAACGTTAATCTATATGACCTTAGTGCTGTGAAATGCTATATGGCTGCGTAAAGGCGTTCGACAAATGCAATGCGGTGACCGTAATGGCGGGCAGTGGTTAATATTTTTAACTATTTGTCGCAATTGCGGTGTTTGATTGACCGCATCAGGCGGGCGACTGCAGCAGTCACTAGACTTCGCAGCCTGCGTAGGATCTAGACTGGACTAGATTATAAAGAGATAACATTAATCTTGTTTGTTTGTTTTTATGTTCGGGCTGATCTTCGGAACTTTTCCACCGATTTTAAAAATTCTTTCACTAATAGGTAGAGCTGACATACGCTATGCTTATTTTCTTAAATTTTGAAATTTAAAATTTAAAAAAATCTAATTGAAGCGAGAGCGGGTAGCTTCTTCAATTTATTATGTATGTATGTATGTATATGTTAGAGTTGTGTTTAGTTAGTATGGTCTTCGATCAACAGTATTGTTGATCGAAGAGTATGGTACTCAGAGTTAAGTTAGATTGTAACTACATTAAGATAGGTACGAGTATGTATTACGTTTGTTGGTGCCCTTAACATTTCGTATTACTTGTAATAACTTTTATAACATATCAATACTCAATTGAGTAGTTCTTATGCACAATAAAATGTATTAAAACGTAATAAGACTTCATTAATTTGCAATAAGATTACGCATTAATTTTAGTTTATAAAGATGGTGCGTTGAACAGGATGTTTGTGAATATATATTGAATATTAATTAAGTTATACATTAGTTATTGATAAATTAAGTTTTTTCTTGTATAATTATTATTATATTATACAAATCCTAGCCAACTTTAGGATGTCAATGTTACAGCGACGGCCAGAGTAACTAGCGATTTAATAAACTTTTCGTCAGTCAGAGACTTTTGTAAAACTGCTTAAGCCCGTACTCATAGATGTCAAATGCTTCCATATTAGAGGTATTGAATGAGTGATTTTGATGTGATGTATGAAAAATTAAGGCAATCGTTTAAGTATCGATTTAATGAACATCTCTGAGTGCGGCCGTTAAAGTCTTCCCCGCGCCAAATAACTGTCTAATAAACTGTCTAACAACTGCCTAAACTATAGTCTACAATGGTCTTCCTCATGTATTATTTTTACGGAAGAAGCAACGAAAAGCTATTTCAATTACAATCAACGAATTTCCACACAATAGAATACAAATAATAAGTATAACAAACAATACTAAATTAAAATCCTTCTGCTAAATGAGATCTCAAAGCAACAAGGCACCGGTCCATCCGATACGTTCATAATGCGTGAAGCGGCCTTCACTTACATCTGGTTCGGATATCAACAAGAAACTAGTTTAATAATAGGTTTAAATGTTGGTGAGCACTGTGGATGTTAACGAGATGGGGTAAAAACACTGACCACTATTATTACACACTGGACTGGCTGTTACTATCTATACAAATGACAGCTAATTTTGTGTGGCAATTTGAAGCGCCCCTGCGAGTGTAACTGAGCCCCTGCGAGTGAAAGAACTAATTCTGACGTTCACTGCAAGCAAATAGTACCCCTATTTGCTTGCAGTGAACGTCAACATTAATTTTAGTCACTAGTCGACTTAAGTCATAACTAATTTTAGTTCCATGGACATTCGTATCTGCCTACAGTGGCCTACAGCGCCAAAATGGCGACACTCAAATAGGCACAAAATTATTATGACAACAGCCTGTCCAGTGTAAATAATAGAGGTCAGTGGGTAAAAAGAATGAATACATCAGAGGTCCAGGTCTGAGGGTAATGAAGCTGAACGGAAATGTGCGGATCTTAACTGACAAATCACAATGCATAACGACAAGATTTTGACAATGTCAATGCATTGTTTGACAATCCCAGAGCACTGTGATGGTGAATCGGGCTCCGCATCGCTCCACTCCGTTTCTATGGTAACGTCCTAATAGGGCTTCCATTGTTAAGTGACAGCGGTGGCAACCAGTGAGTTTTTGAAAAGAGAACATTGGTGTTGTCAGTTGGCACCGTGCTTTAATTGCTTCAGTTGTAGGTCCGGGTTGTTGCATTCGTTAGACCATGACGAAAGACCATTAATCCATTAGTCTAACGCCATTAATCTTCTCTAACATATTATATCGACGAGTGAGACGAGACGAATTTTAAATTCCTTCTTTAACAAAAATCGCTAAACGCCGTGGCTACGTTTTTGCACCTCATAAAAAACATACTTTTCTTTTATTGTCATAATGTTTTGCATGTATATATATGTATGTATATATTACTAGCTGCGCCCCGCGGTTTCACTCGCGTTGTACCCGTTCCCGCGGGAATTTCGGGATGAAAAATAGATGTTGGCCGATTCTCAGACCTACTCAATATGCTCACAAAATTTCATGAGAATCGGTCGAGCCGTTTCGGAGGAGTACGCGAACGAACACTGTGACACGAGAATTTTATATATAAGAAGATGTATGTACTTCATAATGATTTCAGTGATATATAAATGTTCGAGACGAGAGTTTGCTTCTTTTTAACCTGTCTCAGTGCGAACTGCGATGATCCTTTTATTTGGTTCAATGAACTAGTTCAGTAGGTAATGGAGAATGCTAGGATAAGAGTAATTAGTAGACGTAGGTAGACTTGACAAACAAGTACTCGCTTTGTGGTGGGATATAGGACAATATTAATAGAGGGCTAGACGAGGAATATCTTATTTGATATTTCTTTTTATCTGTCGGAGCATTGTCCTATTAATAGAGGCGTCTCCTTACCTTGGCATTGAAGGAGAGCTCCTTGCAAAGCCGTATAGTATTCCGTTTAGGTGGAATCAGACGGTTAATTTTTCATGTCATTTTGCATACTCGCCAAGCCAAGATCGTTCCCTATTTTTCAAACATGGCTCGGATTTGAGATCACCAACCCACATTAGGCAAGCGTGGTGATACGCCTTATCCCCATCATTGTACTGATATGTTCGGTGAGACGAGAAGCCTTTGCCCAGCATTGGGAAATGAATTCATCAGTGAATTGATCTAACGATGTTGATCTTTCCACACCACAAGGTATCTCATTCCCACTCCGAATTAACGAAAAGTCGACACCATATTGAATGAAACTGATTGAACATTCACTCGATTGAACCGTCTGATACGACCTTATCATACAGTGAGCCACGGCGCAGACAAGTGACAGCGACGCGTTTTTTTTTAAAGAGCATATAAATAAATATAATATGTTTTTTAATTCGGTCGTCGCCTTTGCCCCAACTATTGGGTAACATAGTATAGGTTAATAGTACCAGTCACTGCCACTGGTACCGTGGCACCAAACCGTCAGTAGCAAATCGGTTGCACCGTGGCACCCCGACCGTAAGAATTAACTTAAACACTCGGCTATTCTAAGTGATAAGATATCTTACGGTTAAAATTCTGTTCCAAATCCTGTTCGAAGGGAGGACTCGAATATCTTTTTTTGCCTGAAACAAAATGAAAATAATAAACTTAGAAATAACATGCCATTGTTGGAAATCTTAACTTGATAATGTGATAACTGTTCCAAGCGAGAAACCAACTTAACAACTTGGTTATATGAGGACTACCACCTTTTTGAAATCGGTAAAAGGGGAGCATTCTGTAAACATACCATTTTACCTATTGAAAGAATTATCGAAATCGATTCATACAAACTTTTTGAATTGAATTTGACTGTACGAAGCGAAGTCACTTGGCGCGCAGCCCATTTTCCAAAAAACAAGTGATCCTTTATAAATGCAAAAGTTTGTGAGGATGGATGTACGATATGTATGGATGTATGTATGTATGGATGTAATGTATGTTTGTTACTCTTCCACGAAAAAACTACTAGACGGATTTGGATGAAACTTTACAGTAATATAGGTTATATATCAGAATAACACATGGAATACATTTTATCCCGAAATTCCCGCGGGAACGGATAGAACGCGGGTAACACCGTGGAGCGCGGCTACTTAGAATACAGGCGTTCCATTTAATTTTAACATTTTTAACATCTACCAGTGATTATTTGAAAACCCAACATAATAATATTCTATTTCCATTCAAAGACCAACAACAAATATCAAACTTCCAAACTGTAAAACCTATTTCAGAGTGAGGCGTTCAATGACGTCAGCTTTCTGAATGACGTCACGAATAGTACAGGGTGTGTTTGTGACGTCACCGTGTGCCGTGTTCACAAAGGATAATACCTATTTTATGTGATACTAGCAACGCCCCGCGGTTTTACCCGCGTTTGTGGTCGTTTCTGTGGGAATTTTGTAATGATAGTATCCTTTAATTTTGTTCTTGTATGTGGATATCCAATACAAGAATAATTAGATTTTTTATTTGAATACCACTGTTTACACGCCCATGCGGCCATGATGCAAGTTAACTTTCTGTTGTACTCACTGGTGTAAATCAGCCCTAAGTTGTACCTATTTGACGCGTAGTTTAAACTCGGTTTGCATTTTGTAAATTAATTAATCTAAACAAAGGCCTCTCATCTCACTGAAGATATCAGTACAGTGAAGATAAGGCATAATCACCAACGCTTGCCAAATGCGGGTTGGTTATCTCAAACCCGAGCCATGTTTGAAAAGTTTTTAAAGGTTTTCGCTCTAACCGGGAATTGTAACCAGGACCTCAGTCTTGGCAGGTGAGTGCACATACCACTAGACCACCGAGACGGAACGACGAAAAAGGATGGTAAGAATCAAAAGAATTAATCATTTCAAAGCTCTTAACTCAAAGGTGAATGATACCGGATTTTCCGTAACTGAAGAAAAAAAAAACTAGAAATAAACGTTCAGTGCGGACTGAACGGGGACTCGCGGAAATAGGTCAGAGTGTTCTGACAAGATGTTCTTTTTGCACTCTTTTGCCAACGTCTTACTGTTACTTCGAACTGGGAAGTTTGGACGCGGTTTGATGATTTTCTTTTTGTAACTCATTAGTGTAGGGTAAGTCAAAGTTCGGAGACAAATTATCTATAAAAATAATATCTGTAACTATTTATTTTTAAGGTATAAAAAATATATAAACTTATAGGTAAACTATCAAAAATTATGTGAGCTTATTCAGGAATCATTGAAGTTCAAAAGATTGCGCATAAATAATGTCTTAGTCTTAGTCAAGTCAGATCTCAAACCACAGCCATAATTGAGAATTAATGTACTAAAGTAAAAAATAATGATACCTATATTTATTTAATGTCTACCTGTCCATACAACAGAAAGGTATAAACACTTGCAACTGTCAGTTCACGTACGTAGGTCAACATTCCAGTAGATCACGGGTCAAAGTGAACATGCCTCAAACATTAGACTGAGTATCACATCAATCAATGTAGGATTAAAATCATAATTAAAAAGTGATTTTTATCATTTAATAGTCTAGTATTTGGAGTGAACTTTGAAGGGTTTTATTTGGTACTTAGGCAGCGGTAGAGTAGAGTTACTGTCAGATAAAAAAAACAACAGGTAATTAATCAATTAGTTGTCAAAATGCTGCGCAAGGTTGAGGTTTAGTATGACAGTGTGAAGTTCATTGATAACAACGTACAGGTAGGGTCAACTTGGACGGGTGGCCGATAGTGGCATTTTTATCTAAGTACCATGCTTCGGAAAATTGTCGGTCGTGGTTTTTTTAATCGATTGATCAACTTGGAGACCTTTAGGTGGTCTAAAAACTCAAACCGGATTGGCCACTAATCTACTTGAACTTATTGATTTAATCAATCAGCATTTATAAGCTTTATTCAAGTGCCTAATTATTATTCAGAGAATTTTATATTTGGAAAAAATACTTATATTAACTCTAGCAAAGTCTGAGGCGTTGTCCTAATAGAACGCGAATGCGCGATGCGAGCGATGCGACCATCGCGTGTTCGCGCGACGTCAAAAACTGGGTGTCCTAATAGAACGCGAATAGGCGATTACGCGAATCATACCACGCCGACGTTTTCGCACGAATTTCAATTAGGACACCTATTCAAATTCAATATGTTTGATCGCGCGTTCGTACGAACTAAGTTCGCGCGAATAGGGTTTCAAACATTTGAGTCGCGCGACCGCGTCGTGCGATTGTCAGTTATGACACCTATTAGAGTTAGATATGTTTGATCGCGCGTTCGTACGAGTAAAATTCGCGCGAACTGACGATGATCGCGCATTCGCGTTCTATTAGGACAACGCCTGACGATTGAAAAATCATAATAAAAAGAAATGCCTCCTCCAAATTTCTCTCCTCCTTGTCACATCACTGGTGGCAAGGTAACACCCGGGATTGGTCCACGAAAATGGCGGCGAATCGCGCGGTTTGCTTCGAATCAGCCGTAACGAGGTTCAGAGCCACCAATCTAAGAAACGACGGATTAACAGGATAACTTCCTGCTAATCATCTTTACATCCATTTGGAAGATCGGAAAATTATTGTAGGACACTTGTTAGGACAGATGACAGATGTCAATGTAACAATTTTAATATTCGTGGCTTTCTGTAATCAAATTATTTCACTTGGTATCTATTGTTTTCACGTATTACGCACATAACTGCACATACACCCAGTGTCGATTCTTCGGTGGTCGAAAACACCGCGTTGGCGGTCGATTTCGATATAACTGTCAAAGAGTGACTTGTACAACTCTTCAAGAGCTTTCAAATGACATAGGTCATGTCACTGTTGAGCAATACCATCAGGGTCAACTGCATATACACCCAGTGTCGATATTTCGATGGTCGAAAACACCGCGTTGGCGGTCGATTTCGATATAACTGTCACAGAGTGACTCGTACAACTCTTCAAGAGCTTTCAAATGACATAGGTCATGTCACTGTTGAGCATTAGGATCAGGGTCGGTACTTCGGTATAGCATAGCCCAACTCCATTCTTCCGTGGTCGAAAACACTAAGTTGGACGGCGATTTCGATATAATTATCAAAGAGTGACTTATAAAACTTTTTATGAGCTTTCAAATGATATGTGTCATGTCACTGTCGAGCAATACGATCAGTGTAGATTCTTCGGTGGTCAAAAACACCGAGTTGGCCGTCGATTTCGATATAACTGTCAAGGAGTGACTTGTAAGAGCTTTCAAATGACATTAGTCATGTCACTGTTGAGCAATACGATCAGGGTCAACTGCACATTAGTGCACATACACCTAGTGTTTTTTCTTCGGTGGTCGAAAACACCGAGTTTGGCGTCGATTTCGACATAACCATCAAAAAGTGACTTGTAAGAGCTTTCAAATGCGTAAGTCATGTCACTGTTGAGCATTCCGTCCAGGCTCCACAGCACCTCCAGTGGTAATTCTTCGGTGGTCGAAAACACCGAGTTGGCCATCGAATTCGATATAACTGTCTAGGAGTAACTTGTACAACTCTTCAAGACCTTTCAAATGACATGAGTCATGTCACTGTTGAGCATTGGGCAGGCTCCATAGTTACCTGCCCGAGGTCCTTAATTTTTACATTTCTGGAGCGTGTAGATCAATAACGGTTTGGAATATGGAAAAAGTGGATAGAATTAAAGTTATAGAGAATTTTATAAGCTTTCATTTCATCATACACTTTTTTTTGCTACATTGCACCGTTTTTCAGATATTCGCGAAAAACACTTTTTTTTGACATTTGACCTTGAAATTTAATAGTTGCGCACACCCTACCATCGGTAGGTTTTGAGACAACTTTTAGGGTGTCAATATACAAGTATTTACAGATTTACAGCTGGGTATCTCGAATTCCGCAATTCTTACCTAATTTAAGCTTATATGACTGCACTGCGATTATGATAGAGTACCTAAATTGAACTGACTTAAAATGAGGATTTTTCTTATTTGGCGTAGGAGGATACAAATGATAAAAAAAAAGGTGAAACTTTCATCTATACTAATAAAGAAGGTGTTAGCTTTTTGTTTGTTTGAACACGCTAATCTCAGGAACTAACAGTCCGATTTCAAGACTAAGCTCATAGCCTATAAGCGGAAACGGGAAACGCGGGTAAAACCGAGGGGCGATGCTAGTAAGTAAAGCGCAGAACACACTGCGGGCCCGTGTGACTTTCATACAAGGAATACAACGTCAAGCGACCCGCAACCGACACGTATTCGCACTATGTGTGACTTGCGCCTAAATAAGCTGAACATTACCTCACCGTAACGACCACTCTAACCGAATCAAGTGGCATTTTATCCGGAGATCAATAAATAATCGATGACATTGACCTCTCAGCGAGTCAAGGAGAAGTTCACATGATATTTATTAACAAGAAGAGTAATCAGTAACGTGTCGTAATCATATTTTGCAGATACAGGTGCTTCCGAGGGCACGTTAAGCCGTCGGTCCCGGTTACTTTCTACGGATAGTAGTCGTTACATGAGCCACGTCAGAGGCCTTTGGCGGCTCTATAGACCATCCACTCGGTGAAGAAAAAGAAGAAGAAGAAGAAAGATACAGGAAATATTTAAATTTAGAAGTATGAGTCTGTGAAGAGACTGAGTTTAGGCCTACTGTATTGTCAATCACTATGTAGGTGGCGTGTGCATAGAAGCCGAGTGGAGCCCGATTTACCAATCAGAGAGCATTGAGATTGTCAAACAACTCATTGACAGTGTCAAAATCTTTTCGTAATGCATTGTGATTGGTCAGTTGAGCTCTGTACAGTAGCGATGGGCGTTAAATCAACGAACTAGTTGAATCAACTGTTGACGTTCAATCAACGCTTCAACGGTTTATCATTAACTGATCAACTAGTTAAATTCGTAAACGGCTAAAAGTAAGTGTCGGTTTTTTGTATCAACGCGCAAAGCAACGTCAACGCTTAAACGTAGCCGTATTACACAAAACTTCGTTAAACTTCGTTTATCCTCGCGATTTCCGAAGGTTTTACTAAAGTGAACTCTAAATTCAACGGAATTGTATTGTTATTCCCATAACCGCGTTACGGTTACGTTACGGTCGTTTACTCTAGTTAAATAAACGAAGTTATCAAACTAAAACAAAGAAGTTGATGCGTCAACTAGTTGAAGAATTAACTAGTTAATCAACTAGTTGATGAACGAACGTCAACGGTCTCGTTTCGTTAACGAAAAAAGCTTCAACGACCTACCACTACCGTACAGCTCCACTCCGCTTCAACCGAAACACCGCTTTACACTAACTGGTTAAACGCGAATAAAACAGTATCCTGTCGGTCTAACAAAAGTAGTCGGTACAAATAACGAGTTTACTAGCTGAGAGTTATCGCAGCCCATTGGCATAGTGGCAGTGAGAGCGAGTGTCGGGGGTTGTGGGTTCGATTCCCGCCGGGAGTAAACAATATGTAAATACAGTTGTTGGCGACGACGTCTGGTTGTCAATTATTTATCCTCATAAAGTACTTGTGTATGTATATGTAATAGTATCCGTTAGTTATATTCCATAATACAAGCTTAGAGCTTAGTTTGGGTCTAATTAACCGTGAGTGAATTTGTTCGGGTATATTTATTTATTCGGAAACTCCATCGCGTCAAGTGCAGTGTGTAGAGCACCTGTAGCAATTTCATTGCTGGCATATCTTCCTTGGCTCACAAACACCATATCTCAGTGAAATTCTTTATAAATTGTATTTCAAAACATACAATAATTTATGTTGTATGTTATAAACGAATTTGTAAAAATTGTAAACATGTTTGACAATTGACAGCTGACAAGTAATATAACTAGGACTTTGACGTTTCCTTCTTAGTTTGTCAGCCATTGATCGATCAATCGATAATAATTATTTAGTCGATATTAACAATCTGTTTGTTATAAAAACGTCAAAGTTGCTTGACAGCTGTAATGTCAGTTTGCAAGTATATAAGGAGGAAACGCATGTCATTCCCTCTTTTTTTGTACTCGTTCACCTTTAATTCGTGTTGTCTGCACGAGCTTCGGAACTAGGGTTGCCAACTCTCGAAAGGACTAACCCGGGAGAATTTGTGGCTGTGGCGGCTAACAGAAAGTCATTGTTTAATGTTTAAATTTATATTTATTTTGCTTACGAGCAGCATCCAATATTTGACGGTTTTTCATCACAAAATCATAATTTTTTTTACAAGAAAAATCTAAGGTTTGTTAGAATTTGTAAACACGCATTCACACTACACTGAATGATTGCAATGAATCGAATAAGACTAGAGAACAACAAGTGACAAACGCGCGGCAAGCCAGTACGCGGGATGTATAGGTGCGGACTGCGCGGTGCCTATCTCTATCACGCACTCACGCGAGGCGCACGCGGCGCGTGTGACAGAGACAAACACCGCCGAGCCAACAACGTCGACGGCGCGCGTACGACTCGCTCGTGCGAGATCGGCACCGGAGCGATACCTACACGATGTTTTGGCCGCAAAATGAGTGAATAGCGACGATCGAGTGACGGATGCATTTATTTTTTAGAAAAACCGGAGAAATTATTGCTCTCCGGGAGGTCGGGAGGCTAACCATCATTACCGGAGTCTCCCGGGTAATCCGGGAGGGTTGGGAAGCCTATTCGGAACCCAGTAGAACTGGTAAGAGTTGTGTCGTTTTCGCCCTTTAGATTCATTAAACTAATCAATGCTGTGGATTTATTTAGTGTTACAGTGCCATTTAACAATCCATCTTGTGCGTATTCTGGATGTGAGGTGAATTGCGGGACCACGCCGGGTAACCACATGTGTGTGTGCCGCGTGTGCGAATCATGGTTCCTTTACAGGACGCTTAGGCCTTTTATTTTCACTTCATCCATCACCTGCTAGCCTTTGCACAATGCACTAAACCTAAGCCCTTGCATTAAACCAAATTATTTGCAGTTTTAATATTTTTTATAACCTCGTGTCCTTTTGGTGTTCTCGCTTAGGTGATCACGTCTCCATTTATTACCCCCATGCCTGGTTTATTTTGCAACCTATTTAGCTTTGCTTTATCACATTCCAATCCGGGGTTTCCACCGGTGGGTTTCCACCGGCGGGGTTCATCCGACGGGCTGCACTTAGTGGAGTTTCCTGTTTGGGGTCATCGGTATAACCGCATGTGCGGTTAACCTTGTTGGCCCAAGCCGGACTCCCACTGCTGGGCGCAGCGACGGCGGATCGCCAGCGAGCCACCACACCACGCTTGTCCGATAACCTAAAAAGATAAGTCTCCCATTTTCATTCCCCGGGAGACTGCCTGCGCCTTTTTAGTACGACCCTGAGTTCTTTCTTAATTTAAAAGTTCATGTATTTAATTACTTTTCATTCTATTAACGTGTTGTTGTAAATTTTTTTTTTATTAAATTGTTCTAAATTAGAGTTTTCTCTTATTTTACCCGACTGAACCTAACTTAGGTAGGTAGGTTTTAGTCTATTTTAAAACACGTTATAGTGGCGCCCTTCCCTTTACGAACTCAAAAGGCCAGACAGTCCTCCTTATTTTATATTTTTATTGTTTTTTTGTGTTTTGTGTGTGTGTGAAAAAATAGTGTCAGTATTTGTGTTTTACGGTGGGAGATCCTTTGGTGCGAGGCTCGAACGGGGTAGTACCACCCTCCTGTCAGGTTGAGCCTTAAGCTTTTTAGCCTAAGGTAGTCAGGAGAGCCGTCTCAAAGTACAAAGCACCCCGAGCGCTAAGAACTTGCTGCTCCACCAGTATATCTGTTTTTTCCCAACGGGTTTTCTGATTTACTGGTTAATTTACCTTTATATATTTTTTGTTAATTAACTTTTGAAACTTATTTTAGTTTCTTTGAAACTTAATTTTAATATTTAAGTTTTTCTAAACTTAATTTTATTTGTTGTTTCTTAACTTTTGAAACTTAAATTTGGTATTTTAAGTTTTTCTAAACTTAATTTTACTTACTTTTTTTGATATTCGGCCTTTATAATTGGCAATTGTTAACTATTTTGTTTTTTTTATATACCTCACACACACACACACACTTTGTATTCGTTTGGGTGACTTACTGTTAAGTTATTTAATCCTAAGCGAGAACTATAATTTATTTACGGTACAACTCTTATCAGTACGCTCGTTGGTAGTTTTTTTTGCATTCTTTATTTATTTCTTGTTAATAGCTTTTGCATTAACTATTTATGCCTTAATAAGGCAGAGCTGCTAGTATATGAAGTAGCCCTTTGTGGTTCAGCACCAGCTGATACGGTGTCTGAATTTTTCTTTGCATTGTAAAAGTAATTTTTTGTCTTGCAAAAACGTATGACACGTTTATTTTTTTCTTATTGTTAAAGTAATTGTTTTACTTTAAGTAAGGTTATGAGAAGTAGTATTTAGGTGTTTCTAAGGATTGACTGGAAACATGGGTGAAAAAGGAAAAGAATAATTTGAAATAATATTTATTACTTTGCTTAGCTTGAGGTGATAGACATAGTGTAATGGAGATTGGCAGAAGGCTATTATGGCAAATCGTGGTGTTTGTCCACGTCAGGTGTTTTATGTGGTTTTTATTAAACCAATGTGGTTGGACTACGGCGTTCTGCCTGTAGTGAGCTGTGACGGAACCCTCGGTATTTTATATGGTCTTTGCCATATCTTCCGCTTGGTGTCATCGGTATTAACCGCAAGTGCGGTTAGCCTTGTTGACCCAAGTCGGCTTTTTTCTTTGTCATTAATGACATTGAACCGTATGGGCTAGTTGCAGAGTTTGTTTTTTATTTCGCCTGTTTGCTGTGGTCGACGCCTAATCCTTACTATTGTCTTCCCCGGGCTTAGTACACTATGTTTACTGTTTAACCATTTTTGGTCATTACCATTTACTTTTCCTTTGTCACTATGTCATTATGTAAAAGATTTACATAACATTTTTTTTATATAATTCTTTATACTTTTACAACTATTCATTTTTAATTTTTAAGATGGTACTTCCATTTTATTATTATTATTAAGTACTTAATTTGTTTATGCTTTTACATTGGAACAGTTTAGTAGTAATAGTTTGTTTTTTCCTAGTTCAAAGTATGTTAATATACTTTTATATATCCTAGTTCAAAGTACTTCAATATACTTTTGTATTTTTTTAATTTTTGCTCTTTTTCTACTTTCTGTAAAGAATTTTACTGAGGTAAAATTCTTGTCTGCGAAGGGAGATATGTAGCAATTTCATTGCTGGCATATCTTCCTTGGCTCACAAACACCATATCTCAGTGAAATTCTTTATAAATTGTATTTCAAAACATACAATAATTTATGTTGTATGTTATAAACGAATTTGTAAAAATTGTAAACATGTTTGACAATTGACAGCTGACAAGTAATATAACTAGGACTTTGACGTTTCCTTCTTAGTTTGTCAGCCATTGATCGATCAATCTATACTAATATTATAAAGCTGAAGAGTTTGTTTTGTTTGTTTGTTTGTTTGTTTGTTTGTTTGTTTGTTTGTTTAAACGCGCTAATCTCAGAAACTACTGAACCGATTTGAATAATTCTTTCACTGTTAGATAGTCTATTTATCGAGGAAGGCTATAGGCTACATTTTATCCCGAAATTCCCACGGGAACGGGCACAACGCGGGTAAAACCGCGGGGCGCTGCTAGTCGATAATAATTATTTAGTCGATATTAACAATCTGTTTGTTATAAAAACGTCAAAGTTGCTTGACAGCTGTAATGTCAGTTTGCAAGTATATAAGGAGGAAACGCATGTCATTCCCTCTTTTTTTGTACTCGTTCACCTTTAATTCGTGTTGTCTGCACGAGCTTCGGAACCCAGTAGAACTGGTAAGAGTTGTGTCGTTTTCGCCCTTTAGATTCATTAAACTAATCAATGCTGTGGATTTATTTAGTGTTACAGTGCCATTTAACAATCCATCTTGTGCGTATTCTGGATGTGAGGTGAATTGCGGGACCACGCCGGGTAACCACATGTGTGTGTGCCGCGTGTGCGAATCATGGTTCCTTTACAGGACGCTTAGGCCTTTTATTTTCACTTCATCCATCACCTGCTAGCCTTTGCACAATGCACTAAACCTAAGCCCTTGCATTAAACCAAATTATTTGCAGTTTTAATATTTTTTATAACCTCGTGTCCTTTTGGTGTTCTCGCTTAGGTGATCACGTCTCCATTTATTACCCCCATGCCTGGTTTATTTTGCAACCTATTTAGCTTTGCTTTATCACATTCCAATCCGGGGTTTCCACCGGTGGGTTTCCACCGGCGGGGTTCATCCGACGGGCTGCACTTAGTGGAGTTTCCTGTTTGGGGTCATCGGTATAACCGCATGTGCGGTTAACCTTGTTGGCCCAAGCCGGACTCCCACTGCTGGGCGCAGCGACGGCGGATCGCCAGCGAGCCACCACACCACGCTTGTCCGATAACCTAAAAAGATAAGTCTCCCATTTTCATTCCCCGGGAGACTGCCTGCGCCTTTTTAGTACGACCCTGAGTTCTTTCTTAATTTAAAAGTTCATGTATTTAATTACTTTTCATTCTATTAACGTGTTGTTGTAAATTTTTTTTTTATTAAATTGTTCTAAATTAGAGTTTTCTCTTATTTTACCCGACTGAACCTAACTTAGGTAGGTAGGTTTTAGTCTATTTTAAAACACGTTATACACCTTATTACTATCGCTAATTCTAAGTTAGTACCTAGGGTATTTCTTTATTACTAGCGTCATTTTGATCATTTTTATGATTCAAACATTACAGGTAAAACAAGTTTTTGTAAAACCATAAATAATTACAGGTTATAAACGCTTATTGACCGTGTTTATTTAATAAAATTATAATTAGTTAATCTCTTCACGGAAAATTACATTTATATATATTAAATTAAACTTATTTGGGATGATTCGTTGACCTTTAGTTTTTCTATTACTATTATTTATCAATTTGTATTTGGATTATAAAACTTGAGACGAAATTAAATTAATGTTCCGTTTATGGTTTTAAGGAATGCAGATTACCTTAAGTTGCTCTTCAAACATCATTAACGAGTATTACGTATTGAACTATTTATTAATTCCTTTTACTATATACAGCAGCGTCCCACAAATTTAGCGGTTCCTGTAGAAATGAATGAATGAATGAACGAATGAATGAATGAATGAATTAACACAGGTTTATATTTTAAGGGTATTTTAATTACAACCGATTAAGGAGAATCAGGAGAGAACTCATGCAAACTCTTGCGGAGTACCTATTCTTACGAATTAAATGAAAACCATGATCAACCAAAGATATTGAAATCACTTTGTTATCCTAACCTAGAAAACACAATTTTTAACATTACTCACAGAGCAAATATCCCATATTTACCACAGATTGCCTCATAGATACTGCCTTCCAATTTAGCTAGTTAAGAAATCTACGAGTATTTGTCTTATCATCTCCGAGTATTTGGCAAAGAACAATTGGCAGAAAACTGTGAGGAAAAAACATAGAGTTGCGTGTCTATGCCTATATTTGACTAAGGTGTTGAAAAAATTAAAAGCAATTTTAATTAAGAGTTTAAGCTATGGTTTTAAGAGCTTTGTATATTTGCTGTAGTAATTAAACAGATGGACATACGAAGGATCTTATTTTAAATCTTATTTTTTCCTTCAGGCAAATTGGCTCAGAGCGGAGAACCAATAATTTGCATAGTGTTTAAAAAGAGTTTTGGGTGTATATAAATAAGGTTTTTACAAGTGAACCGTTTTAAAACCCATGTAGTGAAGCGCAAGACACACATAGTGCGGCTGCGGGCCAGGTGCGGGCCAATGTGACCGCAGTAGCAGGCAGCCACTACCGACTGCAAGCACCACTACTAGTTCCTATGAATCTCTTTGTTTCGGGCGCGGCGACACTGCTGCTTGCATTCGGCAGTTTCTGTCTACTGCCGCTGTCGCTACCGAAAATTCCAACATATTCACTTGCAAGGCTGTAAAATATTTCAGTGCTAAAATAAACCTGCTTACTAGAAACATATTTTTAACATTAAATGCCATAATTTGATTCTTTTATCAGCTCGTTACTTGAAATCTATTCTGTAGGTTTATAAATAAACCGTGTATTGAGCTCTTGTATTGAGAAGGCTTATTAGTTATTATAAACAAAGTAGCTACATACGTTCAAATTGACGGTCCCGTTTGTTTCAATCGTAAGACTATCGACGGTCGTCTGACGGTCTACTTATACCGTGTTGACCAGTTGTCTACTCAAACTTAGTTTGTGAAACTTTTAATAACTTGGCAATACTCTGACTACTGTAACATCATATGAATGACATTATGTCATTACAATAAAATAATAAAATCAAAAATAAAATTAAGTATAAATAATGATAATAATAGCAGTGATTTCCGTGATGATACCTACATTACTAAATTTTTAACCGATTTAGATTTTTCCGAAATGGCCCCAAAGAAATATAGTAGTCGATGTTACTTAAAGAGCTTCTTTTATTATTTCGTTATTTGTGTCTCACTAAAACTAAGTTACTCTAAACTAGGTTTTTATATCCATAGACTAATCAAATCAAATAAAAAACATGCCTTCATTAATGGTGTTGTAAATGGAGTCAATCTGTTCGCTCTCAACGCTCTGCAGGCTGTCATCCTCATTATAATCCTGGGTTTCTTGCACTTCTTCTATTTGGTCTTCTTCTTCTTCTTCTACAACTTCTTGAGGTTGCAATTTCTTCTCTTCTTTTGGCTTCATGGGAAGGATCTCCTGTATCGAAGGAGGTCTCACGTGACTCGCTCGAATCCCCAACTTTTTCTGAATAAACGCTTCCAATATTTGCTTCGTAATTTTATTCTGCCTCGCCAACTCATTGAAATCTGTGGAAGATGAAAACAGATAAAAATGACTACGCGCCAATTATAAAGAAGGAAGGAAAGAGACAAATTTCGAATATAGAACGTCATTTTTATCTGGTTTCCTCTTTCAGGACTCATTCGCTAGAGTTTTTAATGCGCGCTGAAATAGAACGAACGCGTCACAAAGTAGAAGTTTATACCAATAATTTTCTCAATACAAGCAATATGTTAAACATTGGGTGTGGAGCAAAAAAAGATATTATACGCCTTATTATTATTTTACAAAAGCGTGAAAAAAGGCTCGAGCGAATGAGGCCGTAGTAAGAAAAAAGAAAAATACTAATGAGGTTAAAGGACTCTTTGAATTATGAGAGGTATAGATAATAAATTACATGTTTTATTTTTTTAGATGTTAAGTATGCGGGCGCCATCGCCATTATTTATTTATTTTTCATAGATATCTGGTTTTCAATGATTGGGATCATTGACCATGGTCCATGTCCTATTTATATTCAAATTATGGGGTCAACGTTTTGTGGCAATAAGGAATAGACACCGAAAAAATAGGTATACTATAATATACACTACAAATCCTGTTCTTTCTTGTATTTTTAACGGTATCTAGGAGTCACTGATCTGTTATTTATTACTTTACGAGTAATATTTTAATATTAAGGCAATGTGCATATTTTAGAAAACACTTGGAAAATAAATTAATTCTACCAACCATACCAAGTAAATCGTCAATTTTACTAAATGCCCTACACTGAGCCGTCAATTTAATGGACAATTAATACATGTCAAAGATCACTAATTAACCTCTTTCAAATAATAATCACGTGTCGATAAGTAGCCCGAGGTAGCTCGGAAGACACATACGACCTTTTTCATAAACGCTTATTAAAAACATTTTAGCTATCAAATCATTGGTCCCTTTCCAACATACGCCATTGTCTAAAGAACAAAAGAGATAAAACACTTTATAACAATTTTTGAAACTGCGTTTACGGAAACACTTTTATTTTACATTTTTATCTGACGTTTCGGCCCCTTCACAGGAACCGTGATGACAGAAGACTGTATCCGTAAACGTATAGTTTCAATTCATAATGAGTAAGAGAATGAGTAGTGTTCGCTTTAACTTAAGAACCCAGTAAGTACTTTAGAACAATGTGTTAGTTAAAGAGCGTTTATTCCTAACTAGCAGCGCCCCGCGGTTTTACCCGCGTTGTGCCCGTTCCCGTGGGAATTTCGGGATTTTTTTTACATAAAAACCTTCCTCTTGAATCACTCTACCTATTACAAAAAACAGCATCAAAATCCGTTGCGTAACTTTAAAGATTTAAGCATACAGACAAACAGACACGAAACAGAGACGACTTTATTTCATACTATGTAGTGAAGCAGTTATTATATAGATAAATATCATTAAAGAAACACCGGAAAAATCAAAACAGACCTATTGAAAAAGCAATAACACAGTTATCTACTTAAAATATAACATCCTCTCCTTTTAATTACAGGGCTGAGTTAAATTATTGTTTTTAAACTCATTGTTTGTTATGAAACCTCCGGAAGGGCCCAAGGAGGTTGCAACCTTATGTTACTATTCTTAATTTGTAACAATATGCAGTAAAGAGGTTGGATTAATCACCAATGAAGGTTATAAATCCTACTTCTTCTTTCGCGGCTTATAATTATCATTTTAAGGCTTCATATACCCAAAGGACACTCGACATAATTAGGAGCCTACAAATGTCACTACAATTTTAATATTAAACTTTAAAATTGATTTAAGTTCCGATAATTCAAGCGGGAATATTGAAGTCAATTTATGATAGGAAATATAGTTTCAGAATTGACTCGCCTCTTTGGAATCAGTTGCTGTCCTCGTGTAAATCAACCCTTAAGTACCTACCTACACCAAAACCAAAAATCTCATAAAAATAATTATAAGAGAAGTCAAATGAGATCATAAAATTGAAATATTTTTTAATAATAAATTCATTCTGGTTTCTTAAGTTTAAGCGAACATTACTCATTTTGAATTGAAACTACGTTTACGGATACACTTCGCTTTTATTTTACACTAGCAGCGCCCCGCGGTTTTACCCGCGTTGTGCCCGTTCCCGTGGGAATTTCGGGAATTTTTATACATATCTATATATACCTTCCTCTTGAATCACTCTACCTATTACAAAAAACCGCATCAAAATCCGTTGCGTAATTTTAAAGATTTAAGCATACAGACAAACAGACAAACAAACAGACAAAAATAGCGACTTTGTTTTATACTATGTAGTGATTTTACATTTTTATCTGACGTTTCGGTTCCTTTACAGGAACCGTAAAAATGTAAAATAAAATCGAAGTGTACCCGTAAACGTAGATTCAATTTAAAATAATAATAAATTGTTAAGGTGCTTTGCCTTCAAGAGTCAAATATCATCCGATAATATAGAAAAAATAAAATTGAAAAGGCAACATTAAATCGTTGAAATATAAATATTAATGGGTGCCATTAACATTAATTTCTTATCTACTATATAAAAATAAGTCGGGTTTTCCTCCCTGACGCTATAACTCCAGAACGCACGAACCGATTTCCACGGTTTTGCATTCGTTGGAAAGGTCTCGGGCTCCGTGAGGTTTATAGGGAATAAAAATCTCAAAATTCCCACGGGAACGGGGGCGCTGCGGGTGAAACCACGGGGCACAGCTAGTGTGATTATAAATAAAATATTTCAAATACTTATTTCAATTGCCAACTATTATAATCTACCTATACTCGTACACTCACTAAGAACATAAAGGGGCTATACCATTTCTAAAACGTAAAGAATCTAGTTTTTAAAGGTCATTTGTTTGAAATTTTAATACATATCTATTTATCTAATCGTCTGTATTATTAAATGACAGATTCCATAATCTTTTAATAAAAACTAGTCATGTTTATAGCCAAAAAGAGGTCTTTAACCTTAGTATTTAACCTTTCTGATGGACCATAAACAAAATGTTTT
The DNA here is from genome assembly GCA_963082685.1 of Cyclophora albipunctata. NCBI lineage: Eukaryota > Metazoa > Arthropoda > Insecta > Lepidoptera > Geometridae > Cyclophora > Cyclophora albipunctata. The sequence continues at coordinate 7,698,736 of OY720123.1, forward strand.
ATTACAAACCTATTATTTGCAATGAAGAAATTTAAAAAGAGAATAAATTAAAAAGGTGAGCGACCTTTTTTGTTAATATGTCATTTCGACCCATCTTCGAAACCGAACAATTTCGCATGTCCAAAATAGGTGTTAAATATGCGCTCAATAAGGCTTAAATGGATTGTTTTAAGCGTTAATAAACCTTACGTTTTATCTGGCGTTTAAACAATTTCCATTGACTAAGATATTATATTATGTACATACTTACACTACAGCAATAACACTCGGTTACATATAAGGCAATGCATTTATACGGTTTATTCTGTAGCTGTTGTTTATCACATATTACCAATGAACTTTTTAATGAAATCCGAGATCTTCTTTAGTTTATTGTTTTGGAAATGTAATATGAAAATCTAGAGTTAAAAACATTTGTGGAAATAATTTACTGCCATTCAAAATTTAAAATATTTGTCCATTTTACAAGAATTTGAATTCAGAACATCAAAAACAAAAAAAACAAAACTAATGAAACCATAGACAGCTGTAATAAAAGATAATAAACTTTTTTGTTAGCTGCAAACAATAAAATGTTCTATTTTCAAACGCTTCGTGACTTTGCGCCGTTAACCAAAGTCGCACCTATTTCATTAATAGAATAGCCCAATAGACGATCTCACTTTGTAATTAAGGTTGTTTTTAGCTTCATAACACTTGTTAAATGACTATCACACTGCTATAAACTTTAATATGCCTTTGCTAAGCGAATATAAGCTTTATGCGGTAAAACATTCAATGTAAACTTTGGCAGGTGAAAGTACATGTTTTTTGTTTTTTTTAGTTAGGTGCTATTGATGAATGAGACGAGTTGAAGGTCAGAAATCAATTTAAAAGTTGCACGGTACATCATATTAAAGACAACTTAACTTATAGACAATAGTCAAAGATAAACCTCTAACTTATGAATAATTAAACAACAATAAAATGGAATTTCATATTGTTCCGTGAAAAATATACATGGACCAATAGTGTTAAGTAGAGTTCGTTATTTTTTAAGTACCTTCAGAAACCTAGCCTAGCCTGAAGTACCTTTTTCAAGTAAAAGGGGTAAAAATCGTTTTTTTTAAGTATCCAAAATTATAGTGTAAGAGCTGATATTCAAAGTTCTTTTTCAAATAAGTGTCACCCGCCTCCAACATTTGCAGATTTGCAGATTTCCCCCACATTCGTTTCTTATTTCTAATAATCATCTTATTACGTATATAATAAATTGTCTTAAACTTCCTTAACACTGCTAATAACACTTCAACCAATAATCATTTAGAAAGCCAGTTACAGACAATAGTAATACTCATATTGGATAACGTTGCACTTGACCTAAATGCATGGCCCACGACTCATTACATCGAAGTATCGTGCGCTAACAATTAGCTTGTGAAGGAAGCTTTATTGAATATTAGCTGTTTTAAAGTAGCAATGATTAAACATTGATTGTGTGTAATGATTGTTATATAAGACTAGCTGCGCCCCGCGGTTTCACCCGCGTTGTACCCGTTCCCGCGGGAATTTCGGGATGAAAAATAGACGTTGGCCGATTCTCAGACCTACTCAATATGCTCACAAAATTTCATGAGAATCGGTCGAGCCGTTTCGGAGGAGTACGCGAACGAACACTGTGACACGAGAATTTTATATATAAGATTAATAGTACAGTATACTATGTTAATAGCGTTCATTTAGTATAACAAGATCCCGGTGATTTTAGTCCTTACTTACGTAGGTATAATCCCATTACTGGGCAAAAGCCTTCCCCCATTCACTCACTCACTTATATCATAAAACATATTAATGTCCTTTTTTCTGATGACTGAAACATACAAAGGGGTGCAAAGTTTTGAAAAAAGAATTGTGAACATTAGCTCTTCAACTATAATTCTATATTCTTTTTTTTAAAGCTCCATTTAGCGTCCTTGTAACTTCAATAGATTCAAAACTTACCTACTCCATTACATTATATTATCTCTTTACTAGCTGTGCCCCGCGGTGTTACCCACGTTGTAGCCGTTCCCGCAGGAATTTCGGGATAAAATGTATTCGATATGTTATTCTTATGTATAATCTACATTACTGTAAAATTTCATCCAAATCCGTTCAGTAGTTTTTGCGTGAAAGAGCAACAAACATACATCCATACATCCATACATATGTACATCCATCCTCACAAACTTTCGCATTTATAATATTAAGTAGGATATTATATTATATCTGATATTTTTTAATCTACACTAATATAATAAAACATGAAGGATTTATTGTTTGTTTGTTTGAACGCGCTAATGTCAGGAACTACCATTCAGATGTGAAATTCTATTTGTAATGGATAGCCACATTCAACGGAAAACCTTTTTTTCATCCTGAAATACCCACGGGATCGGGATTCAACGCGGGTAAAACCGCGGGCGCTGCTAGTATTCTTTTTATAAATAAGTTCTTGGTAGAATATAACCACTATTTATTATATGAGATGCTTATTAAAATTACAACATATCATAGTTAGTTGTGCCGTGAACTTTATCAACTGGTTAATTTACTATAGACACCGTCTTCGGGTGTTGAAACTATAATAATACCTTTTGCATGAAGTATAATGTAATAGAGTTTAACACAGAATAATAGTAGTTTATGCAACGTCATATAAAGAAGGGTATTAAAACACGAGTGTGAGTTTATGAAACGAGCGCAGCGAGTTTCATAATAGTAACGAGTGTTTTAATACCCGTGTTATATGCAGTTGCATACACTACTTTATCTTCACTATTTAATGCAATTAATCAAACAAAATTTTAAAAACAAAACACATTGCGAAACATTAAATTCACGCGTAGGTACGTGTATTGTCACAGTGAACTTGCCGCCATTAAAATCTAACCAATGAGAGCGCAGCTGCGCGTAGGGCCAATCAGGAGCGAGCGAGATCTTACCAAAGAGTTTTGTGTATGTAGTTTCGACGAAGTTTTCACGTATAACCCAACTATTTACAAAAGCCAGCCTAATATCAAAATTTTATACAACTAGTATGAGGATTTTGACATAAGGCTCGCCAGGTTAATTGGTCGCGTTATAATGATGTTATAATGTTAAATTATAATGATATTATAACATCATGTGCAATTGCTTAAATTGAGTGTTTTAGTTGTCTGCGCTATAACAGTAGTAATTATAAGTCAAGTATTGGAAACATAAGTAGAATGTTACAACATTAGTGTAGATAAAATCTCTTATTTGTTTGTATACGTATATTGTACTAGCAGAGCCGTACGGTTTTACTCGCGATGTGCCCGTAAATATAGAGAACTAGCTGTCCCGCGGTGGTTCCACCCGCGACCCAATAGATGTCGCTAGTGTGAATCAAAATCATCCAGGGTGCCACCCAAACGCATACAAAAAATCACTTAAATGGGTCCAGCCGTTTAGGAGGGGTTTTACAACGAAAAGTGGCATTGATTTATACGAGTATATATACTAGCCGCGCCACGCGGTTTCACCTGCGTTGTGCCCGTTCTCGCGGGAATTTCAGGATAAAATGTATTCCATGTGTTATTCTGATGTATAACCTATATTACTGTAAAGTTTCATCCAAACCCGTCCGGTAGTTTTTGCGTGAAAGAGTAACAAACATACATACATACATACCTACATCCATCCTCACAAACTTTCGCATTTATAATATTAGTATAAGTACATATATATGATGATGATTTCGTGATAAATAAGTTTGAGTAGGTTTGTGGCCAATGGAGTCGGAGCTTTTAGACCGCCTAAAGGCCTCAGACATGGTCTGACGATTGAAACAACAGGGACCGACAATTACAAATAAAAAAAAAGACGTGTGGCACTCGGGGACTGCCGCGGTAAAGCTATTGCATAGTTATTTTTTGTATCACTAGATGGCGTTAGTGGGGAGCGTGAGGTTTTTTCATTACGGAATTTCTGGATTCGGTCCCCGCGCTCAAGGCCCGCGATAGAAGCTATGCAATAGCTTAAAACAACGTGATAATCATCAGTGCTGGCAGTATGTCACTGCAGGGTAAAAGCCCCTTATGTAACTAAAGATATCAGTGGGTATAAGTTCATGATGAATTCATTAGAAAAACCGCACATAGGACTTGAGTCTTGATTTACAAATTCTACTAAAGTACTGTAAACCTTTTCTAAGTTCCTCTCAACTACTCTGACATTAAAATGACAACTTGTTGCATCAAATGCAATCAGTCATCAATAAAAACATCTAAAGATCAATTAATATCGTCAATTTATATCCATCGGTGCAATCAGCCGCTCGGCGAACTTTTATTTTTTTGAAATTGAAAGTTCATTTCATAGGAATGTTCATTAAAATCTAAATAATAATGATAGAGAAAGCAGACGGCTATTTGTTATGTGAAATAATTAGGTCTTGCCTCTGGCTTATGTGAAATCGATGACATATGTAGATTATAGGTAAATAAAGGTGAGTATCTATCAACGCTTTACTAAGCTCGAGAGAATAAGACAGAAAGAGAGAGAGAGAGAGAATCGTTAATTTTAATACAAACCTAATAAAAGTAACTAAGTTTGAGTACATCAGTGGTCTACCCTGGTGAAGGAATTATAAGATCCCCTTAAAGTCTCCGATATGGTCTAACAATTGGAACAAACGGGACAGACAGCCCGGTTTCCACCGCAAGCGGAGCGGGCTCATTAATGACTCCGTTTGGCAGCCATTACGTGTTTTTGTTAATTCAATCTGATGCTTCAACAGAAACAACAAAAAGTAACGCAATGGTAATTAAATGGAGTCATTAATGAGCCCGCTCCGCTTGCGGTGGAAATCGGGCTTTAAGCCCGGTTTTCGGGCTTAAAGCCCGGTTTCCACCGCAAGCGGAGCGGGCTCATTAATGACTCTATTCAATTACCATTGCGTTACTTTCTGTTGAAGCATCAGATTGAATTAACAAAAACACGTAATGGCTGCCAAACGGAGTCATTAATGAGCCCGCTCCGCTTGCGGTGGAAACCGGGCTTTAAACGTGCCATCCGGAACACGGTAGCGGTTAGATAGAAATTCCACTATCGGCCACCCATCCAAGTTGGATTTGAGCTGAACGTTGCTTAACAATCATGATGAGCTAAATATCGCTTAGTCAAACCACAAGCTACGCCACCAACGCTACATACCTAATTCCATTATTCTGCTTTATGCGTTACAAATCATGCGGATTATATTACTAAACTAAATGCGAATTTATTTCAAGCCTACATTATTTATATAACCTATCATACATTTGCAAAACCCATGCAATCATTCTCATGTGACAATGGTTCAGTAACCGCGAAACCGCATCGCAAATAGTCGATTCTATCTGATTTGATGTACAAATTGACACGCTGAGACCTTGGCCTGCTAAAAGAGGCTTAATTTAACTATCCTAATGTATATCGCCTTGTTTTGTGTGCTAATTCTGTTACTATCTACATGTGGGACATAGACTATGTCTTCTCACGTGACATAAAATGTAGGTTAAATGGCCGCTTTTAAACTGAAGACAATTGGGCTTTTGAAAATATTTTTATTTGTGATAAATGGAAAGATTATTATATTAGTTTTATAACAAAACTATTTTTATTTTATTTTTTTCGCAATAATTCAAAAGTTATTTCAAAATAAAAATTAATTTTTGAATCCAGTACCGAAGACACGCCGACAGCTCCCGAACAAACCCGAGCGCGTGTGACGTCATAATGTTAGTTTTCACTCCGCCGTTTCAGCCGTAAACGCTGGACTGTTATTAAATAGCTATAACATTATGACGTCACAACTATGGTGACCAATCTTGGCGCGTTTATAGTCACGTGATTTTTATTTAAATTTCATCAATTTTTAATTATTTATAATTAATTGAAAAACATTTGTTTTTAAGTTTTTTGCATTAAATATCAATATTATTAATAATAAAGTTTTAAAATACATTTAAAAAATCAATTTTTTTTTTCAAAAGCCCAATTCTTCAAATTCATTCAATATAGACGAGAAAGGTACAATACCTACAATAAGTTTAATAAAAAATACAAAGTATGAAACACTCATCCTCCAAAAATATTGATTAAATTTTGTAAGTAAATAATTGCGTACTGTTAATTGTTTCCAATTTATATTGATGATTGACCAATAAGTTATGTAGAGATTATCGATAAGTACATTGTCGATATGAGAAATATTGATGTTTTTAACGTGACAAATCGGTATGACTGATAATGGCGGACAATTAATTATTGTATAGTAGAGGGCGACATGACTTGATTATCAGCTTCTAGAGGGAGGGAGAAAGTTGGCTTTGATAGATTCAATTTTGCAGAGCTCCAAAAATGTCGACTCCACTTGCCGCGCTCCGCGGTTTTATCTGTGGTGTGCTCTTTCCCGTGGGAATTTTGGGATGTAAAATAGCACAAAACCTTTCTCTTGAATGAGGCTATCTAATCCAATAATAATTATTCAAATCGGACGGTTAGTTCTCAAGATTAGCCCTTATAAAAACTTACTTTTACTCATACTACTCATACAAACATAATACCAAATGTTACCGATTTATAAAATAATAACTAGCAGTAACCCACGGTTTTACTAACTCCCAATGTAGTCGTACTAATGTCAAGGAGAAAGAATAACCGTCCTTTACTGTATTATCTTAATGACAGTTCGGTATGAGTGATAACGGCCCTCGAGTGATAGTAATCAGTGACCGGACATGCTTTACAACGAGTTATCGTAATTATTGAGTCGTGATAAAAAGCTCGCGAATATTACGTAGTGGATCGGCTTTTGTACATGTTTGGTAGGCACTACCAATTTTTCAAGATAAAATGCAAAATATGAGTTCTTTGCAAATCGCTACACGCCCTTGCCATCGCTGCACCGTGGATCGGCACCCCGTAAGCTACGAAAGCATAACTTCAACTTGAAATAACTGGGATTAAATAAAATAACATAATCAATGGCCTTGACACAATCTCTATACATACTATGCCATATTCTACATCCGATAAAGCTCTAAGCCTACTCTTGATGTCGCCACATCTTCTAATTAACTTTCCGGTTCTTCAAATGTCATTGATAACTATCATTTATTCAACCGTGCTAACATATATCACTAATGTTAAAGTAACTTTGTCTGTATGTCTCGGTATCACGACTAAACCACTGAGCTAATTTAAATATACTCGTAATTAGACATGAAACTTTAAACCAAATAGACCTCTGAGATTATTTATCCCAAAATTCCCGTGGGAACGGGTAAAACCGCGGGCACAGCTAGTTGTTGCTAACATTTAATATTGATAAAACTTTGCAAATGAACATGGATATTAGCGGACGTTTTCCATGGGGAATGTTGGGTAAAATTGTATTGAAAATGGATAAAACTGTTATTTGCGAGGTACTTTATTATAGTAATTACATAGGTAAAACGTTTCACCAGAACAGGGATTAATTCTCGATCCAAATCTATTAATAACTAGCCTCACGGTTTTCGCGGTACGAATTTCGATTTTTTTATTACTTATTATCCTACTAGCCGCGCCCCGCGGTGTTACCCGCATTGTACCCGTTCCCGCAGGAATTTCGGGATAAAATGTATCCCATATGTTATTCTGATGTAAAACCTACATTACTGTAAAGTTTCATCCAAATCCGTTCAGTAATTTTTGCGTGAAAGAGCAACAAACATACATACATCCATACATACATCCATCCTCACAAACTTTCGTATTTATAATAATATAAAAGTAGGATTCCCGACCAAGATAAATAAAATAAAAAATGAAAATCCACAAGCGGAGTGGGCTCATTAATGACTCTATTCAATTACCATTGCGTTACTTTCTGTTGAAGCATCAGATTGAATTAACAATAACACGTAATGGCTGCCAAACGGAGTCATTAATGAGCCCGCTCCGCTTGCGGTGGAAACCGGGCTTTAAACGTGCCATCCGGAACACGGTAGCGGTTAGATAGAAATTCCACTATCGGCCACCCATCCAAGTTGGACTTGAGTTGAACGTTGCTTAACAATCGCGATGAAACATCGCTTAGTCAAACCACAAGCTACGCCACCAGCGCTACATACCTAATTCCATTATTCTGCTATATGCGTTACAAATCATGCGCATTATATTACTAAATTAAATGCGAATTTATTTCAAGCCCACATTATTTATATAACCTATCATACATTTGCAAAACGCATGCAATCATTCTCATGTGACAATGGTTCAGTAACCGCGAAACCGCATCACAAATAGTCGATTCTATCTGATTTGATGTACAAATTGACACGCTGAGACCTTGGCCTGCTAAAAGAGGCTTAATTTAACTATCCTAATGTATATCGCCTTGTTTTGTGTGCTAATTCTGTTACTATCTACATGTGGGACATAGACTATGTCTTCTCACGTGACATAAAATGTAGGTTAAATGGCCGCTTTTAAACTGAAGACAATTCTTCAAATTCATTCAATATAGACGAGAAAGGTACAATACCTACAATAAGTTTAATAAAAAATACAAAGTATGAAACACTCATCCTCCAAAAATATTGATTAAATTTTGTAAGTAAATAATTGCGTACTGTTAATTGTTTCCAATTTATATTGATGATATTGACCAATGAGTTATGTAGAGATTATCGATACACTGTCGACTTGGGAAATATTGATGTTTTTAACGTGACAGATTGGTATGACTGATAATGGCGGACAATTAATTATTGTATAGTAGAGGGCGACATGACTTGATTATCAGTCTCTGGAGGGAGGGAGAAAGTTGGCTTTAATAGTTTCAATTTTGCAGAGCTCCAAAAATGTCGACTCCACTTGCCGCGCTCCGCGGTTTTATCTGTGGTGTGCTCTTTCCCGTGGGAATTTTGGGATGAAAAATAGCACAAAACCTTTCTCTTGAATGAGGCTATCTAATCCAATAATAATTATTCAAATCGGACGGTTAGTTCTCAAGATTAGCCCTTAAAAAACTTACTTTTACTCATACTACTCATACAAACATAATGCCAAATGTTGCCGCTTTATAAGATACTAGCAGTAACCCACGGTTTTACTAACTCCCAATGTAGTCGTACTAATGTCAAGGAGAAAGAATAACCGCCCTTTACTGTACTATCTTAATGACAGTTCGGTATGAGTGATAACGGCCCTCGAGTGATAGTAATCAGTGACCGGACATGCTTTACAACGAGTTATCGTAATTATTGAGTCGTGATAAAAAGCTCGCTTTAATTGACACGGAATATTACGCAGTAGGTTGGCTTTTGTACATGTTTGGTAGGCACTACCAATTTTTCAAGATAAAATGAAAAATATGAGTTCTTTGCAAATCGCTACACGCCCTTACCATCGCTGCACCGTGGATCGGCACCCCGTAAGCTACGAAAGCATAACTACCTTCAACTTTAAATAACTGGGATTAAATAAAATAACATAATCAATGTCCTTGACACAATCTCCATACACACTATGCCATATTCTGCATCCGATAAAGCTCTAAGCCTACTCTTGATGTCGCCACATCTTCTAATTAACTTTCCGGTTCTTCAAATGTCATTGATAACTATCATTTATTCAACCGTGCTAACATATATCACTAATGCTAAAGTAACTTTGTCTGTATGTCTCGGTATCACAACTAAACCACTGAGCTAATTTAAATATACTCGTAAGTAGACATGAACCTTTAAACCAAATAGACCTCTGAGATTATTTATCCCAAAATTCCCGTGGGAACAGGTAAAACCGCGGGCACAGCTAGTTGTTGCTAACATTTAATATAGATAAAACTTTGCAAATGAACATGGATATTAGCGGACGTTTTCCATGGGGAATGTTGGGTAAAATTGTATTGAAAATGGATAAAACTGTTATTTGCGAGGTACTTTATTATAGTAATTACATAGGTAAAACGTTTCACCAGAACAGGGATTAATTCTCGATCCAAATCTATTAATAACTAGCCTCACGGTTTTCGCGGTACGAATTTCGATTTTTTTATTACTTATTATCCTACTAGCCGCGCCCCGCGGTGTTACCCGCATTGTACCCGTTCCCGCAGGAATTTCGGGATAAAATGTATCCCATATGTTATTCTGATGTAAAACCTACATTACTGTAAAGTTTCATCCAAATCCGTTCAGTAATTTTTGCGTGAAAGAGCAACAAACATACATACATCCATACATACATCCATCCTCACAAACTTTCGTATTTATAATAATATAAAAGTAGGATTCCCGACCAAGATAAATAAAATAAAAAATGAATTATAAAGATCAGTCCAGCCATAAAGATTATTAATCAAGTAACGGGTACAAGCCAGTAACGGGTAATTACGGGTATTACAATACGAGGAAAACCGTAGGGCTCAACTAGTTACAATACATCTGTGCCACATTGTATACTCCATTCAACCCACTTCTATTACAACACCGAATGATATGATTAATGAGTGCAGTTATCTGCGTGCATTGTTAAAATTTACTACGAAAGCTTTGTTGAAATACATTACAGAGGCTTACGACTCTATTATTGTAGTTATACTAGTCTAATAATTTCGAGGTAAAAGAGTATAATGGGGGTGAAACAGTGCCGATTTCAGCGACAACAGCCATTTTGAAAAAAGAACTCCGTTATCTACTTATGGGATATGAGCTAATGTAACATGAGTAATTAAACGGAACTAATGTTCAGATACGGTTGCGATAGCCATTGGTTTTCATCGTGTCATTTTCGTAAGTAATCTTCAGTGAGCGAAAGTTCTTTCTCCAATGGAAGAATACTAATATTATAAAGAGGTAAAATTTGTATGTTTGTTTGTTTGTTTGTATGTTCGAGGTAATCTCGGGAATTATCAGTCCGATTTGAATAATTCTTTTTGTAATAGACAGCCACATTCAACGGGAAGGTTATAGGCTATTTTTCATCCCGAAATTCCCACGGGAACGGGTACAACGCGGGTATAACCGCGGGCCGCTGCTAGTGTTAAGATATATTGTTTTTAACTTTACGATATTATAAACCCTTTAAATTGATAATTATAGTGTTAATATTGATTAAAGTAATTTTATTACCTGTATCATTGAACTATGACGTCAGTGGAATCTAGAGTAATAAAATTAGATCATAATGCGGTAATAGACCTTAAGGCTTACATATAGTGCGAGTAATATAAATACGGCATTGATATCTAGCCAGTTCTACGCGATTTCTACCAATTGTGTGTTTTAAGTAAATATCTGATTGTCACTGATTCATAATGTGTTTTAAATTAAATTCACCGCTGGACAAAGGTATCTCACCCATGTATGTTTTACTTTATAGTATAATAGCACCTCGCGGTTTTACGCGCGTTGTGCCGATTACTGTAATAATTTCGGGATAGAATATAGCCCATAACCTTCCTGTTGAATGTGACTATCCATTACAGAAAGAATTATTGGAATTGGATTGGTAGTTTCTGAGATTAGCGCGTTCAAACAAACAAACTCTGCAGCTTAATTAAATTAGTATAGACTAGCAGCGCCCCGCGGTTTTACCCGCGTTGTGCCCGTTCCCGTGGGAATTTCGGGAATTTTACATAAAAACCTTCCTCTTGAATCACTCTACCTATTACAAAAAACCGAATCAAAATCCGTTGCGTAATTTTAAAGATTTAAGCATACAGACAAACAGACACGAATCAGAGACGACTTTATTTTACACTATGTAGTGATAGTGATTAGTATAGGTATGTGTAATGAATGATTTAAAACAATTGAAGGCCCGTTCTTTTCATACACCAAAAGCTGAAACTACCCATTTAATTAAAATAAAACTTCACAAAAGCTGCGCAACTAAACCTTTCATTCAGCCATCCGTTTACAACAGCAGCATCTGAAAACCGCAATTATTCAATGGAACCCTGAAAACCCGTTTGAAAGTGCTTCGTAATGAATACCAGTTACGGGGATGTTGGTCTATGCAATGAAATCTCTTTTGACCATTGGCGGGGCTCCAGGCGGGCGGCTCGCTGATACCTCCATGACAAAGGATTTGAAACGATTAAAATAAGAGTTTTTAGGGCGGAATCGCTTTAGTGTTTGCAAGTTTTTGGAATTTAACTGCTTTATTGTGTAGTACTGTTTGGTGTTTAGTGCAGAAACGTAATGACTAGTAATTAACAAAGAAAAACCGTGGGTGAAGCAATTTTAATAAATTTATCTTTTTATAACTGAGGCGATATGTTTACATAAAGTAGCCTGTAATGTCCCACTGTTGGGCAAAGGCCTCTCATCTCACTGAAGATATCAGTACAGTGAGGAGGTTTCAGGCGTAATCACCACGCTTGCCTAATGCGGGTTGGTGATCTCAAACCCGAGCCATGTTTGAAAAGTAAGAAACATGTTTTCGCTCGACCTGGGAATTGAACCCGGGACCTCAGTCTTGGCAGGCGAGTGCACATACCACTAGACCATACATAAATAACTTTAATACCGGTTATTAAGATTATTTTTAGCAATTTCAAGTAGGTTAGTTTCATCCCGAAATTAGGCGCTGCTGGTTTGTTTAATAGAGGCTTATGCAAGGTCATATTACGACCTTATTATTTTATGCAAAAAGTACGAAAACAATGTCAACTATGGGAGATAAACTAAGTTAGCTTAGCTTTCGTTTTAGCTTACTTTTTTTTTTTTTTTTTGACAAATTCACACACGGTTAATTAGACCCAAAGTAAGCTCTAAGCTTGTGTTATGGAATCTAACTCACTGATACTACTACTTATACATACACAAATACTTTATAAGAATATATAATTGACACCCAGACGTCGTCGCCAACAACTATGTCTACACATATTGTTGACTCCGGGCGGGGATCGAACCCGCAACCCCCGACACAGTAAGCGCTCTCACTGCCACTGTGCCAACGGGCTTGTCAAAAAACTTCAAACTTAACTAAGTACCCAAGAGTCAAGTATGAATTAAGATTCGTACCTTCAGTTTGTTGACTGGTACAATACGTTAGTAAAGAAACGTACCTATACCTATCGCCCTTGATCAAATTACACCATAACCAAATTACAATCAAAAACTCTCAATCATAATCAAATGACAAACTATTCCATACGTGCCCTTAAAAGGTACACGGTTTCGAAATACCTCCATTTAATTGAGCTTTTGTCATCACTGCCTGGAGGCCATGTTGAATAAATTGAAGGTTTTGTCAATTTGTTGAATGAATGAATGAATGACTTGATGAATAATGCACATGAGCAACGTACTTACATACCTATATGATCTACTAGCAGCAGCCCGCGGTTTTACCCGCGTTGTGCACGTTCCCGTGGGAATTTCAGGATGCAAAATTGCTTATAAACCTTCCGTTGAATGTGGCTATCTATTACAAAAAGAATTATTCAAATCGGACTTGCAGTTTTTGAGATTAGCTCTTACAAACAAAGTTAGAAATTACCTATTTATAATATTAGTATAGATACTGTACCGTAATAGTCGTCTTATGGTATTACCCGCGTTGTACCCGTTTACACAGAAATGTCATTTACCCCATACCCGATACCCGACTTTAACCATTTAACTTTCGTCATAACAAACAGTTCAGGCAAAACAATAACACCTAAACCAATATAGCCACGCACTCCACTCATAAATAATATAAAACACAAGTCAGAGTATCTGCTAGGTATAGCTTAGCTTGCAAATAGCCAGCTCTTCTGCCGTGAAGCAATTTGCGCATTCACTTGGATCACTGCCAACCCTACTGCGTGCTCGGGATCCCAACTTTTGACAACCCTAGATTTACACAGATTTGTTTCGCTTAAATCAAGATAATGTATAGCACTTAAAATATGCTTGGACTGCCATTTGGTGGAAATGCACCGCAAATATCCCACAGAAACCAACTGCATTTCCATTTTTTACAAGTAGGTTAATTTCGTTCGGGATGAAACTTTTTGATAAAACCTTCACAGAAACTAGACGTTAGAATAAAATACGCATACTTCGTAAAGACGTTTTTATGTCATGAATTCATATTTATTTATAAACAACAAGAAAATAAAATTATTTCGCAAAATGGATAAACATTCGTTATCCGAAAGCAGCATGTCTTTAGACAGCTTGGAACAAGATTTCAAACGACAGGCCCTCAGGGAAAGCCCTTCTGATGAGGAAGTGGAAACCGTAATGGTGCCGTTCTATGAGAACGACGTGCTCGTGAAAATACCTAAAGATGATAAGAGAAGACGGCAGAGCAACGAGAAAACCCACAAGGACGTCCAGGACTCCAGCTACCTCGTGAACAAAACCCGTCAGTCACGACGCACTTACTTAGAAATGTTTCGCAACCAATTTGCACCCCAAACGAAAGCTAAAAAGCCGTCGTTGACAGAAAGAGACATCCGATCCATATCCCCAGAGTTCGGCGACACAGAGCGAGACAGCTTTAGCGAAAATGCTAATCATCCTGAACTTGACTTTTACAACACAGAAGCGTATAACGAAATGTGTTATGAAAAACTATTGAATCGAGACATTGACAATTCTATTGATAATTCTATTGAGGAGCTGAATTTCAGTGGGCCTATGGATCACAAATCAACAGAGGAAATGATGAACAATCTGAAGAGTGTGTCGGAGATCACGCAACATCGTCGTGCGAGGCGAGCCACGGGGCCTATGGATCACAAATCAACAGAGGAAATGATGAACAATCTGAAGAGTGTGTCGGAGATCACGCAACATCGTCGTGCGAGGCGAGCCACGGTCCAGCCTATATCCAACGTGAAGCTAGGAGGCCTAGGCCCTGACATGGAGAACATCAGACCTAGACTAGAGCGAGCCAGAAGTCTTCAAAGATATTCAGAGAAAGTCAGAATGGAAAACAGGCTCAGAATCTACAAGAAATCAGTCCAAGTTGAAAATGAGAAGAAGGAACGAAAAGACGGACAGACTCCAGTCAAACAATTAAATACTAAAGAGAAATCTTCTAAAGACATTGTAAAAGTTAACGCGTCATATTTGGTAAACAATAACTCCAAAGAAGAAAAGAAAACGAAGATCTTAAACAAACTGTATGCTAAATCAGCTGATCAGAAGCGTGGGCGAAACAGTTTGGAAGATAGAACCAATGAGAAAGTTGAACAAGTTAAGCAAGCTGCAGAGAAGAAGATGGAGAAAGGAAATTATGAAAATAAGGTGAGATCGAAGTCTAGCATGAGGAGCAGAGGCATAAACACAGAGGGAAAGAATGCCATGCCTCCAGTACAAATCAACTTCATGGTCAACCTAGGACCTAACAGACCTACCAGTGCCCTCAGAAAACTAGAAGAAAAACACCGCATGTACCAGGAAAAGATAAAATCATTCAAAATGGACCACAATAACAATTAAATTTTGATTTCAGCAAAATTTATCGGCTTTCGATAAATATATATTTAACCTTTACTGCTTAAATTGTTTTAAGTCAATCATTAAAAAGGAAAGCTGTGGCGGTAATTAGTCTGACACCGCATGGGACCTTTCTCGGCGGGGTTTAGTTCTTATAGACATTTGATACGCGGCTTCCTTTCAAAAAACAAGCCATACACAAGACATGACGGAATATTTGTAGCGAACTAATAATCATCAATGCTCTGATATTTTTTAAGTTTTGCACGGAAAGGAGTGATAAATGACTTTATATACATAGATGAGCTTTTCCGAATTTCTCTCTTATATCTTGTCAACTCGAGACAGAAACCGAAACAAACCGACTATCTCCCTTGGGAAGCTTATTCGCTTTGTACAAGTTAGTATTATTAACCTACTTATTTAAAAACTAGCAGCGCCCCGCGGTTTTACCCGCATTGTACCCGTTTCCGTGGGAATTTCGGGATGAAAAATAGCCTATAACCTTCCCGTTTAATGTGGCTATCTATTACAAAAAGAATTATTCAAATTGGACTGATAATTCCTGAGATTATTTTGAACATACAAACAAACAACCTTACAAATTTTACCTCTTTATAATATTAATATAGATGTATTTCATGAAATAGGACGATAAACAATAACATCATGAAGCAAATACGGTGGGTATTTGCTTCATACTTTACACAATAACCAGATATTAAAAGCATACGATTGAATTGAGAAACCTTCTCCTTTTTTGAAGTTGGTTAAAAAGACAAAATATTAGCCATTAGGACACATGACGGACCGCGTAGTGAAAGTACACACCGGATCTTATTTAGTCTAATAATTAACACCACCTGTGCTTGTGTGTATCTATACATTGATGTATAGAATCGCTTGTTGGTGAATGTAATTATTATTACATCTATTTGGTTACTCTCATTATGTTGGTATGCAAAAAGAATATAAAAGATGGATGATAATAATTTAGTTTTGATTATTACAATTTTTGTTATCTTGTTAGTTGGAAAGTTTTGGTTTACTCTGCAGCTGTAACTCAGCAATCTGTACTAATATAAGAGTTAAGTAAGAGTTTATGTTTGTTTGTATCGACACGGTTATCTCAGAAACTACCAACCCGATTTGCATAACTCTTTTTCAACAGCCTCCGTGGTCTTGTGGTTTGAGCGCCCGGCTCACGACCCGGAGGTTCCGGGTTCGATTCCCGGTGGGGATATCTCACAAATCTCTTTGTGAGACTTTCCTCAGTTTGGTTAGGGCATTGCAGGCTGAATCACCTGATTGCTCGAAAAGTAAGATGATTCCGTGCTTCGGAGGGCACGTTAAGCCGTCGGTCCCGGTTACTTTCTACGGATAGTCTTTATTTGAGCCATGTCAGAGGCCTTTGGCGGCTCAATAACTCTGACACCAGGATTGGTCAGGTTGACCATCCACTCGACAAGAAGAAGAACGGGAAGCTATTTTTCATCCCGAAATTCCCACAGGAATAGGCACAACACGGGTAAAACTGAAACGGAAACGTGCACAACGCGGGTATGATCGCGGGGTAAGGTGATAAACCCATTTCGGACAAAATTTTACACACATTTTGTCCTAAATGAATTTATCAACTTAGTAGTAGGTAAGTGTACTTACCATATAGAGAAACAGAACAGTAACAAAACAAACAATGCTTAAATCGTGATCTGATTATTGTGTTTCGATAATTTATTACATCTATTAACGGTACGACTTAATTCTCGATTTGAAATACAAAGTAAGTTATGAATTTATGAACAATGGTTATGGAATAGATTTGTCTTGAAATAGCATATTTTTCTATTTTTTGTAAATACTTATGTTTTACGTATAATATATTATATGTACGTTTGTTGTTTTAACTACGGCTTTAACAAGAAGAGAGTTTGATTTAGAACATTTTCATAGCTTATATAAAAAACCTGCAATGCAACTATATAACTAGCTTTATAATTTAATAAGGTATGTAACTAGCTTTATAATTTTAGAAGTTATGTTTTCTACTTTTCAAACATGCCTCAGTTTTCTGATCTCCAACCCGTGCTGAGCAAGCGTGGTGATAACGCCTTACGATCCTCACTGTTCTGATATTTTCGGTGAGATGAGAGGCCTTTGCCCAACAGTGGGACATTACAGACTAACTACTTATTTCTTACTTCACTTATGTGCTTACTTATGGAACTTTAAAGTTACGCTTACAAGTATTTCTCATCTCACAGGAGATAATGCAGGATATTGAACTGACATTATTCATCGCCCGACAATAATCACAAGTACAAGCTGATCTACATATATTTACAAACAATGCACAGGTGCTTTGTTTGTCATTACATCGGTGCTCATAATTTCTAAGCGGTTGAATGTTTCCGGTTTCGAGGCGCGGAGAAAGCGAGTGGGCCAGTGGCGATCGCGACACTCCAAAAGTGGAGATTAGGGTTGACGCTCATAGTAAACTTCAATCTATTCAATCTACAATCAAGTGAAATAATTTAACTTATGGATGCGTTACGTTCAAGGGAACAGGGACCGTGCCGTGTAAGTAAATAATCCGGTAGTCAGTCGTATTCGGAGAGGGTACCATTTTATATGCGCCTGCCTGCACAAATTCGCACACAAAACATTTATATTTTGAACAAAAAAATTGCCACTAATAAGAAATCTTTAATCAATAATAATTGAATCTTTGTGCGCCGGCAGCCCTACGGAATGTTTTACCAAATTATATTAAAGTTGCCACACACGATTTTGTGTCAAACATATTCAGTGTGTTATATTATTTTATGTAATAATCGTAACATCTTAACGTAATTACCATAAATAGCAACTAGAGCCGAAACAATTTATAAATAACTTCTGTCATTGCGTTAATGAGTATCTTTATTCGTGATCTTATATCTTTATAATGTTTATTTGTACTAGCAGCTGCCCGTGATGTTACCTGAGTTTACCCATTTTCTTTTCATTTAGGGATGAAAAGTAGTCTACCAACCCTCCACTTAAATGTGACTTTCCAGTTCAAAAATATTTATCATTTACCCGCGTTGTGCCCGTTCCCATGGGAATTTCAGGATGAAAAATAGTCTATAACCTACCCTTTGAATGTGGCTATCTATTACAAAAAGAATTAACCAAATCGGACTGGTAATTCCTGAGATTAGCTCTAACATACAAACAAACAAACAAACTTACAAATTTTACCTCTTTATAATCTACTCTAAAAAAATAAGTCGGGTTTTCCTCCCTGACGCTATAACTCCAGAACGCACGAACCGATTTCCACGGTTTTGCATGCGTTGGAAAGGTCTCGGGCTCCGTGAGGTTTATAGGGCATAAAAATCTCAAAATTCCCACGGGAACGGGGGCGCTGCGGGTGAAACCGCGGGGCACAGCTAGTATTAGTATAGATATTCGACAGATAAACAAAAAACTTTTCTCCTCGAAAAGTACAACTGAAAAGAGAATACATTTACTTTATACGTTTATGCGTTCCTATAAAAATATCCATTAGTGTGAATTAAATGAATTTCACCTGACCCGCTGTGATATAGAGTAACGTAATTATGAATACTGGGATATCTCGCGCCGTGTCGGCAGCGGGTCAGGCGTAATCTCGTAATCACTCGCTCGAATAAATCCAACTGACAGTCAACCGCCACTGGATGAACATCTACTTTACTTATATTTGTACTTATGAACCTTGTCGTTATTTGGAATAATATTTTGTTCAATGGTAATGTATCAGTAGAAATGACGGTGAGTAAATTGACTATATTTAAATGGATATCTATATGTATAATCTTCCTAGGCGATTTCAGTAACAGCAATGACTTTATTGGCTAAAGGAGAGGGTCTTTGATATGCAGCCCCTTTATGATAGACTAGCAGCGCCCCGCGGTTTTACCCGCGTTGTACCCGTTCCCGTGGGTATTTCGGGATGAGAAATAGCCTATATCCTTTCCGTTGAATGTGGCTATCTATTATAAAAAGAATTATTCAAATCGGACTGATAATACCTCGAACATACAAACAAACAAACAAACAAACAAACTTACAAATTTTACCTCTTTATAATATTAGTATAGACATATAGATACTAAGGGTGCGTTTACAAAGAAGAAGAGCTGCGGTGCGGAGCTCGATTCACCACAGTGCATAAACAACGTATTGACATTGTCAAAGCCTTATATGTCAATTAGGCTCTGCACAGCTCCGATGCGCTTCAGTTTAAACGAACCCTAATATAACACGCTAAAGAGTTTGAACGAGCCAACCTAGTTTTGTAACATAACGGATTTGTAATAATGTTAGCCATATTAATGAGGTTACTTTTATACCGAACAAAGATGTTACAATTATTTTTAAGAACCGGTCAGACCTGCAGATGATGATTAGCCAAATTCTGGTTACTTATATTTAGTACTAGCAGCGCCCCGCGGTTTTACCCGCGTTGTGCCCGTTCCCGTGGGAATTTCGGGAATTTTTTTACATAAAAACCTTCCTCTTGAATCACTCTACCTATTACAAAAAACCGCATCAAAATCCGTTGCGTAATTTTAAAGATTTAAGCATACAGACAGACAAACAAACAGTGTGACAGACACTAAAAAGAGACGACTTTATTTTATACTATGTAGTGATTCTTATTAAGTCGCGCCCCGCGGTGTTATCCGCGTTATACCCATTCCCGCGGGAATTTCGGTATAAAATGTATCCCATGTGTTATTCTGATGTATAACCTATATTGTTACTGTTAAGTTTCATCCAAAGCCGTCCGGTAGTTTTATCGTGAAAGAGTAACAAACATACATACGGGGCATTCGTATGTATGTATACAATGTATGTTTGTTTCAAGAAAAATACATACATCCTCACTAACTTTCGCATTTATAATATTAGTAGACTTAGAAGAAGGTACCTAACTGAATAATTATCATTGGAGATCGGGTATTACAAACGGCCGCAAATCTAATCGATGCGATATCTCTTGTATCCGCCATCACTTGAATGTCTTAACACGTCTCGTTTATAGTACAGAAAATTCATTGAGGTTCCGACAGAAGAATCCAGTTCAGAGATTAACAACATTTGGTTATACATTAAAACCTTTCACCGACATCTGACTGCACCAATTTCGAAATTGTAAATCGCGTTGGTTACGTTAACTTGCAATGATAATAATATTCGGGTCGAATTAACAATTACTGGTTAACAACTTTTACCAATTTTAGTCCCTTAAGGATTATCATAAAGTCACATTAAATTGCAAAGTAGCGTAATTTCACGAAGAGATGTACTCATCACGATTGTTAAGCAACGTGCAGCTCGGCCACTACTTGGATGGGTGGCCGTCGTTTTTTTTCCTCAACCTATATCGTCCCACTGCTGGGCAAAGGTCTCCCTCAAATGCTTCCTACTCTCCCTGTCCTTCGCGGTCACCCTCCACTCGCTTTTTCGACTTTTTTACTTTTTGAAATTTGTTGGTAATTTGTTATTATTTATTAACCACTTAAATATACACCGTATTTATGTATTTCAGTATAAGTATTTAACCAATTTTTAATATTATTTATCAATATTTCGTAACACTGTAATACAAATACTGGTAATATCTTAATTGGACAAAAAGTTATTATTATTATTAATTTAAGTAAGTAAAAATATCAGAAAACATGAACTTTTTTATAATATTTTTGTGTTAATAACCTGTCTTTCAAGAATTGAATCGCGGACATTTACCAAAAACCGATAAAAACATATTTTTATAGTTATACTATAAAACGAATGCCAATGACTCCTCTGGTATCGTACTCATCCTATTAAAACATGTTTAAACAATTCCTTATTGGTATTAAAATTTCTTGATTGGCAATGTTTTTTAAATTCTTAGCTTCTATTAGCGAGGTCCCGGGTACAATTCCCAGGTCGAGCGAAAACATATTTTCAACTTTTCAAGGTGGCTCGGGTTTGTGATTACCAACCCGCATTAGGTAAGAATAGTGATCACGCCTTATCCTCCTCACTGTACTGATATCTTCGGTGAGACGAGAGGCTTTTTCCCAGCAGTGGGACCATTACAGGCTAATCATTCTACTAACTAACTAGCTACTTAATAGATCAAACCAACATTCATAAAACAAATAGCATCATCAATTTTGATACATTGTAATTATTTGACAATTATTATTGTCGTGATCTTTATAATATATAACTACTAGCAGCGCCCCGCGGTTTTACCCGCGTTGTGCCCGTTCCCGTGGGAATTTTGGGATTTTTTTTACATAAAAACCTTCCTCTTGTATCACTCTACCTATAACAAAAAACCGCATCAAAATCCGTTGCGTTATTTTAAAGATTTAAGCATACAGACAAACAGACAACGACTTTGTTTTATACTATGTAGTGATAGCCCAAAATTACTTTGCTTGACAGACAGAACATTCATTCATTTTGAGTAGGTTAGTGGTTAACCTGATGACGAATTTATTAGACCGCCTAAAGGCCTCTGACGTGGTCTAACGATTGAAACAACCGGGACCGGCTTCAGTACCGTAGTAGCATCAGATAGAAATACCACTACCGGCCACCCATCCAAGTAGGGGTCGAGCACGTTGCTTAACCATCTCAATAAGTCAACATCGCTTAATCAAACTACGTCACGACCGCTACACATAGACAAACACTAGTCACATGCATGTCACATACACATTAAACTTAATGCCTCTTTTTTCGTCGCAGATTAAGCTAAGACGTACATATGTACGAGTATATTGTAATGTTATTGTCATTGTCTAACAAGCCACATCTCTCCATAACCCATTTAAGGCTAGAAACTACTTAAACAACAATTGCCCAAGGTTGTCCGTATCTGATGGGTCTTTATGGAGGCGAAATAGGCTATTGTTGGCAAATAAGTTCAATGTTTGTTGCATCCTTTTAACAGACTAAAGTGGCGTTATGTGAAACAAGGTGAATTAGAGAGGACTTTGCTCTGTATACATTTTGGAACTACTAATTAGAACATAACTTGCACGTTTACGTAATTTAAGGTAAAATATTACAGTGACTTTTACTGTTACTGACATTCGCTTCCCCCACTCAAAATCCTGAAGGACTAGGATACAAGCAAAGACAAATGTTTTGTCTTCGTTTTTCTTTTCTCTAACGATCTCTCTCGCTCTATTTCTATAAGAAGAAAAGAGATAAAAGAAAAAATATATATTGTCTTTGGAGTGCATCTTAGCACCATTTTATTCATCCATTAGTTCCACTTTAGAGTTTGCCCACTTTGTCTCATTGACGTTAGCATCATGGTCTCATAAGTACTTTAATTTACATATCTATGTTGTTATCCCAATTAACGAAAATGGTGCTTTTATAAACAGGTAAACAGCTAATAGAATCTCATTAGTAACACATCTCTGCGTTGATGGAGTTTGATGTTATGCAACCGAGCGGATTTGTACATTATGGAAAAGTGGAGCATGAACGCCTTATTACGTCGAGATATAGCGTATCATTTTCGTAAATATTTTGATGAGAGAATCATCATTATGTACGAAATTAATGCCTAAGGCAGACCGCATACAGTAATACACGATATACGTTTAACATTTAGACGCCACAATATCAATCGTAAACTATGCGGTTTGTGAATGCACTCTACAAAATTGGTACTGACTGCAATATTTATTAACATACATAAACATATATACATACATCCATACATACATCCTCACAAACTTTCGCATTTATAATATTAGTAGTATTAGTAGGCTGAGATAAGTAGTAGTTCAATTAGCAGATTGGTGCATCGGATAAAAATGTGTGTCGCTGTCGGTGTGTGAGTTGCCTAAACCAGATTCGAGAACAGATTTGAAGAGTTATGTGTTACGAAATTACGAAACATTTAAATTAGTTTACTAACTTAATTACAGGTAGGTATAGCTTAAGGTATTTTAACCGCAAAATTATATGCGTTCGAGTTCGTCGGTGATATATTAGTATTCAGCAAAGGTTTTCCTTTTAATTATTTGGTTTGACACTTTGAATATCGCTTGTGACATTTAGTACTTTTGATCTCGATCCGTTTAGCGTTACGGATGTGTGAACGTGATTTAATCAATGGCGCACGAAACATACTTCGGGATCAATTGCCATCAGCATGAAATCCTCTCACGGACAAAGCAAAATACGATGCGTTTCATTTCAAAAGTGTTTGGTTTAATTATCACTGTGATACTGATCATATAGACATAGGGTAGTGCAGAGGTCCAATGCATGAACATATTAAGGGGACATTGTATAAACTTCTTTGGAAAAGTTCTCAACTATCAGTTCTACATTTTAAGGTACTATTCCAATTGAATATTGTATTTTTTTCTATAATTAGCTTTACACGTCTTTAGGCGACACAAAATCGAAATCCGAGAAGTGCAAGCTTCTTATAAAACGTTCCGCTACTACGAACATTCGATTAAAAACAGGCCCGATAGCCGACAAGTGGAAACGGGCTGTAAAACGTGTTCACTGCTCACAGTACTTGGAACATTAATGAAGTTAAAATCACAGGTTATCAAGTTTGAATAGGTCAGTGTCGTAGTCAACCCTGGTGTCGGAGTTTTTAGACCACTTTAAGGCCTCCGAAATGGTCTATTGAAACAACCCGGTCCGTCTATTAGTAGTACACATCATCCTTCATATTTAAAACACCTTTACACTATTATAATTTGTCATCCAGATGATAAAATGATCCTTGAACTATTCAGTGAAAGGATTCGACCATCTGGCATTACTGTTGGCTAAATTATAGATCACGGGAGCTGCCAATTAGAGCCACCGAAGATGAGGCTTGCGAAAGATTGTTTAGGTAGCCATTTTGTATGGGAACTTATTTTTAAGAGAATGAGTTGTTCATTCTTATTATATCTTAGTTTTTTTCCACACCTTCATACATAGTACGCAGACCTCTAAGGATAAATAATAGTGCAAATATTACAAGTTAAGAGTGTACACTACCTCAGTTCGCGTATTCAGATTTTCCCCTGAGCCGAAGTGGGACAGAAACACCTGAGCGCTTGGTGTTTCGGCCCGCGAATTGTAGGTATTTGCTCCCTACAAACATTATGGTACTCATTTGAAAAAACCGCAACATATGAATTGTTCTGTAAACCCTATTCAATTTACTACACTTTATTTTAATTCAACAACTTTTGTATTTATTGAGATATTAAGATTTTAGTAAAAATTTAGAGATAACTTTGCGATTTTTTTCTATCGAGAAAATTTCATGGAGTCGTGTTTTCGAAACATATGATCGATAGATTATATCATGAACTTTACCATACATACGTTTCAAAGTTAAATATTGAGTAACGAGGAATATATGGAGATCCCGCCGAGTTGAAAATAAGCGATTTGAGGTAGTATACACTCTTAACGGTTCAGGGCATCATGAGACTGGCATGTCTTTCTTGGGAATAAGCCCTAAAGATTTTTAGTTAAAAAAAATCCAAGTTGATTGTTATCATTTCGCTTCGGAACCTTCAGTTATCTTCTAATTCCATTTACCTATATCTACCTTCTCCCATACATGTGTATATTTCAAGTCTAACTCCGTTTTAAGAAATTAATCAGTTGAATTACTATATTACTAGGCAGTTAAGGTAGTATGTAATTTAAGTCTATATAGAATAAAAAATGCAGGCAAAAGTAACTTGTAAACAGAAGTACAAATAAATAGGTAGATACTTTCTACAAAACCGTCATGACACAAATTCTCAGTAATATTGATGTGATGACACAACCACGTCACAGTCACCAGCCCTTAGTTATAAAACAATTTGTGGCTTTACTGTATGTTACGGTGTTTCTGGTGTTTGCGGTTGGCTGTTACCAAAGATTTGATTAAAATACTATTTGAAGATGACTTTCTGTAAGACTCAAATCACGCATAGAGTATTATCCTGTAATATCCCACTGCTGGGCAAAGGCCTCTCATCTGACTAATGCGGGTTCTGTTCACACTTATTGGCCGGATTTTATACGGACGTCATAGAGGCAGAGCAGTTCATTTTAAAACTACTCAAACTTGTCTCCGATTTTGTTTTGGCGTCGATGAGATACCAGATTCCAAACACAACACCCGGCAAGTAGCTTTAATTTTCTGGCCTTAATTGGCTTGTTTGTAATAAAACGTTTAAATCGTTAAATAAAAACGATTTTAAAAACATTGGTACTTGAAAGGATATGCTACCGAAATTATCCCAATTTTGGAGTACTGTACATCAGTATTTCGCTCAAAGGGCAATATCACATAAATGGTTGAAGGCTGATTTTTCTGAACGTACCAATACCAAGGCGCCAATAATCATATTTCTCCAATAGAAAGTTGCCGCGATATATCTAATTTCTCAAATGTAATCTGCAAACTGTCCGCGCTTTTCTCTAAGTGATATCGCCTGTGTTTTATGGTTGCAGAGCCAGAATCAGAACTGATTACAGTGAATTGAGAATATTCAGTAGCCTCTAAACTTTTACCTAAAGAAACGACTGAAAATATTTTTGTAACATAAATAATACAAGGAACTTGTTAATGCTTCTTGTCTTATGGTAATGCGTAAGGCCCGTTCAATTTAATCGTTTTTAGACGTCCGGCTACATGCGTTTTGTATGAGTTCCAACCTGCGTTTTCAACCTAAAACGCTAACTACAAAAGCTTACCAACTGTTGTTCAAGGTACAAAATAAATGAGTTAACATTTGTTGGTAAATGCGTGCACACGCATCCTTAATTACATGAATTCCAAAATAATTTAAAGGCAAAAACAAAACGATGTTGTGAAAATAACAATCTATTATTCAATTCAGTTATGGTCGCTGGGAAAGCGATGGCCGGCATTAGTTGAAATTGATGTGATTCAACACGCGACGAGTAAGTTTGAGCGTAAATCAGAATTGAGCTATACAGTTAGAATAGGGACAATAAGCGACTTTGGTTCTCAACCAATTTATACGAGCTATCCGCATGGGCAAGCTAAAGCCGTCCCTTCACTACCTAGGTATCGCTTATCAACACTCTATTCTTTCTTACTAGAGTTAAAATTTGCACTTATGTGGTCAATTTTCCAGCCGAAGATTCTTTCTGAAGAAGAAAAAGGTTTAGTGATATCATTTCATTCTTACTGCATCACTAAACCCTTTTCCTCTAAAGTTATCTTTGGTTGAAAAATCTGTCAAAATGGTTTGAATTTCAACTTTCGTAAGAAAAATATTAAAAAGTATATACCTATTCCTATTATTCCAACTTAGTTGAATTTTTTCTTATTTTTCAAGTATGCAAGCACTCAGCGAACTATAGGTGCACGAATTTCGTTTGATGCGTGCGTTGTGTATTAATTAAACAGGAGGTCCGTCGTGATTTTAGCTATTTGTACTTTTTAGGGTTGTGTTGTATATCACAATAATTCATAATATTAACTACCTATGCAGACTGATAGTATCCAGCCTCAATAATAATTTATTGCACTATACAGGTTAGTTTTGGAACAGAGGCTGTGAGTATGTGTTCACACCTGAGCAGTTTAAAATGCAGACCTGTAACGTTGTATTTTGAACACTGGGCATTGGGAATAGAGTATAAAATGTCTTATGTTTATCGAGCGTTAAAAAAGCATTCGAGTAAATGAGTCTTTGAAATGCTCGTGTCGCGGTGTTTGTAGAACAGTTAAACTCACGGAATAGCGAAGCACTTACTACTGCCTAAGGGTTACTCCTCCGAAATGGCTTGATTCTGATGAAATTGTATGTGCATATCGCTACCCGATTTCTGACAATCGGACAACATCTATTTTTCGTCCTCTTAAATTTAAGGGTAGTCCACCCCTAATTTTGTATATATGGTTGTAAAACAACGTTTGCCGGGTCGGCTAGTATCTTATAAATTATGGCATTGTAAGATACTTGAGACAAACTTATACGATTTTAAGACTAAACTTACTTCATCGATCCAAATCTATCAGAAAAGTTATTTTAAGAATGTTATCGAATCAATATTAATAACAATTCAGATACCTAAATATCTAGTCTAGAATTATCTAGACTTATTGAAGTACAAGTTAAATCGAACACAGAATTTCGACCGGAATAGTACACGTGCAAACAATGCACGCGAAAATATCTCAAGCTTTTAGAGCGGGGTACAGTCGCTGACAGAGTGTTTTTACACTAACATGTTTTGCTTTGAGGTGTGAATTTTACCTAAAGGATAATCATTAAAATTCTTTTACAATTATAACAACTTATGCCAATAGAAAAGTAATAAAGTAAGTAATCTTAGGACGCTGTCCCAGAACTGAGAATTCAATACAGCGCTTCCATCGGTATCTTCCACCCTGTCAGTGTCCTGTCAGTGTCCTGTCAGTGTCCTGTCAGTGTCCTGTCAGTGTCATTAAAAATTGTTGACTAACTTACGAACAAACTTACACTAGTGTCCCCGTCTGTACAGAAGTACAAAACATTGCTTGCTCTAGTTACGTAAGTCCTCTTCCTTGTAGTTCCCTCTAGTCAGTTATTCAGTTCAGTTAATTTATTCACGATCCAGTTGATACGTCCGCCGCAATACTTGTAATTAATAAGTTCTTGTCGACGAGTAATGGTCGCTGTGATATCTGTTACTATTATCTACTACTAGGTACAGATAGGTAGTTATATCGATAAAGAGTGTGTACTAGTTAAAGACATCTATTATCCATACTAATATTATAAAGCTGCAGAGTTTGTTGGTTTGTTTGTTTGAACGCGCTAATCTCAGAAACTACTGGTCCGATTTGAAAAAATCTTTTTGTAATGGATAGCCACATTTAAAGGGAAGGTTGCAGGCTACTTTTCATCTTGAAATTCCCGCGGAAACGGGTACAACGCGGGTAAAACCGCGGGGCGCTGCTATATACTGATAAATACTAAGTTTAGTGAGCTATGTACTACAAATTGATACTAAGGTATGAGGTAACATTTGAAAAATCTGACCAAGTTATTCTAACTACGTCAATAAAATTATATTTGTACTATGTATGTTACTTGAATTATCGAATTTAAAATGAGCCAAGGAAGCGTTCACGAGATGATCTCACCGCCTTCGACAGTGACTGGTGGAAGTTCGCCAAAGACAGGCAGCGCTGACGTTTGGGGGATACTTTTGCCCAGCAGTGGGACAATATAAGTTAAAAAGAATATAATAAATCGCCAAAGTACTAAAAATCGTAGCTATTTAATTTATCGACAGTACATGACAGTACAATCCCTTCTAGCCTGTTCTCCTTCTATATTCGTGATTTACTCACTGTTTACTTTACTTGGTCTGAAGTACTTTTTAATCGTGGGAAAATATCTAATTTATGTGTAATATAGACTGGTTTAAGTTTGCTATCTGCTTGTAGGTAAAGCGACGTCTATATTGCGCACTACCACAGGAAGGTAATACTTAAATGAAATTAGTTCCGACGATTACCACATGAGATGTTATTTAGTTTCGACTATCCCGATATGTATATCATGTCTCAATTATAATTGATCTACTTCCAACAGTCCTAGTCCGTTTGATTGAGTTTTTCTTCCATACATACAAAGCATGATGTTTTCTAAATCTACACTAATATGTATCATCACTACATAGTATAAAATAAAGTCGCCTCTTTTTCGTGTATGTCTGTCTGTTTGTCTGTCTGTTTGTCTGTCTGTATGCTTAAATCTTTAAAATTACGCAACGGATTTTGATGCGGTTTTTTGTAATAGGTAGAGTGATTCAAGAGGAAGGTTTTTATGTAAAAAAAAATCCGAAATTCCCACAGGAACGGGCACAACGCGGGTAAAACCGCGGGGCGCTGCTAGTTATGTATAAAGAGGAAAACTTTGTTTGTTTGTAATGAATAGGCTCAAAAACTACTGGACCGTTTTTAAAAATTCTTTCACCATTCGAAAGCTACATTATCCACGAGTAACATAGGCTATTTTTCATCCCGAAATTCCCACAGGAATGGACACAACGCGGGTAAAACCGTGGGGCGCTGCTATTATTAATAATTTGCTGTTTTTGAGATCACCAACCCGCATTAGGCAAGCGTGGTGATTACGCCTGAAACCTCCTCACTGTACTGATATCTTCAGTGAGACGAGAGGCCTTTGCCCAACAAGTGGGACATTACAGGCTAATACTTTTTTTTTTTTTTTTTTTGCTGTTTCGCGCGTTGTTTCACTCTTGATCCAATAGGTGGCGTTAGTGCGGAAATGTAGTATCTGCGATCAAGTCCAAACATTTTGTAGAGCAGGGAAAACAATCCTTTGTATCAAATTCGTATATATTTAGATTGGTGGCCATCTTACCATTGCAACACTATAGTAACAAGAACCAAATTACAACGCAAGTAAAAGAAGTTTGGATGATTATTTGTTAACATTAGACAAAATAGTCTCGTGACTATTACAATTACTGAATAAATGAAATCTAGACAAATTGAACAACAGTTACTTAATCCAAAACTCATCAATCACTTAACCAATGTTATTAAATTACGAAATAATGAATACAATGAATACTCTCTGTAAATATCTACTGGTACTAATCTATACTAATATTATAAAGCTGAAGAGTTTGTTTTGTTTGTTTGTTTGTTTGTTTGTTTGTTTAAACGCGCTAATCTCAGAAACTACTGAACCGATTTGAATAATTCTTTCACTGTTAGATAGTCTATTTATCGAGGAAGGCTATAGGCTACATTTTATCCCGGATTTCCTACGGGAACGGGCACAACGCGGGTAAAACCGCGGGGCGCTGCTAGTATACTAATATAATAAGTGTTCGATTACTACCTGTTACCTGTTATTACAAATACATAATAGCTAATTATATATTAAGTACAATTAACAATTGCGTAATAAAAGTAATACACACTAAGTAGATTTATACTCGTAAGTGTTTTAATATAACTGCATACTTAAATAATAGTTAATTTGATTCATTTAAACCTTTTATGATGATTAATTGAAATGTTATTTAAGGTTTAGAATGACTGAAAACTTGTCTTATATAAATTAATAGCAGCGCCCCGCGGTTTTACCCGCGTTGTGTCCATTCCCGTGGTAATTTCGGGATGAAAAATATCCTATAACCTCTCATTAAATGTGGCTATCCATTACCAAAAGAATTATTCAAATCGGATTGGTAGTTTCTGAGATTAGCGCGTTCAAACAAACAAACTCTTCAGCTTTATTATATAGTACTAGCTGCGCCCTGCGGTTTCACCCGCGTTGTACCCGTTCCCGCGGGAATTTCGGGATGAAAAATAGACGTTGGCCGATTCTCAGACCTACTCAATATGCTCACAAAATTTCATGAGAATCGGTCGAGCCGTTTCGGAGGAGTACGCGAACGAACACTGTGACACGAGAATTTTATATATAAGATACTAGCAGCGCCCCGCGGTTTTACCCGCGTTGTACACGTTCCCGTGGGAATTTCGGGATGAAAAATAGCATATAACCTTCCCTTTGAATGTGGCTATCTATCACAAAAAGAATTATTCAAATCGGACTGATAATTCCTGAGATTACCTCGAACATACAAACAAACAAACAAACAAACAAACTTACAAATTTTACCTCTTTATAATATTAGTATAAGTAGATATATAGTATAGATTTCCTTTGATGTATGTCGCTCTTCCTTGTAAAGAAAGACCTACTAAACGTTCCTATTTGTAAAATTATGATACTAGACTTGCCTTGCAAGTATTTACAAATTATATTTTTAATTTTGCAAATGATACTCGTAGTAACTAACTTCGGATACCTATATGGGCAGCACTGCTGTTGTAGTGTGTTTATTAGACCGCCTTTAGGCCTCCGACATGGTGGACAAGCCTAAATCAACCGGCACTGACTATTTAACTTGCCGTCCGAACCATAAATAATTATTAAAGTTAAAAAAAATGAGAGCCTCCACCTTTTTGAAAGTCTTAAAAATACCTTCGTTACTTCAGTTGCATTTACCTGTTAAAAGATGGCAGATAAGTGGTTATCAAGCTCCGCATCAAAAGGTACACCCACAAAGAGCAGCTAAACGATATTGTAAATTGTACTCGAACAATAGGCCCTGTGCTCATAAATCTTGATAGGATATTTATTTTCATTCGCCGTATTTTGATAGTATTTTACGTTATACATGCTAGATATTTTGTGATAAATATTACGGTGGTGACAAGGCGCGAGTGATGCTCTCACTAGTTAGTTTTAAAAAAAAGAACATTGAACTTTTATCGTAAGCTGCGTATTTAGACCCATTTAGTGGGAGTACGGCCGATTCGGGGTACGAAAGGTGGCAATGGGTCAGGGTGACACCTTTCATACAGATATAAGGAATACAACGTCACGCCCGCAACCGGATCGCAACCGACCCGCTACCGACCCGCACCCGCACTATGTGTATTTATCACTTAAGTAAAAACGAAGCTTAACACTGTAATATGCTTTAATTGTTTGTTTCTTTTTATAATTAACTAGCAGCGCCCCGCGGTTTTACCCGCGTTGTGCCCGTTCCCGTGGGAATTTCGGGAATTTTTTTACATAAAAACCTTCCTCTTGAATCACTCTACCTATTACAAAAAACCGCATCAAAATCCGTTGCGTAATTTTAAAGATTTAAGCATACAGACAGACAAACAGACAGACAGACACGAAAAAGAGGCGACTTTATTTTATACTATGTAGTGATTAAATAATTCGTTAGTCGCTGACGCTCGCCTGCATCGTGGTATCTCTGTATGTATTTACGGTAACTATGATCGGTTAAAAGATAATGCGAAAGTAAACATAAAGTATGCATTTCACTATAAGTACAATGTCCAACTCAGTATTCCCCAAAACG
Source organism: Cyclophora albipunctata (assembly GCA_963082685.1). Lineage (NCBI taxonomy): Eukaryota > Metazoa > Arthropoda > Insecta > Lepidoptera > Geometridae > Cyclophora > Cyclophora albipunctata. Next base: position 7,731,159 of record OY720123.1, read on the forward strand.
AAAGGCGGAAGACAAACTGGGATAGATAAAGAACATTAATCTCATTTAAAATCGGAATCAGGTACCGAGGCGAGAGCTCACGAATCAGTGACGTAATGATCTGAAGGATTGCTCCATTTAGTGCTTACAAGAAGGTATAACAAAGGGGAGACTTCATGCTAGACGGCTTCTGAATGGATGGCGAACGTAGGCTTTTTGTATATTTCTCACTGATTCTATCAGGGCGTCAAATAGCGATCCTAATAAAACCACTGACAGACGAGCTAAGCCACAAACAATGTATCCGCTATATTTCACCTGAGACACAGAATAATAACTAGTACTACGTACCTGAGATGATCTTTGAGTTACTTGCTTATTTGACTTACCTGCAGTGACTTAACATAGGTAATGATGTTAATAAAACCCACTCGAACTTACCTGAAAAAGAAAAATTATTTAATTAATAAAAACATTGATGATTTGAAACTGTTGAAACATCTACTTAGTTGAATTGACATATACGTTCACGGATACACTTCGCTTTTATTTTACATTATGCTTAAACTTATGAAACCAGTATGTACTTGATGATGATGATTTTAGCCATTACTGTCCCACTGCTGGGCTCCCTCCATGCATCCTTAACCTGGGCCACTTCCCTCCAGTTGCTGAGATATGTATCGAGTTCATCCCGCCATCTACGCCTAGTATGTACTTAATTGCTTAAAATTTGTGATTATTTTTAATAGCATGATCGTTTTCGACATTCAATCGCGTGTCCAAACATAATTCCGTTTTGATAACTCTATAAACAATAATTATATTTAAAGTACCTAACCTTTCGTTTAATTTCACAATCGTCCAAAAATAAAAGTAACCTGCACGAAATGCGCATAAAACAATATTGCAAAGATCCCGATTATAAATTAAAACCATATTTCGTAAACACATTAAAACGAATGAAGATGATTATTTAACGCACTTCATTTTTAAAAACCTCAATAAATTGTGGAAATATTAACGCTTGAAATGTTAAGGATAACAACCATGTTATAAATTGCAGAATGCACTTTGTTGCAAAAATAACTTCGTTATAGTATTTCGCAACGTTTTTCGACAGACATTAGGTACTTTTTAGATTTTGAAATTGATTTGAAATACATTTATTTATAGTGCCTCCTTAGGTAGTGAAATCGATACGACACATAGATTACTGGCCAGTCATCTTAGTATTAGTTAGTACGAGTATACATACATAGCCCTAAGCACACATAGGCACGGACAGACAGTGGAAAGTGACTTTGTTTTATGCTATGTAGTGATACAACTTTTTTACCTATTTATGGGGAATATTTGTAAATAACGAACAAATACATATATGCAAGTACCTAGAAATAAGAATACAGTTGTTCGTTTTACTTAAATCGATGACGTAGCTCCAAAAAAAAACAGAGAGCGTTTAAGAAAAGAAAAGACGTTTATTTGTGAAAAAAATATTTTTTACAACGCTTGGAATTGATGACAATATATCGATGGTAGCAAAGTAGAAACGGACATCTACAAAATCGCAACTTTACAGGAGAGCAGATTTAGTTTAAAAGAGGGGTTATTTTGAGAGTTATGGACCGATTAACCTGAAATTTTCTATAATGCTTTCAAATAACCTTCTTTATGAATTGTGTAATAGATTTTATCGCTATATCGTTGTTTTACTTAAATAATGTAGACGTCTTTTTTTACTCTGAAAAAACTTTGACGTAGAAGAAGACATCTGCCTGATAACCGTTTATACGCTGTAATAAAAAAGTGCCCATTTCATTTAAAATATCTAATAAAGTAAGATAATAATCTCCTGTAATACATTTAAAGATATTTAAAGAACATCTAAGCAACATGCAAACAGTATTCTACTTTTTTTGACCAAATTTTGCAGATGTCTGTATTTACTTTGCATTTAACATTTTATACATTATCAATAAATGAGTTAACTACAACTAAACTCCATCTATTACTATCAGTTGAACTCATTTATTTAGTTACCAAATCACGTAAAATATATTTTTTTTTAAATAAAAATGCAATATAATACTATGATTTATTTATTTTTTGAATTTTAACTGATATTTTAATGATTAATTTAAGGTAGAATGCGTTAAACCATTCCAATTCATACTCCAGTGATTATAGCAAGTTACTGCGGAATTCGAGATACCCAGCTGTAAGTCTGTAAATACTTGTATATTGACACCCTAAAAGTTGTCTCAAAACCTACCGATGGTAGGGTGTGCGCAACTATTGAATTTCAAGGTCAAATGTCAAAAAAAAGTGTTTTTCGCGAATATCTGAAAAACGGTGCAATGTAGCAAAAAAAAGTGTATGATGAAATGAAAGCTTATAAAATTCTCTATAACTTTAATTCTATCCACTTTTTCCATATTCCAAACCGTTATTGATCTACACGCTCCAGAAATGTAAAAATTAAGGACCTCGGGCAGGTAACTATGGAGCCTGCCCAATGCTCAACAGTGACATGACTCATGTCATTTGAAAGGTCTTGAAGAGTTGTACAAGTTACTCCTAGACAGTTATATCGAATTCGATGGCCAACTCGGTGTTTTCGACCACCGAAGAATTACCACTGGAGGTGCTGTGGAGCCTGGACGGAATGCTCAACAGTGACATGACTTACGCATTTGAAAGCTCTTACAAGTCACTTTTTGATGGTTATGTCGAAATCGACGCCAAACTCGGTGTTTTCGACCACCGAAGAAAAAACACTAGGTGTATGTGCACTAATGTGCAGTTGACCCTGATCGTATTGCTCAACAGTGACATGACTAATGTCATTTGAAAGCTCTTACAAGTCACTCCTTGACAGTTATATCGAAATCGACGGCCAACTCGGTGTTTTCGACCACCGAAGAATCTACACTGATCGTATTGCTCGACAGTGACATGACACATATCATTTGAAAGCTCATAAAGAGTTTTATAAGTCACTCTTTGATAATTATATCGAAATCGCCGTCCAACTTAGTGTTTTCGACCACGGAAGAATGGAATTGGGCTATGCTATACCGAAGTATCGACCCTGATCCTAATGCTCAACAGTTACATGACCTATGTCATTTGAAAGCTCTTGAAGAGTTGTACGAGTCACTCTGTGACAGTTATATCGAAATCGACCGCCAACGCGGTGTTTTCGACCACCGAAGAATCGACACTGGGTGTATGTGCACTGTTGAGCATTCCGTCCAGGCTCCACAGCACCTCCAGTGGTAATTCTTCGGTGGTCGAAAACACCGAGTTGGCCATCGAATTCGATATAACTGTCTAGGAGTAACTTGTACAACTCTTCAAGACCTTTCAAATGACATGAGTCATGTCACTGTTGAGCATTGGGCAGGCTCCATAGTTACCTGCCCGAGGTCCTTAATTTTTACATTTCTGGAGCGTGTAGATCAATAACGGTTTGGAATATGGAAAAAGTGGATAGAATTAAAGTTATAGAGAATTTTATAAGCTTTCATTTCATCATACACTTTTTTTTGCTACATTGCACCGTTTTTCAGATATTCGCGAAAAACACTTTTTTTTGACTTTTGACCTTGAAATTCAATAGTTGCGCACACCCTACCATCGGTAGGTTTTGAGACAACTTTTAGGGTGTCAATATACAAGTATTTACAGACTTACAGCTGGGTATCTCGAATTCCGCAATTCTTACCTAATTTAAGCTTAAATGACTGCACTATCAATAAAAACGCACGAAAACATACCCGGTACGCGCTAGAATGTGACAACTGACTGATGTCTTTGTTGACGTTTCATTCATCTGTCAAAGCTCCGAAGTAAAGGCGGACAAATTCAAATGTCCGTTTCTACTGCGATGTTTTTTAAAAATCCAGTGTAGATGTCTTCATTTACGTGTCAAATTTTCTTTATTATTTTGAATTTTGAAAAAAATAATAATACAGACTTGTACATAGGATTAATGTAAGCTCATTTTTGTAAAAAAAGCATTTTCGAAAAAATGTAGATGTCCGTTTCTACTTTGCTGCCATCGATATGCGATAGCGTGAGCTGTGTTGCGTATACCAACGCCCACCTCCAGAAGTAATACAAAAGTATAGTACAGTAACTAACATTTTAGTTTCAGACTAGCCCATACTGACCAATGTAAATAGACCACCCTGTGCAAAAGATAACACATAATACCCGCAACAAAAAGTCGGTAAATTCTACAAATACTTCTATGCATTTCTGTACAAAGAATTTTTTTAAAAGGCTTTCAAAACTTCTCGGTAATGTGAACAAAAGACCATTTCCGAGTAACAGTTTAACGTGCAATTTAAAAGTACAAAGGACGAGATATTTTTAAATCCATACAAAAAGCTTATGCCCATAAATAATCGCCTTAAAACTATAAAAGGGAGTCAATGAAAAATGAGAAATATTTCGAATTATTGAATATTTTTAAGGCAAGAGAAGGATTTTTTTATTATTGTTTTGTAATTAATTATTTATAAGTAATTACCGTTTGCCAGGAATTGAGATATGGTACCTTAGTGAGATAAAGGCAATATAGTAAATAATACTATTTATTCGGTCTTTCTTCAGACAAAAACACGAAATAGATTTAAGCAGTGAGTGCTTCGCTGACCCGATAGTAGAAGGTTTACATTAGTTAGTCCATTGAATGGTGACATAGATTGACATATTCCAAAAATGTAACTAGAACTTTTTAAAAAGATCATTACCTTCAAATAACTCGATACAAAGTAGACCGTGATTAGAATTTATATTAAGGCTCGAGATTTATCTAGAACCTTAATATACATTGGTTAAGCGAAAAGTACGCATTGGTATTCCGTAATTACACATAAGTGACAAGCTGAGAAACCCGATGGCACAGCGGCATGTGAGAGCGCTTACTGTGTCGGCGGTTGCGGGTTCGATTGCCGCCCGGACAATATGTGCAGACATTGTTGTTGTTGACGACGTCTGGGTGTCAATTACGAGTATATATTCATATAAAGTGTTTGTGTATGTATAATAATATCAGTTAGTTAGATTTCATAATGCAAGATTAGAGCTTAGTTGAGTCTAATTAACCCTGTGTGAATTTGTCCGGGGTATATTTAAGTACCACTTAAAGGCCTCCACCCATTACACCGTATCATACCATGACCGTGCTATGAACGTGTCAGAGTATTCTTTGTATGGAAAAGTATGAGACTATGCTCACTAGACCGTTCCTTCACCAACCAACAACGTCGACTATTCTCACCTAATATTTTGCCGGTGCTGAAACGTTCATAGCACGGTCATGGTATGATACGGTGTAATGGGTAAAAACCTTTAGTAGGCACTGAGTTATAATATGTATGATATGAAGATAACTTACATCGTTATTCTGGTTTCTTAGGTTTAACCAAAGACCAATTTTGACTTGAAAATACGTTTACAGATACCCTTCGTTTCATATTCATTTCAAGTAGGTTAGTGACCAACCCTGGTATCGGAGTTTTTAGACCGCCTAAAGGCCTCCGACTTGGTCTGACTGTTAAAACAACGGGGCGCTGCTACTATATTATCCATTTTAGCACATTAGTAAGTTAAATATACTTAGTTCAAGATGGCGAAGGCGTTTCCCATTAATGAAACTAGAAAGTTGTTTATCTAGACTTATAAGCACATCAAACATTCTTCAAGCTCATTCTAATATGTAATCGTATGTTTGATCATAAGTTTAATAATATTTAATACCTACACACATCGTATACTTAGTTCACTATTTATTGGCGTTACATAAAACAAGCACTTTTAATAAGTACCTATTTAACTAGAAATTCACCCTGACTTCGCACGGTGCGATGTACACTCATGTGCTCTCTTTTTTATCTTTCTGAGGAGAAAAAAGGTTTATTGATTTCATTCGATTCTTACCCCATCACTGAACAATTTTCCACAATTATATAATTCTCTTTGGTTGTAAAATCATTCGTGATGGTTTTAATTTAAACTCTCGTAAAAGGAAATAGAATATTCCTTCCTACGCCAAGCTATCAATAGTCTACAATTATCTGCATACAAAAGATATTAAGAAAATTACCGAATACAATCCTTTGCTTAATAGACCCTTAGAGCGTTTTCACATTATCCGATCCGATATCGGTGTCGGACGCCGATCCGATATCGGGGTTAAGTAAAATGTATGAAATAAAGTACCTGTCTTTCATATTGTCCGGCCCGATATCGGAACATATTTCATACATTTGACTTACCCCGATATCGGATCGGCGTCCGACACCGATACCGGATCGGATAATGTGGAAACGCTCTTACAGCTAGATTTTACTTGTCGGTAGCAGGTCCCGGATTTTCATCGAACGTTCCGGGCCAATAACATTTTATATGAAGCTATGACGCTCCACTTGTCGGTCTCCGTTTTGTGTCAGCGGCCATTACAAATAAACACACGTTCGATACCCGATTATACATTATTTCGGATACGACGGCCGACTGCTCAAAAGCGGGGACAAGATTTTTAGAGGAGAATGAACTTCATATATGCTTTTTTTTATATAATCTATTTATAGATACATAGTTCAGTAGGTTTTCCTAGCTTGTAAGAATTTCCTCTTATACAATAAGCGCAGGTAGGTGTCGACTTAGTTTCAACCATTGCAGTACAGACATACATAATTTATGTAATTTAAAACGTATTTACATAAATAATTAGATAGTTAATGCAGATGTATTTTGTAATTTCCGTAAGAGATGTTAGTTATGTAGGTAGGTACCATCTTTAAAGATTTTCAAGCCGTTTTTAAAGCCATGGGTATACTTGCATCATCTTGGGAGAATTGTGTAAACCACCAAAAATATAAATATCTTAATAGGTTACAGTTTGTTTATAGAAATATATCCGTCCCCTCGCTGAGCGATGAAGGAGCTAAAGCCATGCGTGGTCATGTTTAGCCGATACAGTAGGTACAGTCGATACATCGGACAGTTGGGCAAAAACCCTACTGAAGAGTTCACTTCTTTTGGCCAAGTTGTACGACAGTACCACTTGATTTGACTAAATCGGAATTTGATTTATTGATGTGATATCGCTTGTTAAATCCAAGATCATACTATCGAAGCAGTAATAGCCAACCGAATCAATGAGTTTGTCGACATTGGCTTTCATAGAAACTTCACGCACGAATTCCAATAACAGCTTCCGAAGGAAAGGATTCTTAGGTTAAATTGAGCTACAACACTTACTTAATACATTTAAAATGCACACACTCAACAGCTTAAACATGACGCTGCTATTACGCCAAAGTCTCGCAAATAGTTATTTAGTGACAAAGCTTATTGTGAGCTTTCGCGGTGCATTGTGTTGCACCGACTCCATTCTTGACAATGACCTTACGTTCTCTATTTATTATCAAATCGCGACTGTCCTGCGTGGGATTATTTACCTATTGCAATCGTTTTATGTGAATAATTTAGAATACCTATTCAAGTTAAGACTATCAACGAAGTCAGTATAAAACTAGACTTTCAGGCAATATCAATTTGTGTCTCCTATTGAGATATTATATCATCTGTGATAGGTATTACCTACTGCAGGTTTAGACTGAAATACTAGTTTATCTACACTAAATGATGTTATAATATCCACATCGATATCAAAAAATCTTATTTTAACATCATTATAATGCGACCAATTAACCTGGCGAGCCTTATGTCAAAATCCTCATACTAGTTGTATAAAATTTTGATATTATGCTGGCTTTTTAAAATAGTTGGGTTATACGTGAAAACTTCGTCGAAACTACATACACAAAACTCTTTGGTAAGATCTCGCTCGCTCCTGATTGGCCCTACGCGCAGCTGCGCTCTCATTGGTTAGATTTTAATGGCGGCAAGTTCACTGTGACAATACACGTACCTACGCGTGAATTTAATGTTTCGCAATGTGTTTTGTTTTTAAAATTTTGTTTGATTAATTGCATTAAATAGTGAAGATAAAGTAGTGTATGCAACTGCATATAACACGGGTATTAAAACACTCGTTACTATTACTTCACTCTTCAGCGGCAAGTAATGATTTTTGGAAAAGTAATCGGCCTTTAATAGTAGTTTATGCAACGTCATATAAAGAAGGGTATTAAAACACGAGTGTGAGTTTATGAAACGAGCGCAGCGAGTTTCATAATAGTAACGAGTGTTTTAATACCCGTGTTATATGCAGTTGCATACACTACTTTATCTTCACTATTTAATGCAATTATTCAAACAAAATTTTAAAAACAAAACACATTGCGAAACATTAAATTCACGCGTAGGTACGTGTATTGTCACAGTGAACTTGCCGCCATTAAAATCTAACCAATGAGAGCGCAGCTGCGCGTAGGGCCAATCAGGAGCGAGCGAGATCTTACCAAAGAGTTTTGTGTATGTAGTTTCGACGAAGTTTTCACGTATAACCCAACTATTTTCAAAAGCCAGCCTAATATCAAAATTTTATACAACTAGTATGAGGATTTTGACATAAGGCTCGCCAGGTTAATTGGTCGCGTTATAATGATGTTATAATGTTAAATTATAATGATATTATAACATCATGTGCAATTGCTTAAATTGAGTGTTTTAGTTGTCTGTGCTATAACAGTAGTAATTATAAGTCAAGTATTGGAATCATAAGTAGAATGTTACAACATTAGTGTAGATAAAAGATGTAACCATCACCAACTTAATATCTTTAAACTCAGAAAGATCGACAGGTCCCGGTTGTTTCAATCGATATTCCATGTCGGAAGCCTGTAAGCGTTCTCGAAATCTCCGTCACCAGGGTTTGCCACTAACCTACTCGGAACCGATTTTTACTCGGATGTATGCTATAGGTATCTTAAAACTTAAAATAATACATACTCATACTTCAATATCTTATACCCGTCACTAACCTACACAAATCAAATCGAACCTATAATTTCACAACACTTATTAACATTTAAGCACTCAATAAACAACAATTTCTTTCCATTTAACGACACCACATTAAAATACAATAGACATTGTCATATGAACAACATGTAAACGATTTCTATTTAAATCGTAAGAAGATTGTATGTTTGTAAAGGTGATAGTAGGTAAGTAAGTAATATTGGTAACCAGTAATCGAAATCCATGCACCTTCACAAAATATAAACTTTTAGTCTATCTTTTTTCATAACTAAAAAATGAATCGTTATTGTCTGTGCTATCACAGGCGCTATTGTTGCATTTATTGTTGTTGCTAAACACACTCGGCAATGGATGGACCATTTCAGATTATTTTTATTTGTTATAGTACGTATTGAAGATTGAGGATCGAACGACGCAATGTTTCCAATTTACTTTTCCACGTTTGAAAAGTAAATCGGAAACATAGGTACCTATTTCGCTCAAGTTTGCTCGAGTTTGAGATCACCAATTCAATAAACCGCAGTAAGTAAGCGTGTGAAATACAACTTATCATCCTGACTACACTGATATCATCAGTGAGATGAGAGGCTTTTGCCTAGCAGTAGAATATTATAGGCTGATAAAAATAGGCTTTTTATATCAAGTTGATTTTCTGTACAAATTATACAAACTAAGTAACTATCATGAAAAGACATGAAATATTCATCTCTACTTAAAAATCTGTTTTATTCTTAAGTTTGTATAAAGATTTTAACTAAAGTGAAGCGAGAGCAAAAAGCTAGTTTAGCGAATATAATATAATACCAAAGAGGTGGCAAGTGAAATCAAAAGTTACGAAAGTAAAAGTGGTCTGATCGAAGCATCTGTTGTAGAAATATTTGGACTACTTTACTTACCATTATACTCGTAGATTGTTATAGGTGTGTTACGCCCGTACTCAGACGTCAAATGCTTCCTTAGTAGTCTTAATGAGTGACTTTGACATGTAATGTATGAAAAATAACGTCAAATAGAAAAAAATCGGTTTAATGGATGTCTCTGAGTGCGGCAGTTAGAGATGCAGGCGAGGCACCAAAAACAAAAAAGGTCCTATTTAAATTAAAGAAGTGCCATGCAGTCTTTTTGCAATTAGACTTTTTTAACATGCCTCCATGAAGATCAGGAACCCCTGAGCTTAGGAGCCCGAGGCACTAGGCACTGTCTCGGTTTGCCTCTGGTATGCCTGTTCAATGAGAGGTGTGCGGGGACCTTCCTACTAATAATATAAATGCGAAAGTTTGTGAGGTTTGATGTACGAGTATGCATGGACACAGATTACTAAATAGTACTACGGCATGGATGTATGTATGTATGCATGTATATTTGTTACTCTTTCACGGAAAAACTGCAGAACGGATTTGGATGAAACATTACAGTAATATAGGCTATACATCAGAATAACACATTTACATTGTATCCCGAAATTCCCGTGGAAACGGGTACAACGCGGGTGAAACTGCGGGGCGTGGCTAGTGTTTTTATAAGTACAAAAATAATAACCAAACTCCGATCCAAGAAAGTCTGTCTGAACAGATTCTAGTTGCATTTGAGCTATGCTATGCTAACCCACCGGGCATCGCTCTATCATCGCCGCTATGCCATGTTAGATATGATTGGTAGATATCAAAATAAAGCATAGCTTATAAAAATAAAAAATAATTCTATAAAAATATTAGGCAATATGGAACCGGTTTAATAAAAGCACTAATGACATAGGATTCCTAATTTAAAAACATAATCATCGATTAGGTACTTTATTTAAAATAAAATAACTATTTAAAATAGATGAATCTGATAATGCATTGAAGTTGAATTTCCTCTCAAACTCGATTAGTTATCGAAGCATTATAAGATATTACAAGAGTTTATAACCTTTTATTTACACCCAAAAAGCACGAGAGTAGATATATTATCTATTAGGACTAAACCAAAACAATCAGCAAAGCTGATTTTTTGGCCAAAGTAAGAGATATTAGTTTTCAACTCATTTAGACGATGATCTAACTTGGTTTTCAACAAGCTTCCAAGCGGTTTATAAGTAAACGACATAACCAAAACTGGACGACGCCTAACTCTACTGATTGTACGAGAAAATATGTTATGTCACAATGAATGGTAGGTATTAAATACCCGTCATGCACGGAAAGTGAAATCCTGCGTGGAAAAGTAGGTACCTATTTGACTCACGTCAACAGAGATGTAAATCTAGGTACACATTGCAAAACAAAAATATTATTTACAGAAATTCAATGTACTTATACGCTAATCTTTCATTGAAATCTTCGTTTTAAATCTGTGCATTGGCGAATTTAATCAATGTATCTAGCAGTGCCCCGCGATTTTGTCCGCGTTGTGCCCTTTCCCGTAGGAATTTCGATCGGGATGAAAATAACCTTTAAAAATGTTACCTCTTTATAATATTAGTACAGAAAAGGTAGTATTTTTTAAAGAAGCAAGAACAGCTTGCTTCTTTAAAAAATACTACACTGATACAAATACTGGTTGCAATTTTATTGTATTATTCCAAATACTACAAACACGTCTCGTTGATGTCTTTTCTATGTATTAATTAATCCTACCAATATAATAAAATGGGAAACTTTGTGAGGATGATGTATGTATAAATAAGTATGTTTGTTACTATGATTTGTATGAAACTTTACAGTAATATAGGTTATACTTGAGAATAACATATGGGACACTTTATCGCAAAATTCCACCGGGAACGGGAAGAACGTTGGTAAGACTGCAAGGCACTGCTGGTTCTCCATAGGATGTTAAATAGATGGACACACGGACTTTTTGCAGACCTTTTAACTTTAATGTTAACCTTCATTAATTTTCCTTCATTAATTTTGTTATTTTTTAACTCCGTCAGCATGTTTCCATGCTGACGGAGTTAAAAAATAACAAAATTAATGACACCATTGAAAATCCTTTTACAACCAGTTCGATTCTACACAGACGAAGTCATGGACAAAGCTAGTGACAACTTAAATATCAACGAAGGTTAACATTAAAGTTAAAAGGCTTTTTCTTAAATTCCGTTAAAGAATGTTTATGGAAATTTGAAGAAGATTCGACCAAGGAATCGCTTTGACTCATACAAACGTTGCCCCCCTTTTCACTAATTTTGGGGGCAGAATTTTGGAAAATCCTTTCTTATCTGATGCCTAAGTTAAATTAAGTTAAGTGCCATTATCATGTTCCTAGTTAATTGAGTTATGTTGGTGGACATTCTTACTAATTTATAGGTAATTCAATTATTTCTTTAATTAATTTTTTAAACATTATCTTTTCTGAGTTATAATTAATTAGGTAATCTCATTAGTTTAGGAATAGATTAACATTTAGTGGTATGTGGTTACTGGTTAATACTCCAGTGTCATTGGCCGTTGCGATTGGCCGTTCTTGAAGGAGCATCTTAAATCTACATAAGCAAGATTCGGTATTTGCAATTAAATTACGTTCGAGATTGCAATGTATATTTAAATTTGTGATTTTCGTAAATATTATAATGAATTCTGCGGTTTATTGCCAAATAAATGCATAAAAAACTAATTGAGATACAATTAAAATATTTACTTCTAAATTATTTAAGTTTACTTTCTATAAATTTACTTACGTATGTACTTAGAGCAGATATTAACTCGATTAGTTCTAATACGGTAATTCACTAAGTATTATGGTTTTTATCTTATAGGGTTAAAGATACTTAGCTAAGTACACGTTAATGAATAACTTATTTTGTTTGAGAATGTTAACATAGGAACTTACTCAGTTAATGTTTTGTTATTTAATAAACTGTGACTCACCAACATCTTTCAGGTTGTTTGTGTTCCTCTGTGCGTTCGCTAGGATCACCAACGAAACCAGGATAACACCCTGGATATTATTACTCAAAACTGACCTCATTTTTACAACACTTTTTTTTACTCAACTTAAAGAAAAAACTCCAAAAATCTAATAAGAATTTCAATATAAAATTAGAACTTCAAGAAGCTACAAACTTTAAAATTTAAATTTAGAATAATAAACAATAAATATTTTTAAAAAGTAAATTAATTTGTATTTATTATTAGAAGCTCGATATCATTTTCGCGGGAGATATCGAGGCCGCGTTCGTTTCGTATGCGCGTGCGTCGATGTTAAGTACCTAAAGAACAACTACACGATGGAGGCTGCGACTGCGCAGGTGTCTTTAGAAAGACGCGTGGACTTACTAAGTTAGGTTCTTATATTGAACCGGTCGATGCCATCTTCGGATATAACATGTCCTATCATTCCGGAATGCAGTAGTTAATAAGATACCTACTTTACAAAAATAATAACTCTCTCTCTTTAAAAGTAAATAAGCTTAAATAAGCTTATTATACGTTTTATTTGGTCGCTTTTTTTTCAATATTTAAGAGTCTGAATAAATTACTTATATTATTTCATTATAGTTTTATCTATGGAAGAAGAAAAAGAAATTGTTTTTATTATTTTGTGGACAAAAAGTATAATATTACCTATTAGTCCATCGAAAAGTTACATTTGGGGTTGCGTTTTTTAGAGGACGCAATTTTATTTTTTTGATGTGTAGGGGGGGTCAGTGTAAAGCTAAAAACAAGTTTGTGGGGTCGCCACCCTTGTCCCACGGCCGCCATCTTGAAAATAGGGGTTGAAATGGTTTTTACGATATATCTCATAAACTATTAATTTTTTTTAAAAACGTTGTTAACAGTTTTGTTTCAAATTAAATTCTCTACAACTTTGGTCCAGTAACTTTTTGTCGTAGAACTATAAATAAAAAAGTTATAAGCGAAAATGTTCAGAAATTCGAAAAGTAAAAATAAAAGACATAAGGGACATTACAGCTGCTGCTGATCCTAATACCGATCTATCGAAGGTCGTAGTTCGATTAGGTGGGTTCCATTTGCTCATAATATGTCGTTCATAGGTGCGATTGGATATATCATGTCTGGTAGTGGACTCGAGGATATCTTAAAATTAATTTATGCTGAGAACTGTGTACAGCACATAATGTCTGGACATGCTTATGGTAGGGCTGTACGTGCTCATTTATAGTACTATTATCATCCAGAAAATCTCGTTCTTCTTCTGTAAATTCTATTGAATCCATAACTATTTTTGTTACTGATAAATGCACTAGCAAATAAGCACATACAGCCCTACGATAAGCATGTACAGCCCTACCATAAGCATGACATTCTGTGCTGTACACAGTTCTCAGCATAACTTAATTTGAAGATATCCTCGAGTCCACTACGTCCCACACACATCAAAAAAATAAAATTGCGTCCTCTAAAAAACGCAAGGTTAGGCCTAAAAAATGTAACATTTCGATGGACTATATTACGATTTTATGATCTAAGCTTTAATGATCCTATCAAATAGTTTAAAATAGAAATTATACCTACAGCCTCGCATTAAGTCCAAATAAAAAGGTAAGCACTAAATAGGTTGACCTTAGGATAACCTATTAGATGCTATGTTTGATTTAACCAACCGGACCCAAGTAAAGTAGATACATATTTAATAAACCAAACTAACTAACAAACATAAACAAAATATATAAAAAAGTGTTTTTAGGGTTCCGTACCCAAAGGGTAAAAACGGGACCCTATTACTGAGACATCGCTGTCCGTCCGTCCGTCTGTCTGTCACCAGGCTGTTTCTCAAGAACGGTGATAGCTAGAGAGTTGAAATTTTCATGCCGCTATAACAACAAATACTAAAAATTATATATAACAAATATTCAAGGGGGGCTCCCATACAATAAACGTGATTTTTAGCCTTTTTTAAAAGTACGGAACCCTCCGTGCGCCGTGGCCGGTTGTTTGCTACAATATGGTCCATCCAGTTAACAAAACGAAATACAAAAATGTAAAGTCCCAATTGCTTAATATGTTTCCTACCAGTAAGGTACCTCTACGAGAGGCCTTCGCCCAGCAGTGAAACATTACAGGCTAAACCGTGGTACCGACCTAACTAAATATTATATTAACTACTAGCAGCGCCCCGCGTTTTTATCCACATTGTGCCCGGTATATGTGTGTACTAAAGTACATAATAACTTTAGTAAGATCAATCTGCAAGTTTCATGTGCCAAAATATGTTTATATCGCTTCCTAAACAACCGAGAATGAGCTAACAAATATGAGACAAAAAATCGTCTTTTAGTTGTTCAGTTTAAGTTCGGTTTATGAAACATAGATTGAACTTTAGTGATATCAATTACATTTTAATTAATAATAATACTTGGGGTACAACCTACCTACATCTTCATAATAACTGAGATCTCTAATTAGCCCGGGAATGTGTTTTACAGTTCAAACAACTCCAAAGGACTCTATGAGACCGATCTCCCCACTTATGCCTCTCAAAAATGGGTTGATCAGTAACCTAATCATAATACAAGTTAGTTAGGTAGGTAGGCTAAAGGTTAATAAGATTTATTGATTTACATAGATTTTAGCATGATTTTATATCGAATAATTTGTTAGTTTAACAGATATATCACTAAGTATAAAATAAAGTCGCTTTCCGTTGTCTGTCTATCCCTATGCCCTATGCTTAGATCTTTAAAACTACGCATCGGATTTTGACGCGGCTTTTTAAAATAGATAGACATACTGATTCAAGAAGCAGGTTTATTCGTATAAAAATTCCCGAAATTCCCACAGGAACGGGCATAACGCGGGTAAAAGCGCGGGGCGCTGCTAGTCGATATAAATAATGCTACAAACTCTGGTTTCGCCCCGCGTTCCCTGGGATTATTTAACGGGACTGAAATAGGTAAGTACCTACGGGAAACACGTCCTGGTAAACAAAACTTCAAATGGTACTGGAGTACTGCTGCGCTATTCCTGAATTTTCAGATTAAAATAAATATTCTATGGAATAAGTTGGAATTTGCCTTAAATTTGGGTGCAGTTTTTTGACCTGGCAATCATAAATAAATTTTATAATATTACTTGCAACACTGCACTGGCAATACATCTATACTATAGACAAGCAAACCGTGCAAGCCACGTGCAAGCAAACCTTAAAGCAAACAAACTAACTTCACACTGTAGAGCCAAGTGCTATCAGTGGCTATATTAGTAGTGTGTCTTTGACTTTGCTTGTGTATTTATTTAGACACAGGACGATATTAGTTCATTTTGTTTCCATCTTTTCGTCCGTGCACAGATAGTTTGACAGATATATCGTAACATCAAAATGTATTCATACATTTTGATGTTTTTTTATAACTTATTTAAATACCAACTTTAATATTTAATCAACGTGAAGATTAAGTGGTTAAAGTGATTAGATAATTAGACCGACATACAATAATTGTGTATATATAAAACCATAAACAAAATCAAACCTTGCCTGAACGTGCCTGAAACCAAGCGCCTTGACTGAAGGGAAATAAAAGAAAGAAGCCATTTTTGTTTGTCAAGTCAAAGTGAAGTGATCTGTCAAGTCAAACTCGCTCGACAAAAATATAAATTTTGTTTCGCATCGTTTCATGGTGATTTCGGTCGTGGATTTTCATTTGTTAAATTAAGTTTTCGTAAATCATGGCAGGATTTACGGAAAACGCACTAATTCGAAAACTACAAGAATTAAACTCCAGCCAGCAAAGTATTCAAACTCTGTCGCTGTGGTTAATTCATCATAGAAAACACCATGCTGCCGTGGTAAAAACTTGGTTTAAAGAGTTACTGAAGAGTAAGTAGACCTTCATATTCATTTCCACTTCACAACACCACTATATGCCAAGAAAACTAAGTGCTGAAATAAGTTTGTGAAACTTCTAGGTATTAAGGAGACGCTGTCTTCGTTCAGGTTTTTTTATGTACATGTAGCGTACATAGCATCACGCCAGCCATTTTGCTTTTACATAGTTACAAACTCGTGTTATTTTTCTTCAATACAAACCAGTTTTACCAGTAAACAACAAGATAATCAACAGTTGTATTTACATATCAATTTCAGAGTAGGTATTTATTTATTTTGGTGGCATGGTATTTGTTGCATTTTATTTCATACATGGTATTTTCCTGAATGTTCTACCATCACAGAGGGAAATCAAAATCTGTTGAAAAAGAATAAGCTATCTGTTGTCAAATTTAAGGTTATTTACTAACTAATTTATATAATAACTAGGTATATACCTTCATTACATCTGTCACGAAATTTTACTTTTAGCTAAAAACACTAAACAGCTGACATTTATGTACCTCGCCAACGATGTGATACAGAATAGTAAAAAGAAGGGTCCGGAATATGGTAAAGAGTTTGGCGAGGTGTTGGTAGACTCTTTGAAGCATATGGCCAAGACAGGTATTAATGCAAAGACTAAGGCTTCGCTGCACAGAATTCTTGCTATATGGGGTGAGCGAGGCGTTTTCGATGCTCAGAAGATACAGGAGTTCAAAGAAGCTGGTGAGTGAGAGACATAAATTTAGTACTGTTTTGAATAATTACTTAAAAGGGTGATCTTGAACTTAGTAACAGCAGTTATGGAGTTATTAGGTGACTGAATAGTATGGATAGTCACTATGACAATGGTTTCACCACCTTACTTGTCCAGAAACTAACTTTTCGGCTTTTTCCATATATTTCGATATTTATCATAAGTAATATACCTAATAAATCACAAAATCATTAAACCCAACCTGAGCCACCTTTTCATAACTTCCAGTGGATCCCAATGATGTAGCCCCAGCACCACCACCGAAGACTCCCACCAAGCATAAGGCTAATGACTTGGAGCCGAGGGAACCTGAGAAGAAACCTCGTGTTGAAGAGCGTAAGGAGAGACGCCGCAGCGAGACGAAGGTGGAGGTTGACGGGCAGATTGAGACTCACACCACTCTCAGCCCGAAGGCTCCCGCTGGTGACCCACCAGAACCCGAGGAGTTGATTAAGGTGAAGATGTAACTTATATTTTATAACGAAAAAATACCACATGCTAAACCAACACTCATAGTTACTATTGGGGCAACCCTGGCCTAGTAAGCTTATTAGGCCATTGTCTTGCCTAATAAGCTTACTAGTTCATGATTATCTACGGTAATTTCGAGAATTTAAAAAGCCTAAGCTTATCTATGATATTTCATCTATATGTAACAATATTTATCAAAATTGGTTAAGCATCTAACATATGACATGAAGTCTTTATTTAACTTATATTTTAGTTAACATTCAATGTAAGTGCAATATTTTTTATTGATTGATTTTTGTTACTTTTTTACATTAAAATGCTTGAATTTTTTGTTTGCATCAGATAACCTAAAAATAAGCCTTTAGGAGGTAGGTTCTCTGTCCCATATTTCCTACACATGTCATTTTATTCTACTAGTTACTTCAGTGATAAAGCTGGTTTCTCTTTTATATTATAAAAGGTAATGTTAAAATAACCTGGATATATTCTACTCACTGAAGTCATGTGGAAGGTAACCAATTCCACCAAGTTTTAGTGGGTAATGGGTTAATGGGTAATACTTACTCATTAATGGATATTTTTGTAATATACAACTTTAGCGATCTGCACACATTATTAAAAGTATAGTAAGTACGGATTTTCGCAAAGGAGACGAATTATGACAGACATTAATAACAATTAAAAATATCTGATTAAAACCGAGAATCATAACTTACTATTATAAAAATTTTAGATCCAAAAAGGTCAGAGTTATTAAAATAATTAAATATTAGTTTTTTTTGGAATGGAATCCATTTCTTTTCTTTTTTGAACCAAAGCTACTATTACCATAGTATGATTTATTTCCTAAATCGTGAAATTGAACTATAAAATTTTATGACACTTGTGATTATTTGTTACATTTTATTATTGTCGCTGATTTAGCAATGTCAAAAAGGTTAATTGGGAAATATTATTCGCTAATAATCACTACCTACCATCATTAGAAATTAATTGACTTGTATTAATGACAAAATGAAAACCTTGATGAATGTGGATGGACACTACAACTTGTTATTGTTAACTGATAACAAGTTATTACAATTAAAGATGAATATTATGTACTTGTATGGACTAGATAATGTAGTTAAATTTAAAGTCCCAAGTATTTTTTATGAAGTTGGGATTTAAAACATGGTGTGGAAGTAAAAAAGTGCCTTCCCACCAGTAAGAGACTATGCCAGAGCTATGTTGAGCTAAGTATAATATGGTGCAGGTAACATAGTGATGGATTCACTAATTATATCAAAAATATCTGCTAGCTCTGGTGGGAGTCTTTGCACTGTAGCATAGCACAAACCATGTTTCTGATTGCTGATACAAAAATATTTTAGTCTTTTTTACGGTTGGTGAAAGTTTGTGTACAAAAACGAAATAAGTTTTTAATTATAGAGATAAAACGCACATTTTGTTTTGTGTAAATATTTTTAGTCTAACCCATGACAGCCACATGACACTTAACAAAGTTTTGAATTTTTGATACATAACTTTTATCGTGCCCGACCGATTGCTCAACGTGCCCTCCGAAGTACAGTTGCGCTCACATAGAAATGCCACAATCGGTCCATCCGAGCTGCACGTTGCTTAAACAATGGCCTAGTTAAAATAAGCGAAGATCGTTACATCAACTATTGCAGTAGTTGAGCTACAACTGTTAACTATCTATATAAAGGAATGAATTTTCTGTGTATTCAGTATTAAGAAAAATAATATTCTTTTTTATAATCTCACCGTCATTCCCAGCACCTACAATAATGCGACATGCACCATAGCAAACTACGAGTTTTGTTCTATATAATAGGTACAGCCTTGATTTTGTACGCCGTGGGTAACAATTCCTTAGTGGGCTTTTTAACTTTGTGCCAGAATGACAACTGTCACTCAATGTTTTACCTAACGAAGGCTGTACGTAGTCTTGACTTCAAAGTGCAAGTTGTAACTAACAAAAACAATTTTCCAGGCGCTGTTGGAGTTGGAGTCGAGCGCTTCCAGCGACGAAGAAGTCAGAGAGAGAATCGCTTCTTTACCGCCAGAAGTATCTGAAGTACAATTATTGGCTAAGTTAGAAGGTAAATGGACTCCACACTTCAGGTTGAATTTCATTATCAACCTCGTTCTAACGCTGAGGAGGCAGTTTCTGTTTCTTTCCGCTCACGGCAGGGCTCCCAAGAGCTCCTTACGTAGGAACGCAAGCCACAACAACCACAAACAGTAATTATAATCCCCCGTTATAATTACAAAGTAATCTACCATGTAGACGATAGATAATGATTATTATTTTACTAATAATTATTAAAATAATGATGTGTCTCGTACATTTTTTAGATTTAACATTGCTATTGTGAAGACTAAAGTCGTATGTAACTTTAGGCTGTGACTGTAAGACTTACTTGTTTTATTATGTAATCAAATGATTGAAGAATAATTTTAAGATATTATGTGTTTGTGAACTCCTCATGTATTTAGAATTAAGTTTCATTAAATAAAAGTTTCTTTATTTCCATCTATATTTATTTATTCAATAGGCCCTTCTAACTGAATACTAAACCTTCGTTATTACACGCACAGGAATACTAATATAATAGGTACATTATTTTTGATTGTTGATGTTTGTCTCAAGTCATTTTCATTCATAACAACAATAATTCAATTTTATCTTTTTAGCAAAAAAACTGCTGTTTTTTATTGCAAAACAGTAAACATTTTTTTATTAAAGTAATGCAAATGTTTTCAACAGTTCATGTTATTTGTTAAATTCATTATTACTTTTTTAGCTTTCAAGTCGAAACT
Source organism: Cyclophora albipunctata (assembly GCA_963082685.1). Taxonomy (NCBI): domain Eukaryota; kingdom Metazoa; phylum Arthropoda; class Insecta; order Lepidoptera; family Geometridae; genus Cyclophora; species Cyclophora albipunctata. The sequence continues at coordinate 7,751,917 of OY720123.1, forward strand.
TTAATTTTGAAGATATTTTCTATCAAAGAAAGTCAAACTAACTTCAATTTATAAATTCTTTGAAAAAGTATAAAAATCTGGATGTGTGCTAATATGCCTAGCGAATAACGATCATGCAAATAGATGAAATCAGTTATTCTTAGAGAGAAACTATTGTAATGTTATGTAACAAAAAAGAAAATCAGGAGTATCCAATTTCTACATAAAAACAAGTCTTTGTGAAGTACCTACGCAGTGTATGTAGTCTTGTTAAAAAAAAAAGTTTTATACATAGTACTTAAATTTTATTCTGCGATAACATTGCATAATAAAACAAAAGTTGTCCAAAATAAAAATACTGGTAATTTTAATTAACAATATTTTGTAGAGGTTTATACTAGTTGGGGTAATTATGGAAATTCCTGAATAACTAGTTTTGTGTATATGTTGAGATATCGAAGTCACAGTCTAAAGTTTATTATTATTATTTACATTATAAAGAGATAACATTTGTAAGTTTGTTTGTTTGTATGTTCGAGCTAATCTGGAAAAATTATCCGTCCGATTTGTATAATTCTTTTAACAACGGATAGCCACATTCAACGAGAAGGTTATCAGCTATTTTTCATGCCGAAATTCCTGCGGAAACGGGCACAACGCGGGTAAAACCGCGGGGCGCTGCTAGTAGAAAATAAAAGGAAAAATAAATCCTATTTAGGATGTAAGGCTCACTGCTCTTCTGGGGAGCCATGGGGGAAATAAAAGTATAACAAATTAGACTTAAGGCCTCAGCTGCAAAGTTAGCGGAGAGCGTACCGTGAATTGACAGTACTTGAAACGATTTTTACTCACGAGTCAAAATCGCTTGAAATAGTGACTACTCACGTGAAATATTGAATTAAAATCCTTTCAAGCACTGAGACCAATTTCACTGCCGCCGCCGCCGCTACCGTAAAAAAATACCATGCTTTATATAGCGAGCGTCAAGCTGCCACAACCGGCCATTTTGAACCGTATGTCCCAGTCGTTAAGGTTTACATAGTTACCCTTTTGTTATCATCGGCTTCTCACCAGGTGCGTGCTAAGCCTAACAGTGTAATTTTGAAAGAAATTCTCAGTTTTTTCTTCAGTAAAGTTTTTTTAGTAAACATCTGTCTTATTCAATATAAGAAGATGTGAAAAAATTAACAATGTATAATAGTAACTAATCTGAAATTATTATTTATTGAAGTTCGTTACAAATACCTACGGTAGATAGGTGTAGGTCAAATCTCTCATGAAATTGGTAAAAAGCCTAAATGACAATGGTTTTATATGGTTATCTACTTCTGGTTCTTTAATACAGGTATAATTATTCATTTCAAAATAAGATACTTGTTATATTAAAGGTTAATACAGACTGCCTTACTTTTAACCTTACAGATAAAGAATCAGCTTTAAGTCTAAGCGCCGTGGTGAACTCTGCGGTAGAACTGTTAGCGGAGTACAACCTGCGGTTGTCGGAGGAGTTGGACAAGCGGCGGAAAGTGGCCGCCATGTTGAGGGACTTTGCGCAGGCGCAGCGGGACTTGGCCAAACAGGCGGAGACTAGATTAGAGGTACCCAATTTAAATATTAGCCATTAGTGTCATATCGCTGGGTATAAGCTACTCCCTCTATGCACCCCTACCTCAATCAGAGGTGCTAAATACGTTTATAAATCTGTTCTCTGTGGTGAAACACGTCTTATTCTCGTTAACAATAAAATGTACTTAACCTATGTTTTGTTCTGATGTACGTAAGCTATACACATGCCAGCAAAGTTTCATGAAAATTCAGTAGTTTTTGAGTAAGGAATAAAGTAACATTCCTTCTATTTATCGTACCCTAAATTATCTATAATTACATATAAGTTTATACTCTTATCTTTTAACCCACAAGGCCATTTGTTAAACTAAATAAAATAATCAAAAGAAAGAAAATACGAGCATAAACAAATAACAACGCATTGTCTATTACAGGAATACAACATAAAACTGCAAAAGATATACGAAGTGAAAGCGGAAGTGAAGTCACACATAGAGAATCTTCCAGATGTCTCTCAACTGCCGGACGTGACGGGCGGACTGGCCCCGCTGCCCTCCGCGGGCGATCTGTTCAGTATCTAGAACCATTTGCTCATTCACTTTGAAAGGCTAATTCGTATCCTATACAAGATTGCTGAGACAATTAATCCCCCTTCTTTTTATGTCAAATTGAGCGTCTGCAGTTGTTCTGCGTATGAAAAACGAAATAAAATCCGTGCGCGCGAACGAGTACGCACTACTGCGGCGCGTAGCCGGACCATTAAAACACTTAAATAGAAACATCCTTAGTGTTCTGAATAGTTCCGAAAAACGAAGGTCACGATGCGGGAAGATACATGAAGAATTTCGCCCTTACTCCTATATCTATTTGTATCTGTCACTGCCGTTTCACGCCGCCATGTGCGATTGCCGCATTGTGCGAGTGAGACAGTTATATTATTAAGTACAGACAAATATATTAGGTCAATCACCGAAATTCTTCCTGCTGCAGGACCGTGCTTTAACGTACATTATAATAAGTGGAACCATCGAAGTTCGAAAATATTGCTTGCTCACTCTCTTATTCAGTTAAAGAGCGAGTGAACAAGTGTTCGAAACTGTTCAGGACACTAAGTGACAACGTGGCTTTAGACTTCATATGATTTAGTTGTTGACGACAGAGGCAATTGCAGTTGTCGATACTTTGGTGTTTTTCGTCGAAATGTTGGCATCGACATAATATTAAAATGTTAGCAAGAGTGACTTGTAGAATTGTCGGCCACACGCAGTTAATACATCTTTTGATTTAGATTATGATTACTACTTGGTCCATGCGGATTTTCCCGCTTTGTTCATTCTCCAGTTCTTATGGAAATATCGGGGTAAAGAGTTATCTATGTGTTATTCTGATTTTGATACTCTACGAGGCTATCGCTGGAAAGTTTCATCAAAATCCATTCATTATTTGTAAAAAAGTAACAAAAATCTTACTATAGAAGTAGGAAGTCAGACAGTTGCCTCTGCAGTCGACTCTTGTATATGAAGACTAATTCAAATGGCCAATCGTGGCAAATTGTGTTTTATATTGACGAATCAGGAGCGTATTGTTTGATTGTTTAGACTTTGTGTTGCACTACTATGTTTTGTTTTGGTAAGATACGTTCAGTAAGTAGGTATAAACACGAACCGCCCTCGCTTCGTTCCGGTTAATCAAGATTTCTCAATGTGGTATTTATAAAAAAAAACACCCAATAACGTTCCTCTCGAACCCCTTATTTTCCTGAAAACAACATTAAAATCCGTTCAGTAGTCATTTGAAACTAATGCGAAAGAAACAGACTGATATAAGCGGCTGCGAGTGCCATTACCGAGTTCTATCTTCAGGGTACGGGGACAACGGGAAGCCATTTTGAATATTATAGTACCACTGTCCCCGTAGACGGGGACACGGTGTACGAGGGCAACAGGTATAGAAGCAATAACATATAGACAGTTAAAATGTTAGTCGTATCTTGCCATTCAAAACAAAAGCTAAGTAAAATTAGACGCTTAGACCCTAACTAGCCGCCAAAATTGACCAATCAACATAGAGATAAGAATGAGTGACATTTAATTTGAATCCAAAATATGCATTAAAATTGTTACACTATAGCAAAGTAACATTTATAAATGTTTGCCGTGGTATTCGGCAGTGTAACCATTAGTCAAGTAGAGAACAGTTTACAAACATCTTTGATTATGTTTTGTGTGTAAAGTGTGGAACTTCCACCCACAAACTATATTTATAATTTACCTAAGGCCCAATTACTGGTCTCAGTCCAAAATCTATGGATCATAGGCCATTATTTTTATTATTCTAAGGATGATTTTCTTATATTTTCTCTACAGTCACGTATATTGGTGGAAACGCAACTCCTTAGTACGCTAGGTGCTAATTGTTTTCCATTGCAACTTATATACCTCAAAAACATTAAAATATATTATTTACCTCGTAACAGGTATTTTACAAATTAATAGTGCCTTTTAGCTGATAATATCACTAATATGTTAGAAGCTTGTAGAAAATATAGCGCATATTCTAGATAGCAATATTTACATAGTGACGTCATAGTTATGTAAACATCGGGCAGCCATTTTGGATAAAATGGCGGAAAGACACCGTGTTACCGTGACACTTATAATTACTTTGCTATAGTGTAAATTCATTATAGTTGGTTTCGAAAAATACCATTCGTTTTAATGGCGTTCTGTGCTTGTCTAGTAAGCATTACATATTTTTTGAAAGAACTATAATATTAATTAGTTATAGTCTTTTTTAAACTTACACGATTTGAACAGATAGTTTAAACGTACTCACACGGGTTTTTTTTCGTGTTAGAAACTTAATAAATGAGTTCACCCGCGACCACGAGAGGTGCAATCCCCTAGAAACGTCGGGAAATAAAAAGTAAGTTATTACTTGCTTTATTAAGTTTCTAACACGAAAAAACCCGTGTGAGTACGTTTAAACTATTAATTAGTTACATGAAAAAGGTTATTTTCAATCAAGTTTGTAATCTTACTGTATGTAAGTGATAGCGTAAACTTTAGTTAATAGTAGGGTTGATTTAGTTGAGTTAGTATTTATTTATGTCTCGGCACTAAATCATACATTCAGCTTATCTTACAGTTTCATTTCTTTTTGTATATTTCTTTCAAAATATTCTACAGGATGGTACATTATATATATAGTGAACAAAATGATTTAAATACGTACAAAACCCGATATTGATAAATAGCAGATTAATCTGTTATTGGCTTCGCCGTACTACGTAAAAATAACAATGTTAAAAAAATAATTAATTCTATATCTATCTATTAAGGTAAAATAAACCATTTAGTTATTTATATATTATTTGTATAACCTGATATTTGGATTTGAAGAACCATCCTGTAAAAAAAACTTGAGAGGTGTCAAGGGACACCCGGATGGAACGAAGATCAATGCGAAATAGAAAGACGAAACGAAAATATCTGGCTTGCTTTCTATAAGAGAGAGAGAGAGAGAGAGAGACAGACAGAGAAACATGCGCACGCTCTGTCTGTGTCTCTCTAACGGCGTGCGCATGTTTCTCTGTCTGTCTCTCTCTAATGCAAAAAGTGTCGTTACAACTTTTCGTCTTAATTTTTTCTGTCTAGCCCCCTTTCGCAACGCGCGATAAGGAACTTCGTTCCAATACTTGCTTATAATAATTACAACATATTGGTATTATTGGTAGCTTAGATTTTATCATAATGTTGTTTCAGAAAACGCTTTCATAAGTCTTATGAAACATCGTATACACCAACCTAAGTGCGAATTAGTATTTAGTTTAAATAACAAAAAGCAATATATAAGTAGACTCAAAGTAATATATTTTTATCACCAATAATTCGATGTGGTATGATTGATTGATTGATTGTTGTTTTTATACTTACCATCAATTACTGTATTTAAATCGAAAATAATTGAACACACTTTGCGTACTATAAGATGGCATATTAGGTGGTCTTAGAGCCTATATCAAGTTCATTTACTATTATATACTATACCTCCCGTAGGTCATACGTATATAATTTTTTTTGTTTACGCATTTTTCCCTAGTTTTTTAATATTTTCTTTCAATTGGACTATACTTATTCTAGACCTTATTTTTCTTATTTTATATTGTTTAGCAGAAATTCTCGTGTGGCATCAAATTGTATAAAATGAATTTGTTTACCAAATATTTGTATGACAGTTGCAAATTGTGTTGCGTAGCGTTATGTATAGCTAGATATTATTGAAATATAAGATTTGTTATATTAACAAGTAATGTTGTTTTATTAAAATACTCTGTTATTTATTTCTTTCAATTACCAACATGTAAGTAATTTTTTTGCCGAAAAACTGACTGGAACTCAGCGACGACCCTCAAGAACAAGGGGAACACCTAATTATGATGTAACATAGTGTAGTACTATTTGTATCGTGATTTTAAGACTACCCCGCCTACCACTGGACTACTCTCCTCCGCTTCGATAGCAGTGGACCTTCGATCAACAATACACAACTGTTGATCGAGGCAGTGGGCAGACAACCTAAATGGTGTTGTAATCTAGTTGTAATATAACAAAAACAACGATCATTTTGCATACATTTTGGAAACTTCTTTTAAGTCGGGAAATAACTGGTCGCATAAGAAAGATTAGTTTACCCCAGTGGCATGGATTTATAAGTCCTTGGGCTCCAGGTTTGAATATAAAGTCTTTGAAACCCCAGTTATGTTTGACATTACTCTCTCAAATATACTTTCTTTACCCTATCGCTAAACCTTTTTCCTCTTCAGGAGTAGTCGTCTTCGACTGGAAAATTGACGACACTGGTCCACATTTTGGGATAATCAAGAAAAAATAGTGTATAATTAAAACTCTTCTTGGCCAGTTATACCAAAGATTACAAATTAAAAAGTAGAAAATAGACAAACGTTGTGAAGTGTTGTCCTGTGACTCGTCAAATTGGATAGCTTCACTGAATTTTATTGTGTTTATCATATTTTAGATATTATTTTCTTCTAAATGAGTGAAAGTGTTGTAAGTATTACAACGTTTCTTGATCTGTTTATACTTGTTTTGTGTACCTCTTTCAAAATTGGTCACAATTGTGATGTTTATTTTATTTCCAGACAACAAACACAAAAACATTTACTGAAAGTAATGTTTCGGAGTCATCAGACGGACCTTGGGTAAGATTAACAAACCACTTTTCCCTCTGTGCCCGTTCCCGTGAGAATTTCAGGAATTTCCCGTAGAATGAGGCTATCCATTACTAAATTAATTATTAAAGTCGGATTTGTAGTTTCTGAGCAAACAAACAAAGTTAGAAACTTTACCTTTTTATAATATTAGTAAATATTCACTTCCATTTTAATTGATGAAGTTTTATATTCTCACCGACGCGCGACGCCCTATATTGTAGACGCTCATTATTCCATCAATGCCTTATATCGTACTATATCACCAACGAAGCACTATCAATATTCGCGCATCGCCTACTGTGCTGACTTACGCCCAGTTCTATGGTACTTTAAATGAAATGCTCTGCTATTTCATGTGAGCCGAATGAACCGAGATCGATGGGCTAGAATCGTCACGCAATGGGTGCCCGAGGGAGTGAGGCGTAGACAAAGACTCGACAAGAGATATTGCGGCGATCTGAACAACCTCAACAGGGAGGGGTAGAGTTTGACCCAGAATAGAGTCGCTTCGAAGATGTCGAGAGAGACCTTTGCCCAAAAGTGGCACAGTTAAATTGATTTGTGCCCAGATGTGGGATAGTAAAAATTATTAACGTATTACTACGTTCTTTCGCGGCACAGAAGGTTATTTGAGTAAATCAAAACACTTAATTTAATCTCCTGACGTTTCGAGTGGATTGCACCACCCGCGGTCGCGGGCGGACTGAAGACATTCTGTGCCGCGAGAAACCCGCAGTAATTCGTTAATAATGTGTAGAAATAGCGACGTTTAAAAATACTACAGTATAGGTAGATTGACTAAATAATATTTGCAGATAATCCAAGACAGATGGAGTAACAACATAAACTACCGCCAACTGGTGGTCTCCTCATGTATCGGTGTATTCCAGTTGACCTGGAACCCATACCTCCACGACTTGCGACGCCTAGTACCTTTCCTGTTCCTGTACAACGTATTCAGTATGGTGGTCGCGTATCCCATGTTCTATTTGGAGCTGGCCATTGGTGTGGTTACTAAGAAAAGCGTGTTAAATTGTTGGGACTTATCGCCGGCTGCTAGAGGTGTGGTTTTAAGGCATTTTATAATTTTTAGGGCTCACGACCTGTTGACTGTTCTATACCTAGTTACTTCTTCCTCTTTTATTCTTTCTATCGATTGTAGTCTAGCCAACAATTAGGACTTTATTTTAATCTGACTTAAATGATCTGATTCTGTATCACTACATAGTATAAAACAAAGTCGCTATTTTTGTCTGTTTGTTTGTCTGTTTGTCTGTATGCTTAAATCTTTAAAATTACGCAACGGATTTTGATGCGGTTTTTTGTAATAGGTAGAGTGATTCAAGAGGAAGGTTTTTATGTAAAAAAAATCCCGAAATTCCCACGGGAACGGGCACAACGCGGGTAAAACCGCGGGGCGCTGCTAGTTTTATATAAGTAGACTGTAGACTAAGTTTTCAGAAAAAGATTATTACCTATAATTAATATTTCACATCCCAAGAAATATCAATATTATCAATTTCTGTTCAGAATGATACCATGGCCACGGCTTAAAACATGACTTTTGATCCGGAACTGTTTTACATTTTATTAGGAAAAAGTTTCAACATTTTAAACATAAGGAGGTTTAGAAATAAAAATATGAATATTTATGACCTTTCAGGGATAGGGTTCTCGATGGTGACGTGCGGCGTGTGGAGCGCGCTGGCGGCGACGGCGCTGGCGAGCCGCAGCCTGGCGCTGCTGGTGCACTCGCTGCACTCGTTCCTGCCGTGGCTGCACTGCGCCGCCGCCGCGGCGCCGCCCTGCGCCGCGCGCCACCGCCCGCTGCCCGAGGGCGCCGAGACGCCCGCGCACTCTTTCTATTAGTGAGTTTTGAAGGGATAGCAAAGACTAACCCTTATGTGGGTAGAAGATTTGGGTTCGCCTCACCCCGACTAGCCCGAGGGTGCCGAGACGCCCGAGCACATGGTAAAGATTAATGAATGACCCTTAGGAAAAACCGGGATAAATTCCGCATTAAACTGGGATAGATGCCTCAGTTTCCAAAAACCTAACTTCCCAAACTCGTGACAATGAATAGGATTAGTAGGAGCCGATGTCACACCTAACCTCAATCTCCTACTGCCGTACAGGATGCGTTTCGCTCCCGAGTGAAATTATCCCTGCGGCAACCTTCACGAACGTGTCAAAGATTTAAAGCTTAGTCTTTGTGTTAGATTAGAAGATCTTGGTTCGCCTGATGACGCATCACTGCACAAATATGGACAAACAGTAATACAAAGCAAAGGAAACATTGCGTTCAAACCGGCCGCGGTGAAACGATTGTATTAACTATTTGTTGAATATAATTTTAAACAAGTTTTTTTTTATCTTTTTCATAAAACGAAGTCGCTTATTGTTAAATAAAGAGAATAAGAGAGAGAGAGAGAGTTTCATGGGCGCCCCCTAGTATAAGAGAAAGAGAGAGAGAATAAGAGAGATAGTTTCACGGGCGCCCCCTAGTATAATTGAATAACGTTGCAGCAACTTCGTGCTGGGCATGAAGCGCGACGGGCTGGAGACAGGGTTGGGCAAGGTGGTGTGGGAGCTCGCCACCTACTTCATCATCAGCTGCTTCGTCATCTACCTCATCGCCGTCAAACGGATCTACAGCTATTCCAAAGTACATTCCCATACAATATACAGTACACCATCAAATACTGCTCAACGATCTTTCATGCGAGTATCATCTACTGACAGAGTGGTTTAATAGAAGATCACTAATATTCGGTTATTTTTCATTTCGAAATTCTCAAAACGGTTCAAATATAAATCCGGTAAAACCTCGTGGGACTACTTCCCTTATTTATTATTGTACTAGCAGCACCCCGCGGTTTTACCCGCGTTGTGCCCGTTCCCGTGGGAATTTCGGGAATTTTTATACATATAAACCTCGAATCACTCTATCTACTTATTTAAAAAAACCTCATTAAAACCCGTTGCGTAGTTTTAAAGATCTAAGTATATACAGGGACAGACAGCGGAAAGCAACTTTGTTTTATATTATGTATTGATTATGCGTAGGTATTGTAAGAGTTTCGGGGTATAAAGTACCCTCACCAGTGGTGCCCAAAATGAACTAAACCTCTAATGAATGTTCCAGTTAGTGCTATTCAAAGACGTGCTGGCGTACTTCGTGCTGACCACGTGCGCCATCGGCGCGCTGCGGCTCGAGGGCTGGCGCGCCGTCATACACCACTGCGACTGGAGTAGCTTGTTTGAAGGATGCCAGGTATTAGACTAGACTAGCAAACCATCATTTTATGGCTACACTGAGCGTGAATTTGCCAAGTGGGCGTCAATGTAAAAAAACTATTAAAAAATAGTTGTGGGCCGAAATGATTACCTATTGGATATTTAAAATAATCAATATTCATCAGGAATCTTGAATAATACACTCTGTATTATTATTATACCGTTTGATAGCGTTACAAGACGACTTTTTGATTCGTTGAGGTCTTTATGTGCCCTCGTCCACAAAACCACAATTCAGTCACAATGAAAAGCCGATTTACAAATCCCGCGACAACACGCCGCTACCGGCGAGGGCCCTAAGCTAAGACAAATGCAGTACTTATTTTGATTAAAACAATTTTGTCCGTCATTTTATCCTTACTACTTAATTAAATCCTTCGTCATCTTTCATCTTACAAATCTTAACTTTTTGTACAGATATGGCGCGAAGCCCTGGAGTACGCGTTGCTGGAGATGGCGGTGTCGCAGGGCTCGCTGGTGATGCTGGGCTCGTACCTGCCCAAGGAGCCGCACCGGCTCGGGCGCACGGCGCTGGCGGCGCTGCTCGCGAGCAAGACCACCTGCATGGGCTCCAACATGGTGCTCGCCTCCGCGCTCGGCGCGCTGCACGCCGACTACGATACCTCACGAGAAACTATCTCGCTGCCCGGAGGTAGGTGTTAACGGTTTTATCATTAACTAGCAGCGCCCCGTGGTTTTACCTCCGTTGTGTCCATTCCTGTGGGAATTTCGGGATGAAAAATAGCCTATGTTACTCGTGGATAATGTAGCTTTCGAGTGGTGAAAGAATTTTTAAAAACGGTCCAGTAGTTTTTGAGCCTATTCATTACAACCAAACAAACAAAGTTTTCCTCTTTATAATATTAGTGTAGACTAGTAACGCCCGGCGTTGTACCCGTTCAGGCTGGAGTTTTGGATTAACATGCATCCCATGTGTTATTCTGATGTATAACCTATGTTACTGTAACGTTTCATCCAAATCCGTCCAGTTTTTTCCTGAAAGAGTAACAAACATACATATGAGGTATTCCTCGGTTAGTGACTAATCTTGGGGTTGGAGTTTGTAGACCTCCTTAAATGCTACGACATGGTCTAATAAAACAAAGTCGATGAAACGAATCTCAGGTATGAAAAGTAAAGTAAAAATAAGCATGTAATGTCCCACTGGTAATTTCATACACTACTCATTTCGAATCGAAACGTTAACGAATACAAATTCAAATTCAAATTTATTTATTTGCCATAATGTACCTAAATACATCACACCCTGTTAGGGCACTACACTTATTAGTCTTCAATTACCACGATTCCTATTCAGTAAAAGAGCCGAAACGTCAGATAAAAATGTAAAATACAAGCGAAGTGCATCCGTAAACGTAGTTTTAATTCAAACAATGATTCGTAGGGTCAGCAGCGTCAATGATCCTGTGGGCGGACTACGTGGCGCGCGTGCCGGGCAGCCAGTTCTGGTCCGCGCTGGTGTTCTTCACGCTTTTCGTGCTGGCTGTATCTACTGCTGTTAGTACCGACACTACCGATATATAGCTTAGTTTTGAAAACAAAAAGATTTTTGAAAATAAAGCAATGCCTCTAACCTAAGCTGTACTCTAACTATTGGTGAAAGATTTTTTGAAATCGGATGAATAGTTCCGAAAATTAACCCTAACATAAGTACAAACAAATTTAATAAAATACTTCTTTATAATATTAGTATAGGTATATACCTAGATTTGTTAATGTTGCATAGTTTTGGTGTACCTCTACTTAAACGAGCCGCCTTATACAAACGTTATAAAATAATTACATAAATACACTGTTATAAGATTTTCGACGCTATTGCTCTTTGGATACCGTATGTCGGAAAGTCTTTATGAATAAGGCCCTACGTACATAAGAACTAACTAGGTACTTACTTCAGTACCTACTGAAGTAAGTCTAGTTAACTTCCCTGGGACCTATTCCACTAACCTCCCACTAATCCGCTCCTTCAAGAGTTACACTATGATGTACAGGCAGCCACAATATAATAATCTTATTTAAACTTTCGTAATTTGAACACTCTACTAAGAGTAAATAACGTAAGTAGTTAACTATGTGTTATTTCGCGACGAACACGTAGTAGACAAGTGATCACTTGTCTACTTTGTTTGGCGTTTCGAGTGGATGACACCACTCGTGTTCGCGGGCAGACTGACGATATCGCAGGTACCACTGTGATGTGAGGGTGCGCGTTCGAAGGAGTAAGGAAACTACCCACACCCGATCAATATTAGTTACTCTGATACAAAAGAGTAAACTGTCTCAAGGAAGCTGACACACAACAACAACAGTATTTGGATATTTGGTCTTTTAGGCACAAATACCTTTTTCAAGACGCAAAAAGCTGACATACCTACTTATTAATTACGAGTAGGTTAGTGGCCAACCCTGGTCTCCGAATTTTTAGACCGCCAAAAGGCCTCTTGACGTCTAACGATTGAATCAACTGGGAACGACTGCTTAACGTGCCCTCCGAAGCACTGTCACGCATAGAAATGCCACTACCCAGCTACCCAAGGCTGCCAGACGCTCAACGATCGCAATGAACCGACATTATTTGATGTTCCAGGCGCTGTTGATTCAGACATTGATGTCGACGCTGACGGGTCGGTCGATAAAGAAGATCGCCTGGGCCTTCCTCTTGATGACGTGTTTGATGTTCGCTTTTCTCGGGGTCATTACGTTGTGCACACAGGTACGCGATACGAGACCTTTTTATTTAATTACTTAGCCTTACTGCTATAACCTCAGGCTTTTTAATTATGCCTTTTTACCAAAGTTATGTATAAAATATCTTATGAGTTATATCAACGATATAACTCATAAGATATTTTATATATTTACGTTATATCAACGATATTTACGTTATATCAACGTCTTTTCAGGGTGGCCAATACGTCCTGGATTTCATAATGAAGTGGCCGGTGTGTATTCCTCGCGTGTTCATCGCGGCTTCGGTCTCGTTTGTGATCACCTACGTGTACGGGCAGACCACGTTCTGTGAGGACGTTTTCTTCGCGGTGGGAGAATACCCCAATTTGTACATGAGAGTCTGCTGGGCGCTGTCTCCTATACTACTTGTGGTAACGAGTGAATTTGTTTAATCTTCTTCTTAGCGAATCGATGGTTATTTAATCAATCTTTCTTTAATGTGGACTTTCCTTTATGTAAGATTTTTGCCCCCAGTAAGGCTAATAAACGGGGCTTTTGGGACTTGAAAGAGTGAGGATTTTCTAACGGTCAAACTACAGGGTGTTAACGCGCGTTTAAAAACTTTCTTACGAATAAGGTTTTTAGAACCTGATCTCCCACTGCTGTGCAAAACGGACCCAACACTGTCATTGGACAAGTCCTAGAAGTTGCGACATGTTTTCAGATTATTTTCCTGCTGGGCATCGGCTCGTGGCCCGCCGAGGGCGCGACGGGCTGGCTGCTGGTCACCTTCACTTTGAAGCCCATCTTCATCGTCGCTGTCATTTACCTGGTGTTCAAGTTTAGAGTTCGGGTAAGTGTTCACGTTATTTAAGACTACTTTTCTCCAAAATGTTGTTGAATAATATCTCGAGTTTGTGACGCTCGGACTCATTAAGTGTAGCGCCACATCTGCGGAACGTACGGCGCCGAACCTTCCGCTCTATGACACATCAGTGTAGGGCCACATCTGCGGAACGTACGGCGCCGAACCTTCCGCTCTATGACACATCAGTCGAAATTACGCCGCGTACTGATGTGTCATAGATAACTTGAAATACACTACGAGCGTATTTAGCGGTAAATACGAGCGTAGTGTATTTCAAGTTATCTATGACACATCAGTACGCGGCGTAATTTCGACTGATGTGTCATAGAGCGGAAGGTTCGGCGCCGTACGTTCCGCAGATGTGGCCCTACACTAATGTTAAAGATACGTAGCGTTATAAAAATAGTCGCAATATATTCCTTGTGTACTATGGATATGTACTATAATAGTCTTTAATAATTTACGATTCGATATAAATTATAATTGTGCATTTGTTTCAGAACATCGTTCATAGTGGCAAGTAATTGCGTCGAACCTGCTGCCACATTAATATTATTGTGTTATTTATTTTTGTCAATGTTAAACGTAACTTATGAATGAAATAAAACGTTCAAATCGGAAATGACACCATTTTATTGACAATGTTTTCATAACACCAATTTGTTACCAAAATAAAGGATTATTTAATTAGTCATACACACATCCATAACAACTTAAGAAGTTGATCATAATAGAAAACGCGCATTGATTGAAGCCACAATATATATTTTTTGTCTTATGATAAATATACATCATCTATTATGACCAACAGGAGTATTTTTTCACAATTGTATATCATTATATTAATATTTCCATGTAGTAAACAAAAATGCATAACTGAGCTTCGCTTCATTGAGGAAAAAACACTCCCTTTATTAATACAGCCTTGGACCTTATCACTAAATTAAACGTAACTAAAATATTGACCTCTCATATAAAAATAATAAGCATTACATATATATCTAGAAAACGTTTAAACCTAAGTAAATAGACCGCCGAAACGTTGTTATAAGTTAACCCATTTGTGTCGATGCATTCTTTCTAACCTATTGCACATTTTGTGATCTTCTACGCACTGGATAGTTTTGTTAGGTCTAGATCGGTCACGGTAACCCTAAACATTGTCATCCTCAATCTATAATACATTGCACCAAATGATGATTCTGTTGTGGACTAGATGATTGTAGTTTCAATATTTTACAAGCAAGACATCGAGGTATTTATACATTTATAATTATTTCACTCATGCTACCAATAACCCAGCACTTTATTATCAAGTATTTCGAAGCCACTTTAGTGCTCTTTTCGGGTTCGGTATTGTAAATTATCAAAAATGCCTTGTTCAACATGTATAAAATATGAAAACAGTGTAAGTAATTCTGATTTATAATACTATTTTAGGAGTCTTAGTTCCGTATCAATTTCAGACCGGCTCTGAAAAACCATGATCTAACTGTTTCATAGAAAAGCAACCAAAAATGTATAATAAATATATTTTTGATCAATTCTACAGATATTGTTAAGTTTATTTTAAAACTATATTCAGGAACGTTCACTAAAATAATAATTCTTGTTAAACTTGACCAACTTATGATAATAATGCAACAATTTAACTTGCTAAATATACTTAATTTTATTCGTACTTATATTAAATTAATACGTAATCTAACAGTTAATAATTATGAAGATAATGACATGTGTTAAGAGAAATGGATGTTCAATTCATTGTCAAAACATTTTATTATTACTAAAATAGGTATTAAAGTAAACATATTTGGACGTAAACTAATTTTGACACCGTGAAGGCACGAATTTTTCAATCGTTATATTATATCAGTCAACAAAATAACTTTGCGAGTGTGGCCACCATGACCTATTTTAATATTACAAACATTTTGTTAAATTTGGACTAAATTATTTATATTACGTTCTCAGCTGGATTTTGCCTTAGGAAGTTAAAATTATATATTTTTAACAGGCAACAATTCACAATTGCATTGTGATATAAAATACAGATTAATATTTCAGCCGCTGTTTTTTTAATTAAGCAAGTCAGTCTATTAGCGAAATTTTGTCATTAGAGTTGATAGAAACATTAAAACTAGAATTCACGGTTAGAGTAAATTTTGTTTACCTTACGGACAATAATTCAAATTGATTTCGTGATATAGGTATTTATAGGTAATTTGTATGGTTACATACTCGTTTACTTTACTAATTGTATGGGTACTCTTGTAAAACTAAATACAAATTTTAGTCTCACTCAGACCAAGTATTTCCAGTCTTAAACCTAGATTAACCTAACAATGATTAAATACGTTTCAAGATATCGACTATGTACATAAATTAAACACAAAATTATTCGGGTACACCATAACAATAGGCCGCTAACAGGAACAAAATCATAGTTTTATTTCGCTTGATAACAAAACAAATACATTAAATTAATTGGTGATTGTCTTAGTAGTCATGCAAAAGGAAACAAAAGTTAAGTAGCATTCATCTTGCACTCAAACTGATTAAATTTAATAACTATTAGTGGCAAATCATTCTAGCGCACAGAAAAAGAAAAGGTTTCATTTGGAACCATATGTAGAAAATTCTTTCTGAATGTTAAGCACATAGATTTGTGCATTCGCGGGAACCTAATGAGCTTAAGTTGCAGAGATAAGATTGAATTTGCAGTTAAGTTTCAAATTGCATCTTTTGTTCGTTTCTGTGCTAGTGTGAATACACTCTGAACATGCCTACCATAAGAAACATAATAAACGAGAGAATTATTTACTTTGTGCGCTACTTATCGCTTAGTCCGACATTACACTGAGTTTGTGCACTTTGATAAAAATATAATGCGTACTTGTTAAATTCGGATCTAGTGTCACTTCGAACTGAGATTAGGTACAATCAGCAAATTCATTGGGTGACCACTTTCATACTATATGTTTTTCACATCTTAATGTAG
The DNA here is from genome assembly GCA_963082685.1 of Cyclophora albipunctata. NCBI lineage: Eukaryota > Metazoa > Arthropoda > Insecta > Lepidoptera > Geometridae > Cyclophora > Cyclophora albipunctata. The sequence continues at coordinate 7,768,552 of OY720123.1, forward strand.
TACCATCACACACATACTATGTGCAAGCAAAATTCATCTGAAAGTTGTCGACCAACAGCCTTACTGAGTGTACATGAATAAAATATTTTATTATTGCTAGGTACCGTGTTATAAGTCCAAATACTTACTGGTAATATTATTTGCAACACACCATGGTATTTGTAATGCAATATTTTCGATGAGTTTTAAAGGAACCTGTATACATACATCCTTTCATATTTGTTGTCGTTTTCGAACCGATAAGAAGGCAACAAATACGAGTATAGCATGCATCACCCCATTTAGTCATGCCATGCTGTATTGCAAACAATCTGTACTCAGCTTTAAAACGAAGGCAATGCAACTACTAGTCATACAAAAATGTATACAATAAACATTATTATAAAATTAAGTAATTTTGTTTCGTTGGATAATGAAATATACAATCTAAAATGTTGGTTCTAGTTTAAAAAGTGTTCTGGCGTTATTCAAACGATAGTTACACGACGATTTCTAAAACTACCCACAATCCAAATAATAATAACAACCGAGTTATACAAATAAACAACTTAGCAAGTTAGTTATAAACTCCAAGACATACGAACTAAACCTACGTTATATTTTTTGATACAATAAATTGACTAATTTTAAGACTTAATTCCTACTGGACACGTTTACCATGTGCGAGATATTATATTCATCTAATAATGGTGTTTGATATTTTTTTTTACATTTTATCATTGTAAGTAGAAAAGCTAAAAGCATTTTTCAAACAATATTTGGTCAATTTCGTATAAATAGCACTCGAATAGTTATAATAAGGCATGATAAAATATTGCCTCAATGATAAGGGAATTTTATGTGATATATATTTCCCGACAACAATATAGGTGAGATCAACGGTTCATATTCAATTTATATAAATTGATCCACACAGCGCGTTACTCACTATCTTATACCCTAATCAAGACACTTCCATAATTATATAAAATGTAATACGAGAACATATATTATTAAACATTATAGCAACATTTTTTGATAATTTGGCAGTGCAAATTATATTTGCTTCAATATAAAAAACTGCATTAATAGCGTATGTAATATCATTTCGCGTAACACATTAATAAAGCGTACATTATCAAGTGTCAGTAAAAAAAACACAAACAATTTGGGACATCAAACAGATTATATAGGCTCAAGAGTTAAAATAATATTAAAAACATATTCAAACATTGAGAATAAACACTAACAAATATTATACAATAGTTGTTTTAACTAGACAAACTGTAACTTTCACACCGATCCATATCACATGTTTCCAAGGGCACATTTCACTCACTGCCTCACCTCACTTCGTTACAGCACCGAATCAATCCCACTCGTGGCCATCAAGGCGACTGCCATCACTTCTCTATAAGAATCCAGTTCATACCGCGCACCTTAACGCCCACAATTCTCTAAATCACACACACGCCTAAAACTAGGACGAATCAATAAAATCAATTTACATATTCCATCCCTTGCATTACCAGTCTTGATACCAATTCCCATAATATAAAATACAATTTGTATTCACTGGAAACTCCCTGGTACCGTCCAATAATATCACAACAATATTGTATAGTTTTTGTACTTACTATCAGTTCCGTTTCATCCTAACAATGTTATCATAATTATCAATATGTGTGAATAAAATTTTATTCAATTTTTTTTAATATTTTTCATTTTATATTTATAACACCACAATTTCATATTGTCCTTTCCTAATAGTTTTAATATCGAAGAGCAATCTAACTGTCACTTTTGTTTAAATTCTGGTCTCGGTTGACTCTTCCCAAGCATTTACACATTAAACAATAATTTATTTACAATGCTTAAAATTACAGTTATTAAACTTAAAAGCAATTCAACAGGGTGTCCGGTTAGAGTTTACTGTTTCTTTGTACTCTATAAAATGTTCAAGCCATATTTTTACAAGTAACACTTAGTACAGAGTTAATTCATAGTAACTTCTTATAGTTAACAATTTTGTACAGAATTTCTTTTCTATAAACTTTCAATTGATAATAGCTTGCAATTTTGACACGATAGCAAAACAATTAGATACAAGGATAGGGTTTAACAACTCTATATTACAAACACTAACTAGTTACCTCTTGCACTTCAATTTTGACACTTTATAGACACTAATATTTACACTTTATAAAACTAAGTTTTCCGTAACTATTATTTACATGTTATTTCAACTGAATGTTTGCAAATAATGTTTTTGTTCGGGAACACTGCGTTCGAGTCATAACGCATCACTCACATTCGTAACACATGTGTATTTTGTCACATTCCTTTACACACATTGTAAACAATATCCCCTACTCTTTGACCGGTCGGTGAGGTGGCAAAGTGTCATGTCTCCTGTACATGAGTAGATAAGGCATTCGCGGTGCCTTTGGCTTCAACACCTGCGCCTCAGTAACTTGAGTCACAGTAGAGTCGTCGTATCTGTACGGAAATAACTAGAGTTAAAGGACTGGTAGCTATGTGGCAATGTAGGAATGAGATATTAGTGGTAAGGGAAACTCAGTTAAGTTTGTCCACATGAGTGACATTAAAATCACGTTTGGAGACGAAAAATAAATAATGCATCATTGTAAAGATGTAAAAGTATTGTAAAAACTAAGTCTCAAATGGTACTTAGTCAAGTCTTTATAAAACTAATAACATTATGATGAAACATACATTAATTCACGTCAAACATGAACTGTGCCCTTTAAAGTGAGCAACCAATGATCCAGTTAATTTACCTGATCCACCCCACTTGTCCATGATAAGTGTCGGTCAGGTAATGCCCCTTCACCGCCTCCACTCCCTCGTGGTAGACCACAGCAAACAACTTGTACACGCGCTGCTTCGTCGTATACTTTTGCTTAGAAGACATGATCTCTGTAAAATGTAATTAGATGTTAGTCTTGGTACTTTATTGTGTTTTAGTTATATTTATGGTGATAAGTTATTCAGAAATGTTTGTCCTCATTTTGTGAATGTTTTTAACATTCAGAGACGAAAAATAATAGTACATCATTGTGAAGTCATTCAAGGGAGATTTTGAGAAATTGAGATTTAAAATAACCATGTGCAAAGTGCATTCAAAATTTTTACGAAAAATATATTCCGTAGATATGGGACATGAGATACTCGATCAAATAGCTTGGAGTAGATTAGTGGTCAACTCAGGTATCGGAGATTTTAGACCGTCCAAAATTGTCATGACATTGTCAATCTTTAAAATAATAGTATAAAAGTTTCACTTACTAGGATCAATCTTCAAATCAATAGGGAAGTCGATATTCTTGACAATCTTAGCAGTGTGCCCTTCGGAGTCCAGTTGGAAACACTTCAAATGCAACAGCAGGACCACGGGAAGTTGTTCGATGGACAACTGTTGCCACGCATCATTCACTCCTTCCAAAGTATCCTTGCCGGCCAGAAGTTCCAAGGCATCTTTCACATTGTTCGCACGCTGCAAGAAATATTCGAGTTAGAAAGGAATAGATATTAAATGAGTGGTGGATTGTTGAGTAGTTTACTTAGTAATTGTTGTCCACATTAAAATTTGTGTTTGTACAAAAATGTTCGGAGACGAAAAATAGTACCATCATTGTAAAAAGTGCGGCATTATAATAACAATATAAAGTGGCACTGAAGCTGTAGGTTGCCTGATATAAGCTTAGGTTTAAGTGTAGGTAGGTGTCTGTGGTACATATATAAGTTTAGTTTGTAATGTAGTTAGTTGTCATAGCACGGTAATCTCAGAGATACAGATGCCCTGCAGTGGGAATACAAGATCTTTCGTACTTTTAATAGAGCACAGCATAATAACCTTATTTGTTGAACACGTTTAGGATGCTTTTCATGTCACATTTGCTATGGATAAGTGTTTAGTTTTTTATTGATGGATACTAAAAACGTTGCAATAGCAATATAGCTCTGGTGTAAACACACACTCGAACAATCACACATAATACATATTTTACAACATACAACACAAAATACTAGCCGCCTCCCGCGGTTTCACCAGCGTTGTACATCCCTTAGAAATTTTAGAATAAAATATAGCCTATAACCTTTCTCTACGATGTGATTATCCAATACAAAGAATCATTCGAATTAGGTAGTTCTCCGGATTAACCCGAATATAGAAAAAATAAAGCAAGGACTCTCGTCTCACCAAAGATATCGGTACAGTGAGGAGGAACATACAAACGAAATTTCACATTTTATCTCTTAAATTTTTTCTAATATGTATAGTAATAATTGCGTACCTCAATGTCGAGCTGCAGCGTGAAGAAGGGCTGCACGGCGTCGGTGACGTCGTGGTGGTTGCGGTTGAGGCGCACGCGCGTGCGCCCGCGGAAGATGTCGCCCACGGGCGTGCGGGCCGCCGCCCAGCGCCGCTCCACCGCGCCGCGGTTGCGCGGGCCCATCACCTGCCGCAAATTACGTTACCTTACTCTTACCGGGGGACATCCTACGTTCCGCTAATTATTGAGGTGATAGTCACTCAGAAATGGTTGTCCTCATTTAGTTATTGTTTGTAACATTCGGAGACGAAAAATAATAGTACATCATTGTGAAGTTGCTTTAGAAAATTCGAGTTTTAAAATAACCATAATCGCCAATTTGGAAAGGAAAATCTTCTCTTATGAAATAGCATACCTTCCATTCATCATCATCATTGTCTTCCTCCTGTGATTGTTCCTGCGTGATGACTCCGTTTGGCTGTCCGTTTGTATCTTTGAACTCCTCGGGCTCCACTAGCTTTATCAACTGAAAAATAGTGAATAATTTACAATTAATACACAATATTTAACATATGGACACTTAATTAATCCACACAAGTTAAGTTTCTTGTGGTGTTCATTTTTAAACCTGCATTTGTTACACTCATAGACAAGGTTATAAGCATTTTGTCTAGGCAAAATTCCCAGAGTTGGTTGATGCTAGTTACTTTATACCTTAGCAATGTGTATTAGTATTATGTATGATATGCGGCTTGGTATCCAGTGATAAGTATTAAGTGTATGCCATTTGCCCAAAAGACTGCCAGGATACTGTTAGTGTTGTGTGTCAACTCAATATGAACGCGGATATTTCTAATATTGACCATCAGGGGTAGTCTCAATTCAATTTGGAACACCTACTCTCTCATCACAACTCCAATATCTTCAGTTTGCCCGCGACCACGGGTGGTGCAATCCACTTGAAACTTCGGGAAATCAAAGTGTTTTTACTTACTAAAACAACCTTCTATGCCGCGAAAAAACCCGTATACGTTAATAATGTGTTAAAATCGCGAAAGTTTGATGAATGAAAACTATAATGTTTGATGTTGAGATCGCATCTACCTCGAGCATCTCGTCGTTGAGCGAGTTGAGCAGGCAGCCCAGGAACTCCTCGGCGTCCTCCTGGCGGCCCTCCTGCGCGCCCGGGAAGTGCAGCGCTGTGCGCACGCGCACGCACAGCGCCGCGTCCAGCGCCGGGCCCGCCGGCACCGCCACGCGCCCGCGCGCGCCGCTGAACTCGTAGCACAGCTCCACCCTGCGCCAACACCAACAACTCACAACTCACTCATCGATCACTTTAACTCACTAATAAATATCGCCGGTAAATGGTCCACAATGTAATGATTACCCATAACTATGTAAAAATGAGTTCAATTAAATAAAACCTCGTAATGATCCAACCGGTGGGCAAAAGTCGGTAGTAAAATTTTAAATTAGCTATCGTACTTACATAGAGTCAATAACGGGCGTGCTCGACTTTCCACGCCTAGTCTGGTACGGCAAAGCCTTCAGCATATTGTAGAATGGCGGACAAGCGATCAGAGCTTGCAGGATTGCGTTCACGTAGCAATAGTTGGAGCGGTTGGTGAGCCCGCGGGGCAGCAGCGACACGGGCCGGTTGTCCAACTGGTACTTCGAGAGGAATTCTGTAATAAAGTGAAAGGATGTATATGAGGCATCAACTAGTTTTGGTTTCCAAATATTATAAGGGTCGGCTCAAGCCCTTACAAATTATATGAATGTATGTAAGTATAAGCAGAGCAAAATATCAAAAGTACAGTAATATGGGCAAAATAATTACCTCCCATCCTATAGGAGTTGGGATCGTCAGTAAACGGCGAGGGCTGCGGCAATGGCATTGGTTCCTTCGTTGGCACAGCTTCCGTCGGCGCTGGCGCGGGAGTAGCTCTTGGGGCGGGTGGAGTGGTCACACTCACTGCATTCACTGATGTTTTCTCCGAATAGGATATAGCGACAGGAGAAGATGGCGGAGGAACAATTGGCGGTACCCCACGAGCCGGCGGGGAGCCTTTATCAGGTAACGCAGCTGCTGAAGGGGACGCGTCGAATGGAGGCACTTTAGCTACCGGCTTCACTAGGGGCGGAGCGCCCAACGGAGGTGCAGCCGGCGGGCAAGCACCTACCTCTTCTGAGGCAGCCGTCGGGGTGCGAGAGAACAAACTTGCCCAGGATTTACCAGATGCTGGTTGAGGCTGTGGGGTGGGTGTAGGTGGCGGCAGCTCGCCGCGGTTTCTAGGTGTAGGCGGCGGAGGAAAGTCAGAGGCCGTCGGCGCGGGCGGCGGCGGCTGCGGCGCCGGCGGGGGCTCCGCCACCACTGTCTTGCGGTGCCCGAATGGCGGCTTGCTAGCGACGATCACCGGGTGACCAGCGGGTGGCAACGTTATCGAAATAGGCATAGGCGCCTTGCTCGGCGGCAGCGGCGCCTCGCGTTTCATATGGTCGGCGACTAACGCGGCACGTTCCACTTCGGTAGTTTCACTGGAGGGCGAGCGCGCGGCGGGACCTTCGCGCTTCTGTCTGTTACCGAACGGAGCCTTCGGGGTCGAGGCTGCCTGTTGAACGGGCACGATAGTTTGAGGAACGCCTGGTTTGGGAGGTTGCTTAGCGCCAGAGAACGGCGCCGCCGGACCCTTGGTTGGTTTACTTACATTGGGCGGCAGTTTGTTGGCCGCGGGCGGGAGCGCTGTTGGCTGCGGCACGTACGGTTTCGGTACGTTAGCGTTGTGTAGGGACGCATCTATTTTATTTTCAGGTGGAGTCCACGAGGTTTTGGGGGTATCGGCTTTCATCGGCGGAGCGGGTTTTTCGCCCGGTGACACCGTCTTCGGCTGACCGTCAATAGGGCGCTCATTCTGTTTGGGACTGCCGGGGCCTCTGGTGGCGATTTTGAGGTCCTTCATCGGGAGCGTGTCAACGTTTACGCCTGTCGCCGACACGGAAGGCGGAGCGGGCGGTGATCGAGACTCCTGGATCTTGTCGTGTGGAACGAAAGCTTTGCTCTGACCCTGAACGAAATTCTTGGCGTGCACGTTGAACTGGTGCGGGGCGTGATGCTGGTGCTGGTGGGGCGGCGGCGCGGGCTGCATGTGCGGCGGCGGCGGGAGGTACACGGGCGGCATGTACTCGACTCCCGCCTCCACCGGGGGGCCATAGGGGGGATAGTGTGCACTCGCGTAATACGCGTCCATCGCCTCCTGCTCCATCACTACCTCAGGCGGGTACTCCTCGGGCGCCTTGTCGGGCTCGCCCTCTACTGGTATTGGGTACTCCTGATAGTATGGCGGGTACGGGTAGGGCCCGTAGACTAGCGGCTGGTATACGGGCAGGTGATAGAGCGGCGCGCCCTGCGCCTGCGTCGCTGGGTAGTAGTGCGGGTATTGCACATAGTAGGGGTGCGGCGCGTGCGGCGGCGAGGGCGGGCGCTTGGGGCGGCGGTCGCGGCGGTGCGGGCGGGACGCGCGGTCGGCGGGCGGCGCGGGCGCGGGCGGGTACTGCGGCCCGGGCTGGTAGTACTGGCCCATGTAGCCGTGCACATTGACGTTGGCGGTGACCTGGCTCACGTACACATTGGGCGGCGCCACGGGCCACTGGTGGTGCGGCGGCGGGTAGGCGGGCGGCGGCTGCGCGTAGGGCGGGGGCGGGCCCGCGCCGCCCGCCGCGCCCGTGCGCGCCGGCGAGTGCGGCGACATGTCGCCCTCGCCCGGGACGCTCTCCACGCTGCTAGACACTGTCGCCGCCCTTCGCGACGTGCTCACCGACAAATCTGAAATACACATAGTAACATACAATAATTTTGTGCTAAGTCATTCTTATAGTATTCTATTCCAAGATTAGATAGTTATTGCTATCATCACTAATGTAAATTGAAACTATGATAATATCTCATATCTATAAAAGAAGTATTGTTGATAACTGCTGATGCTGACAAGAGATTGTCTAATCGGTTCAATAAACACTGACTAGTACCATAGTTACGGTATTATAGACAACTCGATTTTGATAGAAATTCTTTATAAAAAGCAATTTTACACTTTATAAAATTGTAATGAGTAAAATAGACTAATCTCTTTTATGGCACATTATAATAAATTGTTACCGGCAATCTATGATAGCAGATCATACTATGACATTGGTCCTATATAAATAAATGTCACATATTGGCAGCTGGCAAAACATGATTCCAAATTTATTTTCATTTATTTCGAAACTGGCTGGTTCCATATTGATTCAAAAAGTTATAAAACAAATAATAAGTAACTATTTCTTACTATTTCTCTTATATATTTGTACTATTTCTTACCTACAACAGATTGTATTGCGGCAATTTTGGCTGTGTTTTGTTGTGTAGCAGGATTCTTAAATAGAGCACACTGTAGACTGCTTCTATCCGCTTCTCTCACATCAGATAAGTCTAGGAACTCATATTCCTGAAATGTGTCACCCAAAATTAGTACAAACTCTTACAAATAATAACAGTATTGCATGCTACATCACCAATGATACTCTTGATAACAACTTACCAAATTAATTACATACAATATCAAGTCAAAGTAGGTATTTGTTGTTGCATGAATTCAATTACTGTATTTTAATAATTATCAAAAATAGAACAACATTTGTATCAGTAGCCAATAATTACTTGCTTGACACTAGTTTCAATATTTCATGTGACTGGTGTACTATTTCATCATGAATTGAACAGTACTATTTAGTTTCATAAAACTGTTTTTAGGTAATTAGATAAGCCTCATTATTTGCATCAGGCCAGTAGAAACAGTTTCAAAAAATTAACCTTGAGGTAAGCTCAAATTAAGCAAGTGACAATCTATTTGAACGTTGGACTTCATAAGACTGTCAAACTTATAGGTTATCTGATAGAACTTCACCTAATTTTATCATTATATTGGGGCTGCGTAGAGAAACGTAAATAAGTAGTATTATTGTATAAAAAGAAACAAACTACAAACAAATTGTAAGGGAAAACGATGTTATGCAATAATGTCGGTGTAGCTAAATAACAACAAATTCATAGCACATGTGGTTTGTCAAGTCATGATGCGATGCAATAATGTGAAAATGACATACCTAGAACCAATGATCGCCCGACTGACTTCCAATAAATATAAAGCATGATATTCAGCGCCTATATTTCTCTGGCACTAACGAAAAGCTGCAAAATATGGGGATCTTTGGGAAAGGAAGACTATAAGATGGCGTAACAACGCTCGGTTGCCGGGTGCCATCGATGTATTGACAAATCAAGTTTTAGTATATTTATAAAGCGTTAACCAGAAACTGGACACCATGTATTAATTGTAAATTATAGTCACTTACCTCCCACGTGCACACAATTCTGGAAAGAGATATTTTTTCTAATGTAATGGCCAGTTTCAATATCACCAAAACAAGAAACAAAAGCCAAACAAAATGTTATGTATTTAGCCAAATATAAGATCTACTTACGGTTTTCATTAAATCCATTGTCTTTTAGAAAACACCATCACGAATTTTAATGCCGGTAATTATCACTTTTTAAATACTAAAGCGGCGTACCGTGAATAAAATTTTAGAACGGGACAATTTCGAGGCCATGCACTCACCCGAACATACAACAGGATGTGACAAAATACCGCGCCATTTTTAATTTTACCGGTTGACCAATGAAAACGCAGAGTTTTGTCATAGATAACACATCAATAGATAATTTTTATTTCTGAATGTTGCCGTATTTTACGGAAGTGCCAATTTTATCCACAGACTAATACAAATTCAGAAATTCACAAAAGTTATAACAGATGTCGGTAGGAGTATCCTACGAATCATTTTTTATTAGTTACCCGACACCGGCCAACCAAGAGCGGACAGTGATGATTTTATGAATTACATCTAAGTACTTAAATTATAATAAACTTTACACTAAGTTTTCTAAAACAAAACAAATCTTGAAATGGCAAGTTGGAACGATATAATGAATACAAGTTATTTTATTCACATAGCAGAGGCAACTCAAGCACAATGTCGCTTTCGAACAACGCGAACTTTAAACCACCTCTAACTTCCAACCTATACCTAGATAGAGGTATATCTATCTAGGCATAAAATCCAATGAAATATTTATACAAGAATCAAGGTGTTTGATATAAAACGATAGGACGTGATATACTGGACAAATTGCCCTCAAATCGTGATTGAGACGGGCTGTCCATTGAAATCACATATTTTCTGTTTACCGCCTTTACCTCTGCAAATATTCTGTTTGTTGACTCGTCCCATTTTGGGGCTACGTGACGAGTTATCAATTCGATTATTTCATGGTTTGTGTCTATTGAGAGGGTAATATTAATACCTAACATTATTATTGTACAATACTATTATTTTTTCTATGTAATAATTTAAGAGATCATTATTTCGTTATAAACCCATTGGAAAGTGGCAATGATTTATTTTCAAGACTTTAGGTACTTTGGTAGTTAGGTAGGTATCCGAGTTTAGTACTTATAGCTAAATACAGTCTTGGTGGTCTTGCTACGTTGCTATGCTAAAGTAAGTAAGTAATGCGTATAAGTTGACAACCCTGGTGTCAGAGTTTTTAGACCGCCTAAAGGCCTTCGACATGGCGTAGCGATTGATGTAGCCTCCGAAGCCCAATAGCGCTCTGATAGAAATACTGCAGGTTGCGTAACAATCGCCCTGAGTTAACAATCGCTTGGTCAAACTACGCTTCGAGCGCTATGGCACACTACGAGTGCTACGCTACGCAGCGAGCACTACGCGCGCTAGGCCACGAGTGCTACGCTACGCTACGAGCGCTCTGCTACACTATGAGCGCTACGCTACACCAAGAGATATTAAGGTCAGTGGATACCAAACGTAGAATGAGTTTTTTTGTAACGGACGGAAATGTAGGTGCTCCTGAGAACTAAATACCTACTTAACTAACAAAATGTGTTTGGCGGTAGCTATATTTTTACTTTTTCTTGTTTAGACGCAACACCTCAGTCTTCTTTGACCATGGTTCCTGTAAAGGGACCGCAACGTCAGATAAAAGTTTAAAATAAAAGCGAAGTGTATCAGTAAAAATAGTTTCAATTCAAAATAAATACCTACTCTTTTGTGTATCCTATCCAGAACCCACATACAGTCTAGTCTACTAAACTTATTTCCGCAATAAAGCTTTAAAACAAACTACAGAATCGCAGATACGTTTTGCTGAAATACAGAGCGGAGTCATGTTATTATCTTCATGTTGGCATTATTGAAAGCCCTAGAGTGGTTACCTACATTTGTTTATTTAGTTTCAGCAAATGCATCATTGTAACTACGAATAGGACCCGCATGAGATGTTGGAATCGTGTTGTTTTGAAATGGAGTTTTAAATGAGTTTTATGGAGTTTATTTTTACTTGTTGACATTTGAACGGATAGGTAGTGCATTTATTGTGTAGGTAGAGAAGGGATATGGAAGAAACCAGAACCTTGTAGTAGTTTTAGTCCATAATATCCCTGCTGAGAAAAGACCACTTTTCTCACTGAAGATGTCAGTACTCAGTACATTGAGGAGGATTATGCGTCAACCTGAGCCATGTTTGAAGAGTTAATTGGAAACATGCTTCGCCCGGGAATTGATCAAGGGACTCTAATTTTGTCAGGCAAATGCACGTACCACTAGACTACGGAGGCGTTTGATTATATTTACAGCAATCACATTGAACAATTAAAAGACGAGTACAAAAAGAAACAGTATTTTTCCCCTAAATTAAACTGTCCCACTATTGGGTAAAGTCATTTTCTAAACAGGTGACGCGACGCGACGCCATATTCCTTAAAAGTAAAATATTAGGGCCCTATTCATAAACAGTTAATAACAGCATTTTAGCTTTCAAATGGTTTGTCCCTTTTCGACTTACGCCATTTTCCAAAGAGCAAAAGAGAGCAAGAGACACCTTAAAACAGTTTTTTAGGTATACGCGTTTATTAATAAGGCGTTTAGAATGTATTATCCCACCGTTGGGAAAAGGCTTCTTATCTCACCATCGTCAATACAGTGTCTTAAATTGTATTCATTTCCGCGATCTACAGTATTTTTTCTGCCTTCTTCAGGCGCCATTTTAAACGAATTACCCCATAGACAAAATGTCTCCATGCCATTATGTTACGAGGTCCAATCGAGCACATGCGATCCATCAGGAGGCGACATGTGATGTATTGAACTAATCAGATTCGACCTTTAATCGGATTGATAAGAACTAATGTGTGTTTTCGACAAATTATTTGCCTCAAGGTCTTTGTGCAGGCGAAGGACTTTTCTTGACAAATTGGCAGTTTTGAAAGTCCCCTGAGATTTTTTTATTTGTTCTTGTAGGCAGATTTAATTCCTTTGTGTGCGGTTTGGGACACAGCATTAATTTAAAAAAAAATCTATAAAGGGTCCCTCGTCTGCGCAGCCCATGTATGTTTCCTAGGTGTGCCACATAAGAAGCGACGGCGACTAAGACTTAAATAAAGAGCACGACCACATTGGGTTCTAACGTTAGTACCTACATTATAACTCAACTAGCAGCGACTCGCGGTTTTACCCGCGTTATACCCGTTTCCGCGGGATCATTCGGGATGAAAAATAGCCTATAACCTTCCCGTTGAATGTGGCTATCTATTACAAAAAGAATTATTCAAATCGGACTGATAATTCCTGAGATTACCTCGAACATACAAACAAACAAACAAACAAACTTAAAAATTTTACCTCTTTATAATATTAGTATGGATGACTGACCACGACTATAAGTCTTAATTTATTTTTATACATATTTATTAAATGTAATGGTTTACAATTATTTTGGCATTATAGCAATTCTCACATAATTTTTGCTACATTACCTACTTACTCTTGTCTGTTTCATAATTAAATTTCTATTTCATATGCAAAGTCGCAAGAATGAGCGTATTACGTGTACAAAAATATTATTATCTAGTATGTCTATTTAATTCACAACAAATGTCATTCAATTGTCAGATGATGATACCAGGGTCACATCACTAGCACGTGGTGTTGGTACGTACTTTCATTCAGTTGCATGTTATTATTCCCACTGCTATGCGAATGGAATGCAACTAAGTAAGACAAAAGAGGTTTATAATATCGTACAACATACTTAAGGGCAGCATACTACGTGTATCATCCTCGATCAGCGATTTTGCGACTGCATCTAACTCTGCATTTGGTCGCATTAACAAAATTGCGGGTAGTAGCGACTGCAAAGCATCGATACTACATCGTGCATCGCTTAGTTGAAGATGAATGTTTGGTAGATGTATTAAGTATGTATAAAGTATTAGCCAGTAATGTCCCACTGCTGGGCAAAGGCCTCTCATCCCACTGAAGTTATCAGTACAGTGAGGAGGATTAGGCATAATCACCACGCTTGCCAAATGCGGGTTGGTGATCTCAAACTCGAGCCATGTTTGAAAAGGAAATATGTTTTCGCTCGACCCAGGGATTGAACTCGGGACCTCAGTCTTGGCAGGCGAGCGCACATACCACTAGACCACCGAGGCGTTGTAGATGTAGGTAGATGTATTAAACCTCTAAAAAGCTACAGTACTGCGTGCAAAAAGTAGCTATTTTAAGCAGTCACACATAGTGCGGGTGCAAGCCGGTTGCGGGTCGTGTGACGTTGTATTCCTAATATTGGTATGAAAGATGGCCACTGGCCTGCAGCTGGCCTATTTTGGGCCAGTTTTGCACTTTAATCCTAACCCGCGTCAAAATCCGAAGCGTAGTTATAAAGATCTAACCATGTAGTGATGCGAAAGTTCATGAGGATGAATGTAAGATGTTTGTTACTCTTCCACGAAAAAACTACTTGACGGATTTGGATGAAACTTTATAGTAATATAGGTTATACACTAGAAAAACACATGGGATACATTATATCCCGAAAATCCCGCGGGAACAATGCGGATAACACCGCGGGGCGCGGTTAGTAGACAATAAACAACAAGTGAGTAGAGCTAGAACTAGAAATAGTTAGTGAATAGTGGAAAGTCCCGTTCCCGAGGAAATTTGAGGATGAAAAAACTTGAGAGGTGTCAAAGGACACCCGGATGGAACGAAGTTTATTTATTATCAACAATATATTCGTCGCGACACCACACTGTTCAATGCGAAATAGAAAGACGAAACGAAAATATCTAGCTTGCTATCTATAAGAGAGAGAGAGAGAGAGAGATGCATGCGCATGTTTCTCTGTCTGTCTCTTTCTGGCGTGCGAAAGATTCTCTGTCAGTCCCTCTCTGGCTTAAAAAATGTCGTTACCATTTTTTCCGTCTTTCCCCCCTGCCCCCTTTCGCAACGCGCGTTATGGAACTTCGTTCCAATAGCCTAAGAGAACATCCTTCGGTTTTTGAAGTCGGTTAAAAATAATACATTATTAAAAACGTTCTTCAATTCTGAATCATATATTAGTTATATTTTCCGCGAATAATTATATTCTATATTCTAGTTTATATTCTACGTCCATTATAAGAATTACGTTATCGATATAATCTTATGCGGGTCGGAATTAATGTCGGCATATCGAAAGGTTTTTCCAATCCAACAGTAGGTAATTAAACATCTAAATCCAGCTTTAGAAAAATACGTTATTTTCTTTCTTGAGGCTAACATTAGATCGACTCGCAGTCACAGGCTCCACTTACTTACTTAGTATAGTACTTAAGTTGGGTCACTTAGGTCTATTTATGCTTAACACAATACCTAGAGCCTATTTTTAAAACATGACATTACTGTCTTTCTTTGTCTCTGGTATCGCATAAATGGTTATTTTTATTAGGTTGGTAATAAATGTCATTTATTTTTAACTTCCGGTATCTACAAAAAATTCTAAAGGCTTTTACTATAAAACTATAAATTATTATTCCAATTTCAATATAAGTCCAATGAAATACTTTGTAAAATGAAGCACCTCTTTTTATCAAAACCTACCTCAGGTTCAACAAGTGTAGAAGCTACGAGGCGCTACTAGAGCCTATATTATGTATATCGATGTAGGTAAGTAGGTAACAAGGGTTTTGCGGTTGAGTTCACCCATATTTCGAGCTGTAACTTCATTAGCCCGCAATCAAGGGCTATGTCGTTCACCATAGATACACTTTGCCGGGTATTCTATTTTTAAATAAATATTTTTATTACCTCCACGGGACAGAGTCAAGTTGATAGAAAACGTAAAATTGGTAGTCTTCTTGTTAATTTGTTTATGGTTACCTAGTAGGCAATTATACTTTATTTATTTATTCATGACCGTAGGCTAATCCCTTACATCTTTGGGTAGTTGAATTGTAGGAGGTTTAAAATTAATATAATAGATACTAAATAGCTAAATCTGCAGGAAAACCTTCGTAAAAATACCTAAATTATTTCTAAGATCTATGACAAATAGGGGAATTGGTACTAAGTATTACCTATTAAGTCGTTATGATATTATGTCGAAAAGTTTCTGGGGAAAGTAATTATAATTATTAATTTTCTTTATTACAATCTCCTAAACCTAAGTCTCTACTTCGATATCAACGCTCACACTTTCTGCTAATGAAATATAATATGTAAAGACAATGATTTGTTGATTTAAATAACTGTTTGTCGTTAAAAAACCGTCAATAAAAAAGTAATTACGTAAGTGGTCGCTTAAATAGGTTGAGAGAAAGAGATATATCGATTTCATAAAATAATTCAAATTCTCTTTAAGAAGATTCATCAAACAAAAAAATATGACGAAAATAAAATCGATTCGCCCTTTTGGCTACGAAATGGCTACGAACGACCTACGAATGCTACGATGCTACACGCCTACATACACACACGTCATACCTAGAATTCAATAGAACACCCGTCATTTTCTACCACAGTTCAAAAAAAGAACGCGCAATTTCCCATAAACCCCAACAAAATCAATAAAATATGCACTAATGAGAAAACCAATCTTGCAATTCGTAGATTTTCGTATGAGAGATCCCGTAGGTCGACCTACGCACGCCTACGCTTAGCGTCAGGACCAACCAACCGTTGGTTGAAGGCGATATAAAACTGGCCACTCGCAGTGTACACGACCATTTGAGTTGAGTCGGTATAGCGGTAACCACGCGTTACTTGTGAAGTGTCGTGCCAGTACGTAAGATACAGGTGAGTACCATAGACAACATTTATACCGTTTTTTAGGTTTTTGTGAAAAGCGGAAGAAGTTGAAATTTAAATGGGTTTTCAAAAATCAAATTGTTTGAATTTCGGATAATTTTTAGAGGTATAATTAATTAAATTAGGTATTATTATATTATTATTAAAATAGAAAATTCGGTATCATGTCTTTATAAACTTATTGGTGTGAACTTATATACCTGCCCAATAAGTTTAAAAATTAATAAACTTTTACTTATAAATTACTTACTTAATGTTAGCTAGTTATTTTTATTCACCGTTTACCATATTACTTGTACTCCGTAGGATACTAACTGACCTATATGTTACGATCTATTAGTTCAATGCATAATTCATGAGCATTCATTGTCACCTCTGAAAATTAATTTAAAAATATTAATAATTCCTGAATAGACATGACTTACACTTACTTTATAGCGAGAACAGAGTGCATATAATTTTATTATAGATTTCAAAATCTTACACTACATACGTCACTACTTTAAACATTTCATTCGACCCGATAGAAATAGCTCCGCTTTCTAAGTCACCACAAAAAATGTTTGCGGATATTGACATTTCAAAACTGGAACTACCTATAATGCATAGAAGAAAACATAATAGAACAATACCTATGTACCATTAGATAAAAAGAACAATAAAAATACATAAAGAAAGAAAATTTGAATTCAGAACGTTGAAAATAGTAAAAAAAAAATATTCCAAAATTGAAAAAATGTTCCATTCTTGAAATACTTACGTGCGGAGACTTAAAATAATTTTCTCATCGAGCGTACAAATAAAATGAAGCTGCGAGAAAATATTTTGTGTAGGTATTGTTAACAAAGGGTGAAGAAATAATAATTCTTTGATAAAATCCTTTTTGACGTGACTTGGATTCCGTGGGAAATGTTTTTTAATCATACATTAGGTAATGTTAGGAAGAAAATTGTTTGGCAATAATGGCTTCAGTGCTACAAACTTTAGAATTTAAACCGTGCGTTTCATTGTTTTATCTTATTGTAAATAACTTATCTAAAACATAGGTACATTCCACAAAAAGAAACTAAGTTAACCTATCTACTTAAAACATTGGTTCATACAATCAACAAATCTGAAAAACGGCCATTTTCCGGCAGTAAAAATAATTCTTCTTCTACTTCTACGTCGAGCATTCTCTTCCGCACTACATTCTGTCGTAATTTTTTTAAATTTTAAAATATCGCCTCTAGTATCCACAGTTGTCAAACATTTTTAACAGTCTCAATTAACCAATTATTACCAGAAATCCGATCAACAATGATATTACTATTAACTTCCTAGCATCCGCCATAAGAATGGTGATTCGGATTTAAACAAAGATTCGTAACAAAAAGTTTATTTACATTCAAATTTTTATAGAACTCACAGTCAAAATCCTACTATCCTCTCTATCTGAGGATGGATGTATGTATATTTGTTACTCTGTTACTAAAACTACTGGACGGATGAAACTTAATAAAGGTCCTCCAGACTCCCGCAGGAACGGGTACAAAGCGGGTAACACAGCGGGGCGCGGCTAGTATTAAAAAGAAAGCACACCGATGACGCTCTCCAATCTGAAATATAACAGAATCAGTTGCCGTGGCTGGAATAAGCTTGGTTGATGATGGAATTAATGAAACATATTTAAGGCCTTCCTTTGGGAATTTCAGGACGAAAATCCTAAGCCGTCGTTTATATTGAGCGAGTGTACACGTGAGATGACGAGTGCGATTAAACTCGCCAGCTTATTATACGATATGTGAAAAGTTTTCTATAGAATTCGATACGCTTAAGAGTTTGTACATTTTTACAAACTGCCTATGGAATTCCGTTGAAAAGTAATCTCCTTGTTCCTGAAAACAATCTGAAAGACGAACAGAAGATGTCTAAAACATGCATTTCCTTAAATAAAAGTAAAAGTCTTTATAATAAAGATCTATCTATTTTAGGAATATAAACGACATGAATTTTATTATTTAGGTGTAGATAAAAGAGACATGCCTACGCAAAGGCATCTTGCCTTTAACCAATTAGTTAACTAAATACCCGTTAACCATCACCGGTTAAATTCTCCGTAAACCACAAACTTAAGATGTTAATTAATTTTAAGTTAAAAGGTCGCCTGTTGTTATTAATTTGGGGGAAATTAATATGTTTTCTTGAAAGCCTGTTAATCAATTAAAACGTAATACTTACCTTTGTATTTCACATATTTTGTTCCGCCTACGATTCAATCGCGATATTTTAAAAAAGCTTCTCTTTGATGTTTCCATAAAGTTTCTTCGAGCTGGGGTTTCCACCGAAGCGGTGCCGTTGGTCAGCGGTCGCTAGTAAAAAGAAAAATGACGTCATTATGATACATTTATTGGCGCCTCGGTGCATGTGCGTGCAGAGATTTTTTTGAAAAAAGAACAAAAGATTATTTAGAGTACCTAGAACGGTGAGCGGAGATCCTCGTTGACGCTTATGTCTTACTGTGTCGCTGATAAAGCACAATTACTCTTTCTTGAAATCTTATTAGTATTATAATAGTCTATACCGCCTACTTGGAGGAATCCAGGTTACTAAAATCCATGTTTCCCAATATAAAGCAATTTACGCAACCAAACGGTTTAAAAAACTTTCTTAGTTAGTTTTAAAAAGTTTCTCTGTTTTCATTCGTCAAATAAAAAGTACAAAAGTCAATCAAAACGAGAATATTAATTTCACAAAAATAACTTACTTTGTTCCAAATATGAAACAGAAACGAAACTTAATTCTAAAAACAATTTCCACCAATCAGCGTGGAGAGTGAAAAAAGAATTGACTTAACACAATATAGGCAACATGACGGGGATTAAAGAAAAATATGTATAAGAAGAATAAAAATGTGTCTATGGAAAAGTACTTACTGCTTATATGACATACGACATAAAATATGAATTTTATTCATAGTTCATCTTTCATTTCGAGTAGGTTAGTGGCAAACCCTGTCGGTCCCGGTTGTTTCTATCGTTAGACCATAGTTGGAGGCCTTTAGGTGGTTTAAAAACTCTGACACCAGGGTTGGCCATTAACTTAGTCCAAATGAATGAATGAATATCTTATGCGCTAACACTACTAAAATATGTTCCTATTCGTATTAAGACATTTAGACACTGTTAACCTGGATATGTAAAAGGGCTGTTAAAATTGTGACATGGATGCCTGTGGCATCGTACAGAGAGAAATAGACACTTTTATTCGGAGTGTTATCAACTATGTTTGAAAAAAAAATCGGTTCCGTCAGAAACAATCAATAGTCAGCCAGTACCTAGGCCTAAGTCTGTACGTAAGGCTACTGAGGCAGGCTAGGCACATAATAAATCCCATGTATTTTATTCTACCTACTAACGAAATTATCTAAATATCTTCCATTTCACTACACTTTTTATATTTTACCTTCGCCAATAAAACTTTTTTTCCCTTCGATTTATCTTTTTGAGATAAAACTGTCGGTAACTTAAAATATGGAGAATCTTTTCCGCTACAGTTAACAAATCTTATTATAATACTTTTAGAAAAGAAACAAACTTATTAATTTTGAATAAAACGCGATCCGTTTAATTTGGGAGCGTTTTATTGTTCTTGTAAAGGAAGTCAATTGATTCAAACCGGAAATTTACAGTTCCGGAATTAAGAAATAGACTTACTTTTTCCTCATAAGCGTAGGCTTTTGAATTAAGAAACTTTTTTATAATTTCAACGAAAATGAATAAGTAGATACCGACAATCTTTTGTACTTTTATACAATACTTTTTCGAATTTTTACGAGAAATATTTTAATAAATGAAATATTACTTAATTCAATAAAAACTTTTAAAATGTCGTTATCAATTTTGAAGTACACTACACAAAGTCAGTTGTTTACCTTTGTAAAAGCTTCCTTGTGTTTAACTAGGCGTTTTATATTTTAAATTTTCGTTGAGAGTGCTGTTTGCCGAGAAATTTCGTTGTTTATAAAGAAATTACGTTGATTTTAGAGTGGATTGCAAAAAGGTGATTTTTAAAATTAAATTTCAAGCAAAATTGTTTTCTTTTCGATCCTAAATGAGTTACTTCGTCTGGGTGTACGAGTATTTAGTAACTAACTACTTAAGAAGACTATTAATCGTTAAAAATAATACGTTTTAATCATGTTAATGAATGCATAATATTAGATTTACTCAAGACTAGACGGCTCCTTATTAAAACAAACGGTTTAAATGAAACGTTAAAATGAATTAGTTGTTGCATCTTCATTATTCGAGTACGCAAAGAGAACTATATGATTTCATTCGTTGTTGGAATAATACTCCAAATATGTTTATAATTATTATGTGACGATTAACAGAGGTAGTACCTATAACAGAACAATTTGAATATGGAATGTCATCTGCGTAGGTTGCTACCAACTTTATAAAATAAAACGGATATTTAGGTACTTATTATAATCGGAACAATTAATAACAATGCAAATACAATATCAAAGTTAGTGAACTTGTAAATAAATCGTTAAACTGTCTTTGAAGAGTTTACATGAATTTGATCTTCGAGTTTTGTTTAATTGATAAAGTTTTGTGACAAATTGCTGTTTACAATCTTATTATTAATGAAGATTTGTTATTATTTAGATTAGAGAGGAATAATTATGACTTTAATTACCAACGAACGCAATAAAACGGAAATGAACGGATCGGTGTGTATAAATACAAGAAAAAAAATCTTCCTATGGTTGATTGACAGGACAGTGGTGTCAATGAATATTTTGTGTGATTTAGTGTACAATAAATAATTTATCTATCAAAATACAATCTAAATTTATCGAAACCTCGTTTCATTGTAAAGTAGTCTACACTCAGGTAAAGATAGGTAATCTAGAACAAAAGAACATCACTACAAACCCACTTCCCATTGTTTGATCGTGTTAGACACAATCTGACACCTAGGGACAATATAACTCGCTTGTATAAAATTCTTACGTCTTATAGCGAAGTTTATTTGAGAAAAACGTTTTGATGGGAATGTTGGTATAAGCCTACGTCCTTTCTTATGTTACTTAAATGTTAAAGTCTATAAATCCATGAGACACGAATAAGCAGATAGGATTTATTTTGTTTTTGTACCTACCGAATATGAGGAATAAAAATATAGAATATTTTACATAAGGGGAAAATATATAAGGTGTCCTATAGGTAGGTAACTGTTTACTGCACTGATTAAACTATATCATTTTATTATTTAGTTCTTACACTAGATAGGGCCTAAACTTAGAGCCCAGTTTCAGTGTGATATATACGCAATATCCATCTCTAGTAAGTATACATAAGTAACCAATACCGTGCTTTGAATGGTTCGTTAAGTTGTCAATCTTGGCCTGTAAATGTATACTTCAAGTAGCCGCACTCTGCGTTGTATCTTCTTTAAGCCCGTTTTCGTGGAATTTCGGGATGAAAAATAGCCAAAAAACTTTTCCCTTGAATGCAGCTATAAAGTACTAAAAGGACAATGTCGAATCGGACAGGTAATACCCGAGATTAAACCGAACATACAAACAAAATTAATATCTCCTTATAATATTTGTTTAGAAGTTTTTAGCTAAAAACATAATATGTATATGTAATAATTTCATTAACCAAATGAATTATCGCAAGTTGATCTGGCTATCGCATTTCAATCGGAGTGAAAGTAATGAATAAGCGCCTGGTGTTGATTACAAACATTTTGATACGAAATAGGAGATAATGATGCTTTTTTAATTTATTATTTTGTTTGACATCAAATTTTTACACACTAATAAAACCGTTTTCCTCGGTATACTTAATGAAATGTACAAACAATCAATTTTGTAAAATGTAGAGAAAATTAAACATAGAAAATCATGGGAGGTACTAGGAACGATACTGCTTTCAATACAATTTATGAAGAGTAAAAGTAAGTATAAAAGACAAAGCTGGTCTGTACTTAAAACATGTCTTTATATTAACTTATTTATACCTATTTACTTGGGATAATTAAGCATTATTCTATACAAGTAGACCTTTGTGGCTTAATTTGGTCATTTACGCCATGACCTACATTAAAAGTCAAACAATTTTCGGATTCTCGTCATACTTATACGTCGAAAATGGTCCCACCAATTAAATTTTAACCCGGACAATTTTAAACCACAAACCGCGTCAGGATGCCAACTTTTAAATTCAGTGGATTTGAATAATTAATCAGAGGAAATATTTGAAAAACTCTCGTTTATCTTTGTCTACCTAGTCATATTAAGTACCGCAATTATTGTCCTGTGGGATTCTATAGTAGAGCAAAATCTCTCTATTTTAATTAAAAGCTAAAATAAATTATCAGTACAAAAAAAACAAGAGCTCTACCACTGTCAACCTAACAAAACTAAATTCACAGCGGATGTTAGTTTTTCATTTGATTCACATCTCATGAGTGTAGTGTAGGTGTTCGGTTTTCAAACTTCTACGACCATAAAGGTGAAATAACGAACACGTGAAAAAAACACCAAACAGTTTTTACTACAGTTCATTCTAGTTTTGTTTAGGCGCCATTTTCCTTGAAAGTAGGTTCTATCGAATAGTTTTTATATGGCATTTCTTTTCTTATTCAGCAGCTCACCTAATAAGCTAAATCCAATCGGAATCCAATAAGAATGATAAAATATAGAATAAGACTTATAAGTTGTTTCAATTGTCCAATAATGTTATTACATGTACAATGTGAAACTAGTTATCAAGTGAATTGGTATAACGTCTTTGGAAATGACCATACCTTTTGTACGAATTAATAAATACGTTCTTATGTACATAGATGAGTAGTACTTACTCCTCTTGTCGGCCTGCGTATCAAATTATGTAAGTATTTTAATGTACTTAACTAATACTACTTTCATAAGCACTTTAGTCAGTAATACGTATTTCTCCAATTTTTTCTTATTTTCTTCACATTTCCAAAATTGCTCTCTAGTCTGCCGACTATATCTCTCCAGAGGACAGCATTTTGGGTATCAAATGGTTTGTTCCTTTCTGACATACGCTATTTTTGAAAGAGCAAAAGAGACAAATACTTTCCAAAAGTGTTTTTAGTTAAAGATCGTTTATAATATAATAAGGCGGTTATTCTTTTGCTGTCGTTACATTCTAAGAGTAGTTAATATCGCGATGTAACATTCCGAGTCACCGATAATGATTCAATATCAAGCGTGTGTGATGACTGTTGACGGAGCAAACTATGCCACAGAATTAATAGGGGAAAAAGTAATAATTATTGTCTATGGATCACTTTTCCTCTGTTTCCGTTCTTATTATTTCATAATATGGTAACACAGTCAGAGCGAGAACATATATTTTGTCACAAAATAATTAAAAATGATTGACATACTGGTTTTTATGCGAACACGGTTCCCTTAAAGGGGCCGAAAAGTCAGATAAAAATGTAAAATAAAAGCAAAGTGTATCCGTAAATATAGTTTCAATTCTAATTGACATGTTAGTTGCGTTATAGAAGTGTGAATACGACATGGATGGTTCTAACTAATTACCTACACATAATGTAATAGGATGATTGTAGGCAATTAAGAAGATCTAAGTCTATTATGTCTATGTCTACTTGTCTATGGTATGCTCCTGCATGGTGGCAGGCAAGTGAATAGTGAAAAGCGAATTATGTGCCACCCCTCTTAGACCACTTTTTTACATGTCCTAGAACTACTCTTTCTCTCTCTTTCTTCTTGGCTATGTGTACCACATGTAGTGGGACAGCTAACTAACAAAAATGAGAATATTATCCTTTTACTTGCAGCATTTTACCAACGTCACATACCTACTTACATACAAGATGGCGCGCTGTGTTTGTGCCTGTGCCTTATTACTTCACGGTTGAGCAAGGAGGTTACCTGCAGTCGTTTGCTTCCTGTAACCTCCTTTTATCCCGTTTGTTCTTTTAAGTCTCGTTCAAGAAAATAACAATCGTTGGAAAATACAAAACTCTTAATCCTACACGTTAGCTTCCATAGGTGCATGCGAACGCTAGATAATATTTTGAATTTACACAATTTACACTTCACTTTTACATTTCTCATGTTTCGGCGTCTTTTGATTCCTTTCCCATTGGTCTAGATTTTATCAGATGTAATTTTAATATCACAGTCGGACTTCATTTTTGACAGCGCGACGTAACTAAGAAATATGCTCCGACATCTATTTTTTCAGTGTTACCGACAAATCAAACACTAACGCCCGCAGAATACATGCAGAATTTCGATCTGAAATTCAGATTTTGAATTCGGAACGCCCAGAAATTTGACTAGCACCACACACATTCTTAATTTTCTTATGTTTCAAGAACTATCTGTTAGAATGTTTCCACAGATGTCATAAATGACATCTGTGAATGTTTCTAATAAGCATGATTTTGTGTGAGGCTAAAGTCCCGAAATTCCGTGTTTCAATTCATATCGATGCCGGCCTAAATAACGCTAGAGATTCGACAAAGTACTTTATATACAATCCTGCCTCCACATTAAAACCCCTTTCAATCTGTATTGGTTGTTTTCAACACTCAAAAATAAATCTGTCACAAATATTCGTTGACAGATCCGAACGCGGAGTTAGGAATACTTATTAAAAATGTATAAAACATAATTTATATACAAGTAGGCACTATAAACAATGCGGAAAATATTTTGATCAGTAATAAAATTAGACAATAAAGGCCGATTTCCTACCAAATATCCTGTTCATAGTAATTTACACTTTTACAGGTTTTATGTATTACTTAGACTTATTAATTTATACGTTTAGGCTAAACAATCTAATATATAAAATTCTCGTGTCACAGTTTTCGTTGCCATACTCCTCCGAAACGGCTTGACCGATTTTGATGAAATTTTTTGTGCTTATCCGGTATCTATGAGAATCGGCCAACATCTATTTTTCATCCCGAAATTCCCGCGGGAACGGGTACCGTGGTTGAACTCCTCTGAAACGGCTCGACCGATTCTCATGAAATTTAGTGTGCATATCGGGTAGGTCTGGGAATCGGACAACATCTATTTTTCATCCCGAAATTCCCGCGGGAACGGGTACAACGCGGGTGAAACCGCGGGGCGCAGCTAGTATCTATCTAATAAATAGGTTTTAAGAACGTTAACTAAACACGGAATATTATTCTTTGGAAAAGACTGTACTCGCATAACTCGCACGTGTACGAGCTTCCAGTTAACTCTATAATTTAATTCCATCAATTTACTTCATCGGCTGACGGTTAAATATACATAGACAAAGATGGAATAGAACTTCATCTATTTTAAATTTGAATTTCAAATTCAAAGAACGCATAACGAAGCTAATTTCTTTGTATTTTTTATACAATTTTGTAATAGACCTCTTTGCTGTACTCGTAATGTCTTTAATGGGCGAGTGTCAATCGTTCTATTTGGTGAATGTCACATTCCCACATATTGCGACATTAAAAGTACAAGAAATTGCCATTTCCTAGCAAGTTGCAATCATTTCGCAGATATGCCTAGTACCCAATACGTTTAGCCTACAGCGAAACTCTATCAACTATTATTTACCTTACTTTACTTTGTAATATCAACTAATAGAGTAATAGCACATTCCTATTATTCCAATCTCTTCCCGCAGTGACAAGGGAATTTAAATGCAACCACAGACAAAACATACATAGACAATATATCTATAAAGTATTTTCAATTGTGTTTCCAGTTGTTTTGCCGTGAAACCTTATAAAAAGCGCATTGCTTGTTTACATTGTATGAACTCAGGAGAACTTAATATTTGTATTGAAATTACATATTTAGAACGTGTATTTAGTCAACATGTTTGACTATAAAACATATTTCTTCTATTAATGCTAAATAAAATAGCGCATTAATAAGTATACGCTTATTAGCTCAGTCAAAATGGCGCAATTACGTTCGTTAGTTCGAATGCATATCGGTGACTGGCGTAAGCCACACATTCGGTAAACAGATGAGAAGAGGTCTTTGTACGAACATATGTTAGGCTAATATTATTACAAAGATGGTATTCATATCTCACATTACAATTTCAAATTGAGTAGCATATAATTAACGAATGAAATAACATACTTAAAATGCGACCCGGGACTTAATGAAGTTAAATGTTAAATACTTACACATTTTCAGGAAAAAGGTGTATTTGTAATCGCCGACAGAGTAGTTGTCAACCATACACGATTTGGTTTTGTAATACACAATTTTGAAAGTTCGACTAAAAATGATATACACAAAACTAGAGTTGAGAATTTACCTTTTTAAGTCGGTTTAAAAATAGAATCTGTCAATTTTCCTCAACCATATATCGAAAAAACACACTTACTTGGTCACGTATTATTTTACAATACAGTGGCTTGATTGCATTATGATGAGGAAAGACGTCAGAGAATATGAGATTTGCCGTTGTTTCTAGAATAGTCTTTAGTGGTTTTTCTTGTATTATAATAACATACTCGATATGTAGGTTAGGTTTTCAATGGATGTTTAACGCAATGTTTGTAGATAGTTGAAGTTATTTTGAATTGAAACTAACTTTACGGATACAATTCGCTTTTATTTTACATTTTATCTGACGTTTCGGACCCCATACAGAAACCGTGGTAAGACTCAAGAAAATATTGAAAATATTTAATTACATAATTTTGAAAACTGTGGCTGGCAAATTCATGAGTTCATAAGTTTCATATGTTCGTGTGTCTGAGTCTGTGGCATTGCTAGTTAGTTTTTGTTTGGAAGGTGCATTGATACATGAGGTGTGTTGATAGCTACGATTGAATAAAAATAACGGTTTCAAATATATTTATTTTTTAAGAGACAATTTTTCACTACGTGCCTTAGTATAATAAATTCATAATAACCCCGACAAAAACCACACAACATACTCTTATTAAGGGCCTATACTACCTCAGCACGTATTCGGATTTGGCCCCCACTTCGTCTCAACCGCCGCCGCGCCACCCGCGTCGCGGGGATCGCGCGCAACTATGCAGCGCTACAGCTATGCAGCTAACTACACAGCTATGCAGCGCGCGCTCGCTCCCTTGCATGCACGACACAAAAATACCTACTACGCGCGGGCCGGTCGATGCCGGACGGGTATAATTATGTTCCTACAATTATAAATTTATGGTATAATAAATTGGCCGATATGATAGAAATAAAATAAACATTGCTGTTGGTGACTGACATCACCCGACATCGCAGGGAATCTTTATATAATTATGTACCTACTTATTTGATACAAATAAATCTTATCCAGACACTGAATAACTACAACATAAAATTATCTACCAATTTGTTGATGGTAACATTCTAATTTATAAATTTATTATTTACTAGCTCTGCCCCGCGGTTTCACCCGCAGCGCCCCCGTTCCCGTGGGAATTTTGAGATTTTTATTCCCTATAAACCTCACGGAGCCCGAGACCTTTCCAACGAATGCAAAACCGTGAAAATCGGTCCAGCCATTCACGCGTGATGCCGTGACCAAGGAAAGCGGGTTTCATTTTTATATATAGTATAGATAAAAATAAATTAATCTATACCAAAATCCCAGATAATTTTTGTAAACAAAGTTATGTCAAGATTTTATCAGGAATAAAGTTCAGATTGAACTGTAGAAAACTGTACCAAAGAATGTTATAAAATAAAATAAAATAAAATAATCAAAATAATAAAAAAAATGTTATCAATATTCTAAAGCTAAAAAAACATGTCATCATGTGCTGGCCACTTTTTTTACGCCAATTCAATTTCTTCTTTTTATTGCGGTAACGATTATTACCCATAATGTCGATCAAATGTATTTTTGAATGCACGAGTCGTATTCCTCAAATTCACCGCAAGCGGCACAAGTTCCCCGTCCGAAAGCCGAAGCGCGACTGAGTCGGGGGCCGGGCGGCAGGACGACCTAACCGAGAATGCTTATAGCGCTTGATATTTTAGGTATTTTCTCATTTAAAATAAAATAAAGGCAATTTAAAAATTTCAACTCGCATAAAACTTTCCTTTTATAAAGAGCAGTTATAATGAAAAGTTTAAAGATCATAGTTTTTTTTTACGTTTTTTTAAATTTAACGGAATCGTGTTTTCGCCTCGTATAGTATTTAGAGTACATCCTCAACTTTACCATATATCAATTTCAATGTGAAAGGAGCAGTATTTTTGGAGATATGGGGGCTGAAAATAAGCAATGTGAGGTAGTATAGGGCCTTAAGTTAACCGTTTAAATGAATTTGGTTCATGTACTTTGAACATTAAGGTCCGTAATCACATAATGCGAATATTAAGGAAACCGTAACCAAATTATAAAGTTAGCCACCGCTTGGGTAGTGCTGATAATTTTTAATTAACACATCAACAAGGGCTGTTTGAAACACTTTTTTTGCTAATAGAGTCACTTCCTTTAATACAAAAGAAACTTTGACGGTATTATATTGACAAGGTGTGGGAGTGAACGAGCGATGGTAACTATTGAAATTCTTTGAAAAATAACGTAACATTTATTTTAGCCACCGACTCTCAGTGTATCCCCTCGCATGCCTTTCAAAAGCACAAGGCTTGTCTCGTGACTCCCAGAACTCAAAAGAAACACTACAATATCTATCCGACAGTTTTCCCGTACCGGTTTAACTGTGTCGGTAAGACTAGATCTTCCCTTCATATATCTATATCCTATCCCAGATATATCTATGATTCCTCTGGCCAATCGCATAACTTTCAAGCAGTTTTCCTTTCGAAGTTTTTAGACAGCCTAAAGGCTTTAATCTTTTATCGATTGACAGTTGAAAGTTAACTCGCGGGAAAAATACGGCCATCTTGTACAGTTCCTATCTAAAAATAAGGGGCCATTTGACTACGGAACCCAAAAAAGGAAGAATTGTAAGTAAGGTGTGGTTTACATAGAGCGAATTTAGACGATGGGAGCTGACCAGTTTAATAGGACATGTCACTCATGAGCGATTATTCGTTTGCTTGTGTTCTTTTGAACGGTTAGTAACTTCGAAAAGTTATTCAATCGAGAAGAAGCGTTGCCTATAGAGATATGGAGGTCTCTGTATATCTATTTATATTATATGGAAATGCAAGTATTGATACATAATAAAATAACACACAACCAAAATAAAGCAACATTTTCAAACTCTTGTGCAACAAAAACTGATCAACTAATATCGAACCATGAAGCCGCTATTAGAAACTTTGTTAAAAGAAACAAATTGAAACCCATAGAAATTACTCCAACTGGAAAACTTGTAAAGTATACGCTTCAAGCTGCGTAGTGGCTATATTTGCTTTGATGTTTCTTTAAAAGAAAAGTTATGGTGTATGTGCAATGCTTAGGAAAGTATGTAAAATCTGAAACTATTGACGGTGTGTCAGAGTTGTAGATTGTTGAGGTACAGATTGTTTAAGAGTCAAGAATCAGAGTCAAGAGTGAAAAGGTTAGAAATTGTGAACATATACAAAATAACTGTATATGATTCAGTGTAGTGTGCACTAAAATTCACAGATGTTTTTCAATGGGTTTATATTATAGATTATAGACGCATCATCGTACCACACCAACGACAAAGCAAAAAGTACGTTAGCACCTTTTAGATTTTTTCTATGGTCGTACAAAAGCCTAATGAAAAACTAATCAAATAACCCTACTCCAGTAAAAAGTTAACTAAAATTACTGTCTCTGAAGTAAATAACAAAATAAAAAACTTAACTTTACCTCGCAAGTAAAAAGTAGTCTCTCTGTTCTTACAAAACTTGGTGTCTGGCTTTAACTAGTTCCATCTAGTTTTAACAACAGCCATTTCTTCAATTATTGTACGTAAAGGAATACCTTTCGGGCATTGTGTGTTTAAGTTTAATTTCAGGGAAATATTTGGGTAAAATGGCTGGTATTAATGAATGAATAGGTTTGAAACATTTGAAAGATAAGTACAATTTTGCGTAGGTTTCTTTCTAAGTATTTATGTAAAATATAACTAGGTATCGAGAGAAATTTCCACAGATCTTTTTATGGAAACTTCTAATCATCCTCTTCTCATAAATTGAATTCACCACTTTCTTGTATAAATAAATCGAACTTGCTTTATAAAAGATACTGCAAGCACCAACCAAGTAGTCTATATTACAAATACTCATATACAAGTATTGATTTTGAATACACTACCGGACATCCAAAATTGAAAATCACCATACCTTTGATCCCTAGCGATCCTTTAGGAAAAGTGCTGAACATCGAAATAACGTACAAATATTATACTAGAGATGTGTTCTTATTCTATTTCAGTTAGTTAAAATGTCCTGTAGGAGAAATAAACTTATTAATTTAACATAAACACAGCCATCGATATTTATGAGTCCCTATACATTAAACCAAAACTGCCTAAACTATCATTTATTTTACATTAACCCATAATCACAGAAAAAAATTATAACCACTAACGATGCGGTATAAAAGATATTTAAAAATGTTGAAACAAAAAGATATTTAAAAATGTTGTTTTTTTTTGGTGTCGTTAAAATTAACGGAAATAATACTTAGGTACGAAATTATATAATTATATTAAAACAACTCTTAGTAATTATCTTAAGAAATATTAATACACAAACTAATATCTCATTAAACCTGGAATAATTTTAACAAGGAATACCTACTATGACCATCAGAAAAAATAAAAATAAAACGCAACTCAAATATATATTTTCGTTTTATACAAATAGAAATAGGAATTTTGATCCGTTTAAGTCGGACAATAGACCAGAGAGGTGTTGAATATTAATATTTTTTGGAAATTGCTTTAGCTCCGAAACCTGTAGGTTTTCAATTGTTTTTTTTTACTTTGTATTTTCGTGACGTGCATTTCAATTGAGATGGTGTTTAGTAAGTTACACTTTCGGAATAAATAAGAGTGTTTGACTTAATTTATCAGTTTTTTCTATCCATTATTTATCGAAGGTAGTGTAGTGATTGGTTCATTCAAACGTCAAACAAATAACACTCCTTTTATTTGTCAGAGGTTAATAGAATACAATAACTTAATACATTCTCACACATTATCATGTAATATGGTTCCAAAGAAACTAACATCCGTGTAATGTTATAGTTAAATTAATATCTTAAAACATGGATGATTGATGTCTGTAGCATATTATGTTAGCCTATTATACATATTGATTGTTGTTACAAGAATGTAGAGTATATAAATGTTATAAGGAGCATATGAATAAGGAGTCTATGGTTGAATATAAATTCCTTGAAGCAGTCACCTCACTCACATGGGTCTATAAAATTATATAGTCTATACATTTTAAAGAGGTTTTAATGTAAACAAATATGGCTGACTTCTCAGACTAATTATTTACCAAATTATTTATGTTTTGTATTCTTGCAGGAAGGAAATAATGTGTTGCAGACCTTTGATATTTGTAGGAATAGTAGGTGTTTTTTGCAAGTGAAATTGTGGTGTGTAAAGTAACCTAACCATGAAAATATTATTTTAAAAAAAATTACAATCCAAAGAGTATTTCTGAAGGAAATGTCGAATTCATCTCATAATTTCAATATAACATATTGTAATAAATGATAGATGTAATATTTCCTCCCTCCACGATCCAATACTTTTCACATGATAATGCCCAAACTTATAATGGGGTTCTGGAGAAGGATCGTCATTTTTGTAACATCCGCTGAGGTACTTCGATCAAAATATATTCATTTATAATAAAACATTATGAATGCGCATACAAATAGTTTATATATCTACATAAAAAACTATTTTGTATGGTAAAAAAACTACTACGAAATACTAAGGTGCTACGCCGTAGCATGAACTACGAATTCGTAGCCGCGTAGTTTACAAAGTCCGAGAATACACAACATGCCTCTAACTGGCATGCTTGCATGAAAGCTTTTCATACACATGCCAGATTACTGTCAGTTGTGTATTCAAAAGCTAGCGTGCTTGAATTTGTGTAGTGCTCAATGCTATTACCGTTCACAGACATCGTAAGTTACAGTTTGTTTTTATAGACATGCGTATGTTTTAATCAACGTAATAATGCGAGATAAATATCTACATTTTGCTCAAAATCTCCGTTGTTCTTTTTTATGCAATTGTATTAATTAATGGATATACTTGTAAAGACGTCGGGCGTGTAAAAGCATTGAATTTCCAGGAACATTTTACGTAAGTAGGCAACTAAAAAAACAACATTGATGGATACCTGTACGTACAGACAAATATGAACTCACTACTCATCCATCAGACAGTAAAAATATTTACCCAAATGCTTTATCTTCTTAAAATATAAAAATAGAGAGGCGTGATGTTCAAACAAACCGATCCTATCAAGTTATTAGGGAGAATTGGAATGTCGGTTTGCATTAGGAGAAGGCATTTGACAGAAAACAGTGAACATACGGAGTGCTTTTTGCTTGTCGGCATAGTAATTTACTAAAGTACTACAAGTGAATATGATGTGACTGGGAGACGTTTTTAGCAGACATGTAGATGGTGAACTCGTCAATAGAAATGGGCCATTTCCATACAAGCCTATATTATTCATCTACGGAAGGAATTATCTTCAGTTGGGAAATAGACCATATTTAAACAGGACTCATAATAGTAGTTTATGCAACGTCATATAAAGAAGGGTATTAAAACACGAGTGTGAGTTTATGAAACGAGCGCAGCGAGTTTCATAATAGTAACGAGTGTTTTAATACCCGTGTTATATGCAGTTGCATACACTACTTTATCTTCACTATTTAATGCAATTAATCAAACAAAATTTTAAAAACAAAACACATTGCGAAACATTAAATTCACGCGTAGGTACGTGTATTGTCACAGTGAACTTGCCGCCATTAAAATCTAACCAATGAGAGCGCAGCTGCGCGTAGGGCCAATCAGGAGCGAGCGAGATCTTACCAAAGAGTTTTGTGTATGTAGTTTCGACGAAGTTTTCACGTATAACCCAACTGTTTTCAAAAGCCAGCCTAATATCAAAATTTTATGCAACTAGTATGAGGATTTTGACATAAGGCTCGCCAGGTTAATTGGTCGCGTTATAATGATGTTATAATGTTATATTATAATGATATTATAACATCATGTGCAATTGCTTAAATTGAGTGTTTTAGTTGTCTGTGCTATAACAGTAGTAATTATAAGTCAACTATTGGAATTATAAGTAGAATGTTACAACATTAGTGTAGATAAATAAATGTATATATTCGGACAAATTCACACACGGTTAATTAAACCCAAACTAAGCTTTAAGCTTGTATTAAAGAATCTAATTAACTGATATGAATATAATACATATACATACACAAACTACATATGAACTATACTTCATATAACTTCATATACTTCATATATAATTGACATCCAGACGTCGTCGCCATAAAATGCCTACACATATTGTAGAATCCGGGCGGGGTTCGAACCCGCAACCTCCGGCACAGTAAGCCCTTCTCACATGCCACTGTGCTAACGTATAAGAAGAAATATATTTCAAGTACGTAGAAAGGGGAAGTAAATTATATTTCGATAACTACTGTGAAGGTAGTTTCATCCCAATTTAGTCTCATAATTAACCGAAGCGGGGGAGGACTTTACTATCCAATAATAAAATATAAATATTGGGCGTCTGTACCGAAGGCCCTGTTATAATAAACACATTAAAATAAGCTGAATGAGCAATATTTACCAAACCAATCATTAACGCAGTGACACTGCGTTTATTTTCATTGAAATTTAATTAATGGATGCCTTGGTGCTTAGTAACATTGATATTGTTAATTGTAAATTGAAATAGAGTGATCGTTTTGTTCACTCACACTTTTGCAGGAAGCATAAGCAGTCTGCAACAAATACTTGCGTTGGCCAGTTCCGATAAGCGTTGGTAGATCAGTGAGTTGGAACCGTACTTGTTATTCAAATCAAAGATTTCATTTTGTTAGTTTCATTACTTCTGATAATAGGTCAATATCGATAAGGTTTCTTAGGTTTAAGCATAATTTTGATTTGACATGACGTTTACGGATACTCTTCGCTTTTATTTTGTAAAAGAGCCGAAACTTCAGGTAAAAATTTGAATTCATTATTGACAATAAATTATTACATTATTATCAAAGAACTTGATCAATTTAAATCTACTGGCACTACTTACTCACTCCTACCCTACTAAAACTACCGTCATCCTCTATCGTTGAAATGTTTCTATTCCAAGCAGATGTAACCCTTAAATCGCCACCATAATCAAACCAAAACGTTACATTGGACCATGAGCAGTTTAATAAACTCTGTAAATTGATATACACAATCAAGGCACAAGGGTTAACGAATATTAACAATGGAACCTTCGTGACGTACGGAGTTAATAAAAAAAAACAATTTATTCTCTATGACAATGGGTAGGATTTGTCATGAGTAATTGACAAGTAAAGTGAAATTCGGGATAAAAGATCCTACATCCAAGATCTGATATCTATTTCAAAATTAATTAAAAACAGTTCAGGAATTTATGCGTATAGATTAAAAAAAAACATTTTTTTACCTAAGTACTTTCCAAATGCGGTGCAAAAGTCTCAAACATCGTTCAACCGGCAACTATCTTTGTCCCGCATTTTAGTAGATAAATTGTAAAAAGTAAAAAGACATTATTATTCTATTATTTGTCGGTAAAACCGTATTCCACCAAAAACAACAAACTGCAGAGCACGTTTCAAACTGAAAACACTTTTTAATTAAAATAAACTAAACTTTCTTTACGGTTTCAACATTATAAAATCTAATATGAATTCTCTAACATTTCTAGAGTGTTTAAAAACATAGTTGATGAGTTAGTAGTGTTTTGCGGAAGAACTAATGAATGAACTATGAAATAAAAGTTTTTGTAAACAAAAAAAGGCAAGGACTATGTTACATTATTTGTGTAGCCTATATAATGCATTACAATTTCTACTACGCATTATACTTAACGAACTCCTGGATTCTCATACACAAGCGAATCAAAGATTACACACTCTAGCGAAGACATCTCACAGACTTTTCATAGCTATCACATCATTTTAATGTTTTTTTATCTGTATTATCTGTCTTATCAATTATTTTTAAAACTGTTGTTTTAAACGCCTCGGTGGTCTAGTGGTATGTGCGCTCGCCTGCCAAAACTGAGGTCCCGGGTTCAATTCCCGGGTCGAGCGAAAACATGTTTCCTACTTTTCAAACATGGCTCGAGTTTGAGATCACCAACCCGCATTTGGCAAGCGTGGTCATTATGCCTAATCCTCCTCACTGTACTGATAACTTCAGTGAGATGAGAGGCCTTTGCCCAGTAGTGGGACATTACAGGCTAATACTTTTTTTTTTGTTGTTACTAGTTATTTTCTTGGCAGTCGTGTCTAAGTCGTTCACTTCACTTTTACGAAATAGGTTAAACCTAACCAAAATCACTAACCGAAAACTAGCTCTAAATGCGGTTTACTTTGTTGTTCGCAAATTAGAAACTCAGTCATAGTTCTCTTAACAATATTCCTTTGACTAATTACACAATGTCTACCTTTGTTACCGAATTAAATGTAAACTAGTTTTAATTCGATTCATTCATTATGAAAATCTTACGAAGTAGATAGTTTGGTGCTAATTACGGGAATTAATATTCTATAGTTTGAGGTTTTGAGTTCTCAATAGAATTCAACTAATTTGTTTGACGATTCAATATTTTGAATTTAGCCTTTGTACTCAATTTAAAACCTCTACCTATCTATTGAAACGGTGGTGGAACCAAAATGTGAAGGAATATGTTTCTCTTAAACTAAAGATGTACTTACTGTTGAATAACTTTACTAATACGAGTTTAATTATTAATGACCCATTTATGATGAGGCTAGAAAGGCAACCTCTCCAGGGTATGAAAGTCTGAAGACTGGCCCATTACTTAGGGTTAATATTAATGATCTCTTTAGATGATTGTAAGTGTCAACTGTCACTTCATATCTTTGTTCAATTCTGTAAATAATCTTGGTTTTTAAACCATAATTCAGACAACGAATGCAGTGGCAGGCTGCTAGCTTGGCGCCTAGAGCCTAGTGGCTTGCATTCTAGATAAGCATCTAGGTAGGCGCTAAGCGCACAGTGCGGTTGCAAGCGTACATTCTTGAACGATTTTTGCTAAGCTGACTTGCTTTGCTAGGCTCTATGGCCTTACATTGAGCGAGTGTGCGAGTTAGAGAATGCAAACGTCCACGTGTCAAATTACTCACTCGCTCGCTCGTGTTCATTTGAACTCGCCTAAACGTCACTCGCTAACTCTAACTAAAATAACGCTGACGAACATTGTGGGTATTACACCAACACACAGTTTGTGTAAACCCGATCCACATTTGAAAACTAAATAGATGGTCGGCCCGAGAGAATACGAGTATTACTAAGAATAAATAAATCAATTCTGTAATAGATAACACAAATTCAATACTATCCCAAACAAATTCGGAGCCATAGACAAATATAGTTATTTACATATTGTCTATGATTTAACCCTCAAACCTATAATCCAATAAGGCCTGGAATGTACTTAATATATTAGATGAAACATTGGTTGTTTTAAGGGATTAGATAAGATTAAATCTTTAGATATAAATTATCTTAAGCCGGTTTGTCAATGATCAAAGGAAATGCGTTTAGCGGGTTTCTATGTTTAGTTACCAATATTAACCTTTATGTTCCATAGAGTATGTATTCTGTGGTATATTGTATTGTTGCGATTTTGTTTGGTAATAAAAAGTTTACGTATGTGGTATTACATTACAATAACGTCAGTACAATTATTTATAGGTTAAGTTAGATTGCACAAGTAGTATTTTTAATCTATATATATAAAAATCAAAGTCCTGACTGACTGACTGATAATCAACGCACAGCCTCAACCGCTACACCTAGAAACATGAAATTTGTCAGGAAGGTTCGTCAAGTGACGTAAGTGCACTAAGAAAGGATTATCAAAAATTCCTACGGGAATGGGCTCAACCCAGGCAAAGCCGCGGGGCGCTGCTAGTACCTTAATATGTTTAAGAAACAAAAGCTATTCATTCAAAATTGGACTTCATGGTGCACCAAATAGAACACCAATTAGAACGAACGTCATTTGTTTTTTGGAGATAATATTTAGGCGCTAAAAAATAAAGTTCTTGTGTTTTTTGCTGACTGCATTATGACGAGTTATTTTGGTATTTGGAGCTTTTAAATTAAACACATACAGCGCTATAAAGTAATGACTTCGAGAACGGTATATCTTGATTTCAGTCATTATTTTTTACCTGCCAAGTATCTTATATCATACTTAAAAACTGACTACCTTTGACCTCTAGAAAGAGTATCTAGTAATTTAAAGTTGCAACCTTCTTTGAAGCAAGTTGATAGTTGTTGAGTTAACGGTATTAAGTTACTGCATCGTTTAAAGAAGTTGTTAGTTTACGGTGGAAGGGTCAAGTTTCTTTATTTTGTATGAAATATAGACACTTAGAATTTTTTTTTGTAAAATATCTATTTTTAACATTACCTTAACTAATTTTATGACAGCTTCTGGGGACTTAGATTTGTAATATTATGAGTAATTTCTGAAGAATCTAGTCATCATGGTTTTGAAATATCTAGACACTAAACATTTGAACATGCCACTGATTTTTGACCTGTCACTAAATTCGACAATTCAAACTAACCACTTGTTAATTGTCACTAACCACAAATGAACAGGAGTATTCAATTAGGAATTAGGTAGCGTTTGATGCCTTTTGATCTAGCTGCAATTTCATAGATTTGCATCGAAATTGATTTAGATTTAGGCAGTTTAACGATAGGCTTCGGTGAGGCTGTGGTGTAAGTACGAGGAATTAATTTAATACATTTAACTTTGATATGTTAGCTGTGCCTCGCGGTTTCACCCGCAGCGCACCCGTTCCCGTGGGAATATCGGGATTTTTATTACTTGTTATCCTATTCCGGACCAAGATATATAAATTAAAAGAAGAATAATTAAAATCGCGTCAGCCATTCTCGAGTTATAAATGGTGTAACTGACACGACTTTCTTTTATAAACTCGTATAAAGTTTTTCAAATACGAGTTAGACAATTGAGGACGTTTTGAATGAAATTATGAAAGGCAGGTAACTGTAGTCATAGTATAATAAATAGTAGTATATTATACTGTGCTGTAGTACTAGAGATATTTCAATTATGCTCACCAACTATCACTTTATCAATTTTAAATTCACTTGAATTTCGCGTCATATTTCAAAAAGGTCACGCACGTATTGTGTTATATCCACAAAGGTTTCCACAAAGTAGTTTAACGTAATTTCCCACAGGAAATATTTCCAGCCAAATGATAATTTTGTTTTAAATTCATCATAGTGCGGG
Organism: Cyclophora albipunctata; assembly: GCA_963082685.1. Lineage (NCBI taxonomy): Eukaryota > Metazoa > Arthropoda > Insecta > Lepidoptera > Geometridae > Cyclophora > Cyclophora albipunctata. Next base: position 7,807,582 of record OY720123.1, read on the forward strand.
TATGTGCTGACCCTGAATTTTTTATTACCTTTAAAGTTGATGAATAAAAAGGCTTCATTTAAATTAGTGGCTCTGGTCGTTTATGTAGGCCTGGTCGTAACCGTACACAAATCTATATTTCTTTAAACATAAACCAGTCAAAACCGGGACAATCATTTTAATTATTTTCTAGGCCTCGGTCTTGAAGTCTGTCAAGTGGCGTGTGCACTCGCCTGCTAAGACTGTGTTCTCAGGTTTAATTCCTCGAGTGAAAACATATTGTTCGCTACTTTTCAAACATGGCTCGGGTTTGAGATCACCTAGACACAGTAGGCACGCGGTGATTCCGCCTAAACCTCGTCACTGTAATGATATCGCCAGTGAGCGTAGAGGCCTTTGCCTTGTGGGACATTTTACTCTAATACCTTTTTTTTAGGTTGATGGTTAGGTTTGACAAAAAAAAACATTTATAAGCCCGATACTGGTACCTCTCTTTTGATGAAGATTTAAGGCCAACAAAAAAATCTTTTGCAACTCCTCGAAAGCTTTCAAATGTTGACCATTTGGACAATCTCCACAGCAATCTGCCTAAGGTCCTTTTATATATTATATCTAACGCCCTATGCAAACACGTCAAATGCTTCCTTAGTAGATATATTTAATGAGTGATTTTGTCATGTAATTTAGCAACATTGACTAAACTGGAATTTGTCATTACTGAGGTGTTTATGGTGTCATGTTTGAAGTCATCAAATCCAAAGGTTTGGTTCTCTTAAGCGATAGAGCACGTGTGATCATGCTTGTAAAGCACTTCATGAAATATGCCGTTGGAAGTCGATCTAAGTCCAAATTGATATTCAAATAGGACCTTTCATTTTAAGCTTCCCATAGGCCGGCGATTTCTGGGTGATCCGAAATTTGATTCAATTGTGAAGCCATAAATCGGTTGGTCAGATTTTGTCCACTTACAAGATCCTCTAATATGATATTTAGAATAAATTGGATAAGGATGGGTAATCCTTTACTTACGGAATATTTTAAATGTATATTATCTTCATATCGCCGGTTTGCGGTGTTTATATACATACTAGCAGCGCCCCGCGGTTTTACCCGCGTTGTGCCCGTTCCCGTGGGAATTTCGGTATAAAATGTAGCCTATAGCCTTCCTCGATAAATAGACTATCTAACAGTGAAAGAATTATTCAAATCGGTTCAGTAGTTTCTGAGATTAGCGCGTTTAAACAAACAAACAAACAAACAAACAAAACAAACTCTTCAGCTTTATAATATTAGTATAGATAATATTAGTATAGATTTGCCCGATTTTAAGTCATTTGATGTACTTAACATTTTTTAAGTTGTAATATAACTTTCAAGGAATTTCGGGATGAATACCTTTCTGTTGAATGTGGCTAGGCTTTCCATTACAAAAGTAATTATTTAAATCGGATTGGTATTTTCTGTTATTAGCACATTCAAACAAACAAACTCTTCAGCCTTCTCTTCTTCTTCGTACAACGATAATTATACATCATTTTTCGACTGTTTGCTATCACATGAGTAGTTTGGCTTCACACCTACATATGTAAGTATTACATTATGCTTACAGAGGTCACGACATGAAACATGAAGGTACCTTTAACAATAGCACCAATACGTAAACAAGCTCATACAAATAAAAAACAATAATTTTCCATTTCGGTTCTCATATTCGGCAACTACGGCGTTTGTTTAGATTGAGCGAGTTTATTTGCGGCGAATTAGATATTGATACGATCGAATAATATTATTCCTACACGTTGCTTTCTATTTGATTCTTAACTTGCCGGCACGCATTAGAAGTAGAAGGCTATGTGCCGCTGTAGGCCGCGCGAATGTTCTTTTGTTTTTCATACAAAACGCACGTTGCGGGACGATTAAAAACAACTTGAAAGATCCCCTCGCTAAGTGCAAACGAACGTCGTAACAAATAAGTACGGTACCTTCATACGATTTGGAAACCTTTTTATTTTTAAGCTATTGCATAGCTTCTATCGCGGGCCTTGAGCGCGGGGACCGAATCCAGAAATTCCGTAACGAAAAAACCTCACGCAAAAAACCTAACGCTCCCCACTAACGCCATCTAGTGATACAAAAAAATAACTATGCAATAGCTTTACCGCGGCAGTCCCCGAGTGCCACACGTCTTTTTTTGATAGGTATCGATTATAAACTTACTTACTCTTGATAGTCAAAGTAGCAAAGTCTATTAACTCTTTGTTATACCGAGAAGTTTTAAAGAAGTAAACTGAACGGTTTTTTGCGGAATCATTTCAAGGTTTTATTTCTATACCACAAAGAAAATGAAAGTAAATAATTATAGAGGTTTTCAGTGGCCCTACCATTTGTCATTCATGTAGTACACAGATATTACGTAAACTGTTTTTACTCGTTACGATGTTATTCACTGACGAGTACTTATCTATTATTTGATACCCTGATGTAGGTGCCACGATGCAGAAACGACTATGGCCAGTAATAATGTTTTGATCAAATAACTTTTAACCGTGAAGATAACTACAATAACTCGATAAATTCTAGAATATACGAGTATACTTCACTTATTTATTTTGTCATAGCTAATGTTGAGAGAAATTGAGAATAAATACATTGGCATAAAGTTTATAATCAATTGTACATAGGTATATGATATTAAGCTATTGCATAGCTTCTATCGCGGGCCTTGAGCGCGGGGACGAAATCCAAAAATTCCGTAACGAAAAAACCTCACGCTTACCCGATCCGACGGGAAGGAGGTGAGGCTTGAAGGCCGTGCATCGTCTAACGTCGTTTCAGTTCGGCAGTCTTCGACACGGCGTTGTGTGCGATTGTGCGTTGGGGGTGAGAGAGGGGGGTGAGAGAAGGTGGTGAGAGAGGGGGTGAGAGAGGGGTGAGAGAGGGGTGAGAGAGGTGTGAGAGAGGGGGGTGAGAGAGGGGGGTGAGAGAGGGTGGTGAGAGAGGATGGTGAGAGAGGGTGGTGAGAGAGGGGTGAGAGAGAGGGGTGAGAGAGAGGGGCGAGAGAGGGGGGTGAGAGAGGGGGGTGAGAGAGGGGGGTGAGAGAGGGGGTGAGAGAGGGGGGTGAGAGAGGGGGGTGAGAGAGGGGGGTGAGAGAGGGGTTGAGAGAGGGGGGTGAGAGGGGGGTGAGAGAGGGTGGTGAGAGAGGGGGGTGAGAAAGGGGGGTGAGAGAGGGGTGAGAGAGGGGGGTGAGAGAGGGGGTGAGAGAGGGGGTGAGAGGGTGGTGAGAGAGGGGTGAGAGAGAGGTGTGAGAGAGGGGGTGAGAGAGAGGAGGCGGGAGGGGTGAGAGAGAGGAGGCGGGAGGGGTGAGAGAGAGGAGGCGGGTGGGGTGAGAGAGAAGAGATATCAAATATATCAAATATAATTGCATAAGTTGATACAAAATGCTATGCAATAGCTTCACCGCGGCAGTCCCCGAGTGCCACACGTCTTTTTTTTTGTTCATCACATGATTTGTTTGATGTCCGGTACACTGTTACAATTTAATTGTTTCCTGGCGTCCGGAATTGGTACAATTATTAATTTTGTTTAGTAATTTATTTATTAATTGTTTGACATCATGTCGTCATAGACAAGCATAGCAAATGGAATCGTTTAAAAATGTACATTATTTGTTTTAATTGATTCCTGTACATGTTGCAGTCTTTGACTGACAAATTATTCAAAAGTAGTTTCGATAAAGCCGTTAAGTCAATATTGACTAACAGCTGTTTTACAGATGTATGTAGGTATGATTTTAAGGACGTTTTAATATAAATCTTATGCTTTCATTTTTTCATTCACAAATCATGATGCATCTAAAACCTGTAATGTCCCACAGCTGGGAATAGGGCTCTCATTTTATAAAGATATCAGTACAGTGAGGTGTACTTTTAGCTGTAAAATGTTAATGGAAATTCTAATTCTAAACGTGCGTCCATGCTAGCGGCGTCCGTCTCGCCCAGCCCTGTCAATATTTGGTAAGCCCGAAGCTCTACCGTATCGTGTGTCATATACACTCATAGGTTTACGTCCGCATATACAGGGGAACGTGCGCCCAATTATAGGCCCGCTCAACGTTTTCGACAAGTCTTGTCACTATCAATAACCGCGGTTTGTACCACCTGTACTGAAACTACTAAGTATTATATAGAACGTATGTTTAGGAAATGTGAAACGTGTTGTAAAGTATATAAAGTAAATAAGCTTCTGTAATGCGTTTCTGTTGTATGTTTCAAGGTGTTTTATGTGTGAGATGTATTTACGTCGATATATTTAGTTTGATGTTTATTGGAGAGAGTACAAAAAGGTAACAATGATGAGGTTAGAATAGAATGAAATTACTAAACATTTTTCCACTTTGGAAGCTTTGTCTTTCCAAACCCGCTATATTATTTTCATTTTACACCAAATAACAATAAACGTACTATAACTTCACTATTACGGTAGTAGCCCCTGGTAGCGGTGACAAACAGGCAGACATTCCGACCCAATTGTCCGGCCAAGAGCACCCGTTACTTAATAGGAGAATTTCATTAGATTAGTAAACAAGCGTCTTTTAATATTAGAACTAGTCGTGTTTGCCACCGCCGTCGGTTTCCAATTGACTAATCTCATTCATTTTACAAGAACCATTAATTACCTTTATTTTAATTGATGAAACTTAGTTATTTTCGCCGCCAAAATCAATTAAGCATTGGCCTATTTTGTGCCCTTTCAAACAGAAGTATTATTGATCAGCGGTAGTGGAGGTCTTGATTTTGATTAAATTCTTGAAGGTTTAAACATTCTCGGGTTGGTGGCCAAGATGGTACATTGGTCTTTTACCCTCATTCTTGTCAAACTTGGTGTCATAGCTCCGATAGTTTCCTCTCGGATTAGCAACAAGTCGGCCATTAAGTTAATATCGGACATGTGACGGTAACTTCGTGATGGATTACTAATACTAATTCTTGAGATGAAGGCAGAATTTTTGCAAGATCCTTGAAATCTAGGAACTGAAGCTCTAGGATAAATCCCGGGATGAAGGTATTATGATAGTTTTGTATTTGGGCCTAATGCGCAAGACATATAGTGCGGGTGCGGACCGGTTGCGGGTTGCGTGACGTTGCATTTCGCGTGACGTTTTAAGGAATACAAGACCTTAGCTAATACTCTGTAAGTGTATTATATTAGCAGAGTGTGAATTCACCACGAGCGCATATACGATCCTGTTATGCTTTTACATATGGCCTGACGATAACGCAGCGTTTACGCTAAAGCCATAGACAAATATAAACGCAAAGAAGCTGTAAAACTCATAAAATCGCAAGTTTATAACTCAGTACCATCATAATTTATAATTGTTGAGATGTTTATGGTCCGCTCTCTTTTTATTGCCAAACACAATTTCACTTTAAAGGAAACACGAACAGGCACAGAAAGAAAACAGATTGTTAATTATTATTGTTTGTACCACATATTTTTTATGATTTTTCATTTTTAACAGAGTTCAGATTTAGATATTTATTTGTAGGCGTTTCCTGGGATAGCTTTAATCTTCTTTACCCGACGTAAAGGAAGGTATTATATGTTTTTAGAACAATATTTTATTTGTTTATAGGTATCAGTGTATTGCCTTTCTTAATGTTCTACGGGAGGAAATCAGAAGTTTCCGATTTGTATTGATATCGTAGTGGAGAAGTGTGACTAAGCGACGTTAGTTCGTTGTAATTGTCAAGCAACGCGCAGCTCGGCCTTTACTTGGATGGGTGGCCGATAGTGGCATTTTTATCTGAGCGCTACCGTGCTTCAGGGGGTATTGTGCATTCGGTCCCGGTGGTTTCAATCGATTGACCATGTCGTAAGGTGTAGGCGGTCTAATAACTCCGACACCAGATTGGTCACTAACCTTCTCGAAATAAATGAATGAGTGAGAGAACTTTGCCCTGTAAAGGAATTTTACAGGTTAATTCTATTCCTTCTATCTCAATGAGGGTCCACGACTAAACCAGTTATTTAAAGTTATATATAGTCCAGTAAATTGGATGTCCATTCTATAAATACTCGTAGCTTGTTTAAACAAACCGTTTGCTTCCACGAAGCCCTGAGCAGCTAATCTTCGTTCTAAGCTATATCCGTACTGAAATCGCATTATGGCCTGCACTGTGTACAGTACTTCGATAACATTTAAAATTTTTAATAACAAAATGTAATCGTTGGAGATAGCGATTAACCTTATAATATAACGTTTTTTAGGTAACGTTTACTAAGAGTTTTAAAAATTGTTTTGTTAATTAATGAATAAATTGAATGTGTTTTTAAAGGTTATACAAAATAGCTGCCTATAGCGACCGGTCCCAATAACATCCTCGATCGGTATTAAGATAATTGTTCAATTTTTCTAAACTTTTCTTTGGAGGTAAATGGCTTTTATATTACTTTAGAGAGAAGCGCAGAGAAGTAATAAACTAAACAAATAGTATACGTACTAACACGGGTTTTTCGTTGGAAAGTTAATAAAGCAAGTAATAGCTTTTATTTCCCGACGTACCGAGGGGATTGCACCTCTCGTGGTCGCGGGTGAACTCAACTAAACAATAATAAGATTCAAAATGACAATTCTTCAAAAGTATTCACCGAAGATTAATTTGTTATGCACACTTTATTATGCATGTAGTCTCATAAAACCTTATTTATCTACTGTTAAAAATACCACGTACTTCAGAAATCTATTATAAAAGCTGTACCTCATTTTACTTAAGCTTCACCTCAAATAGCAATGTTGTGTTGAATATACTACGAGGAAAATTATTTTCAGTTTTCGATCAAAGTGTTGAAATCCATGCATCGCTTCACACGAGTTTTCAATACGAGTTTCAGTTGCAGTTGTTTCGTAAAAACCAAATTTGAAAACTGAATCGATAGAATATTATGACACTCTCGCCTGTACTACAGGTACTCAGAGTCGTCAACTGCTGCCTTAGTAGTGATTTTGACATGTAATGTAGGAAAACTAACGCCAATTAGTTAATGGACTATTAAATAAATGTCTCTGAGTGATGCAGTATGACACATTTGGTATTCTGCTGGAAACAAAATAATAGTTCGATAATTTTGTAACTGTTCTACCATGTCTTAATAGACACTTAATTGAGACACAGAATTGTTACATAATGATGCATCCTTCCCCAAAGGAATATCTTACCTAAATAACGTAATTTCATAATAAAACCTGCATTTGTTTTCATCTTTTAAAACGATCAGATAGTTATAGCAAGTTGATATATCGTCTCACTTTACTTACAAGTTACTCGCTTTACTTACAGTTTACTTAGCTCTCAACTAATAAGTTTTAGTAATCAAGTCTTCGAAGAATATTAGTGTAATAAATAAACTCTAAATTGGCTGTCTCGTGTATAACTAAGCTTCCTAGTTAGAGCCTCTTAAGTAATTATATTGAAATGTGAAGATCGTTAAGCTCATGTAATTGACTTAAGCAGAAATTGTCTCATGCATTTAGGGTTGGCAGTTGCACAATCTATAGCGAGACATTATTTTACGTAAATCAACAAAAATTGCATGACAATTGACAAAACTAAATTGCCTCGTTCTGCGGTTTCAGTAGCTTATATAAAATTGGTATAACTTCTTAAATAATAATTCTTAAAGTAAAGTTGGATTCCTTTCAAAACATATAAGATCAGTGTTGCAATATCACAGAGCAATCTATTAGATATTTTTTATGAAACAACGACCTATTTCGTCGGATAAAGTTTTAAATGACAACCCTAATAAACAGAAAACTGTCGAGTGTTTCCAATGAACAATAAACTAAGTGTGACAGTTTAAACTCGTAAAATCTTGATGTGCTTTGTTGGTGGTTACCTAGTGTACTCGGTCGCTAACCCAACCAAGTAGTGTGATACCACCAGGGGTAATAAAAGTCAATATTTTCCGCGAATATAATTTTGCATATTATATGATAAACTAGCAGCGTTGAGCCCGTTCCCGTGGGAATTCCGGGATGAGAAATAGCTTATAACCTTCCCGTTGTATGTCGGAAACTATTACAAAAATAATTATTCACATCGGATTGGTAGTTTCTGCGATTAGCGCGTCCAAACAAAGAACTAACTTCAGCTTTATTATACTAGTACAATAAGTATATTATTATAAGTATTATTTATTTATTATCAACTAGCTGTGCCCCGCGATTTCACCCGCAGCGCCCCCGTTCCCGTGGGAATTTTGAGATTTTTATTCCTTATTTTTCTTATATAAAAACCTTGTCCTGCAATAAGGAACACATTAAAAAAAGAATCATCCAATTTGGTGCAGTCGTTCTGAAGTTATGCGCTTAGCAACAGATTCAGCGATTCATTTTTATATTATAGTTAAGTGTTATGCTTCATTTTCACGGTAAATGTTTGTTGTGCAACAGTTGCCGAACAATCTTGCTGCGATCAACTGTGTGACAAGCTTTGTATGTTCCAAGTGTGCAAGGAATATGTTTCTGCAGTAGTATAAACAAATGTATCTATACTGTGAATACGCGGTTAAGAGAAAGAAAGAGAAGTATGAATGTTAAGAAAGCGCTGCACTTTTCAAATAAAGAATAATAAAAAACTGTCTGTTTAAAGCCTTTTAAACCTATCAGATGTTCCAAATAAATGTTGTCTCATAATTAGACTCGCTGATCGATCCCATAAAAATGTGTTATTAAGAAAAATTTAATCTCATTCATTGCGGTTAAGAATAGGGGTAGACCCGCATTCATACCCTTCGTTTTATAATTTGGTTCGGTAATAAGGTTCGGTATGCTTAGTATGTTCACATTATAACATCCTTTGGACATACTTAGGACGACATTATAGAGATCACTTTATTATTAAATAGGTAAATATGTAAACAAACGCCGTGGTATATTCGAAGTTCTATTTTTATGTTTTTATTAGCAGCGCCCCGTGATTTTAACCGCGTTGTGCCCGGTCCTGTGAGAATTTCGGGATGAATAATAGCCTGTCACCTTTCTTTTGAATGTGGCGATCTATTTCAAAAATAATTAATTACATTGTATTGGTAGTTTGTGATTAATGCGTCTAAACAAACAAAAAATCAAACTCTTCTGCTTTATTATGATATAGACATAGATTTACAGAAAGTGAGGAAAAGAAATGTTTACTTAAGTTACATATTGTTGGCATAGCTATGCAGCTGTGCGACTGTGATGACAACTAATGTAAAGTTATAAGTGTCACTAAACATCATAATGTTGAAACTAGTCTCATTGTTTATCACGTTAGTACTCTTGTCACCATATTATTATAACAACAAGTTAATCCTCAGCGCTCGTAAGCGAACGGATCCATTAGCGCGAGCTAAGCCACTTTTAATGTCAAACTTTACCTGAAATTCAGCAGACACTAAGTAATTTATCTACCTTTCTTCAGTAAACATTGTCAAGCAAAGTGTCTTGAAGAAGTGGGTGTGAAATATGAGTTGTTATGGATGCTATTAGAGCTATTTTAGTAGGTATTAATAATTTTGGGATGTTTGTGGTTAGAGATAAATCTTTTAAATTAGATTTAAAGTGTCTTTGATAAGTAGCTAGTTATTATTAAAAGTTAGTTTTGACTAGACTGTGGCTGATGAATGTAATTCAATCAGTAGGAGCTTTGGAAGGCACGTTAAGCAGTCGGTCCCGGTTGTTTTAATTGTTAGACCATGTCGGAGACCTTTAGACGATCTAAAAACGACACCCGGGTTTGCCGCTAACATACTCGAAGTTAATAAATGAATTAGGAGCAGGCTACTAACTGTGATATATAACCATTTACTTTTACAACAGAAATAGATAACAATAAAAATAATGAATCATCACCATCATAACGATAAGGGTCATTGTTATTTTTTACTATTATTTATAGGAAGGACCTTCCATATTTGACAACTTTATTGCCATTGTTAACCCACTAAAAATACAGCTTCTTCCCACCTTACCTTATAGAGTAATAGATACAAAACACATTGATCCAAGGACTTTATATTCAATAAATAGTTATCTTACACTATATTGTTTGTTCCTTTATTAAAATCGCTTGTCATCGTCGCTCACCCTAACTGCGGCATCCATAGAAAAAGAAGTACTACTTTTAGAAAGAGTGCTCTGGTCCTTTTTGTTGTGGCATCTCCTCTAATGTGCCACGCACCACAACAGCAATATATAAATACACTAGCAGAACCCCGCGGTTTTACCCGCGTTGTGCACGTTCCCGTGGGAGTTCCAGGATGAAAAATAGCCTATAACCTTCCCATTGAATTCTGAGATAAGTCTTTACAAATAAACAAACAAAGTTACAAACTTTACCTCTTCATAATAGTTGTATAGATCGTATAGATATATATCTTGATCATTTCCTCTCTCTCACTCTCTCACGTTTCCCCCAGCCATGAACATCTCGATGCAGCTGACGGTAGTGGTGGTGGCGGTGTGCCTGTGCCTCGCCGAGGGCGCCCCCGACGGCCGCCTGGGGCGGAAACAGCAGCGCCCCACCCGCGGCTTCAAGAACGTCGAGATGATGACGGCCAGGGGCTTCGGGAAACGGGACAGCAGACCCTATGAGCGGCCTGAACGTATGTATTGGATTTGCTTCTTGTGTGTGTAAAAATAGGGTTCATATTAAAATAGCTTTTTGAGTACTTCTATACCTTGGTTCTTAGTTCTTATAATATAAAAAAAATGGATTGAAATTAACACAATAGCTGCTTATTGGGTACTTTTCTGTGATTGTAGGACTGTATATTTTCACATAAATAAAACAATGAATGTATTGAGACGTGATTGAGACTATCGATCATAGATATTTAGAAGTCAATGCAATAAGATACAGCTGTTAACTATGTTAAAAAAAGCAGAGTTTCTCAATTTGTCTAGTCCACTTAATCAAAAGAGGAATCTGTGACAATCAAATAAATCCGAAGAACCAATCGCAATGTCAGACGTCCTAATTGTCACTTCCGGCTGATTGGCCACTAAAGGCTTCCACACACTAGTGTACGTGTCCATGTGTACTAAACTACTTAATTAACTTACTGTTAATTACCTAATAGCAGCAGTGGGCGAAATTACTAATGATGATTTGTACTTCAAAAGTTACGCGCTTAGCCTATTGGTTCGAGTAATTAGTAAATGGAAAGTGGCGACTAGTGATGTATCCATGCATGTAATTATAAGTATCGGGTATGACGTGAAGGTTGAATCTTTGAATTATTTTAGAGCGGGAATGTACCTAATTGGCTTTAAATTCATTTATCTGGTTACTGATTAGAACTTAGGTACTAATTTTGAGTGCTTAATATGTCCCTTCTGCCTCTAGAGGGCGTCAGCTAGATTCGATTTTGTAAAGCAGTAGCTGTCACCTTGAGTGTCACACACAGATTTGAGCGCTATCGCTAGTCTGTCAGTGGTGATGCCCATAGAAAATCGAAATTCTTACTGCGTATGTTTGTTAGTCAACCTTTTCATCAGCAGCATGTGACAAAAAGGTTACACACAGATACAAAACCCACACGTTACAAATATGTCTAAGTATGGTATAGGTACAATGACCTTTATCAGTGGTTAAAAATATCGATTCATAAGTTAATCATGGAGGTAGGTACTTAGGTAGCATAATTATTCTTTATTGCAAGTTCGTGAGTCAATCTAGCATACAGAAAAATATTCGATAAAAGTATAAAAAAAACATTTACCTACTAAAATAAAAAATAAAAATCAAGTAAAGACTGTAGCCGGAATGACAGACGGTTCTTCTCCAATATTATTTTCTTAATAAAGAACCTCAAATATTATGACAGTCATCATGGCAAGTCTTTCATTTTCCATGACATTTACTCACTTACCTCTTTATCTATGGTCGTAAGTAAAATGGCGGAAGTTTGGCATTTATGTCATTATTTATTTTAAATTAGTTTTTCGTTGAGTAAGACTAAACACGAGCATCTACCACAAATAATCTACGAGCAGTAATGAAATAATTAGTTGCTAATACTCGTACCTAATAACAGAGATCATCATGCAATAAAATTTGAATGTACACCTGAACCACAATATAAAGCATTATACAAATTACTTGAAACATCAAAAAGTATATTATACAGGGTGATTACGGGGTCGTGGAGCAAGAAAGAAGCATTTAACTTACTTTCTCCTAAGCATCACGATAGGTTAGGACTAACAGTACACCAGCGACTTATTTTAGTCAGCAAAAAAAACTGCAATAATTCGAGATCATGGTCACCCTACTATTTCCCAAGAAAACTTATATCAAGTAATATTAAAAGTAGGGTGACCACGCATTTTGAGTCAATAATAATTTTTAAATAAAAATACGTAAATAACGAATCATCTTTGTTTAAATTAAAATAAATACAGGTAGCATCGCAATCATTTATTTACTGAGTCAGAAAAAAATGGTTGGGATCACGACCCCGAAATCACCTGTATAATCAATGGTGGTTGGAAATACTTTGAACGTAAAAGCCTCTGTAATTACCTATTACTGGTGCACGTTCACTCGTTAATAGCTTCACAACATAGAAACAAAGAGTATTTTTAAATTACCTTCCAAGCTCTATACAGTCTTGTAAAAAACCACTTAAGACACGATCACTGGAAACGCAGCTTTAGGGATAATAACGTGTGTGTATAACAAGCTTTCATTGAGGTGCCACTCTGCAAGCGAAGGAACAGCGACGACAAACTTTTTGAGAAAAGAAAATTGAACAACAGTTCATTCACTATTATTTTATAGACATCTAACTATATATAGAAATAGAAATTTTAATAAATTCGCTGAAACTGTTACTAACGCCGGCAGCATGGCATTTCCCATAGGGTCTTGTTGATTCGTCATGGGGTTTTCCTAATACATTAATTAATTTTTGAATAATAAGTAAGGTGAGTGGGTAAGTGTGTATGTTTCTGCATAGTTCTTAAAATTATTTATAATAAATAGTTTATTTCATTCTGTTTATTAGGTTTTTGGGTGTAAAAGATATAATATACCTGTCAATAACTTTAAAATAAAATAAACTTACATGCCTATCAGACATTTTTATGTCTAACAAACCACGCTTTTTCTTCAATCTTTGAGTAGTAAAGCTACAGTTTTCTCACTGAATATATTTTCTACTATACCCAAAGTCTAAAGTACAGCCAACTACAAAAGTTGATGAACATATTCAATATAACTATAGTTCACTACTAAAAGATTCCATAAATAAGTGTGTTGAGTTGTGTATTATGGAACGTGTACATTAACTTTTTTAGTTGAGTTTATATTATTATCAATTCTAACATTCACAAAGGTGACGTACGTCGTTCGGAAACCGACTCAGACAAGACAGTGTCAAGTCGGAGCACGCCTAAATTCAAACTACCCTCAAGTATTATGGGAAGGGATTTCGGTAAAAGAACGCCTGAAAAGGACAACGAAGGTACTTTCGACGTAACGAAATTAAGGCTGAGAGACTCAGCCTGCTGTCGGAGATAAAATCCATTTGATACTGGGTACATGGTGCTTATAAACGGAGGAAAACTTACGTACTCCTCGTACGTTTTTGGAGGTTTTAAGAGGAAATCCGACTATTTGGTTTATAAAGGGTTTCTAAAGTAAATAACCTAAAAAAGTCGCATTAATACGTAAAGTAATCTAAAAAATACTTTGACTTTGACATGCTACCACGATTTGTAAAGATATCCTAGTAAAAGTTTTTTATCAAAAAATGTTTGGATTTTCTCTTATCATGATGTCTTGAAAAGAAAGCAGTACAAAGCTGCGTTCATAATGTTGATACAAATGATATGTTAAAAATGTCATACCGATCGACTGGTGACGTTTATTGATGTACGTTGTTAAATGTTCAATTAATGTGTTTATTTGTTGACAAAATTATTATGCTGGGTTTACATTAGTGACGAGAGTCTTCTTTAAATTATTTACAACAATAGATGGCTCTGTTTTAATTTATGACATTAACAGCGGCATCTATTGACCAATTTTGTCTTCAAATAAATTAATTGTTAACAGTTAAGTGGGTAAGTGTAACGTTAAGCTAATTGTGGTTATAACGAATTTAACTTCACAACAGAACTTAACTACGAAGCTCCGTCACGAAGAAGGTTTAATCCTAAGAACAATCTGATGGTTGCTTATGATTTCGGAAAGAGGAGTGTTCATGACGACACTAACGAAGGTAACACTTGGAAACAAGCTACAGAGCGCTTAATGAAGCGATGAGCTTTAAATAAAGAAGTTAAAGCAAAAACAGAAATCTAGTTAAAAAGCCGCTTAAAAATATCATCGCTTAAACCGCTTAAAATCTAATGTAATATTTTAACAGAGGAAGAAATAAGAGTGACCAGGGGCACATTCAGGCCCTCGAAAGTGTTTATCGCGAGGGGTTACGGCAAACGGGTACCAGAAAAAGATGGAGGTATAAAAATAGCGAACAAAATAAATAAAAAAACCAATACAAATAAACCTGATATTGGTGTTATGTTTGATTTGTTACCAATACGGCTATGAATGATTGCCTTATTGGAAAATAATATTATTGTCATGGCATCCGAGACCCGGGATCCTCTTAACATGACATGTTGCTGTTTGTACTGCTGACAACCAATTATACTTGTGAACAAGCTTCTAAATACTTATTATTACAAAATATAAGCGTCATATTACTAAGGGCCAATTTTAGGATCTGATTTTGACCATCGTCAGGTAGTTACAAGCTATTTTTGAAAATTGACTTTACTCTTATAACATTCCTAGTCAAACAAACCTTTATCAACAAAAGGATCCATCTTTATAAAGGAATGTTTTGACAGGATAATGCTATATGTAAATTGAAAAATTGGCCCAAAGTTTTGAAAATAAACATGAACATTAAAATAAGTATCGCAGCATTAACGAACAAATACTTTCACAACGTCCCAAATTAGATAAAATGTACAAAAACACGTTAAGTGTATAACTTACTTTACAAAGTCCATTAAAAGTATTCATTCGGAAAAAAAGAAAAGGATTTCGACTATTACCTTTTTACTTGTTAACTCAATTTGGAAATCACAGAGAATTTCGCGAACATTTCTCAGAACATTCATTACTTCTCTATGAAGTTTCATTAGAATTTCGCGCAATAATTAATTAGTCATTATCTTTTAAATAAGTACTTCGGTACTTTGGTTTTCATTAATGCTGCGATCTCTTTGTCTAATTACGCCAGTGCCTTAATGAACAGGGAAAACTGTTGAGCTTACAAATAGTATATATGTATTAATAAATGTTATACTAAGGCTTGGAAAAACAAATTATTGTTGACAATGACAGCGTCGACTTAAGGGCAGCTATACACGGACTTGTAGAACAGTCAGAGAGTAATCAACATATACAGACTGCTGACAGACAAGTGACAATCGTTTCGTATTTGCTCTCTTCTTCTTAATGTTATCTTCTTATATATAAAATTCTCGTGTCACAATGTTCGTTCCCGTACTCCTCCGAAACGGCTCGACCGATTCTCATGAAATTTTGTGAGCATATCGGGTAGGCTTGAGAATCGGCCAACATCTATTTTTCATCCCAAAATTCCCGCGGGAACGGGTACAACGCGGGTGAAACCGCGGGGCGCAGCTAGTAATGATTATAATTATAAAGATATCTCATGATAGATTCACGTTTTCATGACACATTACAATTGTTTTTTGAATAGCGAGGCGAATTCGGAGCAATTGTCACTTGTTTAAAGGGGCTGCTTGACCGTACTGTGACATTAACACTGTGTTGTAAGTTTGTCAATAGAACACTTTAATAGTCCAACATACAGTCGCCTTAAGGTGGCTTCTCACTACGCGTGCTACTACGCGTCGCGCCGCTCCACGCGCAAGAACACGCCACGCGACACGCCGCGCCACCCGTTTGTGCGGCGCGTCGCGGCGCGTGCCTTCTGGCTTTACACCTCAGTTTGATTCAGTCTGTTTAGCGCAGCGCACTATGTCTTGTGAGTCGAATTGCCACCTCCAGCCATGGAGCAATGCCACTGAAGAAGAAGGCATGGCTGTTGCATCAGCCGTTTTTGTCTTATTTTGTGGATATCGTTTACTTAATAAAATTAACAAAAAGAAGAAGAGGAGACGCTGGTGGATGTCAACGTTCAATAAGAGCCGGTCAAGGTAATCATTGTTTGTATTTTAAGATAATTACATAGGTACGTAATTTTTAAGAATCCTATCAATATATTTGATGGTATCTATTGGTAAGTTTGGCGCGTTTTAAAATGAAACTTTGCTGCCGGAAAATTTAGTAAAAATTATTGTATTTTTGTTTCAGATACAATGGATCAGATATGCTATCGGATTTTGTTAAAGAACCGAGCAGAAAATTTGAGAACTTCTGTAGAATGTCACCAGAAGATTACGAATATCTAATGAATAAAATAGGCCCTATAATTGCAAAACAAGATACCCATATGAGAAAATGTATTCCAGTACAAGAACGGTTTGCAATTGCTCTCAGATTTTTAGCAACCGGAGATAGTTACACAAGCCTTTCATATCTTTTCAAAGTATCTATCCAAACAGTTTCAAGTTGTGTCACGGACGTTTGTAAAGCATTGATAAAAGAACTATCACAAGAAATAAAAGTAAGTAGTAGAATTAAGCATTTATTTTTTTAAATCGTAAACAAATAGAAATTGACATCATCCATTTAAACTAAATTACTACCCTCCTCTTCATAGAATTCTTTTAATAGACTTTGCGAAGCTGATGTTTCGACTTGCGACAGCTGTGGAGATGGATAGTTTGGGGATGGCTGTGGTGAAGATAATGAATGATAGGTTGGGGATGGCTGTGGAGAAGATAATGAATGATAGGTTGGGGATGGCTGTGGAGAAGGCGTTGGATGATAGTTTGGGGATGGCTGTGAAGAAGGCGATGGATGATAGGTTGGGGATGGCTGTGGAGAAGGCGATGGATGATAGGTTGGGGATGGCTGTGGAGAAGGCGATGGATGATAGTTTGGGGATGGCTGTGAAGAAGGCGATGGATGATAGTTTGGGGATGGCTGTGAAGAAGGCGATGGATGATAGGTTGGGGATGGCTGTGGAGAAGGCGATGGATGATAGGTTGGGGATGGCTGTGAAGAAGGCGATGGACGAAAATTTGGGGATTGCTGTGGAGAAGGATATGGATGGTAGGATGTGGATGGCTGATAGTAGAGATTGCCGGAATGTCCAAAATTCGTGGGCTGTGGTGGGTTGATTAGTATTTGTGCATGTGGGTTTGACGATAGTTCTTTTTGCTTCAGATTGAAAATCAATCTATCAATTTCCAACATCGCTATTTCACGTGTATTTTCTTGTAAGCCTCTCAATTTTTTGCACAATAATTGTGTGTATAATGAACATTCATCTTGCGGGATTTGGGGTTTTTGAGTCATTTGTTTTAAATAGTCGTATGCTTCGTTCATTTTATTTTCTATATCAATATTTTTAGCACGTTTTTTAGGAAGAGGTTTTGGTCTTTTAAATTGAACTGATTCTTCATCATCCTGTTTACTATCTTCAGAGGCATCTAAATCACGGTTATCTTCTATTTCTTCTATGTCGTCAGTGACCTAAAAATAAGAAATATTCATGATAATTTACAATATTTTTATTTGTTTTAGCTGCCACGGACATCATCTGACTGGTTAAGGATAGAGAAAGGATTCCGCAGAATTTGGAATTTTCCTCACTGCTTAGGAGCTATCGACGGAAAACATGTGCTAATACAAAGTCCTATTCATAGTGGATCTGAGTTTATCAACTATCACAAAACATTCAGTGTTGTATTAATGGCTTTAGTCGACGCGGATTACAATTTTATTTTTGTGGATTGTGGGTGCCAGGGCCGAATAAGCGATGGTGGTGTATACAGAAACACCAACTTATATAAACAAATCTGTAGAAAGGAATTGGGTTTTCCACCGCCAGACTGCTTACCGCTGAAAGTAACACCTCTACCTTACGTATTTGTTGCAGACAGTGCATTTGCTCTAACGGAAAATATGATGAAACCATACGCAGGAACTCATAATAAGGGATCTAAAGAACGCGTGTTTAATTACCGCCTTTCACGAGCTCGAAGGATTGTTGAAAATGTCTTTGGCATTATGTCTGCGGTGTTTAGAGTACTAAGAAAACCCATGCTTTTACAACCAGATATTGTAACTGATATTGTGATGACATGTGCATTGTTACACAATTTTTTGAGACGGTCTAAAAGGTCTAGACTTATATATACCCCTCCTGGATCCTTTGATACCGAAAATGATGATGGCGAGATTCAGCCCGGTTCTTGGCGTGATGACCAAAATGGAGTTGCTTCCCTACTACCACTCCAAAATCGGCCAAGAAGAGCACCTCTTTCCGCCAAGAATATAAGAGACCAGTTTGCAGAATATTTTATAACAAACGGTGCGGTTGCCTGGCAAAATAATTATTAATTTTTTAAGTAAATAAAGTACTTACCTCAGAATCCTTCGTTTTCTTTGGATTATACACATCATTCAAAAATTGGGCCATCACATTATAAAATGGCCAGTCAGGCTTATAGATTTCATCAGCACCGCTGCCAGACTTTATTGATTGGCAAACTTTACTTCTTAATTTTCTATAGGTTCCCATTAAAGAATCCCTTTTCTTTTTAATTTCTTGTAACGGTATGGTACCACCTTTTAAATTCTGTTTAATTCGCAGCCAGGCATCATGCTGGTCGTTTTTGTTTTTATGCTCCGCATTTTTCGAATTCCACAGAGAGGGTTCGCCTTCATACAAAGTTAAAAATTCGGCGATCGTTTCATTCGGCCACTCCATATTCACCACAGTACCTCAACGTAGGACGAGTCAAAATGAAATGAACGAGTTCAATCGTGTTCGTCTGTCTGGGTAGGTACACGCCGCGCCGCGCCGCGCGCGCCCGCGCCGACACGCGCGAGCCCGCGCCGCGCCTTTGAAGTTACCGACTTTTAGCGGATAGGTCGCGCCACGCCGCGCCTGCCCGCGCCAAGCTCTTCACACTGCGCGAGGCGCGTGCCGGCGCGGCGTGGCGCGGGTCAACACGCGCAGTGAGAAGCCGGCTTTAGGCAGGCCGCAGGCCTTAGGGCCTTAATGTCCGTCACTAAGTTAGTGGGGCGGGAGCGAAGGCTGAATTGACCAATCACGGTGCCTGAATTAATTTTGACACACAATTTCAAGCATTATGAGCCGTTGCTGCTACGCTCTCTCTTCATGACTGAGGCCTTAAGCATTGGATCCAGACTGGTTCAGGCAGTCGGTGTATGTCCGCCCTTATGTCCATCGTTTTAATAACATGATTGGTGTCGCCGGTATTACGTGTCGCTTTATGCCTTTATTCGTGTTAATTAATCTGCTTTACAAATTAACTGTTTTGATGTTTTAATAAGTATAAAAAATACTTTGAGATACAGAGAAAATGAATTCGGACTATGCTTAGCATTTGATGCCATTGTTAAGATTTCAGTAGATTGTTGTAGTAATTAATTGTAATTGATGTCAACTAATGCGCTAACTTTTGTATTTGATTGTATTTGATTGACATTTTGTAAAATTACCTTATACAAAGTCCTTATAAAAATGCATTTTCTTTCATAACATTAACGTGTTCCATACGGCTTTTAGAATATTGTTTTCTTATTCATTTTATTGTTTTCTTATTTTTTTTAGACTGAGGTCCCGGGTTCAATTCCCGGGTCGAGCAAAAACATGTTTCCTACTTTTCAAACATGGCTCGGGTTTGAGATCACCAACCCGCATTAGGCAAGCGTGGTGATTACGCCTGAAACCTCCTCACTGTACTGATATCTTCAGTGGGACGAGAGGCCTTTGCCCAACAGTGGGACAGGCTACTACTTTTTTTTTCTTTTTCTTTTATTCATTTTATATAATTTCTCACCAAAACACAGGTTTTCTTAAAAAGGTTTATAAAACTGTTAACATTTTCTTACTTAACCGCTTGTGAAACAATATTTTAACAGCATGGAAACCATTTTAAAGAACGAACCGTTTTTACGGAAAGGTGTTTAAATATGGAATCGGTTTTTTGTTAGAATGCCAAAGAGTTCTTTTTCCAATTTTATTTTTTGTTATGAATTTAATTATTTTTTCTTTGTTAAGCTCTGTATTCACATACAGTGTTACTCGATCGAGCCTTGTCAATTTCTTGGCGATGGAGTAATCGTGAGTGAGTACAGGGGTCTATTTCATAGAAATTAACCATGTTTATATTAATAACAAATTGGCAATATTAGTCAATAATGCTAGTTTGTATTATTTTATTATTTGAACGTCTTGCTATATGATTTAGAAGCGATTATTACAATATTTATGAATTCTATGAAATGGACCTCAGAGCGTGTGGTAAATTAATATTCAAGAGATTTGTTCATTAATATGTACGTCTGTGTTGCAGCTATGGTTGACACCGATGACATCTTAGATGCGCTGGTAGGTTACGAAAAAAGCAAACCTGACGAGGGACTAGATGTGCCTAACCTAGACAGGTATAACTATACTACTTTCTATTCTATTAATGTATCAATTAAATTAATGTTTTATACGTAATGAAGCGAGAAAATTAGTTTTTTAACTTAAGAGGGAGGGGAGAGCAAGAGACATCGTTTTTGATCCTTGGTAAAAAAAATATTTCAAAAGTTATTACAATTTGGCGGTAAAAGATATGTAGTGCGTTTTATGATCAATACGTTTTTAGCAATATTTTCGATTTGTCGCAAAAAATAAAAATTTGACGAGCTACGAGAAAAATAACTTAGATATTTTTTAAGAATACAATATTTGTAGTTCAGTAAAATGGCTAATACAAAATATTTTGTATAGTGCTTAGCAAGTGATTAGTGACAAATGTAACTCGGTAAGTGACATTTCGAGACTCTATTTTTCTTTGTGTGCGGAAAATGCCCGTTACCGACTGTCACTTTATAGCTATGGTTACTGAAACCAAAAGGGGTAATGGCTTGGTTCTATTTTAACAGTCTATTAACAATTTCTTTTCTGATACTAATCTCATTATTTAAATAATAATAATAATAACTATAATATACCCGGACAAATTCACTCACGGTTAATTAGAAGCCAAAGTAAGCTCTAAGCTTGTGCTATGGAATCTAACAAACTGATACTACTACATATACTTTATAAGAACATATAATTGACACCCAGACGTCGTCGCCAACAACTATTGTTGACATATCGTTGACTCCGGGCGGGAATCGAACCCGCAACCCCCACAGTAAGCGCTCTCACTGCCACTGTGCCAACGGGCTTGTTGCCATTTTATACCATTTCAGTAGGTGACTTTTTAGCCCCCGACGAGGGAGGGGTGTTATAAGATTATATCAAAGCTCAGAAGTCAAATCAAAAAAGAAAGGAAAGTGTACAGAAACATCATATAATAAACCAGTTTTATTTATCAGATACACGAAAATATAAACCAAATTATTTATTTGTATCAACTACCCAAACTCGTAAATAATTAATGCACCAACTTAATTCCGCAAAAGCATACAAATTTTTATTAATTCATAAAAATACGTGCAACACCTTCTCGGACCCAATCTCTTAAAATAATATTTAAACCTTATTACCTATCATACAGTGAAATGTGTATTACGGGCCTTACGTATTAATATTCAATGCCAACCTTTTTTCGCTTCGTATACGTAAAAATTAAATTTCCCCGCGGTATGGGAGGAACAAGGGCTATGAATTCGCGTGCGATGAGTAAACGAGGCGAGTTAATGTAGTTACGATTAATAAGCTGACTGTATTGTTAGTGAATTGAAATTAGGGTTGGCGTACACTGTGAAACATGTTACGGTATTTTTGATAGGTTACCATATTTTGTGTGTTTAGTTTTTTATGTATCAAAATTATATATATTAAATTTATTAGATTTTGAGAAAACGAATTCGTAACTATTGTTTCTAACTATACTATTGTATAATTCGAAATTTAGTTAAATATGGGTTTCTTTTGTTTTCATCAATCAATCAATTTTTCATTGTTTTTGCAATCAATATAAACTAATTAAGCACATAATACTTATTATCAATTCTAAAAGTTCAAAATCACATAACACGGTCAATTTTAAGGGCCTTCCAATTCCTTTATAATATGTATAACGTATATCTTGCACCATGAATAAATGTTGCAATATAACTTACAATATTTGCTTTTTTTCTATGAGTCAATATTTTAATTTCACATACAATGTTCCTACTCTTTCATAGCTAGTGCAACAGTATACGCGTAGCCTTAATCATTCCTAATAATATACGTACTTATTTATTAAATGTAGTAATCGATTAGAGTTTATTGCATAAGCATTTCATACATTGAGAACAAATGGGCATTCAAATTTAATTGAATTACATGATTTTAATTACGTGTCTAAACCTAATGTCATTAATTATAGAGTCCATTTTATAATAACTGTGTGAATGGAAATGAAGTTTGTTGCTTCTGTATAGGGTAATAATAACGTCAGATACTATTGTGGGGTAAAATCTCTCTATGGCTCTGTTTTTAGTTCATCGTTAATTAACATTTACTTATCCACACTTCAAAGATAAAACTGTGTCCTGAATCTTCATAATACCAACATCCAAAAGTTATTTCATTTACGAAAAGGATTCCATATTCTGAAATATTTAAAAATCGTTTACAAAATAGTGTATGCATTTGGCAGTTTTCTAAGCACCATTCACTAGTAATATTTTTAAGACTACGACGTAGGCACGCAGCGGGGCTACGCCGTAGGCCTTACGATAGCTACGAAATAGGATTATTTGTTTGTTCTTTTTTTAAATATTATAAATGGAACTTGTTTTTATTGTTTTTGGCTCTCTGTCTATAAAATAATGTACAAATTCATCATTGATTAAATTATTATAATACTAAAGTATTTATTCAATTCCTAGTATGCCCTTGGACCTGCTTGTTCTGGAAATGATGAAAAACCCCGCCTTCACTCGGTCTGTCGTCCGCAAGTTTATCGATGTCAATCAGGTAATAATGCCATTATGTCTCCACATTACTGTTAAGTCATCATGTGAATTAAATTAACATTATGACCTTATAAATGACGTGACCATATCGATATAGTAAAAGATAGGAGTGTGAACTTTTATTGGGAAATTATAATCCCTTATAGTATATGTATAATGTAGTTTTCGATATTAATAATGAGAATATAAATCAAAACATTACACGCCTGATTAAAACTTGTATTACGATGCCACACATATAACAATGAAAATTATTTCATAATTCAATAGCGATTTCCTAAGAAACTTTGATATATCATGTTAAAGAGAATATTAATCGCACTTTATTATAATTACTTATTTAACAATCTGTTAATGCGTCTTGGGATTAAACTCTCGTCTTGATACACGTATTTAATCCAAAGGTTACGTAGTAGTTGAAACTGAACACACTATAGTTAAGACTGTTTTATTTATTCTTACAAGAATTAAATTTATAACTATGAATACTGGTTTTTCAACCAAAGACAAGATTGTGGTAGAAAAAAAAGATGTCAGACCGCTTGTCTATAGTGTGTGCTCCTACATAATTATGATCTTATACACAAAAAGACTTTCTAACTGCAGTCGTGTGTATAGTGCATTCAAGGTCTAATCGCTTCATACTTATTATTTAACACACGCTTAACCTTCTTTTTATTCAAGATTTCTATTAATATTGCAATAAGTTTGATGATATAGTATAAATATTTATTTGTTTTTCAGGACGGAAAACTCTCTCTGAACGAACTGCTACGAAACGAGGCTTAAGAAAAATATTTTGTTACCCCACTCACGAATCTTAAGTTGTTACTCATAATAATACTCAATGGAAGTACATTATTTATGTTAACTGTTATTATAACGTCACTGTGATATATTTTACATCACGCAAAGAGAAAAAAACATAAAAAATACGCTTACGTTTCCAAAATTTACTCAAATTGTTAGTTTTATTATATGCAAGTATTTATAATAAATGTATGGAAGTCATCGTTGTAAATAACTTTTTTGTCTATGGAGTAAGATTTGTCTGTCCATAGTGTTATTCTAATGTAGAGTAAAGATATTCTTGGAGTGTTTCCGCAAAAGACAAAACCATCATAAAATGCAATATAACCTAATTTTTCTTTACTTACCTCTCTATCAAAAATAAATCTCGATAAACTAATAAATTTCTCTCAAATAATTAATCTCTTTATAACAAAAATGGATCTCATTATTTAAATCAAGAATGACACCAAAAAGTTTCTAAATAAATCAAAATATGAACCTTAATTTATTTTAGATAAATGTTCCACCAAGATAGTAAGTAATGTTACTGACTTAACTTCGAAACTAAAAAATATTGTTTTATGTTCCTACTGAAATACAACCACAGTTGAGCTTATAAAAGCTACCTTTGAGACAGTAACTCCCTAAATTCCCCAATTACACATACAATTTGCACATCTCGGGCAACTTCGGTTAAGCCGATAATCAGTTTAAAGCCAATTGCTTTGGCAGTGGGCATCATGTGAAATTCCACTTCAAATACAATTTCTTTGCATAGAAAAAGTGCAATTTGTTTAATCTTTAAAAACTGTTTTTTTTCATATACTTACTCGTATTGCAGTGCAGGAAAAAGTCAATGAAACAAAATAAAAAAATTCTGACAAAAAAAAACAATCTTGCGTCGAATGTCAATTCAAAAAATTAAATTGAATTGAATTGAATTGAAAAAAAAAAAAAGAATAGTCAAGGAGACTTTTTCATAATTTAAATAGAGAAGGCTAATTCTACGCTTGTTCCATAGGTAAAAAATAACATACGGAAGTTTTTTTTCAACAACTCTTTTGCGGTAACACTATCGTTGTTTAATTCTTAAATAAATCCTTTTAA
Source organism: Cyclophora albipunctata (assembly GCA_963082685.1). Lineage (NCBI taxonomy): Eukaryota > Metazoa > Arthropoda > Insecta > Lepidoptera > Geometridae > Cyclophora > Cyclophora albipunctata. The sequence continues at coordinate 7,832,622 of OY720123.1, forward strand.
TCAGTGTCCTGCAAGATAATAATAAATGGAATTGTAATTGTGCATTCGGATTTAAATTAAGAGGTGAAAGACTTATATAACTGTTAAATGTTATTTTACTGTAAAACTTTGGACAGAACTAATTGATGTTGAATAATTTTATCTTCTACTTAATAATTTGTAGTACAGAGTTTATTTTGGACAAGTATAAACACAATTTATTTTCTTAAAAAAATCTATGTTTGTGAAAAAAAATCTATGGTCTTTATCTCTCCAGGCTGGGTCAACGGATAATTACAAAAATGTCAATTTTCATGAAAAAAAGTAATTTTAATAAAAGTAATATTCTATCCTTTTAATACTCTACATACATACATAATTAATATATTTAGATGTAAAATTATTCAAAACACTAAATGTTTGGATACCCAAATATGTACTTAGTTTGTTGTTAATTACAAAATGTCAAGTTATGGATGAAATAAAATGTAATCGGGTATCGATACTGTCGTTTTATTTTGATATCAACCTCCATTCGTCTCTGAAGTTTCTCTTCGTCAGCGGCCGCAGACCGCAGGCTGCAACAGCGGACCACAGTGGTACCAAACTTGGAATCACTTTCATAGGATTACAGAAGCCTGGAAGTGCCGCCTGCAGTTACTGCTTGGGATCTGCAGTTGCTTCCTGCGTTCTGCTACCACTGATTGACTTACCTTTACTATAGATGAAACGAAATTGATTCACTGCTGCTGCGCTCTCAGAGACTTCGACCAAATCGACTTAACTAATTACCGTAATGTTTCATACATTACAATAGATCAAAATAGATCATTAAATCTTTACTAAGGAAGCATTCGAAGTTTCTGAGTACGGGCATAAACCAATCATCAATATCGTAATCCATCTTAAAGAAGACTAAGTAATCCTTAGATCTTTGTTAGGTATTAAATTGATGACAATAAAACATTTTGTGCTAGTTCCTTGTTAGAGATAAGTTGATAAAAGCAACAAAACTGGTATTCATTTTAGTCTAACAGGGACCAACGGTACAGCGTGATGCATCGACGGCAACAGCGGATTAAAAAAATACACAAATTTAGTACAAAGGTACTTAATGCTTGCTGAAAGAAATACTAGTTGCCATTGCCATCGCTGCATCATAGCACCAATATCATGGAACTATTATGCACCAAAGCACCAAGTCATCATGGTACCATGGCCCTAATGCACCATGGCATCATGCTGCCACTAGCAAGCTATTGTAATATGACTATTTATAATTAATTATGACATTAATTATTATTTTATTTATGACTAATTATATTTTAGCGTGTGCAACGGTGGATTTACTGCTCCAGCAATATGTGACATCGAAAGCACGTTGTAAAACTTTCGTAAGTTTATATAATAATAATTATATTGACACTGACTCACTTTTTTATTTATTGCCGTATATTATTAAGTTATTTTAAATTATATCAAAATTATTTTTGTTACTCAATTACATTACATAAATATAGATTATTATTATTGGTTTTATTTATTTGGAAATACTTTAATCAAAAGTCTAGCGGAAATGGGTACAACGCGGGTTTAACCGCGGGGCGCTGCTAGTTCTAAATATAAAAGTTGGTCATCACCTTCGTGACATTCCCACTTTGATACAGCGAACCAAATGCTATTAAAAAACTATTCCCACTTGTATGCAGACCCTATTCACAAGTCCTTAAGAATTTTGATTTATAAAAAGTATCATATAACTTCTTGTAAGTAGGTGGTATGCCATAAAAAAAAGTTTCGTCGAATCTGATCAGAAGTTTAGAGGTAGCTTCACTCTTTATACATTATAAATATTGATAAATACTTCATAAACATAAAAACAATGTAAATGCGAAACTGCCACGAGATATGGTCACCCATAAAGGTGATATACGCATTTTAATAACAGAAGATAAATCAATGTCAAATAACAAACAAAACAAAATCCAGGGTGAAGTTATGAGTACGATTCTTATTTTGAAATAGAAAAGTTGACATTTACGGCGAAGAAACGAAATATCTTTTTAATCAGAGTTTTGAAAAACGTGGGAAGTGTTCCTAATATATATGTTAAGGGTTAATTGTTTCAAAGGCGTCAAAGTAAGTATGTTCAATTAGGCAAGTGGGAGGAAAGGATTCCGAGAGAACGTTAGTTAAGTTTAGATTGAGCGAGTTTGCGAGTATAGTAAGCGAGCGAATTAGTCTTCTTCTTCTTCATCGAGTGGATGGCCAACCTGACCAATCCTGGTGTCAGAGTTATAGAGCTGCCAAAGGCCTCTGACATGGCTCAGCGAGTTAGTAATTTGTCATAAGTACGTTACTAGGATTTCATCGAGATAAGACAAACAGACATTATGCTTACACTAAAGTTACGTCAATATAAAGTTAAGTTATTAAGTCGGTCCTGGTGATTTTAATTGTTAGACCATGTCAGAGGCCTTTAGGTGGTCTAAAAACTCTGGTTGGTCACTAACGTACCCGAAATGAATGAATGATTATAAAATAAAGCAAAATAACCTAAATAAGTTTAAATTAAATATAACCTTGAATTAAATACATGTAATAAATATCATAGAACGACCTAAACCTTAATTTCTAATTTTTGATTACATATTATATTTTACTTGACAAGAAAGGACGCGATGTAATAGGTTAAATCTATCTTTTTGTGCTCATTACTCAAACTAGATTATAAGGGATAGACAGTGTAGTTACACCATTGAAAGAATACTTCGCTACTTACTCTTATGTACTACGTAGTTCGACAAATTACTTTTAAATAACGTCATCTGCAAAACCAAGTCCAAATGCATGCTTTAAACCCCAAGCGGCACTGACTTAAATATACAATAGGTACAAATGAAGGTATGTATTTGATAGAGGAATCCTTTGCCAAGCAGATAACAAGATAGTTCAATAAAAAAAATCTATGACCTGCTTGGAGACGATGACTAGCGATTCTTTGAAAAAAGGACACAAAATGAATTAATTCATTCATTTTAATTAGTGGCCAACTCTGGTGTCGGAGTTTTAGGACACAAAGTTATAGTGTAAGAGCAAATGTTCACACAATCAGAGTCTGCTAGAAACGAGTGTTCTCTGACATCTACTATGCGCTGAACAACTGACAACAGTGTAAGTGCCACATTCCATACAGCCGTAAATCGTTCAAACTAGTCAACCAACAAACTTTGTAGAATGTAACCTAACCTAACCCTTTGACCGCCGAAGCTAAGTTGACTACCGTATTCAAAGTGAGCTGCGCTACGGATTCGTTACCATTAACTACGAACGAGTGCACCGGATATCGGTCTAGTTGTAACTGGATTAACCAAACATGAAGCGTGAGTAGTCCGACATTAAGCTCGAATACTAAAAGCTTTTGCTTATCTAGCTTCCGGTGAAAACCAAAGTATAACTTAAACTTGACAATAGTACAGGACACTATTAATAAACGCTTATTCACATTTTAGCTATCAAAATGGTCCGTTGCCATTTGTCCTTTGCCATGATAAGCTGTTTCCAAAAAGCAAAAGAGACAAAATACTTTATAGCAGTGTTTAACTATAGAGCGTTTATGAAGAAGTTGGTATCTGTAAGGGGCAGAGCAGACAAACTTATTTTTTTTTATGTAAAAATATAAATTATGCACTTATGTCATCATTAAATTAATTAGAGATAAGCTCTTATCGTCGAGGCCTAGGCGGGCTTCTCTATCTACTTCTATTATTTGCATGGTCCTATAATATGTATCTCTTTATTTATATGCGTAAAAAGTTTGTCGTCTGTTTGTGTGTTTGTGGCGAAAATATCCATATGGATGAACGGGTATTTTTGTCTGTACATATAAAAAGTAATTACTTAAAGAAATTTAAGTACGATATAGTTTTGAGGATTGACTAATACTTATTAACTATTATTTTTAAGAAAACTGAAGCAACACACACTATTTTACACAAAACTTAATATCCCCAAAATGTTCAAATAAACGATAACACATTCCTGCAAACATGAAGAGGATAACACAAACTTTCTCCCGTCTTCAAAATCTACGAACATTCACCGAAACACTACTACAAGAACAAAAAGCTGCCAGGGTCTTATTACAAGAGTATAAGGTGCACAATTGTGAGAAAACATTTCCTTAGACTATTTAATAAGTTAGCAGACATGTCAGATAAAAAAATCTCGTATTGCTGACTACTTTAGTCGTTTGACATGAGATACTATTGTAAAGCGATTTCGCTTTTAAACTGAGTGAAGTATACCTTGCGAGCTTAATTGCATTTTGTGCGATGAAACCTGGAAAAGCTTCCATACTGGATGATCTATTTATACCCTGCTTAGTGGATTTCCTTCCTACGTCAGTACTTAATGGAGTTAATATTGTTTTTGAATGTTTCATGGGATCATTTGCCGACTAATAAAGATGCTTCAATTCTGACTTCTGTTTTACTCATACTTAATCTACAAGGCAACTTTTATTGATCACCAACTTTTTTTCAAATATTCAGACGGCTTACATTGTCATGTTGAAGTTGGTGGTTTGAATGAAAGTACCGTTTTGCTTTTATAACATTGAACGCAGTGGTTATATTTTTATGTGTCGTTCAAAGTTTGTCCAATTCATATATTGAGCAGTTAAGTTATTGGAGCGTAAGTTCGTATCATTAAAATACGCATGCGTGGCCCGAACTGATGTCACAGTGCGAATGTATCGAAGCAGGTCGAGTATGTAATGTTGTCATGCCATTCTACCTCTAAGTCTTGTTACTCGATTTATCATTCAATTTTCTCATCAAATATTGCAAAGACGTGGTTTTGTCAAAATTCAATGACAATGTCGAGTGATATCTTGCTCGATTTTGTCATTTTATTCATAATTAAAAAGGAACAAAGCTTTTTTTTGTTACTTGGTTTCTAAGTCAACTTGCTGTGTATCGCCATAGGGAGTTAAGCACGATAAGTTAAAACTAATGTTAAAAACTCATCCTCTTTTCATGTATACCTAAGGAATAAGTGTAGGTTCGTTAATAAAGGTTTTCAATTATTTTCCCTACTGATTGAAACCACACTATGTCCAGAGCTTGAAGCGAAGCGCACACAATAGCATTGTTTTATTTAAAATCATTGATCAATAAAATACCATCGCATTTAACTGGATTTTTCATTTTTAATTAAAATATTAACAGACTTAAGTATCTCTACGCTATTCATACGTTTAATTGAATACATTGTATCACAACTTTACAAATATTTCATACTTTCAGATTTCAGCTTGTTTAAAGAACCAATATGTATGGGTGTAAGTTACACCGGACAAGTTTACCTGCGCAAATTGTCGAGTATAACTTTGTATCGAGTATTGATGTACTTCAACTATTCATCATATGATAGTGTCATTAAAAAGAAAATAATTGAAAAAATTATGTAATATTTAAGGGTCCATATTGGCTCAACTAAAGTTCTTTACCCGAAATTGTTCTTCCTAACGATTTGTAATCCGAATGATCACTCTTCCTAAAATTTTTCATCCTAAAGTTTTCATTCATACTATTTGTAGTGCTACCGGCGATGTTCATAACACTCATGTTTCCGAAAATTGTAATTAATAATATCATTAATGTAAATATATTTAAACTCCTACTGTTTTTTATCATAACGCTTTAAAGGAAAAGGTTTGTTTTTTAAACTATTTCTTGTGATTACAAAACGGTTCCCTATCCATTTGCATAAAAACTTTAGACATAATATAACATGGCATAATTTTGTTGTAGCGCTCGCCGGCCGCTGCCGCGGCACCGCTCGCTTCGCTCGCTCGGCTCGCGCGTAGTTGGTCACAGTTCTAACCTAACCTAACCTATAAAAAGAAATCTAAACAAAAAAGATATGACTTTGAATAATAGTATAAAAGAAACATGAGTGTTATGAACATCGCCGGTAGCACTACAAATAGTATGAATGAAAACTTTAGGATGAAAAATTTTAGGAAGAGTGATCATTCGGATTATGAACATTAGAGACAAAGTAGTTAGGAATTGTGATTGTTAGGATGAAAAATGTTAGGAAGAACATTTTCGGATTTCCAATTATCGGAGTTGAAAATTTAGGTGAACTTTGGCGCACCCAATATTTAAATCTTTAGAAAATATTATCCCAATTTAATGTATGTAATCTATCTATAGGTAATAAAGCTGAAGAGTTTGTTTTTTTGTTGTTTGTTTGAAACTCAGAAACTACTAATTCTAATCGAATTATTATTCCGAACAGTTATTATTCCGATTATAAAAAATCATATTCAACGGAAAAGTTCTGGCTATTTTTCATCCCGAAATTTCCACGGGGACGAGCCAACGTGGGTAAATCCCCAGGGTACTGCTAGTAATTATTATAATTAGCCACAAATGTCCCACTGTATGGCAAACGCCTACCTAGCCCACCAACAACCTCTATCCTGAGCTATTGTAGGTAAAAAAGTCAGGTAGATGACACTTTGGGCAACAAAAGTGACACCTACTTTAATTATAACCAACCTTTATGATGTCATAAGAAATATAACGAGTACAGTAAACGAAGGTAACTGTTCATATGCCCTTAATTACATGTTTTAGATGAAGCCGATGTCTTTATTAATGGTGGTTATGAAACATTGTTTATTTAATCAACATATTTTGATGTTTGTTAATATGATTATGATCTTATACTTATGAATTAAGAAGCTTTAAGCAAATAGTAAAATTGAGTTTTTGGGAATTCATTATCGCCAATAGGATTTCAACCTAATTCAAAATGTTTACTTATTATATAGTGTGCATTGTTTGTTCGAGCGTCTACAGATTTTTGCCTAAGAGGTAACCTATGAATATATACAACTTTAAGCAATCTTTGTCTTAAGTCTTAGCAACGAAATACTGTTATATTTCAGTTTGAATTTTAATTAACTGAGACTAATTAAGTGCTAAGTAATAGACACATTTCAACACGATGGTATATCTTCACTTACCTAAGATACCCCTCTTTCCACATAGTAGAGGCACATCTGTTAATCGGAATATAATTTTGATATCAAGATTATAGGGACCGAATATATGGGCAATAAAACGAACGGCTCATAGAGAAGTAAATTAAGTGATCGTTATCGATTTGTGGACCACCAAGTAAGAGCTAAATTTCAGTGTAATTTTTCAAAATTTTGCCCGTCGTTAACATCATTGTCGCTGTCGCTGCTCGAGGTATTCTCACGGTAATGAAAGCCGTCTGATGGTAGAAATAAACTTAGAAACAAGGTTAAGGGAGCGATGAGGTAAACTAGGGGTTTCTTTGTCGAGCGGCGCTGACATTGAACTAATTGTCTTCTTTCATTTTCTGCTTGCAAACTCACTCAATGTTAGCAAAGCGGACGCTGAGGCCGGCACCATACATGTGGAATTTGATCTGAATCCCGAATCCGAAATTCATCTGAAACTCAGATTTTGGATGCAGAACGCCCAAGTTTATCGAGCACCACACACATTCTGATTTTTCAGATTCATAATTTTTCAGAACGATCTGTAAGAATGACTCAATCTGATTATTCAGACATGTGTGAGGAAAAGGTCCCGAATTCAGTTTCTTCATTCAGAAACTGAACTCAAATCGGTATTAATTCTTTAGAAAAGCTAAAGTTTCTATAAGGAGAATCTGTTAGCTAGGAAAATTTGGCCTAGATTTTCTGTATTTGTCCTGGAATTCCAAAACGGAAATTCTGATCTAGCTTATGTGTAACTCCTTCCATTCGATTCGCACGAGAAGATTTAAAATATTTAATCTATATTAATAAAAGATAATAACTACAACCCGAGGTTCCACCTGTAGTCTATCCGTTACCGAGGAAATATCAGGATAAAGAAAGTCCATGTCAGGTTCTCTAATTATCTCCATGGTTAATTTCATCAAAAGTGGTTGAGTGTGTCATCAAAGGTTAATTCAGGACTCTGATAGACTATAAAAAGTATTTACTTTATTTCTCTTAAGGTAACAAACATTCGCCTCGTGCAAAGCTATTAAATAAATGAATAAGTTTAAAAGTAACTTTAAAAGTAGATCTTCCTGAGACTGACGTCATTTAAACTCCAATAATTAAGATTGACCAATCACATCACCAGATTAAAATATACGAGGCCACTTCACTTTACACGGCTTCTTACTTCGTATGAAATACAGTTAGATAAGTTTGTCTGCGGGGAAAGTTAGAATTAATCCTTCAGGTCATGTAGATATCAGTGCAGCGAGGATGAGTTAGAGGATACCTGGTTGTAGACGAGCGACTGTGACTAGTGATTTTGAATAAAGAACATAGAATTGAGTAGGTATAACTAGCAGCGCCTTGCGGTTTTACTCCTGTTGTGCCCGTTGGTGTCCCAGACAACCTTTTTATGGAATATGGCTAGGTATCTATTAAAATAATTATTCAAATCGGTAAAAAAAATCCGAGAATTAGAGCATTCAAACAAACAAAAAATCAAACTCTTTAGATGTATTACATTATCTACACTAATATTATAAAGAGGAAAACTTTGTTTGTTTGGTTGTAATGAATAGGCTCAAAACCACTGGACCGTTTTTAAAAATTCTTTCACCATTCGAAAGCTACATTATCCACGAGTAACATAGGCTATTTTTCATCCCGAAATTCCCACAGGAATGGACACAACGCGGGTAAAACCGCGGGGCGCTGCTAGTTATAGATATTATACTTAAAAACATTGTTTTTAATTCGTTAGTTATCGTTGGACAGTGGCATCCCCGGTACCTACACTTCCCTGCTACGGTTACTCGTACAACTGTCTTTGTGGAAGAATTGAACCTTTGAAACTACCGAAGTAATACCATAATATAAATACTTTCCTATACAGAAACCTGCTCAGTGGCGCCGTCCACTTTTAAACTTATCTGGCAAGTGGAAAATAGTTGTGTCACGAGATTCTCCCGCTTACACCCTGTTTATATCACTTTAGAAACCCCGTTTAATAACGGGAAAATGCGTGCAAATCTCTGTTTTAGATAAAAAAGGACTGCTATCACATTGTCACGGTTTGTTGTGACATTTTACCTGAAAAAGGAATATCTTTTAAATACAGGCAAAGTTTTGGTGAAAGTAAAATGGTAAGTTATATTAAGGTGTGAATTTAACGCGCTTAAGATGTATGATGAAGATGTATCTATAATCTGCCTAGTTTAAATGTAATCACACGGGTTTTTTCGTGTTAGAAAGTTAATAAAGCAAGTTATAACTTACTTTTTATTTCCCGACGTTTCGAGGGGATTGCACCTCTCGTGGTCGCGGGTGAACTCACCTACTTGCTTTATTAAACACGAAAAAACCCGTGTGATTACATTTAAACTATGTGTTCAAATCGTGTAAGTTTAACTATATAATCTGCCTAACAAGCATATAACTGAGGACAAAGGATTTCTCTTCGTTTTATCTGTAGTTTTAGACAAATTTCCCTACATCTACATGCAACGTCAAAACCTCTCATTATTACTCTCAAGTGAATGCCTGCACACAGTAAGCGCTCTCACAGCCTCTGTGCCAACGGGCTTGTCATTATATCAAGCACCAAAGCGGATGTTCACCCTATTGAAAACTGTCACCGCCGGCGTGGGAATCATCATCATCAACATTCATTTATTCATGATTGTCTAAGCCGCGTACCCACCTACTAGTTTTGTTCAATTTACACGAGGCCGCCTCGCGAGGCAGGCTGAGCCATCATAAGTCGTGTATATTCAGCTGCAGCTATTTTCCTAGCTTTGCGCGCGAGCCAAAACATAACCGTACCCACCTAGCGCACAGGCTCGCGAGCCATGGCTCGCGAGCCAAATGCTCGGCTGGTGTGGACGTGCCTCGGGCTGCCTCGGGCGCGCGTTTGCTCGGCTGAGCACGGCTCGGCCCCGAGCCATCTGTTGTCGGTAAACTTGACGCGCTCAAAGGTGCCTCGGTGAGCGCTGTGTGTTAGGTGGGTACGGTTATGTTTTGGCTCGCGCGCGAAGCTAGGAAAATAGCTGCAGCTGAATATACACGACTTATGATGGCTCAGCCTGCCTCGCGAGGCGGCCTCGTGTAAATTGAACAAAACTACTGAGGCTGGCTCGCGAGCCTGTGCGCTAGGTGGGTACGCGGCTTATGAAATACACACGATAACTGAAAATGACATAAATGGTTAAATCTTAACCAACAGACGTGAAGTTTCAAACATGTTTCGTACTGTTAACAAACTTTACATATATCAGTTTCTCAAGTCTCTACCTTATATATCCGTATAGGATTTGTGTACAACGATGATAATATTCTTTATTCGACGTCTTAAAGACTACACCACCAGAGACATAACTATTATCGAATCTGTGATCACGTATGTAAGTATAGTCATAGAAAAAGATATCTACTAAATAATAAATTCAAAAGTAGCTTAAATATTGGTAAGCTTTTTGTAAATTCCGAAATTCCTTCGGCAATGTGTAAGTACGAATACAATACGGGTAAAAAGGACGCTACTGGTTTCATGATTAAAATCAAATATTCATAATAGCAGAAAGTCTGCATCATGTATATCCTATCAAACACAACGAGATCTTATGAATCCGATTGTTGTGGTGGCTGTAGATTACCAGCTCCCTTCAAACAAAGAAAACATATCTTGAGCCGTTTCGGCGAATAACTTAAAACAGACAGGTAACGATAGTTTCTGTCGGGAAAGAGTATATACATACATACTTCCCTTTATACATCCATCGATGCTCTGAAACCTTGCGTTGATGTTAATAGTAATCATGATATAGTTATTTTATGATATAGTCAGTTATTTATTTTTCTCATGAGCGCTCCTGACTTCCTTAATATTTGTGTAGGTTGTACGAACAGTGTGCATGTTTTAATGTGCATAGTCAGCGCCAAAATCCTGTGAAAATTGTCTTTGAAGTAGCAACAGCATTATAGGGTTGAGTAAACTGAGAAGGTCATTTGATGGTTATTCGCAGTGAGGTTTGTACCTTGTAATGTATCTTGTAATGATAATATTGCCGACGATGATGATAGTAACGCACGAAAGACGCGTGCCTGACTCATTACAACTACAAGTCTTCTTCTTCTTCTTCTTCTTCATCGAGTGGATGGCCAACCTGACCAATCTTGGTGTCAGAGTTATTGAGCCGCCAAAGGCCTCTGACATGGCTCAAGTAACGACTACTATCCGTAGAAAGTAACCGGGACCGACGGCTTAAAGTGCCCTCCGAAGCACGGAATCATCTTACTTTTCGAGCAATTAGGTGATTCAGCCTGCAATGCCCTAACCAAACTGAGGAAAGTCTCACAAAGAGATTTTTGTAAGATATCCCTACCGGGAATCGAACCCGGAACCTCCGGGTCGTGAGCCGGCACTCAAACCAGAAGACCACGGAGGCTGTTAAACAACAACAACTACAAGTTAAACTCAGGGACGGTCATAAAATAAAACAACTATACGTCGTTGACAAAAGCGAATCTTCTTTAAAAGTCTTCCAAAGACAGCTAACATCAATAAGAGCTAGGACCTCAATCGACCAATCACAACATTACAATTGTCAAAAAAGGCATTGACGTTGTGAAAATCTTTTCGTAATGCATTGTGATTGGGCGAATTAGATCCTCACAGCTCCTCTTGAATGGAAACCTTAAACTCAGCACATACTATTATAAAGTACTGTAAAAAATATACATTTAATAACATTAACTCTACGTGACCCGTTTAACATTTACAATAGAGAAAAATGTTATTACGTTTTTAAACGGTAAAAGTTGTATCATGAGTGGAGTTTTATGATGCAACGTTATAATTTGTTCGAGTTTTCATTGCATTTAGGTTATTAGTGTGTTATTTTTTACACCCGACGCAAAATAAAAGTGTTCTGAGTTTTAAGGCGCAATTAAACTGTCATTCGCCACATACAACATGCATGTAAAGAATAGGATATTAGACATATTCGAAAAAATATATTATCAGTCTTAAAATTGAATGTTGAGAGACATTTATCCCGAAGTGCAATCCTATATAAATTAAATCGCTATATAAAAATGGTTTTCATTGCCCACTTCTAATGATCCTTATTACATCCTTGTACCCAGTCCTCATCCCTTAGTCCCGCCCTGTACTCCACAAAGGTCTCTTCAAGTAATTTCTGACAATAGACCTATCAGTTTAATTTCCTGTTTCCGTCTATTGACACTGATTGTTCAAATTGTGTATGTTTTGATGTAATTTGAACTAAAACTAGCGTATGACGTCATTGATTAAGTAATAAGTTCTTGTTAATGTAAAACATCGTGAAGGTTTATTTAAAGACCTTTTGTACGAAATGTGTATTTTTAAACGTAATTTAAACTTAATAGGTGTTCCTATTAATAATATATAGCGTGGTTATCTTTGACCGATTTAACAAGTGAGTCGGCGTTTCTAAAAACGTAATTTGTTTGTCAGCGTGATGTGATACAAAGCGAGTTCTATTGTGCTTGTCCGGCCGCAGCTTGTAAGGCAGGTCGCTAACAGCAAAGTCGAGAGGCGGCGGCGGGGCGGCGGCGCGGCGCGGGCGAAGCGGCGAATTTCGAAGCGTCGAGGCAGCGGCGTTTATGCCTCGATTGAATGTATTCAACATGTCGTCTTCGAAAGATGAAGACGTGCTTGCGCTTATACAAAAAGCGGCTGTGCGTTTAGATGGACACGCGAATTGCAATTATATCCAATTAAGATTACCATTAAAAGTTATAACTAACTACTTTTTATCTTCTGTTCACGGCTTCGCTCGCGTAGTACCTACTCGGATAAAATCTACCTACTTATGGTAAGTACTTATTTACCAAGTTATGAGAGAGTATACTATCGAAATACCAAATTTCATAAAAAACCGAGCGAGTGCGAGTCGGTGTAAACGCTCCTCTGATAGAAACAATTTGGCGGACGGGCGACCAAGCGTAGAGGCGCGGGCGCGCGCCGCGCCCGCGCCCCGCCCGCCGCCGCCTCGACTCTTGTTCTGTTAGCGCAGTTAAATAAAACACAATGGAAAACAAAGAGATTCTTAGAAGAGGCGTGCGCGCGGTGTGCCCTCGCCGCACCCGCGCCACGCCGCCGCCTCGACTCTTGTTCTGTTAGCGACGCGCCTAACGCTTTCATCATCATCATCATGTCAGCCGTAGCACGTCCACTGCTGGACATAGGCCTCCTTCATTGATTTTAATAATCTTTTTGCAATGGATAACCACATTCAATCAACGCGAAGGTTAGGGGCTTTTTTTCATCCCTAAATTTTCACTGGAACGCGCACAACTTGGGTAAAACTGCGGGTCGCTGCTAGTTTTGCATAGAAGAACTAGCTGCTCCCCGCGGTTTCACCCGCGTTGTACCCGTTCCCGCGGGAATTTTGGGATGAAAAATAAATGTTGTCTGATGCTCAGACCTACCCGATATGCACACAAAATTTCATGAGAATCGGTCGAGCCGTTTCAGAAGAGTTCAACCACGCACCCCGTGACACGAGAATTTTATGTATTAGAAGATTAGGGTATACTTACTGTCTTTAACAACCACTTTTCTTTTGTAAGTTTGTATATCTAGGAGTAAATAACAGTTTCTTTAATTGAGATATCTTATTCATACAAATAACAGTTTACTATAGAGATAACCAAGTTAATTACTCAGGAGAAATGAACTCATTTTGAAATTCATTGTTTTAAAAGCGTAGGCAACATTGCGTTGTAAAACTACTTATTTAGTTTAAATGGATAATTCCATTTAAACAAAAATGTATAATATTTCAAATTTTGTTCAGTAATCTGAACAAAATTTGAAATATTATACATTTAAAATAATTTTAATTAAATAGTTATATAATAACATGGCACAGCAACGACGCCAGCGACAGCGACTCGTGATTTTTTTAATTAATGGTCATTGAAAATATCTTCTAAAACAATCAATAAACTCACAGGCCACTTTTAATCCCGGAATTTTCCCGATCACGGGTATAAAGCGAGGAAAACGAGGACGGGGTTAGGTCTCTATAGATCTCACATAGGAAGATGTGAAACATAGTTTTGTAGCCAATATGACATATAATGAAATTCTACGGTCGTGTTTGATGAATGGACGAAGAATAGTTCCAACTTCATGAGAATATTGTCGCCGCTTACAAATGACTAGCGAACAATGTGTGAGATATGTTGTAGTCTGACTAAACGCGTTCCAAATGAACCTTTTACGGCCGAAACTGTGTTAAGCGGGTACCCGCGCGGTTTCATACAAAAGTGCTCCATGGCGTGCGCCCGTAACGTGCGGTTTTATACAAAAGTGAACCGTCGCGTGCGCCCGTCGCGTCCACCCGTCGCGTCCGCCCGTCGCATCCGCCCGTCATGTCCGCCCGTCGCGTGCGCCCGTTGCCTCAGCCGTCGTCGACCTCGTTATCATTGAGCGAGTTTACAAGCTAGTATTAGGCGTAGTAGCTAGTAAATAGCACAATACAGGGAGGATTTTTATAATTGGTCAGTATGGGCAATCTGAAACGATAAAAGACAAATCTGAAATAACATGATTCCTAAGAAAAGATCTTCGTACCTACTTCTTCAATTTTCAGACTTGTTGACTGACAGATTTAAAAAGGCCGCCCTGTATAATTTTGGAATGTGATAAGTGTGACGCTCTGTTATATTAATATTGCTAACTCACAGCGTGTAAATTTGCTCAATTGAAAATCATCACTTATAACAAGTGAGTTGAACTATGTTCTCACACTGCACGGTTCATTTCACTGCAACACCAACAATTTACTCAAGAGTACAATAACCTAATTTAATAGTAAATAATATTCCCATTTCTACACGATGAGCATAAAATATGAAGCAAAGTAGCACTTCAACAGCATAACCAAGGAGAATGTGAAATATTAAGGAAACTGAGGGTACAAAGTGTTTCTATTGAAACATTGCTAAGGACGTCACTCTAGGGGATGCTTGGAAGAAATAGAAAGTCTAAAAGACTGAGTATAATAATAGTGAATAAAAGCTAGGATGTAAAGTAGGTAGAAGAAATGTTACAAACTGTTTAACAATAATAGTCTTTTTTAAACTTACACGATTTGAACACATAGTTTAAACGTACTCACACGGGTTTTTTCGTGTTAGAAAGTTAATAAAGCAAGTAATAACTTACTTTTTATTTCCCGACGTTTCGAGGGGATTGCACCTCTCGTGGTCGCGGGTGAACTGAGGTGCAATCCCCTCGAAACGTCGGGAAATAAAAAGTAAGTTATTACTTGCTTTATTAACTTTCTAACACGAAAAAACCCGTGTGAGTACGTTTAAACTATGTTTAACAATAAGTTATTCGGTGAATAGATTGTGATATCCATAGTTCAATTTTGACATTCATCTTCATTACATAGTATAAAAAAAGTCGCGTCTGTTTGTCTTCTGTGTGTCTGTCTGTATGCTTAAATCTTTAAAATTACGCAACGGATTTTGATGCGGTTTTTTGTAATAGGTAGAGTGATTCAAAAGGAAGGTTTTTATGTAAAAAAAATCTCGAAATTCCCACGGGAACGGGCACAACGCGGGTAAAACCGCGGGGCGCTGCTAGTTACCTATAAATTAGAATATTGACATGGTCAAACGTTTTAATTAAACCATCATTTAAACTCTTCTCAAAAACCCTGAGCAGAAACAGCTCTAGGTGAATATCAATATGATTTATTATACATCAAATTAACACAATTACTTAAAAATCCGACCATAGAAATAGACATCCTTAAAATATATTCCAAATCCATGCTCCTGATTATAATCTTGGATATTATATTGTCGGTCTTAAAAAATATTGTCCTATTATAATATTTTTGACTTGCTTGTCCCTTGAATAAGGCTCCCTTAGATTATCCTAAAAGCTTTTAACAACTTTCCACTTTGGTGTCAAAAATATAACTTGAAAAGGTAAGGTACCACCTTTGTTGCGAACTAGTAGACTGCAGCGGCTTTGTTCGGGATGTATGATTAATGTAATGACTGTGAATTTGAGATCCCGCTTCAATCCTTAGATAGTGCTGCATTTCCACTAGATCTAGGCTATGCTACGTTACTACGCTATGTTTAGTATCGACTAATATTCTCAAACACTTGTGGCGCCTCTCGTTTTTACCCGCGTTGTGCCCGTTCCCGTAGGAATTTCGGGATGAAAGTACATATAGCTTATAACCTTTATGTTATCTATACTTATATTATAAAGAGGTAAAATTTGTAAGTTTGTTTGTTTGGTTGTTTGTTTGTTTCTTTGTTTGTTTGTTAGTTTGTATGTTCGAGCTAATCTCGGGAATTACCAGTCCGATTAGAATAATTATTTTTGTAATAGATAGCCACTTTCAACGGGAAGGTTATAGGCTATTTCTCATCCCGAAATTCCCATGGGAACGGGCACAAAGCGGGTAAAACCGCGGGGCGCTGCTAGTATCTGCTCTATATATATATATATATATATATATATATATAGATTTTGTTTCACAACCGGAACCGACTCCTAAACGTACGGAAGAGCAAAGCACTTACCTTTTCTAGTTCGTGGCTAAACGTGCCTTCCTAAAACACTTACTATATATGGGTAATATTAAATGTTTATTTTCGATATATTAATACTTTGTTTAACTTATACCATAGAACTCCTACAGTAACAGGTACTATCCATCTCAAACGACATCCATGACATTTTCAAGGTCACAGACTCCCATACTCCAGCCAATAATAACGATGTCTACATCCAGGTCACAACTGAAATAGCCAACT
Source organism: Cyclophora albipunctata (assembly GCA_963082685.1). Lineage (NCBI taxonomy): Eukaryota > Metazoa > Arthropoda > Insecta > Lepidoptera > Geometridae > Cyclophora > Cyclophora albipunctata. Next base: position 7,849,477 of record OY720123.1, read on the forward strand.
TGTATGGCGCTCATACAGTAATGGACTTGCACATTGTTTGTCGCACAATAAGTCGGGTTCTTTGTTCTCAGCTACTTTTATGAGCTCTATTAGAAGTAGGAGTATCACTCATTGCAATGTTTCAACTGGATAGATTCTATAAGTAGAAGTTTGTAGGTGTTTGCTGTTGTACTCGTATATTGATACTAACAGCGTCTCGCTGTTTTAATGCTCGTTCCCGTAAGAATTTTGGCATGAAAAATATAATTAATTAAATCGGACGTTAAAACGGTTCAAACAAACAAAAAACAACTCTTCAATTAACAGCGTTCGTTGACTTTACCCGCGTTGTTTCTGAGGTAATTTGTGATGAAAAGTTACCATTCTATGGATCTATCGTAGATAAGTATATGATCGTTTTTTCTTATACCACAGTAGTTCTAGAGACGCGTTCTAACAATAAGAATTCGACAGTAAGAAACCTCCTCCTTTTTTGAAGGCGGTTAAAAAAGCTTCAGCGTTTCAGTAGGTATTCATACTTAGGTCACCTTAGATTATGTTGGATAGTTACCAGATAAAATGGCTCTTAATGTGGAACTTGGATAATGTTGTAGGTAGTTCAATTAAAATAATACCACACCTCCGGCACAGTTCCGATTTGCGGTCTCGGGAGTACGACTTAAGATTATTTCTACCCAAGTCTCTAGGGTGATATTCCACTGACACTGGTTTTTCGATAAACCTAGTTTCATTTAAAATTATATCCACTTTTCCTTTATTAATTTCCGATACCTATTCGACATTCGATCTTACTTTGAAGAATATTCCATTAGTATAATATCTTTGTCCAAGATTTCTTTGTAATTTGCGTAGATTTTTGAAACAATCATCACCGCAATTATGAACCTTTGCGACCTTTGAATGAAATGTTAAGATCTTCGGGTTTCAGCGTTAGTTAATTGGATGAAGTCATCCAAATTATGTGGGGATTTGATGAAATGTTCTTTGAATAAAGTGTATGAATGAGTGGAATACCGCCCTTACGAACTTCGAGGCTTACGGTCAACCAAATCATTTCATCTTTCATTACTGTAGGAAGATATCATAGTTAATAATGGCTGATATTCTAATTACCTACTTAAATTACTTCAATAACTGCACCTTAAAGTGTTTTGAAATAGATTTCCTAGACTATTATGTAGACTTAACTGCGTTATACCTAGCTAGTATTAGAGAAAATACTTGAGATAAATAAACTTTATTGGTATTATAGGACCAATTTTGATGAGAGCAGTACTGACAAAAAACAGAACATAATAATAGAGTGCATGTTATGAGGGTGCCACGGTGCAGCGTCGGCGACAGTGACTTGCTATTAGTTTTTAAACGGAGCCCTGAACACGGAGTCCTCTTGCAATGAATTAAGTGTTCATTACTCAAAAAAATAAAATTTCGTTTTAGTCGTCGCTCGCCTGAAATTCTGTACCGTGGCAACCCTTGAAATCAACAGTTCATCAGCAGCACAGGTTTAATAAATATTTTCTCACCACAATAATACTGTTCCCTGAAAAGCTCTAGTAGTTAATAAAATGTTTAATCCAAGGAAAACGTCAAATATGTGTTCGTTTTCAAAGAAAACCTATTGAAGCGTTGATTTCTTTCAGGATTTCCCGATATGTGAAAAATATACTCGTGAAATATATTACCTGCTTAATATCAAAAGGTTATGAAACACTACAGAACTTGAAAATCAACGTAAACAGGACGTACGTTATAAAGTAAGAGGTTGAAGGACTACATTCTTATAAAGACGCTTCGGTGGTCTGTGCTCTCCGCCAAGACTGAAGTCCTGGGTTCGATTCCCGGGTCGAGCAAAAACATGTTTCCTACTTTACAAACATGGCTCGGGTTTGAGATCACCAAGCATTTGATAAGTGTGGTGATTATGCCTAATCCCCCTCACTGTACTGTGATATCTTCAGTGAGATGAGAGGCCTTTGCAGTAAGACTTATTATGACAGGCTAATACTTATATGTATTATAAAGCAAAGTCTCCAAAAGCTTTCTACCTGTGTGTAATTGATTTTTAAAAAACTACAATACGAATTTCGTGCAGTTTGCACAAACATACACAGTGATTTAATACGAAGTTTTGTTACTAGTTTTCATGGGACCATAGGGGCCTCAGGAATGGGTACTACGCGGGTTCACCACGGGGCACTTCTTCTTCTTCTTCTTCTTCATCGAGTGGATGGTCAACCTGACCAATCCTGGTGTCAGAGTTATTGAGCCGCCAAAGGCCTCTGACATGGCTCATGCAACGACTACTATCCGTAGAGAGTAACCGGGACCGACGGCTTAACGTGCCCTCCGAAGCACGGAATCATCTTACTTTTCGGGCAATCAGGTGATTCAGCCTGCAACGCCCTAAACCAAACTGAGGAAAGTCTCACAAAGAGATTTTTGTGAGATATTGTCCCCACCGGGAATTGAACCCAGAACCTCCAGATCGTGAGCCGGGCGCTCAAACCACAAGACCACGGGGCACTGTTAGTCTACTTATAAAACCATGCTTTGCGTCACTAAAGTGCCTAGCAATTAGATTTTCGTCGCCTGTATTAACAAAACCTGTTTTAACATAAATATTTTATTAAACGCTGTTAAATAGCAAATTTCTTACTTAATAAGTTGAAATGTCAAATTCAAATCATGTTAAGTTACTTAGCAGTCTAATGGATGACGATTTTTATGGTAATTTTGATAAATATGTATTTATGTGAAATTGTGAAATTACCTTATATTGTGTAGGAAAATTATGTTTTTGATTTACCTAATAGGTTCTGTAGGTAAAAGAACGAACAGTGTAGGTAAGTAAGTAAAATAGCCTGCAATACCCCACAGCTGGGCAAAGGCCTTTCATCTCAATGACGACGAACAGTGTGTTTAACATAATTATTATTTTATTAGCAGGTAATTCGATGACTCTAAAAACGGAAAATAAAAATTTTAACAAATAAACACCCACATTTTATGAAAAACATTTTAAAATTCGTGTGTATAAATTGTGTGGGTTTTATTTCATTATGATGGACCCTAAACAAGTGCCAACTTTTTATTATTTAATGACATTTAGGAGCTTTTTAAGTCCAGTGATTTTCACTTGTTTTTATAATTCCTTCATGTGGCAAATGGCGAATACTTGGACTTAGTTTGAATGTGCTTATAAAAAGAATTTGCCTGTAATTTAAAGTAGGAAACATGTTTTCGCTCGACCCGGGAATTGAAAGCAGGACCTCAGTTCAGTTAATATTGGAATGTTTGTTACCATCTGGTGTAAGGGCTTTAATAAAAAATATCTCATTATGACACAATGGTGGCGCCACTTAATCACACCACTATTTTCTGACCAGTTTAGGGATAAAAATACCCTTTTTTGAATGGAACCCTTTTAAATACAGTGGGTATAGATAAAACGTTACTGCATTGGGAAGTCATTCAAAAAATTACCTCTCTTATCTTTACGAACCAACTTCTCCATCGCTATTCAAAGGAACCTCACAATTAATCTACGAATCAAATTTTTATTACTTTTCAGTATCTTTTCAGACACGTTTCTTTGAAAGACTCTCCAGTTTTCGCATGAAAATCCTTTAATCTGTTGTATTTAGAATGATTATCTCTGTTGAAGACTTTAATATTAACTAGCAGCGCCCCGCGGGTTTACCCGCGTTGTGCCCGTCCCCGTGGGAATTTCGGGAATTTTTTTACATAAAAACCTTCCTCTTTTATCACTTTACCTATTACAAAAAACCGCATCAAAATCCGTTGCGTAATTTTAAAGATTTAAGCATACAGACAGACAAACAGTGTGACAGACACGAAAAAGAGACGACTTTATTTTATACTATGTAGTGATATTAATTGAATAGACCACTAACCTACTAAGACTCACTTGCTATAAGCAACCTAATTTGTTGGTCAACCACGATTGTTTCAACTGGAGGCTTGGAGGTCTTAAATCTAAGTTTTAATTTTGACTAAAGCCAACGCCACACTTGACGGAAATGCGTTTTCCGACGAAGTTTCCGTCGAGTGTGGCTCAAGTATTACTTACATCAAGCTAGATTATGTTTAGAAATGTTCAGAGTAACAAGTGAAAACTCAGCCCTCAACTAAGCTTTAGGTAATCTAAAACCGCAACAAAAGCAGTACGTTTAAATCTCCATATAAATAACGGCCCTAATCCATAGTAAGTATTAGGTAATCTGTGTCAGTGGTGACACCCCGCCAGCTAATCACTCACAGCTGATTAGATTGTGCGAGACTCTGTTATTACCAGCAATCAACATTGCATTAACATACAAACCACGTACCGCAAGACAGATGGAATACTAATTATAAATAAAACAGTATATTTTTAATTCTTTATTCAAATGAATGAAATTCAATTCATTAAGGTTTAGGCGTTAATACTTAGGTTAATTAAGTACTGAGATAGCTGGATAACTCAGTTTTGGAATGGTGTGTCCTGAATGGTGTCAAAAATCGTGAATGTGTAATTTCGATTTTATTTACGGCACAAAATATAGGCATTTGGCTGGAATCTTATATTACCTACTAGCAGCGCCCCGCGATTTTACCCGCGTTGTGCCCGTTCCCGTGGGAATTTCGGGATTTTTTTTACATAAATACCTTCCTCTTGAATCACTCTACCTATTACAAAAAACCGCATCAAAATCCGTTGCGTAATTTTAAAGATTTAAGCATACAGACAGACAAACAGTGTGACAGACACGAAAAAGAGACGACTTTATTTTATACTATGTAGTGATACATCTTACCCCAGTACTCGGACGGTGAGAGACATCGAATGATTCCTTAGTTGAGATTTAATGAGTGATTTTGACTTGTAATGTATGAAGTACGTATTAACGTAGGTATTACGTACGTACGAAAAAGTATGTCTTTTGAACAGAATATATTTAGGTTTCTAAAGGCTAGGTTACCATAAATTACACTTGGAAGTAGAAAATGGTGATTTTTTAGTTTTTAGGCCTTGAACATAAGTTATTAGAAGCACTTGTGACTTCCAAACTTTCGATGTGAGACACTTAGTATGATATGAGCGATATGAAAGCCTTCAGGGTGCGTAGGTACCTTAACTTATTTCATGCTGATCACTACATAGTATAAAACAAAGTCGCTACTTTTGTCTGTTTGTTTGTCTGTATGCTTAAATCTTTAAAATTACGCAACGGATTTTGATGCGGTTTTTTGTAATAGGTAGAGTGATTCAAGAGGAAGGTTTTTATGTAAAAAAATTCCCGAAATTCTCACGGGAACGGGCACAACGCGGGTAAAACCGCGGGGCGCTGCTAGTTACGAGTACATAGTATAAAACAAAGTCGCGTCTGTTTGTCTTCTGTTTGTCTGTCTGTATGCTTAAATCTTTAAAATTACGTAACGGATTTTGATGCGGGTTTTTGTAATAGGTAGAGTGATTCAAGAGGAAGGTTTATATGTATAAAAATTCCCGAAATTCCCACGGGAACGGGTACAACGCGGCTAAAACCGCGGGGCGCTGCTAGTTACATAGTATAAAACAAAGTCGCGTCTGTTTGTCTGTCTGTATGCTTAAATCTTTAAAATTACGCAACGGATTTTGATGCGGTTTTTTGTAATAGGTAGAGTGATTCAAGAGGAAGGTTTATTATGTACCGAAGATATCAGTACAATAAAGATGATTAGGTAAGTCAATGCAAAGTCGGGGTTCTCTTTCATTCATAGATTTCAGGCGGCCATACTATCATTGAAGTTATAAAACAATGGTTTGTATTAACAGACAAAAAGCGTGCGTAATCATGAACTGTTTAACTAACGTATGTTATATAAGTTATAACCAACCGTCTGAAACCCTCCTTAGTACTTTAGAATTAAGCAAGAAGTTATAGGTATTTTAGGAATCTCGATAGCAGGCCACTCAGATCGGAAACGTGACTCGATGAATATACTTGAAGTTCATAAACAACTAACTTGAGCATTGCATTGTATAGCAAAACATTTCCAAAGCTGCGACTCATTGCGATATTAAAACTTTAGATTTATTTCACGTTGGAGGCTTCAATGAGGGATCGGAAATAAACTATGTTTGTTAATGAACTCTTAATAAAAATTTACTCAAAGTTTATTAGAAATTATTTTATAATGTTTTTATGGTTTTACTTAGTTCTTACCCACGTAGGTTATTTTTCCTGTAGGTACCTAGGTATTTCCAATTGTCATGTAACGTACAGCTCTCAGCTTTCTTCAATCATATAACCATGTCGAAGGCCTTTTAAACTCCCTGTTTAGCCACTAACCTAATCGAATTTACCTCAAACTAGGCTTACATCAAGGTACATTAGGAGACGCGAAGTACCGACATAGATTGCAGCATAGTAACTAGGGATAGCAGTAGTAAAGTTTATGGATCATATAAATACTTGCTAAGTATGGGCTTGGGATATTATTAGTAATTCATCAGAGGTTTTAGTGTTAAAATGTACCTACCTATATTGTGTTAGTGTAGACCACAACACAACAGAGGGCATCTCTAGCTCGTCGGCGAAGGAAGATAGTTTCTGTTTTGTAGCGATGACTCAGTCACGACACATCACAATACCGCTACCCGCTACTACTTGTCTTGGTTATCTCTAATACAGATGTTCAATTTCACGAGCGCTCTTGAGTCATGCTCGTGTATACTCAATTTTTTCTTGGTTGTCCCAAAATGAGGACCAATGTCGTCAATTTTCCAGACGCTGACGACTACTCCTGAAGAGGAAACAGTATTAGAGATAGGGTAAAAATGAAATAAAATCACTAAACCATTTTCTTCTTCAGGAGCAGTCGTCTTCGGATGGAAAATTGACGACATTGGTCCATATTTTGGGACAACCGAAAAAAAATTAGAGTATATACAGAATGTAAACGTGTAGGTAATTGTACATACATAGTCCTAGTGTGCATCGTGGTCAAAATCCTGTCAAAATTGTCTTCGAAGGAGCGACAGCATGGTGAATTTGAGTAAACGTAGAAGTTATCCGATGGTAGTTCGCAATGAGGTGTCAAATTAATATAAAATGATCTTACTGGGAGGTTCTAAAAGTTACGCATACTAAAGTACGTGTCTATACTCATTACAACTACAAATGTGTCAGGGACGCTCGTCATTAAAACAACCATACTCACACACATAATTCAAACTTACATCATCTATCTACGTTGAGTAATTACTGCGTTGTTTTCCTCTTCACTGTACTGATATCTTTGGTGGACTTTGCCCAACAGTGGGACATTGCAGACTCATACTTTACTGTAGTTTTATACACTAACAAACTTTCAATTTTGAATATTAATACTCGTAGTAGCTAGGCAGGTGCTCTTAAATTATCTTATCAGTGATACGTTTGATTGTATTATCTAAAATAGTAACCGAGAGCTGCGATACTGTTGAGATATTGAGATTAACACACATAATAGTTTGTTCAACTTATCAAAACTGTAACATACCAACCAAGAGATCTAACAGAGTAAATAGCTCTCAAATATAAAATTTACTCTTTTATTAGCATTCGTTAAAATAGGAACAATCTCAAACATTTATGATATCTGACAGATAACTGACATAAAGATGAGTCTTCACGTAAAGGGACCGAAACCACAGATTACTAAATAGTTATTACGCCGAAACGTCAGAAAAAAATGTAAAATAAAAGCGAAGTGTATCCGTAAACGTAGTTTCAATTCAAATTATTCAAATTGTATAGTGTTCGCTTTAACTTAAGAAACCAGTATAGATAACATGTATCTCTCAGATAGACAATAGCATAGGTTATTGGGACCGTAGTGTTCAACCAACAACATCGCTAACTCTGCCTTTAGGGAAACTGAGTATATTGCAATAAATATAGGTAACTACTGTGGTATAACAATTTGTGACTTCTTATCAAGTGAAAAAACGGATAAGGATGACATTTTCGGATAATTCTTGTGATAAAATGACAGGTTATGATAATCCGAAGATTCAAGAAGGTTTAAGGCCATTTGATTAATTAAAATTAAAATATATTATCCTATTATTCTCGCTGGAACGTGAACGCTACAGGTTAAACCAAGGAGAAGAGCCAGTTAGTGGATACCAATTGAGATACAAGCAAAATTTAAAATACTTACCTCAAGAGCTTTCTTGTGAAACAAATTTCTGAGTGTGGAGATGTTTTTATTATGGAGATTGACTGTATCTATGAACCCACGTCCGCCTTCGTCTTTAAGGATGGTCAAACGTTGAAAACATGAGCGTGGATGGTGTTTTCATGGTGTGTTAATAGATTAGACACTCCCGACCACATCAGTACAACATTTCCGGGAATGTGTACCTGCAGAAGTAGGGACTATTGCAGGAAATGAAAGAAATAAGAATGGGCTATGGAAATGAAGTTTGGAAGCGGCACCTGCCATAACAAGTAAATACAAGTTATCGGCGGCAGGCCGATGCTATTATTCTTATTATTTTAGTGTTTCTCCTCGGAGCCACGGGACAAGCCCGGTCTTTTTGAGAGACAAACGATCCAACTCGTAGAGGCCCTTTGGAGATGTTTAATATAATGGATTACAACTGCAGGGACACACTCTCGAACACATCAGATTATTATATTTATTTTATAACTTTATGCATCTAATCACCTTTTGTGTATTAATAGAATTATGCTGTAACGTATTACGAAAAATGTCTTGTTTTGAAAAGTAAATAAATAAATAAATATTTTTTTCTTGTTTATTGTAAACTAACCTGCAATTTTATTTACTTTCTTTGCATGTCCTAATCAAGTAGCTTTATAAACAAGTATCCAACAAGGTGCGCTTGCGGTTTTACTTGCGTTGTGCCCACTCCCGTCGGAATTTTGGGATAAAATATAGCGGATAACTTATTTATTGACTGGTAATCTACTAGATTATACATAAAACGTACATACAAACGAACATACAAATCAAATTACAAATCCTTCAATTAGTTAAGTGTCCATTTAAACTAGAATATTAATTAGCAAATCCTCTTAAGTTAAATCATCAAGACGACTAAATTTCAAATTTCTTCTAAGTTCTATCAGCGAGAGGATTTTACAGAAAGTTATACAAGTACTTAAATAAAGCTTACATACGTTGTATTAACATAAATACTGCATTAAGTAAGATGAATTGGTACCTATTCTTATAGCGTGATCAACACGGAGAAATGAAATAGGTATAACATGTAAACACTTAGCAACATGACTGATGGGATTTCCATTATAGATAGCCCTCGAGACATGAAGTATTACACAATTTTAAGATATGTGAGCTCCGGATTACAACGTAAACAAAATAATATTTATTTAAACGGGAACTTACGTACGGACGAAACTACTGTCGAGAGTTCCTCAACACGTTTCGGTCACATGCGGTGACCTTCATCAGGAGGTGGGTGAAGCGCTCACGTCAGTGCGGGGAGAGACGCTGTCGCGTTAAATAAATAATTTCAATTAATAGTAAAAAAATATTTAATAGGTTTATGTATATTCGTTATTAGTCGCGCCCCGAGGTTTTACCCGCGTTGTGCCCGTTCCTGTGGGAATTTCGGGATGAAAAGTAGCCTATAACCTTTCCGTTGAATGTGTCTATCAATAATGAATCATCTAATGAATCAGATTGGTAGTTTCTGCGATTAGCGCGTTCAAACAAACAAACTCTGCAGTTTTATATTAGTATAGTGTTTTATTGAATAATAAGAGTTGTTAGTGGTAAGTTAAGTCGTTGAAAAGAAATAGACAAAATAATACTCTTCAGCCTTGTTTTAATATTAATACAGATATACATATAGTATTAAATAATAGATTGAAGGTGTGTGCGATTAGTCAGTAACCCCTTAGTTATAAATTACGTGTAAACGTAATAGTTAGTTTAGAGAAATACGAGTATCAGTCATGTTAAGTCGTTGGTCGGCACACGCCTAGGTACTCACATGACAAAGCCTTGCGATTACTCGATGGACGAATTGCGATAAACAACAGATACACTGTACAGACACTTGTAGAAAGAGACGCACATGGGTTTATCAAGTTCAATTGAATCAATTATATGTCATAATAAAATGTATCGTGAACGTGGCTTCGTACTCTTAGAACCCATGATTTGTAGCCCATTAAAAAAAATGCCTTTAAGACCCCTTTCTTAGTGTCTTTCCGACCTTATTGATCAAGACGGCGACTAACGAAATATCTAAGCAATTAATTGGCTACGATTTTTATGTACCTGTATAATATGTACTTAGGGTAACTAAAGCCGTTTCGGAAACTGGAATTCACTTTCCACGAAACGAAGTGAGGTGAAGTCGCTGAAATAACTAACACGCCAAGTTAAGTTCATTAATTAGGAGTTAGAGGAAACCTTGGGCTAAGGAAGTAATTTAGTTCGAAGTTTATTACCGATGCACTGAGCAGTGAGCCCTTTCATGTTAGATGCAAAAATGTATGCAGTCACGTAGCTACTTTATATAAATAATAGATATTTGAGAACAAAATAAATCATATACATATAATAAAATTGTATATAGTCGCTGTCTGTATATAGAAGATATATAAGGATAAATATATAAGAGGGGCTTTATGAACGCAATAGAACCCAAAACAATGATTTTTTTATTTTTTGTCTGTATGTCTGTTTGTCTGTACGTTTGTGCGCGCTAATCTCATAAACGGCTTACCTTAACTGTTTTGATAATTTTATGCCCACGAATATAAATATCTGCGTTGTGCCCGTTCTCGTGAGAATATAGGATGAATAATAAGCTATAAACTTCCCGTCGAATGTCCATTAATAACTATCCATTAATATAAAAAACTTGAGAGGTGAGGACACCCGGATGGAACGAAGTTTATTTATTATCAACAAAAATAATCGTCGCGACACCACACTGTTCAATGCGAAATAGAAAGACGAATATTGTTTTATTCAACCAGATTTTATGCATACTTATTGTCACCCATCACTCTCTTGAACGTTGCTTAACACTCAATATCGACGACGACGACCCTTGCTTAACACTCAATATCGACGGCCACCCATCACATTTATAATCGCAACAACCGTTGCTTAACATTCAAGATCGACAAGGGTCGTCGCATTCTTAGTAATTGGATAATGTTTCTAAATAGTGGGTTTGGTAATGGATAATAGTTATTTGTTATACAAGAGTGCAAAATTGTTTTTTAACTGCGGCCTCAACTTTGACCGACCAAGCGAAGGATTCCAAAATTGGTTCAAAAATTAGTAATACCGAGCACAAGGGTTGGAAAATCTTAGCATTCGAGTGCAACTTACACGTAACTTTTCATCCCCTCAGCGAGGAAATGACTAAATGCAAAATAAAACATTTACATAAATACTTTTATTTCAGTTTAGGTACATATTTATCATACAACATTATGATAGGTAAGTATTACAGAAAAATATTCATATTATTTATAAGTTATAACAAATAATACTTTAGTAGGTACTTAAGAAAAATTTAAAGTAACGTTGCGTTACTTATGGAATCACTTCATTTTCGTTTTTTTTTTACTTGTTATAGTTTCTTAATTATAACAATTAAGACGTCTAAACAACATGGCGCGCGCAAAGAAATTAAAAACATAGGTAAATACAACAAGGAGGCTCAGAGACTGAGTTTTTGACCAATTTAAAAAAGTTGTATGATACATACGGCACCATGGAGATGGAAGTAAATAGGTTTAATGATTTTGAAATCACATACCTAGTGCACGCGATGTTCTAAATTCAAATTTACTTTAACCTCAAGCGGGTAAAAACGGCTTTTGCGTTCAGATATCGAATAGCAAAAATACCATTTCCGAGGTGGGGGGATGAAAAATATAATATTCGGCCTACCCTACTATTAATGGCAAATGAAACATAATAGAAAATGCTCACTGTCGGAACAAGATTTAGCGAAGGAAACTCCACTCGAAACGTCGGAAATCAAAGTAAGTGTTTTTACTAACTAAAACAACCGTCTGTGCCCTAAATAGTTGCGTACAAATCGCAAGTTTGAAAGACTTCGTTCCTTCGCTTGTTTATAGTTACAGAACAAACTTCTGGCAAACGTTTTTCGTTTAAAATTTTGTTTATATTTAATTAAATTTTTCTTGCTTGAAACTTTTTGAAATGTAGCCCGGAACATAAAAACCAACTAATTTTAATTACCTACTTTGTTTCTGTGGTATACAATAAGGTATTAATCCATCTGAACGGTTTCTATGTTGAGCTGCAGCGCGACGGTGCCATGGTTCAAATCTATCTAATTGCATAAGAGCCAGGACAGGAAGTTCTTTGTTGTAGCACATTATTTGAAGGCATTATAAAAGTTATTTTTGATTGTTACAGATCATAACAGTTCATAGAGACTGTTCTCAGGTGTCAAATATATAGAACTATCAAAATGACCGATATCCCCATATAATTTTCTCACCGAAGTATTCATATTGTTAATATCCGATTGTCTAGAAACGTTATGTAAATATTCCATTTAAATATTATGGCTCTGACAATAGGTTGGTTCCTTTGATAGACGGAAGCGTTGTTTGAATCCGGTGACATTTGTAAGCGGAGTCGCGGCGGCGTGTCGCAGTTGCGGTGTCGTGCCGGTGGCACCGGGGCTTAATCCGATAGCCGAGTGATCGACAATATCTTACTTATATCTCGCAGTCACACTCGCCTTTATCGGGGAGAGATAGGATGATCTCGATAAAATTGAAGGCTTCCGATGTTCTTTCGTATTTTAATAGTGAAACTCTTCAGTAACAGTGCGGTCAATATGAAAGGTAAGTTTCTGAATATATTTTTGTATTCAATTTTTTATTTGGCCCTTATGTTTTAATATGAGAGCTTTTCATAATAAGTGCGTGTAGTACGAATAGCAAGGTTAGCCAAATTCAATAATAAATACATATTTTACTTTAATTAAATAGTTTTCAAAATTTAAAAAATTAGACCTTTTTTTAATAATTTTGAAAATTACTTCCCTACCGGTTTTTTAAGTTTACGGATACACTTCGCTTTTATTTTACACTAGCAGCGCCCCGCGGTTTCACCCGCGTTGTACCCGTTCCCGCGGGATTTCACGATAAAAAGTAGCCTATGTCATTTCTCAGGCTCGGTTCTTTAGTTTTGGCGTGAAAGCGTAACAGACAGATAGACAGATAGAGTTGCTTTCGCATTCATAATATTAGTTAGGATTGTTATCTGACGTTTCGGCTCCTTTACAAGAACCGTGGTCACAGAAGACTGAGGTTTTAAATAACATTTTATTTTGTGATTTAAAATTAAAATACAAATACAAAATTTAAACTTTTATTGCCATAAAAAGCCTAGTTAATACATAAAAGCTTATACCTACTACTTATTATTTACACCTTTTTATATTATTTAATTAATGTATTCTTCTTATTATTTTTTCTTAGACACTATGAATAATGATTTAATTATTGTATTATTATTATTTATAAATAAATATAACGCTCATCCCGAGTTGAACCAATATTATTTTTAAACATCTGAAAATAATATAACATTTGTTGTCGAAGATTTCAATCCTTGTTTTGTTTTCGTTACGTGATGCAAATCTGAGGTGCGGGTGGCCATGTTTACATTGGGCTTAATGATTTGAACAACATTAGGGTTGTTTTATTGAAAATGTTATTCCATCTGCAAAAATGTATTGAATGAAAGGTTTAGTGACTAATTTCAATAAAATGAAATATAATTCAGGAAGCCAGGATCCTTATTAGCGTCCTACATAGGATTCTGACTAAAGCTACTGCCTACTCAGAGACTTCGTTAAATCGACACTTAGATAAGTGTCAAATAGGTAGTTATTTGACGTAATTATTCATACATTACATGTCAAAATCTCTTGCACAAAAACTCTTAAATCTTTTTAGCGCTTAAATATATTTCGAAAACAAATGACGATGACGTTCGTTTTAAATTGTGTTCTATTTGGTGGAAAGTAAAATACAATTTTGAACGAACAGCTTTTGTTTCTTAATCATATTTAAGGACTAAATAGATTTAAGAGTTTTTGTAAAATCCGCCCTAAATATCTATTAAGGAATCATTTGACATCTCTGGGTACGGCCCTAGCATCCTTATAAGAAAAACCATGAGGATGATTGAATTTTGAAAAGGAATACTTAAATACTTAGAACTTTATTATGTAAGTTCGACTTGGACAGTAGCAAACCCCGATGTCGGAGTTTTTAGACCGCCTAAAGCCTCGGTGGTCTAGTGGTATGTGCGCTCGCCTGCCAAGACTGAGGTCCCGAGTTCAATTCCCGGGTCGAGCGAAAAACAAGTTTCCTTTTCAAACATGGCTCGAGTTTGAGATCGCCAACCGTCATTTGGCAAGCGTGGTGATTATGCCTAATCCTCCTCACTGTACTGATAACTTCAGTGAGAAGAGAGGCCTTTGCCCAGCAGTGGGACATTACTGGCTAATACTTACTTACTTACTTTTAAAGGCCTCCGACATTATATCTAACGATTGAAACAACCGGGACCCTAATTTTACGTGCCCTCGGAAACACGGCAGCGCTCAGATAGAAATGCCACTACCTGTCACCCATTCAAGTAGGGGTCGAGCCGCACGTTGCTTAACAATCTCAATTAACTTACATCGCTTAGTCAGACTACGCCACCGCTGGAACTTTATTCATAAGCATGGTTCGTCTCTCCGATATACCTTTATATTGTGTTTGAGTAACAGCCTCCGTGGTCTTGTGGTTTGAGCACCCGGCTCACGATCCGAAGGTTCCAGGTTCGATTGCCGGTGGGGATATCTCACAAAAATCACTTTGTGAGACTGTCCTCAGTTTGGTTAGGGCATTGCAGGCTGAATCACCTGATTGCCCGAAAAGTAAGATGATTCCGTGCTTCGAAGGGCACGTTAAGCCGTCGGTCCCGGTTACTTTCTACGGATAGTAGCCGTTACATGAGCCCCGTCAGAGGCCTTTGGCGGCTCTATAACTCTGACACCAGGATTGGTCAGGTTGACCATCCAATCGATGAAGAAGATTGTGTTTGAGTTATATAATAGAGCATTTATTTGAAAGGCGGTATAAGTATAATTTAATCTAATCATTTTAGCCCAGTAGTGGGAGATACTCGTAACAAGCTAATAATACTAACCATCAACTGCAATTTAGAAAAGTAAATCATTACATAGTATAAAACAAAGTCGCTTTTCGCTGTCTGTCTGTCTGTCGGTCCCTATGTATGGATTTAGATGCGGTTTTTTTATGTATAAAAATTACCACGGGAACGGGAACAACGCGGGTAAAACCGTGGGGCGCTGCTTGATTTTATAATAAAGTGCTTGTTAATAAGTTATGTAAACATAACTTTTGCTTACACTAAAATATATTTATAATTTACCAAGTAATGAGCTTATATGTACATACTTGTACAATGTAACTACATAACTTAACATGATGATACATAAGCCATGGCTTCTATGTACAGAGTAGCTAGTCCATTATTAGAGCAAATTATTAACTGTAACATACTTCAGACACATACAACATTACACTTTAATTAGGTAACTTCATACAAGTACTTACCGTGTATTTAGTTCAGGAAATTGGTTACGAAATATAAATTAAGCAGTAGGTACAGTAGCCAGAAGAAGTTTCGTGATTGCTTTACAATGTTCTATAACAAATGATCATTCGGGACTCGGAACCATAATTTGTAACTTTAAATCGATGCGATGGAGTTTTAATTTCTGTTCGGGGAATTTACGTAACACCAGAATTTGGTTACGAAACACTTTATCATAACAATTTTCAATTCGTACTGCCGGAGATATCATCTGATAAGATCAAGGTTGCAATACTTATGATTATTGTAGATAATATTCCGTTGTTAAACTTTACCTTAATATAAAAAAAGTATTAGCCTGTAATATCCCACTGCTGGGCAAAGGCCTCTCATCTCACTGAAGATATCAGTACATGAGGAGGATTAGGCGTAATCACCACGCTTGCCTAATGCGGGTTGGTGATCTCAAACTCGAGCCATATTTGAAAAGTAGGAAACATGTTTTTCGCTCGACCTGGGAATTGAACTCAGTCTTGGCAGGCGGGTGCACATACCACTGGACCACCGAGGCGTAATATATTTTTGGGAAAGATCTCTCAAAGAATTGTTTATGTAACAAAGTGTTTTCATATCTCAAATCTGTACTTATATTAATTTTGTTTGGAAAGTAATGAGTCTACCAACAATGAACAACCTACATTTTAAAACAAAACATTTCTCGCCCTTTTTTGAGATATAAAGCCGTGTTTCCAAGTAATTTTAAACTCAATTTTGTTAAAGACATTCGTTGTATACTCGTGGACACACTGACAGGACCACGCGGTTTTACCTGAATTGTACACATTCTTATGAGAATTTAGGATTTAAAAGTATCTTTCTATGAATATAACTTTCATAAGCAAAATATTTGTTTATGGTTTGACTGGCAATATAAGATAAGGGCGTCCAAACAGACAAAAAAAATCCACAGCTTTAGATAGCTTAAAGATCCAAAACTTAAAACTTCAAAACCAGCTTAGTTATTAACGTACACGAACTTACTTTTAGATTTAGCTAAATGGAAACTTTTTGCTGTCCAGTTCATTATACTTATCCCCACCTATTTGTTCCAGCTGCCCTGTGGTTACTAGCCATCGCGGGGGCTTTGGCCAACGCCTCCGCTTTCTCAATCGTGAGACAGAACCCGGAGACGCTATGCGCTGGTCAGGAGAACTTCCTGCGCATCGCAGCCGTGCACGATTGTACGCAGTACTTCCAGTGCTACTCGGGCATATCCTACTTGATGATGTGCCCTCCAGCCACTTGGTTCAATGAGTTGGAACAGGTACTTTAATCTTTAAGTTTTATAAAATTTAGATACTATACTGAAATGCATCCGTTTCAAAAATATTATAAATTGCCTATTGGCAACCATGTACAAAATTAACTATTCCTTAAATCATTTACGTTTAAAACACCTATGAAACACAAACATTTTATTGTATACACAGTGATTTTAGTCTATCACTTGCTAGACGACACCCGATGGAAACAAGACGGTATAATGGTAGCGAATATACACAACTTTATCAGTCCTTACATTGGTTTCATATTAACGAGATCGAGCGAAGTATTTTTCGATTTTATTTGTTAATTTGAAGTTTAGATCATTGTCCCGCACAATACAAATGTTGTGAAAACAATACCCTCTTCAATGAGCTGGTATCCTCAATGACATGCAGACTTTCATATATGGCACTACAATATAACTGACTTTACTACTACTACTAAATTTTACTGGTCATATCTTGCCAATCTCAGCTAAAACAAATTCCAACATCGTAAAGCGTACCTTTAAAAAAGTAATTATTGTTCACAGGTCTGTGACCGTTTAAATCCACCAGAGGGTTGTCACATCATCCCCCACCCTGAGCCAGAGCCAAAGCCAGAATCCGAGGAAGTTGAAGGCTCGGGAGACGACTGGCTAGAACAAACTCTCGAGAGGTTCGGCAAGGTATATAGGCAAGAAGAATTAGAGGCGGAAGAAGAAGAAGAAGAGACTAAAAGGCTAATCAAAGAAGAGATCGCCTATAATGGAAGGTTCAGACAAGAAGATGAGGATGTTAGTGAGGAAGAAAATAGAATAAAGAGACCAACCAAGCAAGAGGAAGAACTAAGTGAAGAGGTTCAGAAAAAGTATAGACGAAATGTGAGACAAGATGAAGAAGGCGATGCAAAGGTTGAAGAAGAAAGCAGACTGAAGAGATCTCCAAGACAAGAAGATGAAGTTGGAGAGGAAGTTATAGAGGAAGAGAGCAGACGAAAGATATCTCTCCGACAGGAGGATGAAGAGGAAGAAGTTGAGGAAGAGAGCAGACGTAAGAGACCACTCAGACAAGAAGATGAAGAAGAAGAAGTTGAGGAAGAGAGCAGACGTAAGAGATCACTCAGACAAGAAGATGAAGAAGAAGTAGAGGAAGAAAGCAGACGTAAGAGATCACACAAACAAGAAGATGAAGAAGAAGAAGTAGAGGAAGAGAGTAGACGTAAGAGATCACTCAGACAGGAGCATGAAGAAGAAGAAGTTGAGGAAGAGAGCAGACGTAAGAGATCACTCAGACAAGAAGATGAAGAAGAGGAAGTAGAGGAAGAAAGCAGACGTAAGAGATCACAGAGACAGGAGGATGAAGAGGAAGATGAGGAAGAGAGCAGACGTAAGAGATCACTCAGACAGGAGGATGAAGAGGAATATGAGGAAGAGAGCAGACGTAAGAGATCACTCAGACAGGAGGATGAAGAGGGAGAAGTTGAGGAAGAGAGCAGACGTAAGAGATCACTCAGACAGGATGATGAAGAGGGAGAAGTTGAGGAAGAGAGCAGTCGTAAGAGATCACTCAGACAGGAGGATGAAGAGGGAGAAGTTGAGGAAGAGAGCAGACGTAAGAGATCACTCAGACAGGAGGATGAAGAGGAAGATGAGGAAGAAAGCAGACGTAAGAGATCACTCAGACAGGAGGATGAAGAGGGAGAAGTTGAGGAAGAGAGCAGACGTAAGAGATCACTCAGACAGGATGATGAAGAGGGAGAAGTTGAGGAAGAGAGCAGACGTAAGAGATCACTCAGACAGGAGGATGAAGAGGGAGAAGTTGAGGAAGAGAGCAGACGTAAGAGATCACTCAGACAGGAGGATGAAGAGGAAGATGAGGAAGAAAGCAGACGTAAGAGATTACTCAGACAGGAGGATGAAGAGGGAGAAGTTGAGGAAGAGAGCAGACGTAAGAGATCACTCAGACAGGATGATGAAGAGGGAGAAGTTGAGGAAGAGAGCAGACGTAAGAGATCACTCAGACAGGAGGATGAAGAGGGAGAAGTTGAGGAAGAGAGCAGACGTAAGAGATCACACAGACAGGGGGATGAAGAGGGAGAAGTTGAGGAAGAGAGCAGACGTAAGAGATCACTCAGTCAGGAGGATGAAGAGGGAGAAGTTGAGGAAGAGAGCAGACGTAAGAGATCACTCAGACAGGAGGATGAAGAGGGAGAAGATGAGGAAGAGAGCAGACGTAAGAGATCACTCAGACAGGATGATGAAGAGGGAGAAGTTGAGGAAGAGAGCAGACGTAAGAGATCACTCAGACAGGGGGATGAAGAGGAAGAAGTTGAGGAAGAGAGCAGACGTAAGAGATCACTCAGACAATATGATGAAGAGGCAGAAGTTGAGGAAGAGAGCAGACGTAAGAGATCACTCAGACAGGAGGATGAAGAGGGAGAAGTTGTGGAAGAGAGCAGACTTAAGAGATCACTCAGACAGGGGGATGAAGCATTGAAGCAAGGAGAGGATGATGAGGAAGAAATAGAAGATACAAATCTTAGTAAACGATCTGCTAGGCAAGAAGAAGAAGACGGAGAAGAAGTTGAAGAAGATGATGAGGACAGATTGAAGAGATCACTCAAACGCACCATCAAGGATAAGAGTTTCACACGAAAAAACCGTAGTGGCAAGTTTTTGAGCAGAAAAAAACATTCAGAAGAAATTAAATGGCACAAAAAAGGAGAAGTTGATGTTGCTGAGGAACCAAAAACACTAAAACCAACAGGCAGAGGCATTAAATTTGCAAAAAAAGTTTTTGTTCCTGTCGCTGATGTTAACGATGATGAAGAAGATTACGACGACAACCGCGAGAAGAAAGGGAAACAAGAAGAAGAAGATGATGACGAAGAAGATAACACGGCGAACAGATCACGTGACGATGACGACGACGACGATGACGAGGAAAAGAGGCACAAGAAGAAATGTCACAGAAATGACGAGGATGAAGAAGAAGATGAGGAAGACAAGAAGAAGAAGGACGACGAAGAAGAAGATGAAGAAAGGAAACGGAAGAAGAGGTCTGTGAGACACGAGGAAACCAACGAAATTGATGATGACGAAGATCCTCTTGACCATGAGGGTCATGATGGTCATGACCACGGCAACGATGAAGAACATGACCATTATCACGATCATGAACATGATCACCACCGTCACGATGACAATGACCACGACAGTGTTGACGAACATGACCATGACCATCACCACAATCATGATCACAACCACAGCGATGACCATGACGATGGCTATGAGCACGACAATGAAGAAGAATACGACCACGACCATGGCCTCGATGACGACCATCATGACCACGGCCGTAAACATGACCACAGCCACGAACACGAGCACGGCCACAGATACCACGGTGACGACCACCACGTCCATCACAACCACGAGGAAGGGGACTCCAGTGAAGACGACGACTCCGGATTCAAAGCGAGGTTCTTCAGAGGTCTCAAGAAACTTTTCGCATAAGTACTTTAACGACTCCAAGTCCCCTTAAATAGTAAAACCTTGTAGATATTTTAGAACAAATTAATTTCTTAGATTTATGTATTACTTTGTAAGAAAGTGGTCGCTTTGTGCAATTTTGTAAATAGTAATTAATTAAAAAGTTGATCCAGTATAGCTTGTTTTATTTAGTTACTCCCTTTAAGGTGGAAAATGAGAATTGCCTCAAATACTAACAAAACCTTTAAACGTCCAAAATTGTTTCTGAAGTGGCGACAGCATGGTGGGTTTGAGTAAACGGAGAAGAGAGAGAATATGTTCGGAGAGAGTCACAAACGGGGTTAGTGAAGACACCGTGAGTTCGTTCTGCGTTCGGCCTCTACATGTAACGGACTCCGGGAGCACGGACAACTCCCGTGAAGGCTCTCTCTCGCCTATACAGCGCGAGCCCACTCGTGCGCCACCCCCACCTCAACAACCACAACAGCAACTCTCTGCGCGCGCGCTCCGCGCGGCGGCGCGCGAGGCGCGATCCGCGGCGGCCGGCAGTGCGGGGAGAGACGCTGTCGCGAGCGCTTCACCCACCTCCTGATGAAGGCCACCGTATGTGGCCGAAACGTGTCGAGGAACTCTCGACAGTAGTATCCGTCGTACGTAAGTTCCCGTTTAAATAAATAAAAACGGAGAAGAGTCGTTCGATGTTATTCAGTGAGGTATGTCAGATGAATATAAACAGTGGCCTTACCGTCGCGGTCGGTACTGATAGTTAAGCTAAAGTTAAGCACATAAAGACGCGTATTAAGACTCAGGGGCGCTCGTGAAGTAAAAATCGAATACCGAAAATTCCATTCTTAGCTGCAACAACCATTGCTTAGCATTCAATATCGACGGTCACCCATCCTAGTCTCGACCGTGACTACCGTTGCTTAACACTCAATATCGATGGTCACCCATCCTAGTCTTGACCGGGACTACCGTTGCTTAACACTCAATATCGATGGTCACCCATCCTAGTCTTGACCGTGACTACCGTTGCTTAACACTCAATATCGATGGTCACCCATCCTGATCTTGACCGTGACTACCGTTGCTTAACATTCAGTATCGACAGTCACCCATCGTAGTCATGATCGAGACTACCGTTGCTTAACATTGAATATCGACAGTCACCCATCGTAGTCATGATCGAGACTACCGTTGCTTAACATTCAATATCGACGGTCACCCATCGTAGTCATGATCGAGACTACCGTTGCTTAACATTCAATATCGACGGTCACCCATCCTGGTCTTGACCGTGACTACCGTTGCTTAACATTCAATATCGATGGTCACCCATCATTGAGAACTTGCAGTGTTGGCACTTGATTGTGGTTTCAGCTTGTTGATGATGGGATCCTAAGAAAGTGGTAACTTCCAGTCTGATTTGAAATCGGTTTTTCGTTAGGAAAAGGTACTTATGTATAATCTGAAGAAATCTAATATGTATAACCTGAAGATATCTAATTTTGATTCCATATTCTCATGGGAACCGGTACGCTGCGGGGAACAGCTACTGTTCCATAATGATAGCAGATGGCTCCGTGGCCTCCGTGGTCTTGTAGTTTGAGCGCCCGGCTCACGACCCGGAGGTTCCGGGTTCGATGCCCGGTGGGGATATCTCACAAAAATCTCTTTGTGAGACTTTCCTCAGTTTGGTTAGGTTAGGGCATTGCAGGCTGAAATAACCTGATTGCTCGAAAAGTAAGATGATTTCCGTGTTTCGGAGGGCACGTTAAGCCGTCGGTCCCGGTTACTTTCTACGGATAGTAGTCGTTACTTAAGCCATATCAGAGGCCTTTGGCGGCTCAATAACTCTGACACCAGGATTGGTCAGGTTGACCATCCACTCGATGAAGAAGGAGCAGATGGCTTGTGAATACATTTGCCTGTGCTAACTGCATGTTAACTGACAAAGCTCGTCTCGTGAATAATAGGGTCCGTAACCAAAATAAAGCCTATTCTAATAATAACGCGTGTTAGGACTAGGGTTGACAAAAACAAAATAAATGTAATTTTTAGCAATTTATTACATCATTATCATACAAAATAAATCTCAAATACAATAATAATTATAGTTATAGTAACACAACCAAAGCAAATTATTACACATTGAATTTGAGAAGTTTAATTTAATGTCACGAAGCCTTCGATAGGATCGGCCATAAATGCACTCTAAGACATAAACAATAAAGGTTATTTCCGCATGTAGTTGTTAAAATGACTGGTAATTTGTTAGAAATTATTCTACTCATTGGCAGTTCCGTTCGTAGAATACTGGCAACATTTGGAAGGGCGCATCACTTTTGACGGCTCCAAGCGTTATTAATTAAGCTAAGTATAAAAAATAAACATCTACCACATTAAAATTCCATCGATACGAAAATTAAAACAAATTTGACATAGCACCATGTCAACGGGTTGCTAGTTTACAAAAACTTACAACTGCTACAATTAGTCAATCTTTTAGTATTTGGCAACACAAAATATCAATATAATGATTGTCAAAAAACATTGGTAAATTGTTAAGACACTGGCTCACAGTGAAGCTAAGCGAAAATATACTATATTCTTATGATTATAAAACTATTTATGGTCCTTCTACCGCACAGTAAAAAATGTAGCAATGAGTAGATATGTGATGTGACGTTATATTATGATGTGACGTGTCGTACAGCGATGGATCGTACCCACATACAAATTTCAATGGAAAATATCACACGAGTTTAAAATTTAAAATAATTCTGATACAATTTCATCGCTGTAGAACCGAACCTACCACTAAAGCGTATTATAATTGCTGTATATCCTAACATCGTAACAAATATCCGTAGCTTTGACCAGATGCATGTTTCTACGTAAACGATACACTTCGCGTTATAAAATCGAAAATACATAAAAAATATCGATCGTGAATCGATTTTATAACGATAGTTACATTTAAAAATATCACCATTAACATTCATCGAGTAAGATATCCAATTATATAAAAAAAGAATACTAAATTTACAAGAAGTTAAGATTAAAAATAAATAAGACAAATTATATTAGTAATGTAATAAGCTAGAGAGTAAAAAATATTAAATTAAAATATATTTTATATACAAAACAAATTTTGGATACAAACTCGATAAACTATCTTCATAACAATTCCACATTTCCAAATCCAACGTTTCAAAATCAGCCAACCAGAGGACGTGTCAGACAGAGAGAGAGCGTCACCAGCTGTCTTCCAGTCACACGCTGCGTGCGACAAGGACAGCACTATGCGACGTGTGTTAGTCCAGCAACACTTCTACATTTTGTCTGACGCATCCTAACGTGCAGTTATATGAAAATATCACGCGAATATTATAAATACAGTTGTTTATATAAAACCGTATCGACTATAGAAAAAAATTTAAAGCGTGCCCTTAACGTTATCGTATCAAATCCGTTACAGTAAAAAAGTACGAAACAGCTGCTTTTGTAAAAAACTATAACTATGTGAGACAAATATGTCGAATTCATTTCTTAGATGTCTTAATAATGTGGTTTACATCGTATTATTTGATAAAACCAGTATATTTAGAGACGCGATTCTACAATGGGTCCTTTAACACTGGTGTGTAGTTTGGTTGTTATTGTGAACCGTATTACAATGAGCCTCAGATCCACTAAAGTTGGTGGTTATGGGTTGTTAGAAGAGGCCTACGTCTTTTTTCATGTTGGTTTGCTTCCAAGCTGGTAAACCTGTGAAATCTTCTTTGGTCATACCGAACGCCTCCTGAAAACAGAGACGATGTCACGTTAATTTATTGAATAATGTCATACGATTCAATTTTCTCCTATCTCATCACAGTACACAGTACAGTATGGGGCCTCTCGCTCTCTTACATAAATCAGAACATATTTTTTAAACTCACACAATTTGCACTCATTATACTCAATGAAACGGGTCTGTATCGCGTTAGATAATACAACACTATTTAAAGCGAACGTCATTTGTTTGTTAAACATATTTAGCCGCTAAATAAACTTAAGAATGTTTGTGCAATTCACCCTTAGTTTAATAAATTTTAATAAGAACAGTAAAACATATTTAACTAAATACACCAGTCCAAATAGTTAAATTAAAAGCCTGTATGTACAAAAGGTAATTAAATGAAAACAAAAATGCTTGCTTAATCCGTGTCTGTCTCAACTCATATTAATAAACACTCTGTAACTAAAATACTGTTATAAAGTGTTTTGTCTCTTTTGCTCTTCGGAAAATTGCGTATGTTAGAAAGTGACAATCCATTTAACAGCTAAAATGTTCGTAATACGCGTTAATTAATATGGCCCTTAGAGCTTAGTTTGGGTCTAAATAACCTTATATGAATTAGTCCTGTCTAACACACACCGCCAGAGCCGCCACATGATACCGGAGACATTACCATGAAGTCAGGTGAAGAGAGATGCCTCTCGAGGTGGTGCGGGTCCACGTGGTCGGGCAGCGGGCGGCGCTGCAGCGCGGCCAGCGGCAGCACGGCGGCCGCGCTGCTCAGCCGCGACAGCTCGCATGCGCCCGACAACACCTCGCCCGCTTTGAACCCGTGCTGCAATGTACAGTGCCCGTTACCAGTGCGATAAGCTTGTACAGGTTTAAGCGGGGTTGTTGGGATCTTAGACTATGTTTGTACAGTTTTAAGCGGTTTTGGGATCTTAGGCTAAGTTTGTACATGTTTAAGCGTTTATAAACTAGACCGCGAACGGTACAACTCATAGACCATCCAATACATCAATTTTTACAAACGTTACACGTCAAAAATGACTCATTAACTTCTTTGAAGGAATAATTACTAACTCTGTGTGCGGTAGGAAGTTTTTACACATTTAAGCGGACATATTGATGTAGGATCTTGAACTAAGTTTGTACAGGTTTCAGCATATATTTGTGATTACCTAAGACATAGCTTGTATAATACAATTGTGGGATCGAGCTTAGATTAAACCATGGAGTCACTACACGACTCAATCATGATGGTTTTATACAATAATGACATAACAGATGACACAATTTTGGGAAAGCAATTATCTGCTTAGCCAATTATAGACCAATATCACTACACTTAGTTTCAATTTAATATATGTATTACTCAAAACATATGGAAAAAGTACCAATAAATATAAAAAAAAAAAATCTAAACATTGTCATATGTCAACCGTATCCATTGAACAAACTCAATTTTAATTTTAAATACCTTAATAATACCTTATTTATACCCATAACCTTTGCAGTATATTTACAAATTGATTCAACTAAATCTAATAAAGTTCAGGCACCAACTTAATTTACTTAAATCTATAGAGAAAATGTATACATCCATCCCATATTGAGTCCACTGCATTACGAATCTACATTTAGTGACACTTAATTCTTTCATTAATGTCAAACTTTAATCGAAGTGTCACGGTAGACGTATTTCAATTAAAAATGTGTAATTTTTTGCTTAGAACTAACAAACCAGTATCCAATCCATCTCTCAATTTAAATCAATTTACAATTAGGTTGATTTTAAAACCTCCTTGCAGTATCAATAAGTTTTTATGTCGACTTTAAAACCTCCTTGTAGAGTTGTATCTGTATTTAAGCTCAATATAACCTAGTCTTTAAAAATATATTTAAGCTCATAACCACAAGCAAGGCATGCCAGCCCTATCATCCCGTACACCTCAATACACCGAGTTCAGAAGGAGACTTACCGCGATGTTGGCCTCGGCGGCCTGGTCGTGCTCGAGCCAGGTGTCGAACAGGTGCGTGAAGGAGCGCGGCTCCAGGCCGGCGGCCGCCACGCGCAGCTCGCGCGCCGCCCCGCGCGCGCAGTACGCCGCGCCCGTGCGCAGCGCCGCCAGCCGCAGCGCCTGCCACCGCCCCGCGAACGCGCCCACGCCTGAGTCACACCGTTTTTTATTATTAGGCAAAAACAATGCAAGGTTTAGTCTGTAGGTGACGATGGTACTTTTATTATCAAGTAAAACAAATGAAGGTCTAGTATGTAACGGCAAAAGCCTCTCATCTCACCGAAAATATCAGTACAGGGAGGAGATTAAAAAAAATAAAGTAGCCTATAATGTCCCACTGCTGGGCAAAGGCCTCTCCTCTCCCCGAAGATAATTACAGTGAGGAGTTTAAGTATCGTGAGAATATTATTACTGTGTATGTGTTATGTTAGCTATTTAAGAGTACTATTTGTAGAACACGAAGTTTCGTCACACTGCAGAAATGTTCCTTTAATTGTTATATTACGGAAGAGTAATGTGAGAGATCTTTGTTCATACGTGAAATGCCAACACTTGTGCAAGAGATCATAGTTATTCACTGCTGATCAGCACAAAGGACCGATGGCGAATACCTATCAAACATATAAAGTAATTGGTAGTAAGTGAGCCGGCTCACCCGTGTTCCTCTCCTTGGGCTCGAGCTCACCGTCCTCTCCGCGCGGCCACCAGCCCTGCCACAGCCACACGTGCGCGCCCGCGTCCACCAGGAACAACGCTGACAACATGTGATACTAGCTTTAATTCAGTTCTAAGGAGATGTTTGTAGGTTTAAGGAAATTTCAATCCATATGCTATTCAATTAAATTCTATTCATTGCTAGTCAAATTCAAATTTATTTATTTGTTATAATATCACAAGCACTTTAAAATAACATGAACTGACTTAAATAAAAAATGTGTAGGGTCAATTCATGTTTGGAAAAAAAACTGATTATGAAAAAGCCTAAATTTTATGAGAAGGCTGTTAAAAATATTCAAGGAACGCTTCATAAAAGTTATTGAATGCTTTCAAAAACTATAAAATTTGTATAGTAAGATCTTCATTAAAAGTCTGTTTATGGATAGGAAATGAAAAGAAATATGGATAGGTAATGTCATGTCACCAACCTGGTTGCGAAGCGGAATACAATTCCTTCTGCTCGAAAGGGAAGGGCGTGACGAGGTGCCGGTGGCGCAGCGGCGACAGCACCTCGTGCGCCTCGAAGTGCCCCCCCAGGTCCGTGAAGTGGAACAGGCGCGCCGCCGCGCCGCCGCGCGCGCCCAGCACCGAGCTGTAGTGCTGCTTGTTGGCCACGCCCAGCGCTTCCAGAACCTCCTTGGGCTCCTCCCCCTCCTTCACTTCGGTAATCTTGATATCGTCCACGTTTTCGAACAGGTAAGTAGATTTCCTCGCGATCAGTTTGTTCGCCAGCTCTATCACGATATTCTTGGTGTGTTTGAGGCTCCGCGCTCCGTGCCAGATGTACAGGCTTCCGGTTTCGGTGTCGGCGAGCAGGAGGGACCCTCGGCTGCGCAGTTGCCGAACCGAACACGGTACTTGTAGCAGATAAGCCTCGTTTGATAGGTTGCCTCGAGTGACGAATAGCTTGTACCGATTTTTGTCAGTGTTCTTCTTGCCTTGGTAGATGACTAGATTGCCTTGGAAGAGGTTCAGGAAAGCGGCCGGTTCATTGCCCTGCGCTACTCGTATTTGCGGGCCCTTTTCCTTGTCTAATTCGACGGTCAACAGAGCCGCAGCGCCTTTTTCGTTGGAAGAAGCGTCGCGCCCTTGCCAGCAGAAATACGCGCACCGTTCCCGCCCAGTAACGTTGTGTTTCGATGGTTTCCCGTTCAGTTCCCTGCCGGACATAGTGATCTGGTACTCCCATCTTATAATATAACTGTCACCGGAGAAGAATTCGCCGATAGCGGAATCGTTTTCGACCTTCTGGTAGTCGTACTCCCGGACCACCCACTTGCAGACGGACATGGTCCTGATGTCGTAGTGGCGCATGTTCTCCTTGTCGTAGTAGTGCGTGCCACGGCCGATGTGCGACCCTTCCAGAATGAGATCCGGCTCCTCGTATTCATTCGACCACATTTCCTCCGCATCGCAAGGCGTAATTTCGACCGAATTAGTCTTAGTCAAGTCTTGGGGCTTCACTTGGATGATTCTCGAGTAGTCGGGCCAGTCGATGAACTTCTCCTTGAAGAGGATAGTTTCCATGTGTTGTGTTATCTTCGAGAGTATCGCCCATTCGGGTCGAGATTTCGATACTTTGGTAGGGGACTCTGTGCTGCTTCTGGCGCCTTGATAAATCGCAGCGTTCAAAGGGTTGATGTGACAGTCTTCATAGTTGTACCCTTCGTCGAACATTTCCTGAGCGAGCTGCGCGGCTCTGCGTCGACTCTCCAGCGGCACATTTTTCCCGTACCAAATGTACATTTCCGATCCGAAATCAAACACTTTCACTTTAGACTGATTGAGCATGGCTATTTTGGGAAGTTGGCCCCAGTACTCTTTGATAGGCACCAATTCGTCATCGATCACATCGTAACACATGTTAGTTTGTACGATGCACGACTCGAATATTTCGTCTTCGTCTGAATGTCCCGTCTCAACGGGTTTGTAGTTTTCAATGTCTTCAGTGACTCCTAAAAGGGACCAGAATTGGTTCCATTGTTTGTCGGAGAAGTTCTTAGTTTGTTCGTCTATCTTGATGACGGCGGCGGAGTTCTTGCAGCCGAGGTCTTTCGTGTTGTGGATGTGCAGCGCGACGTCTGTGCTACGATTTCTACAAACAATAAATGAAGGAGTTTTAGTATTATGATGATTGTGCTGCCTTGAAATACTTACCTTAAATAATACTGTCTTGAAATATAAGACCCTATTGAGTTAGTGGGTTTTACTACATCGATAGATCGACCGCCATCGATGATCGATAGTGGAACTGATAGATCCATCAAGTTATTTGACACATGATAAGAATTGACATTGTCAAAGTAATTCCCAAATCTTATATGCTTTACATTTTTTACTATCAATAATATCCTACTAATATTATAAATACGAAAGTTTGTGAGGATAATAAATAATTATAATATGTATATAAATTTGTTACTCTTTCATACAAAAATTACTGAACTAATTTGGATGAAACTTTACAGCAATGTAGGTTATACATCAGAATGTCAATTGGGATACATTTTATCCCGATAACGGGTTCAACACGAGGCTAGTTTATTGTAAGAATGCTGTTACCTCTCGATGACGTTGGCGTACTGTCCGATGTAGAGGAACACCTGGTCCTGAGTGACGAGCACGAAGCAGTCGCCGCGGTTCACGCTGGAGTGGACCGGCTCCACCAGGCGAGTCTGCAGGCAACGTGTTGACGTTTAGAGACCAAATAAACATAAGTCTTTCACACTAAATAAATAACTGACCTAAGATCGCAGATTGGCGATAATGTCAATGAAAGCTGTGAAATCTGACATATTTTTTTTTTACCTATTTGACATTTTTTTTTTCATAAAACAAAATTAGAAATCACCCATGTTTTTAAGCCCAAAGCAAATCTCAACGAAATTGCTGACTAAAGTCCAGTGAATATAAACAAGAATATGTCCATAAAGTAGATAAAAATAAAAGTTTTCTCCGATTTGGGCTAAAAACCAAGATGGAAATCACCCATTTATATATTACACCCTGAGCACATCTCCACAAAACTTCCAACCCAAGTTCCTAAGTCAACTACAACTGCACCTCACCTGCACTTTCCTCCGTCCCTTTACATGCAGTAACATGACGGGCTTGACGCCCTGTGACGTCACGGGCGCGGCGGCGGCGCTGCGTAATGCCACGTTCGAGAAGTCTTCCTTGCTTGCGAGGGCTGCTAGCGCTTCCGCCGCTAAACCGCAGTTGGCGGTTGCTGTGTAGGAGATAGTGTTGGAATTAGTATAAAACAAAGTTGAGAAAAAAAATTGCCAAATTCTTTCCGAGGTTTTGTTCAAACGAGGAGACGCCATTTAGCCCAGTTTTTCACAGCTTATTTATTTAGCTTTGGCGAAATTACACTATAGAGTTTGGATCACGGCCCCTTAAGATTAAAATGGGTCTTTGTAAGTTGGCGATAGAAACTTGGAAATCGCATTTCTCTCGCAACACATAGGATTCATGACATCTGCGTGACGGTCTAATGCAAACAGATTTTTAAATCAACGAATACAATTTAACGATTTTGAAAATTTAAAGCCATTGTTAATCAATTTTAAAAAAGTAGTTCTTATGAAAAGTAGTCAGAAGTTTCCTTACTTTTCCAGCGAATCCTCACCTTAATAATTTTAAAAATTGACCATATGAAACTGATTAAAAACATGCTAGTTAATATGAAAGTTAGTTAGAAGTTTGGCGTGAGTCTCGCTATCGCTTCGAGCGGATGCTGACCTTTCTCCTTGACGAGGAGTTCCCGCAGCGCGGAGGGCGGCGCGCGGTACTCCTCGCGGATGTCGGTGCGCGCGGCGAGCGCCTTCAGCGGGTTGCGCGACGCCGCGTGCCGCCGCTCGCGCTTGGCGCGCCGCGCCCACTCGCTCGCCAGCCTGTTGTACCACATAGTAACTTAAGCAACGTGCAGCTCAACCCCTATTTGGATGGGTAGCATTTCTATCTCACCGCCAAGGAAGGTATGTTAAACTGTCAGACGCGGTTGTTTGCCCCGATTTTGAAGAAGGTCTCCGAGACATTTTCTACAGTTACACTTACAAGCCTCAAGAAGTTATATATGAAGATGACAAGATACACTTCCTTTCTTATCAATCTCGCAGATGTGTCTAACAAACTAACTTGACATACGTCAATACATTTTTGACACATGGTTTAAAAAATCCAGTCAATTACAAATTGCACTCCATTACAACTATAGACCATTCAAACGAAGAAAGCTTCAATGACAATCTAGCCACCAATACTGTTTGACTCACATCTGCCTGGAGCCGCTGTCGATGGCGTCCAGGTCGACATCCAGGCCGTCTCCCTTGTCCCTGTTCTGCAGCGGCGCGAAGAACGCCTGGAACGTCTCGTCGTCGGCGCGCGGCACCTGCACCGGGACTCCGCTGCGCTCCAGACCGGGGGAGGTGTCGTCTTCTGGGGAAAAGCGGAGAAAATTAAAAAAAAGTCATGGTTAATCTACTGTATGATCGTTTTGTCATTGTATTATGTCATCGATTGTTAAGGTAAGTTTCGATAAAATAAAAAAACAACGGATTGCACTCCGGGAGTGCAGGCAGAAGTGAAAACTTGAATATTAACGTCAAAACGGCTTACGGATTTTCGATCAGGTCACGTGTCACCTGACGCGAGTTTAATTTTTTTTACTATAAATTAGATATTACATATTACATTAGATATACATAAAAGAAAGACTTACTCTCATCAGCCCTACTAATGTTCTCGCTGACGGAATGACTTCGTTTGAACGACTCGCGATCGATTCGAGGCGGGTTGGGTTTGGTCTCAAGAGCCGCCGCGCTGACGACCGCGCACGACGCGGAGCGGAGCGGGCCCGGCGCGAAACCGTTGGTAGGGGACACCTGTTTACGAGATCTGGAAACACGAATGTATTATTGTATTAACAAGTTAGCTAATATGTTATATTTTTTAGTATATTGGCCTGTAATACAATAACAATAAAAGTGATCTTACTGAAGATATTAGTACATTATTAGCCTGTAATATCTCACTGTTGGGCAAATGCCTCTCATCTCACCGAGGAATCATTAAAGTGAGGAAGATAAGGCGTAATCACAGCGCTTTTCTACTGCGAGTTGGTGACCTCAAATTCGAATAATAAAATATATAAGTATTGGGATATTATTTAAAAAAACATCTCATCTCACAATCATCAAACATTTTTGTAGAATGACTAAAAATATATCTCTAAGCTGTGATATATAACACAAGCCTTTTCCATGATCTAATTACTTGGCTATGTAAATCAATTATGAATTTCCT
This sequence comes from Cyclophora albipunctata, assembly GCA_963082685.1. Taxonomy (NCBI): domain Eukaryota; kingdom Metazoa; phylum Arthropoda; class Insecta; order Lepidoptera; family Geometridae; genus Cyclophora; species Cyclophora albipunctata. Next base: position 7,881,755 of record OY720123.1, read on the forward strand.
ATTCCGAGTAATCGACTCCGTATCGGTGACCATAATAATACAAAAACCTTGCGCAGGCGCAGTACGGAATTCACGAGGTCACCAATGTGCAGCGCATATTAATTTGAATATCTCAGAAGAGATAACATTAATTTATAGGTGATGCATTATTCAATGTTACGTTATTAAGAAAACAATCTTTGTATATAAACTACAAAAAGTACAATAAGCTCATTTTCAAAAATGTTTGAAAGGAAATATGCGATAAAATTCAAAAATGCATGTTTATTGAAAAAAAATAAGAGTATTATTATTTTTGTTATTCTTAAGTTGCAATAAACTGAGTATACAAATATGTATGCTTTGATAGCTTAAATATTTGATTCTCTGACATTGACAAAAGCCTTATTGACAAAGACGATATCAATGAGCTTCAAACACTCTTGCTAGTATATATATCCTTTACAAGACAGTACTTCTTGTTTGTGCCAGTCAATGACTGGGTATCTAGTATGGTGCACATGAATCTATATGTGTATTATTATAAAGAAGTAAAGTTTCTAACATTGTTAGTTTGTATGTTTGTTTGTAGCTAATCTCAGAAACTATCAATCGGATTTGAATAATTCTTTTTGTAATAGATAGGCACATTCAACGGGTAGACTAGACTATTTTTCATCCCGAAATTGTCAAGCGAACTGGCACAACGCGGGTGAAACCGCGCAGCAGTGCTAGTAGTAAGATAAATTCACTTTACCTGAATTTGTTAGGTTGTGGCACGCCAGGCGAGTTGACTAGAGGCGTGGCGACGGGCGCGGGCGGCGGCGTGAGCGGCGGCGTCACCACGGGCACCTTGTCGCGCTCCAGCCGACCCGCCACCGTGAACAGCGACGCATCGTTCTGGGGCACGCGTTTGCGCCAACCCTGACGAAAAAGTCAACAATATATCAAGTGTTTACTGCATTGAAAAGCTACGTATGTTTGAACAACGTGAAAACTGAAAATGTTTTCCATAGAAATTGTGACGTGCCATCAGAAATGGAACCTACGCCTGTTAGGTACAATTGCAATATTTTTTATATTGAAATTGTACCCTACATTGTTAATATTTTCATAAATGGTTCAAAAACAATCTTAATTTATATGGTTTAAAAAATAAATGATAATCTGATGTATTTCCCTATTTGAGAGTTACGACACATCAACAGAGTAAGTACAGACAATTCAAACTCATAGTTGTAAAACTTTTCGTTTTACAATCCATTGTAATATTGTGCTTATAACCGTGCCTTTGGTGAGAAACTGGTATATACATAAGTATCTATCTATATTCCCTAACTTTCACAAGTATATTATTATGATGTCTCGTCATAATATTTTTAAAACCGATTTCATGGAGTTCAAATATCACGGTTAAACAAAAATCACCCTTATAATATTACTCAGTGCGATGGCTTAACTATCCGCGTCCTGCGGTTTTACTCGTGTTGTCTAACAGCCTCCGTGGTCTTGTGGTTTGAGCGCCCGGCTCACGATCCGGAGGTTCCGGGTTCGATTCCCGGTGGGGACAACATCTCACAAAAATCTCTTTGTGAGACTGTCCTCAGTTTGGTTAGGGCATTGTCATGAGCATTTGGCGGCTCAATAACTGTGACACCAGGATTGGTCAAGCAAGTTGATCAGATCATCCACTTGATGAAGAATGAAGATTGTGCCCGTTCACTTAGGAATTTCGCGATAATATATAGCCTATAATCTGCCCTTTGAAAACAGCTACCGAATATAACATACAAACAAAATTATAGTATAATTATAACATGTTTTAAAACCTATTTCGTAAAGTTCATTTTTCATACTTAAAAATGGTGTCCATAATGTTATAGACAGACAAAGGGTTCTAGTTTATCATTTAAAATATTAAATAAACAATGTAAATATTTTATGCAAATAAATAAACCGCAACTCCTTTGTGCGTAGGCTGAATCATCGCTTAATGTACAGTTAAGTTAAAAACCTTATATTTCTGAGAAACACCTTGGAAGTAAAGCTGACATTTGGACGTAGCACGAAACACGCATTTGTCGTAACGTACTCGGTTTACATTTATACTAATATTATAAAGAGGTAAAAGTAAAGAGGTAAGGTTACTGTACTGATATCTTCAGTGAGATGAGAGGCCTTTGCCCAACAGTGGGACATTACAGGCTCATACTTTACTTTTTATAAAGAGGTAAAATTTATTTTGCTACCAGTCAGATTTATGTTAGGACTTTTTAGAAAATTAACGCTAAATAAATATCACTAAAATTGGCTAAGATAAATCGCAGATTGTCTAGACACAAAAGTCGTCGCATTGTAGATTTCAGTGGAGTAGAGTGATCAAGTTGCCTGCGAGTTGTCTGGATACAAAAGTCGTCGCAATGTATATTACGTAGAGTAGTGTCCGAATGACCTTAGTACTTTGACATTTCGGATACATGTCGGGAACTGCGTGCATTTTTATATAAATACGTACTTACACTTATGGCTCCCCTTGATCTTTAAACTCTGAGTATTATTAAAATTGTTCCTCTCACCAATACGTAAAAAACAATCGATATGCATATAAAATAACGCATGTTTGTCTTTCGCGTTTATGTGACGGCGGAAGCTTTGTTAATAAAAAAAATATTTATTTTGATATAACCTTCGACAATTTATATAAAGATTATTACATTTTTATTACACATGCATCATCGGACGAAAAGTTATTGATGTTGTTAATTTTATGGCCTAGTAGCAATTAGTGCTTGGTTTCCGGGTTCGTTTCCCGTTTGGGGTCATTTTTGAGTAGGTAAGTAAGTTCGAGTAGGTTAGTGGCTAACCCTGGTCTCGGAGTATGTAGACCGCCCAAAGGCCTCCGACATGGTTTAACGATTGCAACAACAGGGACCGACAATTTAACGTGCCCTCCGAAGCACGGTAGCGCTCAGATAGAAATGCCACTATCGGCCACCCATCCAAGTAGGGGTCGAGCTGCACGTTGCACGTCAAACTACCCCACGAGCGCTTCCACGTATTTTTGAGTAATAAATATAGTTTAGTTACCTGGGCCGCAGTTTCGAGCTTGTTCCGCCTGTCGGCGAGTATGTTTGTTCCCAACTCAGTCTCTTCAATGTGGACCTTCTTCTTGTCCTCAACTGTGCTAAGAGTTTCCTGTAACAAAATGAATACATACATTAATGGTGCTACTGCAGAAGGTTAAGTAACGCTCTGAGGGTGAATTTTCATTGTAGCGGAGCCACTGACTTCTATTATATACACACTGGACTGTCTGTTACCATACAAATGACAGCTAATTTTGTGTGGCAATTTGAAGCGCCCCTGCGAGTGTCCCGAGAACTAATTTTGACGTTCACTGCAAGCAAAAAGTACCCCTATTTGCTTGCAGTGAACGTCAAAATTAATTTTAGTCACAGTCGACATAAGTCATAACTAATTTTAGTTCCATGGACTTTCGTATCTGCCTACAGTGGCCTACAGCGCCAAAATGGCGAAACTCAAATAGGCACATAATTATTCTCAATTCACAAATCACAAGGCATAACGTAAGATTGACAATGTCAATGCGTTGTTTGACAATTTTACCCTCAGTATCTTCTATTTCACTATTTAAGTCTACAATAAATGTTCTTATTAGTCCTTAAATGTAAACTATTACGGTTGATTTTCCTTTTTCTCCGACCAATCTCCATTACCGTGATGCCGAGTTGTTGTCAACATGCATCTAGCAACATTTCAGGCTTGACCAGTTCATGTTGAATTTTTTCGTAGAGCGAAAACAATTAATAACCTTTTTTGCTCAAATAATGTTTATCAAAACTACAGAACTCTAAGCAAATGCTTCTAGCTTGCCTATGCATCAGTATAGTATAGAAGGATAAGGTGATAGCGATGACTACAACAAAGTTCCTAATTCAAATGTCCTACTAATATTATAAATTCGAAAGTTTGTGAGGATGGATGTAGTATGTTTGTTATCAATAATAATAGATATATACTAAAGTTAAGAATACAAATGTAAGCACACCGTGCATAGGTACCAACAGTGTCCTAATTATTGAGGTGGAGGGTTGATACTCTGAGATACAGGATTCCTAGTTCAGATGTCAACCCACCATAATCAAAGATTGAACAAATTTAAAACTACCGTATTTTTTGTATGATTATGGTGAGAAATAAACGATTTATTTATTTATTTTACTCTTTCACAAAAATCTACGAAACGGATTTTAATGAAACTTGACAGTGAGTAACACATGGGTTACATTTTATCCCAAAATTCCCGCGGGAACGAGTACAACACGATTAACGGCTAGTAACCTATGCTTTTGTTGGATTCTATCCTCAAATTCCAAAGTGGAACAGTAAAACCAAAGGGCGTTGTTACTGATAAGCATATCGCATAATGTACTTATTAACTCCCAGGAAGGTTAATGACATTTAAACTTATCTCTCCGGGACTAAGTTTATTACAATATAAATTGATAATAAATTCCTATTTAAGTTTGTTTCATTTCAATGAGTATCATATTGTTTTTCTTAAATGAAAATAATCAGTGACATATTGTAGTGTAGTGTCTTCTGTGACCACGGTTCTTGTAAAGGGGCCGAGACGTCAGATAAAAATCCTACCCTACTAATTATAAACGCGAAAGTTTGTGAGGATGGATGTATGTTTGTTGCTCTTTCACGCATAAACTACTGAACGGATTTCGATGAAACTTTACAGTAATATAGGTAATACATCAGAATTCAATTAAAAATTAGTAGTATTCGCTGAAACGTAAGAAACCAATATTGTAGTACCGTTTGCGATTCAAAATAATAAATATATTGTAGAAAATTATGACAATTAGAATCGGTTACATGTGACAAGATAATACTGATCCACAAGTAGAAGTAACAATGTTTAGCTAGTTGTGATCGTGAGCGATACTTTAAAATAATATAAGCACATCTAGGGAAGTGTTTTGAAGACTAGATGAGAAAAAATGGACATTTGTAAGTTTCTTATAGACCTACTAGCTGCGCCCCGCGGTTTCACCCGCGTTGTACCCGTTCCCGCGGGAATTTCGGGATGAAAAATAGATGTTGGCCGATTCTCAGACCTACTCAATATGCTCACAAAATTTCATGAGAATCGGTCGAGCCGTTTCGGAGGAGTACGCGAACGAACACTGTGACACGAGAATTGTATATATAAGATAATCGGTTGAGCAAATTATGACATATGTCATTATGACATCGTATTATGACATACGATATTTGAGCTATATTGAAAGTATACAATATCAAAGCAAAAAACTCTGAAGCCTAAACTGCATAACCATCAACACTAACACCTTACTTCCTTGCATAACACCGACACACTATAAGGAGGTATCATGTTACCGCACCGCATAACGCATCAGTGGTTTTGTGACACAATATCTAGCATTGGATAATGTGTTTGTTATTGTTATAAGTAATTAGTTATATGCCGTTCCATGCATTTTATCCCGTGGGAATTTGGAGGATAAATCACTACATAGTATAAAACAAAGTCGCTATTATTGTCTGTTTGTTTGTCTGTATGCTTAAATCTTTAAAATTACGCAACGGATTTTGATGCGGTTTTTTGTAATAGGTAGAGTGATCCAAGAGGAAGGTTTTTATGTAAAAAAAATCCCGATATTCCCACGGGAACGGGCACAACGCGGGTAAAACCTCGGGGCGCTGCTAGTTGTTTAATATAAAATTGTGTCAGTCTTCTCTGACTTAATATAACATTCTCTCGTGTATATCATTCGAAACATTAGAGACAAAAAACTCGCAGCTTGACCACTGACCTACTGGAATTTATTTGAACATAACACCAATAATGGATTTTCTTCTAATAATATTTACTCTCTGGGACAACACAAAATGTGCACCAAAAATATTTACTTTTATAAAAAAATATTCCGAGATTAGATCATTTATACAATTACAATATCGATTTTTTTTTAAAACACGGTTTAGCCATGACCAATTACAATGACGAAATACTCAATATACGAGTAAATTGATGACAACTTCAATTAATATTCATATTTAATGAATAAATTACGATAAAAAATATGACAAATAATCGATGTTTTTTTTTATACAGGTAGTTAAACGATAGAGGTTTAATGTTTGGTAACAAAAAATGTATAGGCCTCAGGGTGCGGCTCGATTTGTTTATGTGTGTAATGTGGAGATTTTTTTAAGCATTTTTTACATTAAGCGTGGTAAAGGCATGATACATACATTTGAGAAATCCTGTCAATTTTCAGTAACTAATTAAGTATTAATTTTTTCAGGCTGCTTTTTCTAATTCTAATTTATTTCAGTTATCTTAAGTATCAAAAGTGAAACCACACAATTTCACTAAATAGCCATTAATTTATATTTGGAAACATGTAAAAGGCTTTCAGATCCTATTTAATATCTTGAAACTCTACATTGTTAAAATATCAAAAAATTGTAATGCCAACCTTTCCATTATCAAGAGCATCGTAATCAGGGTCGAACTTCTTGAACACCGGTTTGAGTCCTCCATTACTTGCGTTCTTAGTTTTACTCTTCAACTCGCCAATGAGAGAACCAAAATTAATTCCAGCAGGCACTCCAGCTTGCTTCTGAACCTTTTTCACTAGCAAATGATTGTCTACAGGTTTATTTTCCGATTCATTGATATCTTTTTCATTTGTATCTAATGTCGGTAACTTCTCAGAACTTGGTGTTTCTATATCTTTAACTGATGTCTCATTATTAACAAGACTTTGTTCGCTTATTTTTTCTGCACTATTATGAATGTTATTCAATAAGTTTGTATCGTTAAATAACTTAATTTTATCAGCAATTTCGTCTATAGACTTTTGTAGTTTGATTGCATTATCGCTTATTTTGTTTTCGATTATCAGTGGCTTTAAATCTGGTTCAACAGTTTTGAAATCTTCAATTTTCGGAATATCATTGTCAAGAGATAGATTGTGTATGATAGATTGTATCTTGTCATCGCAAAGAATTGATTTCTCTAGAAATTCATTAAACTTTTCTCTGGGAGGACTTTCTCTTTTCAGTACTTTGTCAATGAGTTTTTCCTTGTTATCTGTGGTATCATTAACACTCTTCAAAGGCTTTAAGAAGTCATCAAAAAGCTCACCATTTTGTTCATCTACATTATTATTTAATGTTATCTTTTTTAAACTCTCTTTTTGGAATACTTCATTGACAGTATCATTGAAATCAACATCTAAATCAACATCGATAGGAGTTGATGGAGATTTATTCTCTTGTTGTACAGCTTTGCTTTTAATCACTTCAGTCACTTTTTTATCATTTTCACTTATCACTGGTTTCACATCTTGTCTCGGAGGCAACAAATACTTCCAAACGAGGAACACAAACAAATACAATCCGGTAATCAATTCGTAAATCATTTTAAACCGCAATCGAGTCACATCACCACTAGAACAGGCACATCCTTGAACAAATCATGATTTATTATTAGAGTTTTCAATTGAACAATGGTATTTCTATTTGCGCATTTTTGTTGTCGAGATGAATGGAAAACATGACATTAGTAATAGCAAGTTTACGCTTCAACAGACGTAAGTGGACTAAGGCTCCGAGATTCATTATCATCTGGTAGCTGCGCGTGAGTCACACGCAGCTCCCTAGAATATGTGTAAACATAATCAACAATGACGCACCGCGGTGTGAAAAACTGGTAAACTCGGGCGCATCTTTATTGCAAAACGAAAGTGCCTTGACCATAACGGAGTATCAATTTTATTGATTGCGTCGCTTTAACTGGCTTTTTACGTGTATCAACTCTGAAACAATACTTGTCGACTTTAAGTTTAATAAAGAAACGAAAGACGCCTTTAAATATGAAACTACAGCCTTAAGCGAGCCTTATAGAGTACAGGTATTGAAATGCATTGATTGGGTCATAATAATGTCGTCTATTAAAATGGTAATATTGGCAAATGCAACTATACATATAGTAGGAAAAACCATGTTGTTATCCTCGGCGCGGCATACCGCCGCTGATACGCAATAACTTCCAATGACTGACGACCCGAGCCAAATACGTGACCGGTCCAAGCCTTATGTGGAACCGACAAAAAACTTTTAACTAATTTAGATTTTTTTAATATGGACACGGTTTCGGGAAGATAAACTAATGAAGATAAACAAAAACTTATTCTTTTTTGTTCACTAAGCTTTACAAAGTAGTACTGCTTATCTGACAGATTAGCGTATAGTTGATGCGTGCTTACAATTTCAATGGATTTGAATACAGCTAATATATAAGATTTGAGAGGATGTAAATGCATGTTTTTAACTCATTCCTGAGTTGAATAATAACACTATTTTTGATTATAATGAGGAAAACTTATTTCCGTAATTATTTGCTTCGTATATTTCCTTTCGGTACTAATAATTAAATTCCTATATTTGATAATTAGTACATGGAAGCATTTATCCTTTCTTGGAATTAGAGTTTCTTCGTAAATCATGAACATTGATGATTCGAAACTAGACGGTCTAGCAAACATTATAGTTATTTTTATTCCCATCCAAATAGAAGTAAGTAAGAAGGAATAATTCATAGTCAATAGGCAATATTATCGACCGGGTTGAAATACGAGTAGATACATAGTGATTCATGGTATAGACCCCATAATGACCGGGACGCATCATATTGTTGAAAAACCTCAACAAACCGTCAATCAAGATCAATCAACATATAACAAAGATCAATAGCGACCGATAAAGGACGATATGGGTCAGATCCATCACAATTACGATACTTGACATACAAATGACACGCATTCATTATATTCCAAACTCCATTAGAATACAAATGCTTGCACCAAGGATCGTTATGTTTACAAGTCGGACAAAGGATACAAATAAAGAAACAAAAATAGTATTGGCACGTGTGAATTGAGAGAAAGTCGTAATTCAATGCAACATTGGATGTGATGCGATAGGTGTAATTAAATAAGTGAAAATATAGACAGATTTAACGGAAGACAATAAATCACTAGGAAGACACAAAGCAATTGACTCAGCTCTGTTCTCTCTGGTGCCATAAACAACCACAACTTTATATCTCTTCTGTATGCGTAGGAGTTAAATGACAAACGAAAATTCACACCGAATGGCATTTCCAGATTATTCGGGTGCCAAATTGCAAACTTATACATGTATATATAGGAAATGGAAGAATTATCAAGTTTACTCATGAGAAGCCAAGGTCAAACCAACCAGTGGAGAGTAGATAACAAAGATAAATCTTTTGATAACGAGTGATAATGAACAGTCAAGAATTTCACGGCAACAAAAGTTCACCTCGACAGCGTTGCGCAAACTATCATTAAACCCAATTGAAAACTCAGCACAAAAACACTTGTTCACACAATAACTGAAAAACCATTCAATTTTAACATTAAAATCGATATTTTTGAAACCGCTAACAATTTATTTATATTTTTTCACATTAAGACTAATCTAACGATCAAGTAGTGGTATAATGAACAGACTTAAGAAAGCAGCACTTGCATTAATTAACTTTTAATTAAAGAGTCAAATTAGCACTATTTCGGATAGATGGTGTGCAGTGAAAGTAATTTGTTCGTTTGTGAATTTCGCGTGCAATGTGTGGTGCGCGCGCGCACTTAGCGAGCCCGCCAAAACAACTGACGGTCGCCGGTGCCACGGCGTCTCGGTCAATAGGTAGGTCACAACCACCTAGCATTAAAGGTCTTTAATTTAAATAATTTTAATTGCAAGGGTTTCCTTTACGCAGAAAGTATGATTTATTATAAAGTTCAAGCAATTAAAGTTGTGGTAAAATATTTCAAGATCTCCCTTGAAATGTGAACGTGCGTCCGGTACGTAATAATTAAACGCGTATGCAAAAGTACTGTTGCTCGTAAAACATACGGCGAGCATGTCTGATGCGAGCCGACACTGGGATCGAATATCGTGCGAAACCCACTGTTTTGATGGTGAAAGTTAAATATTTTAGAAACAAAGCGAATTTAACTGTTTGTTTGATATTCAAACGTCGTCGTTTAGTTCGACTCCTTTTATAGATTGTTTGAAAGTTAGTGGACACTGGTCACTGGCTGCCTTATTGGTGAGACGAGACGAATAAGAAATGTAGTTTTTACCATAAAATGGAATGTAGATACGAGAATTTGAAATTGATTTCACGAAACATGTAAAAGAACCTATTCTCGGTATATTAAAGAATTAATTTAGTTACAACATCTAAGAAAATATCATTAAGCTAATGAAAAGAAAGTTTGGCTGAAGCTCGCTTTTTTGTTTGTTTTAATGCTCTATCTCAGGAACTTCTAGACAGAATAAATTCTTAATATTTTTGCATAAGACAGTCCCATCAGAAGTAAAGCTATCTATAGACTATTTTATCCTGCAATTCCCACTGGAACAAGTACAAAGCGCGTAAAGTCGCGGCGTCCTACTTGTAATACATACACTTCAAACATCACACACAATCGGCAAATACATAAAGTAAACAAATCATGTAATTAAATACGCTATCTATAATTAATAACATATCTATGTTTACGTAACGTAACCCCGCAAAGGTCGACACATGCAGTATCCAATTGCCTCTCATTCCAGAAAATATATTTCGAGTATTAGACGAAACACCGCTTTGGCCAAACGGTTTACGCGAAACGCCGCCTTGGCCAAAACATTTATTAATAACTCCTAGTTGAAAGCCAATCTCGTTAAATGTGCCATTTTAACGTTCTTTTGGCAGTGTTTGATAGATGACAATGTTAAGTTTATTTTGGGATAGGACTGTGCGTAGTGCGTATATGGGATGAATTGAATATTGGTTACAAGGACTATGGGCGATTTGCGTAATAGTTCAATTTAAAGCGTAAATTGGTCAAACATATTAATGAAGGAGATTTTTTACATTGTTGTCTTCAATTTTAAACAGATTTAGGTCCGTAAATTAACTTTAAAATATCCGAACAAAAAACGAAGGGGTGTCCATTTCTCATGTTTATAAGTTAAACTAATAGAACAAACAAGAAGTGCATCCATATATAGACTTCAACCGTCATAACATTAGAAATTATTATCAAACATATCCAAACAACATCACATATGGTTTTATTAACAATTAATTTGCCAAGAATGTTATTTATAAGAGAGAAGTGAAGTCGCATGACTCACAAGTGCATATTAGGTAACCTAACCACTTGTTTAGAAGGACACATATTTTTTAAAGAACACGCTTCACGTTTGCTTTGACGCAATATATAATAACCACTTTAGTTAAGTAAAGAAACGCATTTAACAATTAAATATAACGTGTTGCATAACGCATTGTAACGCGTTGCTTGTTAGGTGGTGAACAGCCTTATAATTGTTGAAGAAACTATAATTTTAAAGCTGGTTTTAAGTAATGAGCTGTTATTACAATGTTTCTTTGTCTTATACACACCTATAATGCGATATTGGAATTCTAAATTATTCAAATCGATTAAATGCTTCTTTTTCATTGTTTCCGGTGTATATTTCAAGCACTGTGATTGGTTAATTCTTGTACAGCTCCTATCTACTCCACGCAGTTCCACTTCAGTGGAGTATTCAGCTCCTATTCACTCCAACCAGCTCTATGCCAGTGGAATGTCATCCCAATGATGCAGTGTTTTAAATATGAGAGTGAATGAATGTTATAGATTTTGACACGCTATTCTTCTTTTCTGTTTTTCAAGAAAGATATTGTGCGTTTTTCACATTTTCAGACCAACGCTGTTAGAGGTTATTTCGCCTTTCCTTTATTTCGCAACAACTTTTTTTTCTAAATCAAGCAAAGACGTCAACCATAAATCATTCCAATAAAAAAAGTACGTTCTTCAATTCATAGAGATGTGAATACACATCACGATCAATCATCAATCTTAGTTAGTTCAAAAGCCGCCATTGATACAGTTGAATGAAGCGTTTCAATTAACATCACTAACGAACGGTGTAATTGATATCACCTTCTCGGATGCTGGTTGATTAATGTGCAGCACTGATAGACAAATTGTGTTAGCTGGGCCAAGGTACCCGAACCTAGGTAGAGTTTCCTATATGGAGATTGAAAGATAGGAAATGAATGACAAAAATTTCAACCAGAGAGAGAGATAAGTTTGTTTTTAAACATCACTAGCCTTTTTGCCCCATTTAGATATTGGTGCTCTTAATTTTACTAATTATTCCTACAAACGTAAATTATCAAAACGAAGCATGTACTTTAATTTATTTAAGCAATATATTTTTCTTTTTCAGGCATTTTTTATTCTCCACTTTTCAGCGATTTACTGAGTTTTTCTCCGGTAAGACATTTCAACTTAAACCTTTATTAAACGACAGTATATAAAAGGTTCTCACATGACGCATGCCTACAAAACGCGGTATCTAACAAAAGGACACACATGATTTAACTCGATTCTAAGAAAATACCGCAGCTTGAACATTAATTAATTAATCTAAAGCCAAAACTACTTAGGTAGGTTAGGTTAGCCTAAACAGAGGTAAATATGCAACTTGTATGAGCTGCATAATGTCCCATAGTTGAAAAAGGCCTATTACTAAAGATACACAGATGGGTTGGTAATCTCAAACCCGAGCCATGTTTAAAAAGTTTACATGTTTAAAAACAAACAAATCCCGAAATTATGTAAGTATGTTTCACACATACATATCTCATTACTTAAAACAAAAATATCGTTTACTAACAATAATGAAAAACAATCAGTAAACAAATTTCAAACACAAACAAACAAAGAATTCCATAAACAAAGTCGTAGATTTATGGAGCACAGTAGCGACCTCTATGACAAACGAAGCAGACGTTTATGGAAAGGGTTACAAGTCTAGCCATATAAGGCAAGGAGGACACGGTGTACTCGTATAGTTTGCTTTACAATGTTATAACTATTCAGACTAATGCGACCTACAATCTCCTCGGAAATAGCTTATAGTTATTTCAAGCGAGTCCACGGCGAACAATTGATTTTGGATGACATTCTGTTATCAATGATCGTGTTTTGTTTAGATTTAGAAGGAACCCCACCAAGCAATCCACCACACGCGCTGCTGGAACTTTGGAATTGGAGGATAGTCAAAACTTCAAGAGAAAACTCTTCAATAATCCCACCTGGAGGTGAAAACCGCAGAGAAATCCGGTCAGTAGTGATAACGTTTAGCAGGACATACAGAGTACACAGAAGCAACAGAGGACGGTTTTTTTTAATACTAAGAAGAACGAACTATGTTTTTATAGGAAGTGAAGATATGAAAACTTACATTAACTTGCGTCTCCAAATTCGCACCCAAAGTTACGGTGCGGAATCTCTGCTTCAAATTTTGTACTACATCATACATGTTTTATTCGATACACCAAAGATTATCTCTATATAAATTTAATGTTTAGGCAAAGTATTCCGTTATCAAAATTAACACTTAACACACTACCTCAATTAACTGGAGCAAATACTGGACTATCTTTATGATTCAAAGTGATTAATATTGATTGTGTATCGCTTGTAAGAAAACGCACTTTATCTGCTAGATAACATTGTTTTTAAACTACCGATTAATATGAATAAGTATATATAATTTCATATATATATTTTAATTACTAAGGAAAATCTATAGGTTGTTACAGTTTTAGATGAACCAATAATATATTGACGTAAAGGTGTGAAAGATGGTTGGCGATTCTAAATGCAACTACACATAACATGAAAGTTGAGATAAAGACACACATCAGATCAAATGGTAGATTATAGACAACACAAATCAATACTAATATATTGCATTATAATAACTTTAGCTAAAGTTATGTTAAAATATAATCTTTCTTGTTACTACGTAAAACGTACATTCCACTGACTTGCAATGATCATCACTTTGCGTTGTTGACTGCTTATCATGGAATTGTCGCTTCCAAATTAAGATATGGTATCATATTTTGGGGCAACTCCACTGGAAAATTAGCTATTTTTAAAATGCAAAAACAATGTGTGAGAGCTATGTTTGGTCTGCCCATTACAGATAGTTGTGTACCATATTTTAAACAACATAGAATTCTTACTCTTACCTCATTATACATATTAGAAGTTGCTATTTTCGTAAAATCGAACGCAAAATTATTCTCACGTGTATCTAATACTACAACCACTAGAAATTTAAGAAATAAAGATCACATATGTATCCTTCCATCCAACACAGCTTTAATGAACAAAAGCATTTTTTGTACAGCTCCTAAAATTTATAATAAATTACCGAAATATTTAAAAGAACTAGATTTGAAGGCATTTAAAAGAAAATTAACAAATTTATTACTTGATAAAGCATATTATGATCTTCATTCTTACCTCGAAGATAAATTTAATTGAAATAACTGATTGTAAATTGATTGATTTGTTCCTACTTTCCATTTTTAGATATTTCTATAGTTTTAATTTTGTTTTATATTATAAAGTTTAATAATACTTGTTTTTAATGTTTAATTATTATATGATTGAAATGTTATAATTTTAAGCATACATAATATTTGTACGCCTGATCTTCAGGCAGAACATGAAGATACTTTACTATAATGTTATTTACCACCTTTACAATACTCATGTTTAACCAATAAAAATTCTTATTCTTATTCTTATTCTTACTTTATTCAAAGCATAGAAAACAATATACTCCTACCTTTTTCCTCATAGCAATACATCATCATGCGTATACGTAACACTCGCAGGCGCTTCAACAAACATTTAATTTCCGTTCTCAAATATAGATGGCGCTTTTCGCAAACCTAATAACGTCGCCGGTGAACCAGGTCAATTCAATTTCAGTGAGCGACAAATATGGTTGAAATTATTTCATGAGGAGAGGATATTATGGAAAATGGATTTTTTTACGTTTTACCGTAACGGAATGTTTTATTTCCTTTGTGACGTTATGGTAACGATTTTGATTAGATATTTCTTTTACAGCCCTTTAAAATAGGGCCTAGAATGTTTTTATAAGTTCCATTGCTCATGTAAAAAAAGATGACTAACATAACACTTTACCTTATGTCAGTAAACACATCATCAATTTGAATTATGTGAAATTTGACATTTTGGTATCAAGATTAAAAAAACTGGGACCAGCATACCCTTTGGCCTTTCCCTTAGAACAAAGCCCGCGAAAGTTCACTCTGTTATTTACGTCGCACTATAAATATCTGTGTCATTTGGACGAAAATAGAGCAAAGGGCGACATTGTGTAACAATGTGGGGTGCTATAGGGTGCATCAAAGTCTTTTAGTTTAAGTTTCATTTGTATGTGTCTCCTACTTTTCAAGCATGGCTCGGGGTTGAGATCACCAACCAGCGCTAGGCAAGCGTCGGGATTACGTCAAATCCTCCTCACTGATATCTTCGTTGAGATGAGAGGCCTTTACCCAGCAGGACATTACAGGCTAATACTTTTTAAGTTTACATGTAAATAAATAAGTACAATATTTTATTGATAAACAATTCACCTGTAAAATCTATTTACTGTATGCACGTAAAAGTGCTCCTTAAACGTGTATTCCCCTAAGAGTTACAATGCCACATAGCACGTTAAGCCGTCGGTCCTGGTTACTTTCTACGGATAGTAGTCGTTACATGAGCCATGTCAGAGGCCTTTGGCGGCTCAATAACTCTGACACCAGGATTGGTCAGGTTGACCATCCACTCGATAAGAAGAATGCCACATACAGACAGACAAAACGATCAAACCTATAACACCCTTCTTTTCGGGTCGGGGAAAAAAATAGCATGGTAGTTAACGTGTCTCATAAAAAATGAACAACACTAATAATAAAACACCCGGAAGGTCAAACAATTACGAGATTTGTGAACTTTTATTAATTCGCAAAAGGTGTGTCCATCATTTAGTCATATTAAACGCGTGACATTGGACGTTGGTTGAACGAACTATTTCATTGTAGCTATCATACTAATTTATAGTGCCATGGCGGCGGAAGTCCGGATACCAGATAATAACAATTAAGTTATAATTTATGATTCAGTAATAAAAATGTTATAAGAATGTTATCAAACTAGTATTTTGAAAGAGACTGTAGGTCTAAATGTTAAAGTAAAGGAGAGGTTATAAGAGGTTCAAGCAACCAGACAACGCGCATAGAAAAAATGCTCTAACCAATTTTAACATAGAACGTAAACTTCAGCCATGTGTAATATCAAGTAAGTTAGTGTATGTTAGTGCCCGACCCTGGTATTGGAGTTTAGGTCCGCCTACAGACCTCCGACATCAAGAATCATTCAAGTATCAAGCATCAAATATTCAGTTTTGGCCTCAAAGAGTTTTGAACGTACCTCCTAGATACCAATTGCAGACAATCAACAGCATTTTATAGTAGCTAGGAATAGGTAATATAAGGATTGACTCTAGCCTATGGGACACTCTGTATATTAATAAATGTTATACAAATAATACAATGTACCTAAGGGTGTGACTTTCAAAAATATTTTCGCTCACGAAATCTCACGCCCTTACGTGAGGGTTGTTAAATATTAATTACAATAGTTTGGTAACGCGGAAATGTCGTGTTTCATGTAATTAATTTAATTTTCGCCAGTCACTTCCATGGCATGTTGTGAAGATATGTTTGTTTCACACACAACACTAATTAGGAAGTTGTTTTCCGGTTAATCAGGAAAGTTTTTCGCAGAAAAGGAGTATCTTCAAAAAGGTAAAATTACTTAGGTACTAGTGTATCTTTCAAAGATCTAGAAGCAATTAAGTACTTCTTTCCTTTCAGCTAAAAGAACATTTTGAATTGAAACTATGTTTACGGATACACTTCGCTTTAATTTTACACTAGCAGCGCCCCGCGGTTTTACCCGCGTTGTGCCCGTTCCCGTAGGAATTTCGGGAATTTTTTTACATAAAAACCTTCCTCTTGAATCACTCTACCTATTACAAAAAACCGCATCAAAATCCGTTGCGTAATTTTAAAGATTTAAGCATACAGACAAACAGACACGAAACAGAGACGACTTTATTAACACGCTTTTATTACGAGTAGCTTGGCCTGTATGTATGTATGTATGTACGTATGTAATGAAATCTTTGAACATCATTTTCACCAACTTCCAGAAGTCTGATTAATTTGAAACTTTGCATATGTATCAAGGACCGATGACAATGCAATAATTTAATAACAGTTTCCCGTTATCCTTAATGGATTTGCCAGATTTACTAAAAAAATATTACTTCATATAAAAGACATCAACGGGCGCTCGCTGTGGGACGGAACGGGAGTTCTGTTTTATTTTACTAAATGGTACTAGACACTAACAGCGTCCCGTGGTTTTCCCGTGATGGGCCCGTTCCCGTGGGAATTACGGGATGAAAAGTTGCATATAATGTTATGCTTACTAAAAAATAAAAAATTAAATTATAGTTTAAAAAAACTAAAAAAACACGCTTTTTTTGCAAATTGAACTAAAAACTAGAAAATAATTTTTCTCCTCAAATCAAAATTATAATAAAATTTAAGTTGTAACACAATGATTTAATTCAGAGTAAAAAAGCGTGAGGTGCTTAATATTTTTAAATATTACAATCATCATTGGTAACTATCTATGAGAGGATAGTTATGAACTACATTAAAATGCACCCCACGCTTTTTACTCTGAATTAAATCATTGTGTTACAACTTAAATTTTATTATAATTTTGATTTGAGGAGAAAAATTATTTTCTAGTTTTTAGTTCAATTTGCAATAAAAGCGTGTTTTTTTAGTTTTTTTAAACTATAATTTTTTTATACTATTTAGTGATTTTTATCTGACATTTCCCCTTTACAGGAACGTAGTCGCAGAAGACAGTCTTCTGTTCGCTTAAACTTAAATAATATTATATCATTCATGTACCTTTCTAAACCATACTTAATTCTATCCAATAAAATCCATTGGATACTTGAAAATCAAACAACTAAACGACCCCTTTCCAATATAACTTGGTTCATTTAACGACGTCATCGGACGGGGCATGCAATACCGATTTCAAAGTACTCTGTCCTACAAACAATGGAGATGGTGGCGACTGGTACACTTATATGGCCTTGACTTGTGGCCACAAAGGCAGTCGTTATAAATATACACTGGGGGGCGAGTTTACATTACACTATGAACACATGGAGGGAGGCATTTAAGAAAATAAAAAAATAAATTACCGCAAAGAATAGGAAAGTAAGTTCTTGAGTAATTTAGTGTTCAACACTGGTGACGTAATTAGACAGCCTAAAGGCATGGCCTAACGATTGAAATGTCTGGAACTGACTATTTTAGGGAGGAATCGCAATTTTCCTGATGATAAAGATAAACTTATTTAGTTTTAGTTATTAATTGTTGAAACAGTTTTCTGGCTATCTCTGCTATCATAAGTAAGGTGAAAAAAATAATAAAACCGTACCTTAACTATAAAAATATATTTTAGTACCGAAACAAGGCACCGCAACCGTGTTTCGCTAATGAATACCCACCTTAAGTGTAGGTCTATTCTCATTCTAAAGAAGCAAAGATGAAAGATTCACCAAAGATTCACCACGATCCACGATGTGGTCGCATAAGTCAAGTATATGCAAGATATGGATTTTAAACCACTAAAGCCTGTATGTCTTTTAGGACTGCTTGACTGATTATAAAAAAATATAAAGATATATTTAAAGAACCGAGGTCAAACGAAGGATAGATTTTCTCCTCAAAAATGCTGAACAGGTACAATGGGTAAAACTATAGGTGTTGTATGAATATGCTGTCAAATGAGGAGTACTCACATTGATTCTGTTTTTGACCCGTTCTATGGCCTTGGAGTCTTCCTTCTCGGGACTGAGGCGGCACACCCTGGCTCGCCAATCGTTGGCGCCCGCGGCCTGCAGGGCTGCCAACCTGGAAATTATACACGACGTTATAGAAATAGTTTGTAAGGCTTATGAAAATATTTAGAATAAGAACTGTGTAAAACAATTTGTTAATTATACATAATTATTTATTTACTTTACTTCAGTGAGATCAGGCTTTTGCCCAGCAGTGAGACATTATAGGCTGATACTTTACTTTAAATTTTAGTTCTCTACAGGGAGGTGAGATGCCTGTGAAAACTCTACTTCTCTTCAGTGAGCGTAAAATCTTTTGCCCAACAGTGGGAGATTATAACGTAACTAATACTTTCTCATAGCAACTAAGTAAATTCGAGTAGATTATTTTTAATAACAATAATAAATTTATTCATAAAAGTATACAATGATATCTTAAATCTGGTTGCTGGGATCCCTTTTTAGGCGTTAGCATGTGAAGATTTATAAGGTTACTTTTTAGAATTATAATAATGAAAAGATCACTACCATCATATTTACAGCCAACAATAAATGAATTAACAATCAATTAATTGATAAGTAACCTACACCAACATTCTTAGCGTTGACCGAGACTTTGCTCAAGATATACATAAAAGGCCAACGGCCGTACACAAATCAATTATTATATCATAACTATCAAAACAATAAATCAAACATCACAATAGGAACATTAAACTTATCAATAAACTGGACAAATATTTGTCAACGTTAGTCAATAATTGATGTCAATTACTTGAACGCTTAAGGAAGAGTTACATATTTTGTTATCAAATACAGACTCGAAAGTATTTAGTATAATTACACGAGTGCGTGGTACATATTATCGTAGAGGGTTCCGGATATTGATTATTTTGAGTGCTCTAATTATTTATATAATGTTTTTATATTATTATTTTTATTTTATTTTATATTTATTTCATTTTTCGCCTGCCAAGACTGAGGTCCTGGGTTCAATTCCCAGTTCACGCAAAAACATGTTTCCTACTTTTCAAACTAACTCGGGTTTGAGATCACCAACCCGCATTAGGCAAGCGTGGTGATTACACCTAATCCTCCTCACTGTACTGATATCTTCAGTGAGATGAGAGGGCTTTGCCCAGCAGTGGGACATTACAGGCTAATACTTTTTTCTTTATGTGTTAAATCTTCTTATAGGCTTTCCAAGTATCTACAAATAAAGAACTATTTTCCAGGACAAGAGATTTAATATTATAAGGGTTTCGTTTTTCCTTTAAGGGAACGGAACCTTAACATTATATTGCGTGTGTGTTCAATTAAATTTAAACTATGACACTGGTAAGATCCCCTCAACAAGGTAAAACCAAAATATATTTTTACATTAAATTATTACACATATGTATTTTGCTTTATTTAGAACCAGCAACTGCAACCACGCTGTGCCCGTTCTCGTGGGAATTTCGGGATGAAAAATAGCCTATAACTTTCCCGTTGAATGTAGCTATCGAATACATAAATAATTATTCGAATCGGACTGCTAATTCCCGAGATTAGTCCGAACATACAAACAAACAAAATTACAAATTTTACATCGCTATCTACATACTCTTAGAAGTAAAGAGTTATTGCTAGCTTTCAATACCAAGAAATGATAAAGCAATAAATAACATATTATAACTTCGAGATTGCATAAACGTCATATTTATCACTTTTACGCAAGTACAAGTTGAGAATTAACTATATTAAGAGCGCAATGAACCATTAAAACGATCGCTAATTTAACACTTAAACGGGGAGTTATTCTCAACGGCAGGAAGTAACGATTTATGTTCAATCTTAGCGTTTTCTATTGTATTTGTAGCAAATTTTTTAAGATATAAAATTAAATATGACGTTAAATTAAGCTTAGGAAGTCAATTATTAAAGTATTACTCATACATTAATTCTTAAATTCTATTCTTTTAAAAGTAATCATTATTATATAGAACTTCACTACATTGTATAAAACAAAGTCACTTTCCGCTGTCTGTCTCTATGTATACTTAGATCTTTAAAACTACGCAACGGATTAAACAGATAGAATGATTCAAGAGTATAAAAATTATCGAAATCACAAATTCATGTAATGGTTTGATGGTTTTTAGTGGGTTTGAAATTATCAACCCGTATTAGGCAAACGAGTGCTAACGCCTAATCATCCTCATTGTACTGATATCTTCAGTGAGATGAGAGCCCAGCAGTAGGACATTATAAGATAATACTTTTACTTTACTTTTTCGTTCATCTTCATTATATATCAATTTTTCAAAAAAACTGCTACTGTATGTGCGTGAAACTGTATAACAAAATACAACAACAATTTAAAGATGGCCCTTTTAAACTTATGTGTCGCAAACTGAAGCAATGGTTGACAGTGTCATGTTTTTATAGCATTAATGAATTCATAAATAAGTAATTAATATCACATATAAGTACATGTTGCATGCCGAGTTATCTCAGTAAAATAGAAGTGACTCCCAAATTATTGTATAACATCTTTCTTACCTATTTTAATAAGCAATAAATGATTTTGATTTTGATTATATTAATTTTTGTATTGCTTTTGTTGCGTGTAAATTTATTTATTTATTTCACATTTCAATAATTTGGTGTAACCGTGGTTCTAAATGAACTGCGTATTTATCGTATTACTCGACTGCCGTAGGTTCTGTTTTCCTGTTAGTGCAATGTACGATTTTATTTTGTTATTATAGTTATTTGTTTATTAAATAGGACATTTAATCAAATAGATTATTTGAGCGCAACTTCCTTAAATGAATACATCTACATATATTAATACTAGCTGCGCCCCGCAGTTTCACCCGCGTTGTACCCGTTCCCGCGGGAATTTCGGGATGAAAAATAGATGTTGTCCGATTCTCAGACCTACCCGATATGCACACAAAATTTTATGAGAATCGGTCGAGCCGTTTCAGAGGAGTTCAACCACGCTACCCGTTCCCGCGGGAATTTCGGGATGAAAAATAGACGTTGGCCGATTCTCAGACCTACTCAATATGCTCACAAAATTTCATGAGAATCGGTCGAGCCGTTTCGGAGGAGTACGCGAACGAACACTGTGACACGAGAATTTTATATATAAGATAATACGGCTGATGAAGTATATGGATTCTCTATAAACTATGAACACGCCACGAAAATGATTTACGCCCATGTGGTTCCATACAGACCAAAGCTTTTTGCGTCGCAGTGCGGCAGCGACACTACCATGAAACTATTCAATATCGCTTGCGTTGAATATAAACGAAGTAAGTACTATGGTACCAAAAACCAATAACAAATTAAAGTAGTCAAGTAATGTCCCACTGCTGGGCAAAGGCTCTCTTCTCACTGAAGACATCAGTACCAATAACAAAACAGCTTTTGATAAAACTGAAGGACCAAAAACATTTCCATATTTCCTTCTATATTTCTTATTTCCATAATATTACATTCCATCCTACTAATGATATAAATGCGAAAATATATGTATGTAAGTTTGTTATTCTTTCACGAAAAAACTACTGGACGGATTTGAATTTAAATTTACAGTAATATAGGTTATACATCAGATTAACACATGGGATACTTTTTATCCCGAAATTCCTGCGTCACCGGGTACAACGCGGGTGAAACAGCGGGGCAAGGCTAGTATTCTATATTTTCATAATACATATATGATAGATACATACCTTTCAGCGATAGTGCCACCTCGGTGCGGCATTTCAGCATGCGTTGCGCTCCGCTGAACGCCGCCGCCGAATCTGAAAACAATAAGAATCAAACATTTACTAAAAGCTAAGAAGTTATCCTATTCTCCTAATACTACAATTGCGCACGTTTTTCAGGATGTATGTTTGTTACTCGTTCAGGCAAAAACTACTGAACGGATTTGGATGAAACTTTACAGTAATACAGTTTATACATTAGAATAACACTGGGATATATATTGTCCCGAAATTCCCGCCGAAACGGGTACAATGCAGGTAAGACCGCAAGGCGCTACTAGTCATTAACATATTCTAAAATGCCTCTTGAGTCAATTAAGTAATAGTCAGTTTCATGAATATAGGGCAATGATCCTTCATATGTTGATCAGAATAGATACTTGCACAGTATTTTTTGCTTATAAGATAGCTCATTATGAGACGTAATAAATTGAAAAGCTAAGTCTAGACAAAGCGATGAGAGACGATTTAAAGAGCATGTGTTCAATTATAACACACTGAAACTAAATGTTCCATAATTAGATGAGATAGAACTTAAAGCTTACTAAAGACCAACACAAACTTTCTCACAGAGTTTATCAACAGTACATTCGTATATCTTTAAAAATATGTACAAGAATCTATCTAATATTATAAAGATGCAGAGTTTGTTTGTTTGAATGCGCTAGTCTCAGGAACTACTTGTCCGATTTGAAAAAATATTTTTGTCATGGATAGCCACATTCAACGGGAAGGTTATAGGCTACTTTTCATCCTGAAATTCCCACGGGTACGGGTACAACGCGGGTAAAACCGCGGAGCGCTGCTAGTGGCTTATATTATTCTCTAGTATAACAAGAAAGCACTTCCATTACCACACAAATCGATTCCAAACTACGTAAGTACAATACAACTCAATGTTCCAAAGTTACCTTGGTTTTTCAAACTTCTCCTTCAAAGATTTGAAGCTATACAACCTCTCGTCGACATTAAGTCTAACAGACAACATTTTCACTAATAACTTATAATTCAAATTAAAAACCACAAATCACTACAAAATATTTAAAAAAATCAACAATTTATCTTCAAAAACCGGAGTATATTTGTAAATAAGATTAGGACATGTTAGCCCGGTGCTAGCTGACGGTTGAATGACAAGACTGACAATATATTTATGGTTATTTGACGTACCTACAGCTGATAAGCGAACCTACTTCGTACTTTGAAACAATATGTATCAAATTGTATGAAGCTTTATCCTTGTTCAACATTTATTGTACTCGTATTGTATTGTTATGTTTATCTCTAAGCTGTAGGTAGTAGAAACGGATTAGGCATTTGGGATTAGCGAGACGTATGTCGAGTGTATTGAACTTAATCCTATTATTTCATTGTTCTCTCTTGACTTAGACACAAGATGTCTGATAGTCATTGAGTATTAAATGCAGGTAGAATTATGATGTACTAGTATTTTTTTTTAGTATTAATCTGTAATATCCCACTGCAAGACAAAGAGTTTTACGTTCATTGAACATATCAGTACTGTGAAGAAATTTAGTGTAAATGCACTGTAAATATATTAAAATGTACCGCATTTGTATTGTATATCTTTAATACCACTGAATTATGTTCATAATGCTACAAGTACGTTAAATTATGAATAAATGTAAGGCAAACGGTTACTTTATTTTCAACCTGGATAACAAAACGGTAATTTTAATCCCGAAATCCTTACGGGAACAGGATTTATGCGTGGCAAAACATAAAGAAGGTAACTTTTAAAAACTACAGCAAACTAAAAATGTTGAGAGCAAAAGCTTGCATAAATTAAAATGAATGATAACACATTTCTTAAAATATACAGGTTGCCGCTGATAACATTGTATTTCACTTTACCGCTAAAAGTTGGTATGTACATTTTTTAAAAGCTCACTTTTACTGAGTAAATGACGAGTGTTTATTGACATGATAAGAAATGATTCATCGTGGTCATAAAATAGTATTGTAAGAAAGGATACAGGGATAATAATTGTTTCTCTATGATATTTTAATTTGCTTTAGGAGCAAATAAAAATTGCGGGACAGATTTAAATGAATTTATAACAACAGTAGTAGTTGACTAAGAAATATGAAATGAATCAAGACGTAAAATAAAAGAATTTAAAAAATACAAAATTCAAAATTTTAACAAACCCTATTATCTTCAACAAAATTAATATGTACAAACAATCTCATACAATTTTCAATTACATACAAATATATTTTATAAGTTTGGTATGACGGAAAATATAGTTGTTTGTAATAAAAACATACTAAAAAACTCATTACTACCTACCTGTCCAATTAAAATCACTTAAAACCACACAAGTAACCGTATTTTTATACACCCTGGCAACTAGATATATCTGGGTATATATCCGGGTACGAAGGCTCTACGTTCAGACGCGTTCATTGGCCGACGAGGGAGCAACGACTGTCTGGGCGGCCCGCCGTTTACCTAGCTCGGTTGGGCGGGCGGCGTTACCATGGTAACTCGATCCGCTTCAATTGCGTTTTTTTGCGTATATGTAGTAGATTCGAGTTCATAGTGTGTTTTGTGTGAATAGGTGAAATGTATTATTTCTAATGCTGTGATTGCAACGAAAAAACATAATTGACCGATGATTATGTGTATTGAAAAGTGATAAAGCACTGAAAAACTTAACGGAATAACTCGGTCAAAAAGTAATTAAAGGTAATGTTTCGTAGTTTCAAATGCTCGCTAAAACCTTGTGCCTATTTCATTCGAGATATCTAAACAATTAACAAACCGATAGTAGCAGTAACTTAGGCTGCAACGTCGTATAAATTCACGAAACTGCCCAAAGCAAGCCTCTAGGCTCCATTATACGTACTTGCTATATTTACAGTAGGTGGTAACTATTATTTAATCTGCGGTACAAGTTAATTTACTTTGTGTTAACAACATAACACCGACGCAGTGTACAAATCTGTACTAGTACACAGAACAATCCCTAAAGATGTCGTTGTTTTGTTATTTTGAATGTGTGTTACTAGCGATCAGATTTAAAAAATCTTTTTGTACATGGTAGCTTCATTCAAGAGAAAAGTTATAGGATACTTTTCATTTTGAAATTCTCATGGGAACGGGTACAACGCGGGTGATGCCGCGGCGTGGTGTAAGTTCATTAATATTTATACGGGTGGTAAGGATTTTATCGTTAGATAGTGAAACTTATGTATAGAGTCAAAAGTGTTTAAAGAAAAGAAGTAGCTACTGGTGTTGGGTATATGAATTTCATTAGAAACATTGATTAGTTTAACATACTACGAGTACCTTACCAAAATAACTATAAATCATCTTCGTATTGTAATAAGTACTGAAAATATAGCTATCTTTTTGTGATGATTATTTGAGAAATTCGGTTTTGTTATTAAAAAATCTTTCATTGTACAAGAAAGATTTGTTAATTAACCACAAGAACTGGATAAACCATCGAGTGGTCTCTTTACTAGACATCTAAGTACCTACGCTAAAACCGCTGCAGGAAAAATATCCGAATATTTCCTTCACAATTTTAATTAGCGTGTCCTAACAATAACAAAACAAACCACAGAAACAACCCGACAACATAACAATGTGAAACTACAGCCGTGTACAGTAAGCGTCAAAACAGTTGAAATCATAAGTCTTCAAACAGGATATTTAGAACATCGAAACTTTGCCGGAGCGGTGTACAAATGTACACCCAGACAGTATTGTTGGGGGGTAACAATGCTTTCGAGAGGGTTGCTAGACGGCTTTCTCATTAATATACGGACAGAAAAACAAGGCGCAAATTAAACAACTTTTATGTTATTTTAGGTGAAAGTATGAAGTGGTGTAAACATGTTGACGCAAGTATTTTTCCATGATAAGTGAAGTTTTTAGATGATTCGGATTCGGAGGGCACGTTAAGCCGTCGGTCCCGGTTACTTTCTACGGATAGTAGTCGTTACATGAGCCATGTCAGAGGCCTTTGGCAGCTCAATAACTCTGATACCAGGTTTGGTCAGATTGACCATCCCCACTCGATGAAGAAGAAGAAGAAGAATGGATACCTAATTATTTTTGTGCGCATTTTGATACAGGTATGTACTTCATTTGTAAATCTTTATTTTAAACGTAAAGGTAACTTAACGTGACGTCCCTGTATTTGTGAATGCACCTGCACCGGGTTCAATGTTCCGGTCCAGCAAAGCGAGTTTCCAATTTACTAAAACTTTGTTAAACGTTAGTAGACAGGTTTGACAGCTAACGTTGTGCAAAATACGTTAGTTTAAACGCGATATAGACCTGCTATGTAAGTATATTAGATAACACAAAGGATATCAAAAACGGCTCTTATTGGTTGAAAGAATTTGAAGCTCCCCATAGCTCCTGTAGGTAAGTCCGGCAAATAGTTGGAAATTCAATAAATAA
Source organism: Cyclophora albipunctata (assembly GCA_963082685.1). Lineage (NCBI taxonomy): Eukaryota > Metazoa > Arthropoda > Insecta > Lepidoptera > Geometridae > Cyclophora > Cyclophora albipunctata. The sequence goes on from OY720123.1 coordinate 7,908,914, forward strand.
TGCAAACGCGGCGGTCGGCTATCAATTTCCTCCTTCATACGCAGACATCGATGACATACACAGGTATAGCCACACCAGTATAGTCATACATATATATACTAGTATCACAAACGCACACATACAAACACACCGACTGCGTGTTTCCGATGTTTCCGACGACCTCATCGAAATAACATACATTCAATATTCATGTATTTGTTTATTTTTAAATGGACGTTCGGGAATCAATTAACGTCAAGAAGTTACACCGGTTGACGTGCAGGATTTTTTCGTAGTAAGTGAGTTCATTTATGAATGTGATAGATTTCTTTTCTTTTTTATAGTTTTCAGAGATACAATACTATCGTAAAACAAATCCTGAAGCTTGAAAGACTAGATTGTAAGTAAATATTTCTAAACACTCCAACAAGCCATTTTCAAACCAAAAACAATGTTAATCCAAATTGTTTCGCCAGTTTTGCGGTTACTGTACGAACCTATAACACCCCTTTTTGCACTAGAAATAATAAATCCCACTACACTATGTTACTACAACATAAACAACAGCAATAAAAGTTGGTTTTAAAAACGCATGCTCTAAAATATCTGCGGTGCCAGTAAAATAGCAATGCAGCCACCTGAATTTCAGATTTTCAGGAAAGCGCCTCTGAAAATGCACAGCAGGTATGCTTCAGGCCGGTCTATGGGGAATGGCCTCACCGGCTCGAAGCTATATTGAAAATTTATGAAATGCCATGTGCATTGCACTTCAGGAGAAATACGTTGGACCAATAGTTTATGGACCAATAGGCAAGAGGACTTTTGGTTTGATTTTAGATCTTGAAAATCGTGAGCCACGCCAGTTTCTAGTCAAGGAAATAGAAGTCAGCTCTTGCTTTGCTTCAATTTGTTTGTTTTAGGGTTCTCGTCAGGCCCAATAAATTAGGTTTATAATTGAAGAAGATCTTCCTCATGTACTGATATCTACAGTGAGATGAGAGGCCTTTGACCAGCAGTGGGAAATTACAGTTTTAATATCTAATTGTTATACGTTTACTATTTATAATTGAAGGTAAGGTAAATAGATGGAATTACGGTAAATTATTGACAATTAGATTTAAAGGTTCATAGCACGGTCATGGTATGATACGGTGTAATGGGTAGAAACCTTAAGTTTACACTAAGTAATATGACAAAAATTCATGGTCTGAAATAAACGATTTCATTTGATTTACGGCTGAAGCAACTATAAGTACGTCAGTAACAGTTTCGCACTAAATCTCATATATAAAATTCTCGTGTCACAGTGTTCGTTCGCGTACTCCTCCGAAACGGCTCGACCGATTCTCATGAAATTTTGTGAGCATATTGAGTAGGTCTGAGAATCGGCCAACATCTATTTTTTATCCCGAAATTCCCGCGGGAACGGGTACAACGCGGGTGAAACCGCGGGGCGCAGCTAGTAACATATAAATATGAAGTTTGTTTTTTGTTTGTTTGAACTTGTTAATTTCTGAAAGTATGATTATTTTTCGAATTATTATTTTTGTATAGGATAGTTGCTTTCAAGGGGAGCTGTTGGCTATTTTGTCTCATGGAAACGGGTACAACGCGGATAAAATCGCGGGGCGGAGCTAGTGGTATATCTATAGTTTTATTTTTCAGACACTTTGTGATAAACATATCGAATTATTTAAACTTCACACACTTAATTCATTCAACTAACACTATTACGATGAAATATCTAAAAAAAGTCGATTAAATCAAATTAATTCACAAATTAAACACTACCGTTACATAAACTACAAATAAAACAACTAAATTAAACAACAATTAAATAAATTATTTATCTATAGAGGTAAACTGGAAGATAACTTAATCTTATCATATCGAAATGCATTATTATTATCACTACATAGTATAAAATAAAGTCGTCTCTGTTTCGTATCTGTCTGTCTGTTTGTCTGTCTGTATGCTTAAATCTTTAAAATTACGCAACGGATTTTGATGCGGTTTTTTGTAATAGGTAGAGTGATTCAAGAGGAAGGTTTTTATGTAAAAAAATTCCCGAAATTCCCACAGGAACGGGCACAACGCGGGTAAAACCGCGGGGCGCTGCTAGTCTACAATAAAGCCAATAACCAATTTAATTTCAATTTGCAAGGATAAACGCAGATTTGCAGAATTGCAGAGTTAAATATTATACAGATTGATAACCGATACTATGTTTTGAATATATTTTGCAATAGGAGATATGAACAATGCGACATTGACCTGATTAAATACGGTTATATGAAACAATCCTTTGAAGAAATCTAAATAAGTAAACATGAATCACCGAAATGTTGTTCGTGCATTACTCCGAAACGACTGCATCAAATGGGATAAATCTTTCTTTTATGTGTTCGTTATCGTCAGGAAAAAATAATAGTAAATATTAAAGACATATAGGCGATACGAAGTTCGCTGCGTTAGCTAGTAAATTATAATATTGTTATTTATCATAAAAAACTTAGATTTTAAAAAATAATACACATAACACAAAACCGCTACCAATTTTCGGCTAAAAATAGGCGAACTATACAATGAATATTTTCCAAGAAAAAAATGCTATAACATAAAGCATTGTCCAAACATTATGGCTTGGAAGCTCAGATAATAACTTTCGATAATATTAATATACTAGGTGTAACCCCGCTACAATACATTCTAATAAAAAATCTAATAAATAACAGCCATAATACACCATCAAACGATAGGGTGATTATTTATAGGCTCAAACTTATCTAAAAAATACGTATTATATCAAATTATTGACCGTAAAAGCTTATATGAAATGCAATATTCGTAATATTGGCTTTGGTATTAAACGTTATAATCCAGACGAAATCAGAAAGGGATGAAATCTTCTCAAAAAGCTTTTATATATTTCGTATAAATTAGTGGAAAACAGTGTCAGAGATATTAGTTATTATTTTAGTGATTTCTAAAAATGTACTTCAAGTTAAAGTGAAATAAAAGTACAGTACTAAACGATGATAACCCACATCGTCCCAAATAGACTGCAAAAATTGGTTCGATATCTGTATTTTTCCTCTTATTTCTACCAATTTAGGTTACGTTAATATGGACTGTTACTTGGATGCATGAAAAAACTTTTAAATTAAGACTTAAAAGCTTTTTCATGCATCCAGGTAAAAGTTAATCATCAAGGTATTTCAATTTCAGTTCGTTTCAATATAACATTATGCCAACATTACATAATATTCGGAAAATAACAATACTTATCAGCGTTCCAGAATCTAATACCAAAATCACGCCTTTGATGTCACATAAACATCAAAACTTTTCATTTATGTACCTGATTGTACATGTTGACGTTTCCGCTTCAAAGGGAAAAGGGAATGAAAGCTGTGTACAGTCGCTATGAAAAGCTTTTGTTATCCGTTGAATGTGAGAAAGGTAGTGTAATGAATAGGCTTAGATAAGTGCGTCGATGGAGAGATGGAAAATCGTGGATGGAATAGTGGGTGACTGTACGACGAATGTCACAGTTATTGTGTTGTGTAGCTGTTACTATTCAGTAGAAACATGTACCGTTATCAGAATCACTCATATTTTCTTCACCTCTTCCATTTTATAATTAGCTTTTTAGTTTAAAACAAGGGAGTCGAGGGGACAACCCTCACTGCTTGTCGGATTAAAATGTCACGACCATCTGCTGTCAACTTGGAGTAAAAAGCTTTGAGGAATAATTGGAAGAAAGCAACACTCATAGATGGCATTGGATTTAAGAAACACTATTTAACGAGGCTCAAGCAGGCTCATAAATTTAACGGATTCAGAAAGTAAATAAATAGAAAATTTTATTCATTTAATCTTGAAGGAAATAAGGGCCACAACATCTCACAATCTATTAATAAGATGGCAGCCTAAGTTATATATCAATCAATTTATTATCGACAGCAACCAGCCAATCAGAGTGAAGGGAACCTAACTTTCCAATTTCAAACAAGCAATGTTAAAGGTTAATTAGGAATATTACTAAAGACCATTTTACATAGACAAGGCAGAGATTATGCTCTGATAAAGTGAACACAGTTTATTGCGTTTAGTTATTCTATAGATTGTAGATAGCCTGCTGAGGTTAATTAAATACGTGAGCTGTGTGCACTTTGTTTCCTCAATTTCGGATTTTTGAGCTGCAATTATGCTAAAGGATAACCATGATAAATAGTATGTACTCGAATCGTTAATAAAAAAAATTGTTGCTAAAGAGGACGATGATAGTATTTCGAATATGATCTACACCTCAACAATTTTTCACTGATACCTAGTAAGTAGTGTACAAACGCAAAGAATACTTCTTTAACCTTTTATGTAACATCAAAAGGAAGAGATCCTAGAAATTCTTTTCAAAAATTTGCTTCATATAAAATCCCATTTTTGCTACAAAAATAATGGAAAGAGCGTAGGAAGAAATGTGTGTGTTTAGCGAAACTTAAGCCTCCGTCTAGACTGGTAAAGAAAAATACGATATTTTGTGGAAAATAATTGGGAATTTTGTGACGACATCCATTTCAGTTGGTTCAAATTGTTTGGTTTTCTGATGCACTGCAGATACGTCCTCACAATTACTCACTAACTTAATTATTCATGTAGATAAAGGGAAAATATTGATTTCGTTTCAATATTGATAATATTCATATAATATCCTCATATGAAGCCTTGTAATACTTATAAAAAAAGTATAAAAACAAAATGAAGAAATGATCTTTCATATAACATCAAAGATATTCGCAAACACTTTCAAAGTTATTCCCGGGAAATATATTTTATTCATAAGCGTATTAAGGTGTAATTCCAAGAGGAATAAAATGGAAAAAAAAACATCGAATGACTTTTCAAATATCATTTGAAAAGTTTTATTATTACAAGCAAATGAGTTCGTTATTAGATTGAATTGTGAGATTGGCAAGTTAGATAAAATAAACGCACGAACGCCTTGATAAAATCGATCGGCAATATCATGTCTGAAATATAATAACATTGCTATTAAATATTATCAGGCACAATTTTGTGTTAATTGTTTAGAATATCTATACTAATATTACATAGAGGTAAAGTTTCTTACTTTGTTTGTTTGTACAGGCTTATCTCAGAAACTACCAATCAGATTTGAATGATTGTTTTTGTAATGGATAACCACATTCAACGGGAAGGTTATTTATTATATATTATTTTTTATCCCGAAATTCCCACGGGAGCGGGCCCAACGGGGTGCTGGTAGTGTAAGGAAAGATACATTAATTTAGAGGAGCAGAAATTATGTGTATGTAAATGATTTGTGATTTATTAAACTAGAGGCCGCCGGCTTTCGAATTTTTAGGGCCTTTGATTTAGTCACAACAAAATATTTTCTACAATTTTTTATAGTATCAACAATATTATTGGCATCGCCACCAAGTTATAGTCCCACTAAGTACACCTGCTTCCTTGTACTAATTATTAAAAACTAGCAGCGCCGCGCGGTTTCACCCGTGTTGTACCCGTTTCCGCAGGAATTTCGCGATAAAAAGTAGCCTATGTCCTTTCTCAGGCTCGGGATTAACTGTGTACCAAATTTCAATCAAATCGGTTCAGTAGTATTGGCGTGAAAGCGTAACAGACAGACAGAGTTACTTTCGCATTTATAATATTAGTTAGGATTACTTTAATCTCATTTTATTTGTACAGATAACCAGACAAAAGCTCGGCTATTCCAAGTAATTACCATACATCTAATCCAACGCTAAGATAGTTTCATGTGCGTGTTAAGTTTTTTGCGTCTCGGTCGTAATACTGGTATTTGATACTGGTTTGCAAATATGTAATTTGCTACAGAAAGATATTTGTTTAAAAAGTTTGTTCTATCAAGATTTTGATATCTTGAATAAATAAGTTTTGGTAAGGATATTCTGTAAGACTCGGTAAAGAATTTTTGAAAACATTTTTATAAAATTTTCGGTGATTGAAGTTTGATGAAAATGTATTTGAAATAAAGCTCAAATTGAAAACTAATTAATAAACATTCCACAATTTATTTATTTGTTTTATGTAAGTATAGCCACTCAATAAAAGTCCTAAATAAAAGGGGAAAAAACACTAAATTATCTGTGAAAGAGCCTTAATCAACCCATTAAGAAGACACGCGCTAAACCCGAGTACACACGTGAGAGATTTTAAATGCGCATCGCAACGCTTCCAGCTTTTCATTAAGACAACCGCTGCCATCTTGAAAAGGGGGGAAAACTGAGATTAAAAATACTGTCTCAAGTTCGTCTGGAACGTTGAAAAGATTCCGTGATATTAGGAAAAAATGGTGTACAAAAGATGTATAGCGCCTTAAGGCAGTTGAATAGAAGAATATGAAGATGAATGCATCATCTAGGAGATATATTCATGCCGCAGTATTTACCTGGAGTGAGTGTTTGTATGAGGACATTAATTGAAAGAAACACATCGTCTGACGATTGATACAACCGGGACCGACAATTTAACGTGCCCTCCGAAGCACGGTAGCGCTCAGATAGAAATGTCGGCCACCCATCCAAGTAGAGCTGCACGTTGCTTAACAATCGCAATGAGTTGACACTGCTCAGTAAAATTACGCCACGAGCGCTATTAAGGTAAATGTTGGCATATTATGTCCCGGTGCTGGACAAAGGCTCACGCTCTCTAGACTCTTATCAATACACTGAGAACATATCTTCACAATATTCATCCCAAAATATGCTCTATGCCAGATGTTATAAAAGTACACTTTACGGACAACCAACAGTGACACTTAAAAGACATCACATTTCCATCTTTCCAACGGAATGGCTCCTAATCGGTAATGGCAGGAAAGCAGTTATTTTAAATTAATTGGCCCGCACTAATCCGCCGCGTGTTGTATTAATCACAATTACCTTTAACGATGGTTAATGTCCTAGAATACATTCACTGATGTATAATTATAATGTAAACTATTCGTGAAGTAGTTACTTCGGACTGCGTTGTTGCATGGTAGCCTTATAGCTTATCTTTACTCATATTATAAAGTAAAGTGCTAGCCTCTCATCTCACTGAAGATATCAGTACAGTGAGGAGAATAATATAAATAGAGAGGTAAAATGTGATATTAAAATGTAAAATTTTGTTTGTTGGTTACAGTAATTACCAGCAATAATTACCAGTCCAATTCGAATAATTATTATTGTAATAAATAGCCACATTCAACGGTAACATATTTTTATCCCAAAATTCCAGCAGGAACGGGCACATCGCGGATAAAACTGCGGGGCGCTGCTAGCTAAAATATAGTTTATAGATACAGACTGTATTACATTAGGAAAGCTCATTTAGAGAAGTCAGGTACTAGCAAACGAGTTTATTCGTTGCGAGAATGTCCAGACAATAGCAATTATTTGACTAGGCAAGTTGTAACAGTAGCCACTTTACTTTTTATCAACACTAAGGAATATTTAACAATTACTACTATTTTATCTTTACAGATTTTTATATATTTATACGAATAAATAGTGACTCAACTTATCATCGTACCTTTAATCGGCGAATAAACTAGAAAAAAACTGTTGAAAAGTTCACGTCAGCAAAAACATGGCGGTCAATTTCCATTCGCCTCGTAAGCCCATTACAAAAGCCGTGCCCAGACGAGTGTATAGATAGACCCGACGTAACTCCCGATAAATAGCCGTCGGGAGTCGGATCCGACGCCGGCTGTCAGGTAGATAAGTTGATTTCACAGCGAGTGCGGCGGTGCGGAAGCGTCCGCCCGGATGCGCATTTGAGCACTAGCAGGCGTTTTAATACGGTTATCGCTACGAACTGATTTTGATATGGAGTTGAGAGACGAGGTTTTATTTTAATCTCGTGTCTTGCTATAGGAAATTTAAGCTAAGTAATAAATAGGATGGTAGAGGATAGAGAAAAGTGGAAGGAATTCCATCGACAAACGCCTCGTTTTAAAAGAATAGAGATACAAATGATCATTTCTATAGTTTTAAAGGGAATATTCAGATAAACAAAGAAACTATGGGACAAATGCAAAAATAATAACCTCACCAAACCTGAGAAAAATTAAGATAGCGTGTTCAAGCTTGCATCCTAGTGCCATCTGTTAGTCGTGGCTGGAACCGCGGATATTAGCTAGTATCGACCTTTTTACTGAGGCATGTAAAATATGCGGCTGTAAATAATTCCAATAAGATTCGTATTGATATTGTTGCCCCCAATTTGGATAAGATAAATTGCTGCATACGAAACAATCCAAAGAAAAACATTTGATTGCTTGAATCTTTTTCTTTTATGATTATAACTAAGGCTCTGCATTTATAGCTTAAATACGATATGATAAAATCGAATGATGATGGTGAAACTAGAAAGGGCATTGTTAACAGTCGAGAAAAGCCAGTCTTGTAATTTCGTAAACATATGTACTCCATTCGTCATTAACGTCTTAAGTAAAACTACCTACCTAATTGAAGTGTTAATTCGTTTTAAATGTATGCATGTATAGGAGGGCACAGCACAGGACGTATTGTACTCGTATATATTGATTGCAGCGCGCTTGGTCTAGACTTTTAATAAGTCTAAGGACAGTGGTTATAAAATGTAATAACGCATATGACTTTTATAACCCAAAATTCCCCGTGCAACGCGGACGGATTAATAGATGATATAATTACAAAAATCCTCATTAACTAAAAGCCTCACTAATGGGAACGTAACTCTATATGCGGAACTGCACTGATAAACCATCCAAACCGGACGTGCACGAACCACAACACTGCTATTGAGTGAGCTCATTAATTTTGCACCTACTGTCTGATATGCAGAAAATACGCGCACTGTAAATACGGTACAATACGGTGTAAAGTGTTAACAGATATACATTTCCCGTTTCCAATGTGGCAACATTGTGTTCAATTATCTAGGTGTATTTTAGTACTGATTCGAACCCCTTTGAAAATGTACACTTGGCGACTCTAAGTCTATTTGTAAATCTATTTGTGGAAGGTTTAAATGTTGGTCCTAACCAAATGGATATTTAAACTTGCTCACTAAATCATTGTACCCGTTCCCGTGGGAATTTCGGGATGAAATCGGGAATTCGGGAAAAATTGCCTTCCCGATAAATGTGGCTATCCATTACAAAAATAATTATTGAAATCGGATCGGTAGTTTCCGAGATTAGGACTTACAAACAAACAAAGAATGTTAGAAACTTTACCTCTTAATAATACGAGTATATTTAATATCAAGAATTGCTGTTACAATCATCAGGTGAAATAATTTTGATGGATCGTATTGAAGAGCGTTTCTACTTACGATTGTTGTCACTTAATACCTACTTAGTAGATAAAGAAGGTTAATTACCTGAAACAAATTATAACAAGATTAGTCATGAAGTAATGAGACTTTAGATATGTAAAACGACAATTGATTCATACATTTAGGAACTGAGATGATAGATTACAATTGAAATAATACGCAAATTATTCTTAAAACATATCTCTATGGAAAAATACAAATGTTTAACTAAATAATATCTTCGTAAGTTAGACAAATATTTAATTTGATAATCAACTCATTCATCTTTTTGGAATTTGTCATACTAGACAAACTATGCACATAAAATTTACAAAATCTATTTCTTTCAACATAGATTCCTCTCTACAAATCATGTGAAAAGACAATGCATACAGTGCTATGTCTACAATAGATCAAATTAATCTCATAAGCGAGTCGTCAGCGTCTCGCCGGCATTAGCAAATTGATGAGCTCTCCCTACCCTAGCTGGTACCATTACATCAAATGGTATAATCGCACATACTGGGCTTCGCTACTTGAAGCCAAGCTGACACACGATGCGATTGCACTTTGCACTCCAACGAGCCAAGTGAAAACTACACTCTTGCTACTTGCCTATCGAATTACAGAAGGAAACACTATTAAAAGAAAGTGGGGTGGTTATTTATGGTACGTTCAGGAGGGTGTGAATTCGTGGTCGTGCTGAATCTAATTTATTGCTTAATGAAAGTAAGATTTTAGTGGAAAACTGGTCCCTGAAAGTATAAGTGATGCGTAGTTAGCTAGAACAACGACTAGGAAAAATATAAAGGATATTTATTAAAGTAAAGAATGTCCCACAGCTGGGCAAAGACCTCTCATCTCACCCAAGATATCAGTACAGTAAAAAAGAAAAATTAAATTAATTAAATTAATAAATCCCAAAAATTCCCACGACAACGAGTACAACGCGAGAATACCCGCGGGTCACTGCTCATAATAAATATGATGTGAACCAAAGTCAACAAAAAGCCAATACAAATCGTTTACAATAACACAATTCCTACAACTGATTAACAATCATATAAAGGCAATGGGAACGATATGTGGTACAATAAGATACACGTATGATAAACTATTGCAAGACCGAACAATGTTAGGCATCATTGCAATCTGAGCAAGTGCCGTAACCCGTAACCGATGCGCGAACACAATAGATACGTTACAATCTACAACAAAACCTATTGTTCTCATTCCGCCTTGAAACTCTGACATAACATAGCTCCGCGCAAATAAAGGAATACTGGTTCTCGGGTGTGAGATATTGCGAATGTTAATAAGGTACACTTGGCAGAGGTGGAAACAGTGAATGTGCGCTGTCCAACCTGTAAACTATCGAATACACTCCATTATTATTTACGAAAATGTACTCTAATGTTTTCGATTTTCCAGTGGAAGACGATTCCTTGTGAAGAGGAAAAAGGTAAAGTGACTTTTTGCCAAACTTATCCCATCACTGAACCCTTTTCATCAATGAAAGAAGTTGCCTTCGGTTGAAAAATTTGTCATGAAGAGAAAATAGAACAATATTAGAGGTATACAACTGCCCAATAAGTTGCTCTCACGATAGATACGAAAGATACCTGAACTTTAATTCTAAGTCCGACCTCAACAGGGCTACTAATGATGCAGTCATCCTGACCAAGTTCTGGGCTGGTTCAATTTTGAGCCAGTGACACGTAAAGAACACACACACACACACACACACACACACTTGTCAAAGTCACACTCCTCTGTTTGCATGAAATAAAACAACTTAGTACAAATAATGTTATAACAATTATACAACAAATTATCTTACAACGAGCCGCACTGACATAATTATAATATACTATAATGTACATTGTATATATCATGTCAATTTGCTTAAGAATCTCAGCCGCAAGTGGCGGCTTTATTTAGATTCCGATCATAAATCTAAGATACCTATCAAAGAAAGTGTACGAGTAATTTACAACAATGTTGTTAATTAGAAAGCGATATGTATCCTTTGGAAAACGGTGTATTAATTGACTATTAGCCACGCCTTCTACAAAAGTCATATATGTAGTAACATAGTAAACCAAAAACAGTAAGTACTTCTTAAAATAGCTTTGGACCATCATCAAAATATGACAAACAAATTGTTATTTGTGGTCAAAAAAGAACATAAAATTACCATACTAACTGAACTGAAATCTTCAGTGAACGAGATGCCTTTCATTTAAAGTTAGAATTTGCAGGCCTTTCTTAGGTTACGTACGTCAAATTAGATAATACTAAAAGCAACGTTTGTGGGAAACCTATACCCTACTTTAGCTATAAACAGAAATCATTAAAAACGCGAGTTTTTTATTAACATCAATGTGACATAATAACTAGTTCATCAAACGATTTATCACCATTTGATTGAGAACCAGATTTAACACCATGATGTAACCTAATCAGTCCTAAAATTTTTATATAAAACGCTAATTTTATTTAATGATTACTTTTATAACATATCCGACTCTAAATATACCCGATTTGGATTGTGTCAAATATGTCGTTAACTAGTCTGTTTAAATATGATTAAATAAGTTGAGGAAATGCTATGGTGTTAAGGGATTTCGTAATAGGAAGAACTGTTACATAATAAATGGAATAATATTATCAAATTATGATCGATTAAAAGTTTTATGTAAGAACACATTTGACCATCTGTAGGATTAGTCATAATCACTACTCTTTAATGGCATTTGTTCAGTGACATTTTATTATAATGTCAAAGTTACTAATAATAAGATAGATTGTTCTGTGAAGCCAACGTAATAATTTAACGTTCTTAACGGATTAGGTTAAATGTCATTAAGTTCTAAATGCATAAACCTATAGTAAACTAAAAGTTAAATAGTCAAATGTAGCTGCTTCAATCATTAGTCCATGTCACAGGCCTTTTCGTGGTCTAAACACTACGACACAGGGTAACCATTCCCCTACACTTTTATAGTTTTTTGATAAGCATCACCGATACATAATTTAAAACAACCACAATTACATAAAAACAGTTTTCGAAAGCCACCACTACCGTACCGTAACTTTACCCAATGATTATAAAGAAACGGTTTCAATATAGCGAAAACAATTGCATAGAGAAACCATGTTTGCCTCCACCAATTTCGAAAAGCCGTGATCCGTATAGCGTCGGGTCATTACGATAGTTTTCCGGTGATTTCCCATCGAGACCGATCGTTCGTGCTACGACCGACCGCAAAACGGATTACCAGATCATCTGAATGCACACCGATCGGTATCTCGCCAATCGAATTGATTCAATATTGGTTCTCGTGTAATTAACAGTTAGCAAGCGCATTGATGAGTTCTGGGAAGTATGCTTAAGGGGAAGTTTGATGTTTGATACTGCATACATAATTAAGGCTTGTGTAAAGTACTGGAGTATTTGGGAGAAATATTAGCAAAATATTGTATTAAAAATGAGGAATTTCTTGATAATTTGTCGATAAAATATACGCTAGCAAAAACGTCATCACAAATAAAAAAATGTAAAAAAGCATGGATAATCAAATAAATTCATTACTTTCGTTTTTCATACTCGTTAATGTAATCAATTTACAAGATACTGGTACAAAAAGACGCATTGCCGCGCGGCGGAAGAAACCGATTAATCTTACATCTTTGCCACGATTTATCAAGTCTTGGGATCCATTTGCTTGGCAACTCGAGTGATTTGTAAAGTACATTAGTGTAATCAATTGATATGAGATGTAAATTGATAGACGAGCTAATATCCCAACTGGGTGTACCGGTTGTATCTAATTAATTGAGTTACGATCTTAATTAAAATGAGATCAAAAGTCTTTATATCATAACGAAACAAGTCCACTACTTATGGCCTGTAGGATGTTATTACAGCACAAAATTATCTAGGTTGCTGACAATATTACAACATTATTTTGGGCGTACTATTACAAACTAGATATATTTAATATAGCAGCGCCCCGCGGTTTTACCCGCGTTGTGCCCGGTCCCGTAGGAAATCCGGGATAAAATGTAGCCTATATCCTTCCTCGATAAATAGACTATCTAACAGTGAAAGAATTATTTAAATCGGTTCAGTAGTTTCTGAGATTAGCGCGTTTAAACAAACAAACAAACAAACAAACAAAACAAACTCTTCAGCTTTATAATATTAGTATTTAATATATTACTTACACTGTACTGATATCTTCAGTGAGGTAAAAGGCCAGTAGGAATTACAGGCTAGTACTTTACTTTTACGCCTAAAACCTCCTCACTGTACTGATATCTTCAGTGAGACGAGAGGCCTTTGCCCAACAGTAGGACATTACAGGCTAATACTTTTTTTTTACTTACTTTACTTTTACACTTTTCTCAGTTATTTTGCGTAAAGAACGAACGACGATCATATGCAATCTATTTTGAGCAGTGATTCATGGTACAACTAATGATTGTTTTAATTAAAAAGGCTATGATAAAATCGCTTCAAATCAACCGGATTGCACTGAGATAAGGAATGATAAATGGGTTTCTAACCTTTCATGAGACGTGACTAAGCTTAATGTTAGCACAAGAGGTCATACAAATTATGATGGTGCTATTCGATTGTTTGTTTGACACGGATCGTTAAACGTTAAATTAATAGGAACCATTTAAAGAGTAATAAATATATTTAGCTGTGATTTTTCTAATGCAAAGAAAGCTGTTCGTCCTCCTTTGACTAAATAAAGAAAATAGTACAGTAACAGTGGACATTTTTCACACTTTACCTTCAACTAGCAGCGCCCCGCGGTTTTACCCGCATAGTGCCCGTACCCGTAAGAATTTCGGGATAAAAAATAGCATATAACCTTCCCGTTGAATGTGGCTATCTATTACAAAAAGAATTATTCAAATCGGACATATATGTCCTGAGATTACCTCGAACATACAAACAAACAAACTTACAATTATTTTTTTTAGCCTGTAATATTCCAAAACAAGGCAAGGACCTCTACGTTCATTACAGATCAGTCAGTCATCAGTGAGGGGGATAAGCCTACATTTTCTTATAAATTTCAACACTTTAGAATCTCTACTTTACTTAGCGTCATATTTTAAAAAGCTACACACACTAATAAATCAACATAAAACATACTTTTTGAAACTATGTACGTTTACGGATACACTTCGCTTTTCTTTTACATTTTTATCTGTCTTTTCTGCCGGTTTCAGGTGGAGGTAATTTCAATTCAAAATAAGTAGTGTTCGCTTAAACCTAAAAAACCCCTGAACTATCAACATACGTAACTGAACCCAATTAATGACTAATCAAATCAACTGATCAAACCATATCAATACACATAAAGCTTGTTATCCTTGAAGTGTCAAAGGGTTCTATTACACAAGCCTACGACACTTGCGACACTACAGGTGCCTTTCGATACATTAGCAAGTCCGGAGCCCTAATAAGCTTTGGTTGCATTGCAACATTGTTTTTAAGTGGCTTTTTCAAGTCCTATTAGCTTTGCATCATGATTGATTATGCTAATAGGATACTTGTTTATTTTTGAACAAATACTTGTTAAGATTCTTGTTTACTGGGTACGGTAAATGTGTGTGTCTTATTGATATATGTATCTTATAATAGCTAAATATTCACAAATGGAATGTAATTAATCACAACAATTTTGAATATAAAGTAATGACATTAATTTAAAATCAAAACCTAAACACATAAAGATTTATAATAAAATATTGAAGCTTAAACATAAATCACTATTAGCTCACTGCAAAATGCTAATAGGTCATCCTTCCATGGTGCAACGCTACCTATCAGGAAAGTTAGCAATCGACATTAGGGCTATAATCGCTTGCACTCCAGTGAGCTTAGCATATGCAATATTCTTATAACCACGCTACGAAACATGATGCTATTTTCACCTTAAAAACATTGGCATTTTCCTCTGATGGTACTTATTTATTAGAATAAGATTTGCTCAGTTCATGGAAGATTCGTTATGAGTATGTTATGAAATGTTTTGGCAATGTAATGGTCGTGTAATATAAAATGTAATTGTGGGAAAATATTTTCGAGAAATATTAGGAAAGCTTGATTTCATTACATACAAGTACTCATAGATATATACATACATGTTTATTTATGAATTAATCAATGATCATAACTAAGCGGGTTTATTAGTAAACTAGCAGGGCCATCGCGGTTTTACCGGCGATGTAGCCGTTCCCGTGGGAATTTCGGGATGAAAAATAGCCTATAAACTTCCCGTTGAATGTGGCTATCCATTACAAGAATATTTTGATAAATCGAGTTGGTAGTTCCTGAGATTAGCGCGGTCAAGAAAAAACAAATGTTCAGCTTAAAGGTACTGACAGACGTGCTCAAAAAAAGCATGCTAATAAGCTTGCTTAAAATTAGCATGCTCTGCAAACTGTTCACATTTGCCAGAAATAAGCATGCTTGTTTTAAAGCATACTCCTAAATAGGCATGCTCAAAGCAGACGTACGGACAGACGTGCTATTTGGCACCAGGCTTTCGGCCAAAATGGATGTACAAGTACCTATATAGTGACAGTGCTATCCGTACAGAACTTAATAAAATAATCATATTGCTTGCAACGGAATGGTGTAAGAACTTTTTTAATTAATTACATCAATTAATTGCATAAAACAGTCGTCCGCTGCAGATTGAGACAAAATGGATAGTAGCATGCTAATAAGCAAACATGTACAGACGTGCTCGGATCACGCCCCCCCCTACCCGCGCCTCAGGTAGCATGCTCGAAAATCAAACGTCGTTTGATTTTTGAGCACGCTCTAAATAAGCATGCTCATTACATTACACACGTGCTACTAATGAGCACTTGCTCAATAAAGCATGCTTTCGTGCTAGTAATGAGCACGTCTGTCCGTACCTTTATATATTAGTATCGAGAATCGATAACGGCATATAAGTATACAGTATAGTGTATTGCATAACTAGTTAAGTTACTGAATGTAATTTAAGTTAAACACTAAGCCTCGGCATTTCATTGGTTAAGTAAGTACTTACAAATCACAAGAAATGTTTGCATCCACACACGAGAAGAGTGGGTTTAATTCCTACTTAAAACAATGATCAACATCTACCATCAAACTGAAGCCCACTCAAGTATCATCAATCAATACATACAAAATATGTATTATCTTCAATCTGAACACATAAATCAGAGGATAGTCTAGGAAGCTAACCGGATTCAAGTGTAGAGCAATAAGTCATGTGCAAAGCGCCTATCAATTATACGAGCTCGACTATTTACCCGACAGCGGAAAGGATGTAAGATGTTATGCTAGAAACTAGTAAAGGTATCTTTCTCTTCAACTTAAGAGCTGGGCTCTTGTCGATGGAGTTCTTTCCATTTCTCTGTATCTTCTGTCATCCTCCTCAGCTGTTCGTACGACATGACCTTTGCTCTTTCCTTCAGTTGGTCAGCATATGCCCTTCTTGGCCTTCCTCTTCCTCTCTTTGCCGCTGTGTGTCCCTCTGCTATAGTTTTTATAAAGTCGTCGTGTCGCTTATTACAAAAAGGATATTTATTATGTACTTGGGATATTCCCATAAAATATTTATATATTTAAAAAAATAGTGAATATTTTAAAATTCTTTGAGGATATGAAGCCAAGAGGCTACTGCAGGGCAAACCACGGAACCCTAAAAAGCTCTCGCTATCTGATCTGATGAATTCAATACAATAATATCAGGTAAGCGTATTTGCCTAATTCGCGTTAGAGATATCAAATCCACGCCATGTTAGAAAACTCATAAAAGTAATTGCCGTTTGTCTAATCCATATTAAGTTTATTTATTCTCGTCCATACTTCCTTAATATGGTCATAAGTGATACATGTTCTAAAAATAGCATTTTTATTCAAAGTTAGACATAAACCAGATCGGACAAGATTTTTACTAGTGAACACTATTTTTAGCTGTCTTTTTATCCATAACGCTTTACACATAAAACTTAAGCCCCCTGCGGCGATGTAAATTGAGTCATAAGCTTTGCTGTGAAACTAAAGGGCTATATTTAATGTTTTCTTTCAATAGCCATTTCTATAACAGTTTTAAGTTTAGAGAATTCCTACGATGTTTATAAACATTGTATGATATTTCTATATCACAGACAATATAGAATTATATATGTAAATTAAAACTAATCAAAATATCATTCTGAAACAGCTCTGGAATTAATGTAATCAATAACATCGCGTTTTAAATCAACTATTGTACTTAATACATTTGCTAGGATATAAAAAAAACATCAGTTGTAAACCTTCAAGAAATATTATCTGCAACATTATCTCCGCTTCATACAAAATGTATTCACATCAATGAGTATAATTGAACTGAGTTCATTCTGGGTGTTTCTCTCAAACAAACCTACACACAAACACTGGTTCATTCACTTCTAACAGTTACATTACAGCTGAGGACAACTGCCTCCTACACGTGAACCCACATTTGAGCTACACTTGACTGTTTACAAACTTACACTTTAAAAACAGGTTAAAAACTACGCACTGTGCGTTTAAAGAGGTATTTATGTTGTAATACTACGATGCTTTAAACCGTAGTAAGCCCATTGATGATTACTTCACGTCATTGCTTACTCCTCCTCACTTTATTGATATCTTCAGCGATATATGAGTGGCTTGTGCCGTACAGTACGAATTTACTGGTTGTTACTTATTTTTCAACATAAACGCAACATAGGGGTGTTTAAGTTTGACCTCGATGTCTGTGTGTGTCTGTAGCCCGCTGTAGTTCTCAAACGGATCAACCAATTTCGATGCGGTTTTTTATTTCGGTGGGTGGTTCTAAGCTATGTGTGATAGAAATCGTTTATAGGTGGGTTTTGAAAGCCAGTTTCCCTGCGGTGGTTTTAGTTATCTGTGGCTAAAAGCAGCAAATCAGAGACATCTCCCCTTCTAATCCGCTGTCTATGCACTGTTGAAGAGGTTTCCACTTCAGAAGGTGAAGATACGAAGTGATCCAAGAAAGCATACTATGTAACTTTTCAAGAGCTTTCTTAAGTGGAAAATATTTTTAAGTTACACTTAAGAAATGTAATCATTGACGTAGAAAACCTACGCTTTGCATGCCACTCTATGCGGGTACCCTGATACATACTTATAAGTAAGTATGATACTCATACAAAACTTGAAAATATACTTATCATTGCTATAGAACACAAATGATAAATGACCGTAACGAATGTGTGTTAAATCATGAGTATTAAGATACAAACAAAAAACAATTACTTATTTATAAAAAGGGGAAATTATCATGTGTTCAACGTAAGTATTATTTAATAACAAAATGAGATAACAGGCTTCTTAACCTAAAATCCTACTAATATTATAAATACGTAAGTTTGTGAGGATGTATGTATGGATGGGTGTTTGTTACTCATTTACGAAAAAACTACTTGACGGATTTGGATGAAACTTTACAGTAATATAGGTTATACATCAGAATAACACATGGGATACATTTTACCGAAATTCCCACGGGAACGGGTAAAATGCGGGTACCACCGCGGGGCGCATCTAGTGAGTATATAAAACACTAAACACACATTTCTATTTGTTTCTTGTTAAACGCGATTGCGCTCAAACGCTGCACAACAGGATAAAGTAAGTTTTTCCTTAACACTATCAAGGCACCCTTTAGGTATTACATAAATCCTTTAGGTAATAAACATATGTATAAAACTCATAGAAAATATACAATTAAATTAGGTATCCTTCAGGCATATCTTCATCAAACTAAGCACTTTTAATATAAAGTCTAATTAACACGAAAAGTAGTGACGGTGTAGTTTGACTGAGCAATGTTAACACATCGCAAGTGTAAAGCAACATGCAGGCCACTATTTGGATGGTTGACGGCTAGTTGCGTTTCTAATGCTGAGGATACACGGCGACACTGACACTCATCACAAATGTCGACACTAGTGTAGATTGCGTCCTCATGGTAAGCAATTTTACTGCAACTAAGTGTCGCGGCAGTGGACACACACAGACATTCGATGTATACATTGAGTGTCTGATGTCAAGTGTCGCCGTGTATCCTCAGCTTAACTGAGCATTACTACCTTCTTCTTCTTCTTCTTCTTCTCTTCTTCTTAAAAGAAGAAGAAGAAGAAGAAGAAGACTCCCGACATCAGGGATGACCTTTCACCTATACGGACATACGCAAAAAGTCGGCTAACAATGCCAATAAGCGAACAATTCATACATATTATTCCTCTTCATTATTCAGTAATCCATCTATCTTTATACCGCAGATTGCGTACATCGCAGCATCACAACAAGGCTTCATTGTCGATCAGATAGATTGCCTCGCACTCACCAGCTAATGTAATTAATTAATGAAAGGATGGCTGGATGAGTCGACAGTGTAGGGAGAAAGAGCGTTGTATTTACGTAATGACTTGTTAATTAGGTTACTGTACAGATTCCTTGACGAACGGGAGAATTTGTTCCTGTTTTCTGTTATGGGAATAATTTGGACATTTGGGAGTGTCACAAAGAGTTTACTGGACGAACGTAGATTATACACAGCCATAATAACATTATTTAAAGATGGATTTTGACAATGTAAAACAGGTAAAGATAAAAAGTAAGTTCGTGTAGCGGCCGTGGTTTCGGAATATTTAGACCACCTCAAGGCCTCGGACATGGCCTATCGATTGAAAAAACCGGGACAGACAATTCATTGTGCCCTCCGAAACACGGTAGCGCTCAGATAGAAATGCCACTATCGGCCACCCATCCAAGTAGGGGTCGAGCTGCACGTTGCTTAACATACTCGTAGCAATGAGTTGTTTTGAACAGACAAATGCTCGTAAAAATAAAAAGTAGTCATCATCTTTCTACTGATATCTCTTATATAAGATTACGTAATAAAATCCAGGTTTTCTCACGGGATAGCCAGTGGCGATAAACCGCAAGGTCAGTAACCCTAAGTTTAATTATTATTTAACTCGGATCCGCATACAGGTTGTTAATTAACGAATACCATCGTTAATACACCCTAACAACCCATCTAATAACTAAGTCCAGTATAACTAGTAATATCCTATTATTGCACGTTTGGTAAAGGCTTTTTCGATCACAGAAATATAAAATACCTAACTGACTCCCGATCTTACTAATATTGATTAATAATTTAAAAAAATCAGTTGATGATAAATAGTTATAGGCGATTGTAAGAGGTAACGTAAAAAGTATTAGCCTGTAAGGTCCCACTAGTTGGCAAAGGGCCTCTCATCTGACCAAAGATATCAGCACAGTGAGGAGGATTAGGCGTAATTTACCTACTTTATGATCCCAACCCGAGCCATGTTTGAAAAGTAGGAACCATGTTTACGCTCGACCTGGGATTTGAACCCACAATCTTGGCAGGCGAGTGCACATCTACACTACACCACTGAGGAGATAAAAGATGGACTAAATAAATGAAATACAAATCCCAACGATAAAAAATAACACAAAAAAATGGGATTATTAGACTCGACAAAAGATGTGTTTCCATACCGCTGTTATAGCTCATTTATCATAAACGATTTAACGATAAACCTAAGCAACTGAACTCTGTATTCTAAAATAACACTCGGTACGTGACTGCAGAGCAAACATGGCTCATTACGTATTTATCATTCATCGCGATTCCTCGTAAATATACTCTTATCATTTTGTTTATCTAATTGCATAATGTGCTCTAGCAGAGTCCTGCGGTTTCATCCGTATTATGCGTTTTCACGTAAGAATTTCAGGAAAAGATTGCTGTAAAATGTTATTCGTGAATCACTCTGTATGTTGGTAAAAACTGCATGAAAATCTGTTCAGGGATTTTGAGTTTATATGAAGTGATAAAATAGCATTATACTTTTATTTTAAAATACTTTGTTTATACACAAACATGTTTGCCATTTCGTGAGATAAAATAGCCTTGATTACGTTCATTGAAGAGATATCAATAAAGACAATAAAATGGATCCTTGTAAGTAATTACTTCCTATGAGCTTAGTTTTGTTTCTTTTGTTGTTTAGCATATAACCTTTCTGTTAAAGTAATCTGATTAATAAACAGTTAGCAATAGGTTACTTTTAGAACATGGACTTTCGCATGATCATGTAAGCTTACGAAATTGGCAATTAAAAAACCGAAAAACCTTCAACAGGCTGATTGAAGATCATAAGTGTCTAAAACACGAACATTTGGTTTGTTACCTAAGGTTAGTTTACAGCAAAACTGAACCAAATAGTTACATATACTAGGTTAATGAGCATACTAAACCAATGGACAGTTCTGTATAGAATAATGCGTATCTAATAATTACGAAGTAGGAAACTCCGACACCAGGGTTGACTACCAACTCGAAATGGATGAATGAATGAATGAATGAATGAATGAATGAATGAGTATAGAAGGAGTATGTAAAGGACATACTCTCGACACGAGAGCTAACAAAAACACTAACTGCTTGATAAACAAACGAGTGATAAGTCATGTTTGTAGCCAAAGTACAGCAAGTTACCATCAAACAAATAAATAAGCTCCACAACAAATACCAAGTCCATTCAATCAGTCAATCACAGATACAATCACACAATACAAATATTCAAATATATTAATGAGTTCAAAGGCTTCGAAAACAATCTCGTATACTTCACTAGATAGTATAAAACAAAGTCGCTACTTTTGTCTGTTTGTTTGTCTGTATGCTTAAATCTTTAAAATTACGCAACGGATTTTGATGCGGTTTTTTGTAATAGGTAGAGTGATTCAAGAGAAAGGTTTATATATGTATAAAAATTCCCGAAATTCCCACGGGAACGGGTACAACGCGGGTAAAACCGCGGGGCGCTGCTAGTATACAATAAAGCTAAGTAGTTTGATTTTTTTCTTTCCTTGAACGCTCTAAATTTCAGAAACTCCCAATCCCATTCGAATAATTATTTCAGTATTAGATAAGTTCGTCCAAAAGGTATATTATAGACCATTTATTATCCTGAAATTCCCACAGGAACAGGCACAATGCGGATAAAACAGCGGAGCGCTACTAGTCAACATATATCATAGCCTAGTGAAACCAGAGGTCATCGCAAATAAAAGAATTGAAATCTTTTGACGCGTGCGCGTGCGCGATGAATACGTGTGAAAGCGGCTTTCTCTATGTAGTTCACTGAAGATGTAAGGTCAAGGGTCCATTATGTTTACGAGGAAGGATTAGGTATGGTAAGAAGGACGGTAAGTCTTAAAAGTGTTTGTGGGACTAGTCTAGATAGCCGAAAACGAAACTGACTTAAATCTATTTCTTCCTATGTATTGGTTAGAGATGGTAAAGTTTGTGTACGAAAAGCAAAAGGGGTTGTTAACAATCTTTATCAACAATTAACACTAATGATGCGTTTTATCTTAATTTTTCCACAGGAACGAGTCCAACGAGGGTGCTTTTTACTCAAAAATTTTGTAAATGAGAAGAAGCGAAGATGGTAACAAGGTAGAATAAAATGTTCAAAAAGGAACGCCTGTTTCCACTTTCCAGTAATCTTAACGTTAAGATACTAAAAGCGCCTCGCGGCTTTGCCCGCGTAGTGTTCGTTCCCGTGGGAATTTCGGAATGGAAAGTAGTCTATAACCTTCCCGATATATGTGGCTATCCTTTACAGAGAGAATTATTTAAATCAGACCAGTAGTTCCTGAGATTAGCGCGTTCAAACAAACTCTGCAGCTTAATAATATTAGTTTAGATAGTACAGATAAGCTATTTATTAAGGGCAATAGGCATCTTAAACAGAGTTTTCTTACGGACAATTTACAACGGAATGAAACACAATCTCATCAGCAACAACAACAACATACAATAATGAAACGAAACGATACACCTCATGTAAACTAAGTACAGTAACTCTGTACAACAATGAGTAAATTAAGCTAGTATATTATTCATTCATAATCCGTGACTTCTTACTTAACCGACAACACAGAGGCTGATTATCATTTGACACAATTCGCAGTACAACACAAAGTAACTATTTAATAATCTGTGGTACAACGTAGATTCATAGTCATGATATCGGTACACGACGAGCAATAGCAACTATTATCTAATCTGTGTAGGTTGTTCATTGTTAGCCATTGAATACATTAAACTATACTTAAGTTCAGTGTTTAAATACTGAACTATGATTAATACTCGTATAACTTTGTGAGGATGGATTTTGTTGTCTTTTACAATAAAAAGGACGATTTTGTGCTTACAGTAGGTAGGTACCAACTTAATTAGCCTTTAAAATGAAGGCCTTAATTGTGTTGTATTGTTTGATACATTTTAGTATATGATAGCTTTGTTCAAGAGGCAACTAATTACACTTCTTCCCACCCCGAAATTCCTACGTTAATGGGTATAAAAGTATAAAGTAAAGTAATAGCCCACTGCTGGGCAAAGGCCTCTCATCTCACTGAAGATATCAGTACAATGAGGAGGATAATGGGTATATCGCGGGTAAAACTGCGGGGCACTTCAGTACTCACACAATCTATACGACTGTGAATCAAATGCGATATTTTTTGTATGTATGTATGTTCACTTCATTGTTGGCTTCGTGTCTATTTGAACTATATTTTTGTGTATGTATTGTGAAATAACGGTATGAACTATGTAGTTCATTGTAGTTCTATTTACGTTGCCTTTGTGCAATTTTATAGTTTTACCAGCGATAATAAAATGTAGGTTTTAATACTTTCTTGGAAGTACAGTGATTTTGCATTTGATTGATATATTGCAGAATTCACTTTAAACGATAATATTTTCAAAGTTTAAGTGACACCCCATTCATTATACATAATATATATATTGTTTAACATCATTATTATAATGTATAACCATATCGTCTCGAGGAGAAGCAGATGGTAAACTTTATAAAAAAACTATAATTAAAATTTTCCAACTTTGTTTCTTAGTAAGGGTCTCCTTCACATAAAAACCTATAAAATTACATTAGCAACAATATTATTTCATAATATAAATATAGGTAATCAAAACACGTAATCAAGCGAAACGTGACATCAAAAGTAACTGAAACACATAAACTTTGTATGAAGTACAAAACAGCGATAACATAAGTATGAAATTTTTACACACACAATTATTGAAAATCAACAATACCCATGAACAAATCATTATGTGACGTCACATGTGTATGCGCAAGTGTATTCATATCAAAAAAGATACAGCACGTAGAAATGACAACGCGTATGTATTGTTTAAATATGGATGATAGCTTTTGCATAAAAAATATACTGGTTTAGTATTTTGGTCTAGATTTAAAATTATTAATTGCGAACGTTAGTCGTCTGTCAGGTTTGGTGTTTTGCCAATCTGGATCTTATTATTATTGAATAAAAAGTGTTATAATTGTATCTGAATTTGATTTAAAAGTAGAGTACACTCGCGTAGGTTGCATTTGTTTTCAAAGATTTCGGACTGTCCTATTATGATCTAAGATTTAACATATTCATACTTCTGGGACGGATTAGACGTGCGTAACGTGAAATAATTTAAATAATATAAACAGGGTAATATAGATATCAAAGCCTATAAATAAAATCAAAAGAAAAATGTATAATGTGCTACTAATTCTCTGTCGCTCTTTAATTATTTAGTTTTTATTTATTTACTTATGTTACAGTAAGTTTCCAGTCAATTTTTTCCTCAACTAGTACACATCTGTAGCATCATATATGGTGAATGAATTTTGACGAGTCAAGTACAATTAAACAGTTTTTAAACAGATATTTAACCTTTAAGACGTGAATTACTGAAGGACGTTTAACCATCTGACGGTATACGAGTACAATGCAGGGAGATTAAAATGTAAACTATATTAAAGTTCTTGAAGAATACAACCTTAAAGTTAAGACCACAAAGGTCAAATTGGCTTGCTGTATATTTCATAGACGATTAAATAGCAATTTTTTCAAGGTAAGTCTCATCTTATCGACTTCCTTGGAATTGACAATTGTCTTCGAAGTTTCGAAGAAAATAAATAATTTCCGATAAGAAGGTATTTAGCAATATTAACGACGATCGAGGTCGAAAAAAAAAGTATATCTACATACATTTAAATTATTTTTTACCTAATTAAAGTGGCCCAAAGGATCTACTTAAAGATATTTCTACGTTTCATACCTAACAACTATTTCTAAACATAGACCATAAACTAGACATATTTCCATAAATTACAATAATTAAAATTACTTTTTTTGCCTTCATATTACATCACATCATTTTGAGAACGGGCCCAAATAGAAATTCGACCTTGGTAAGGCGTTGGGTAAATAATATTGTAATAGATACCTACTTCAAAAAAGGTCAATAAAGCGATTTCGATACGAACTTGAATTACATTTTAATATGACATGGAAAATAATATTATGAGAGATCCTTATATAAAATGCTAGTCTAGTGCCTAATATATTTTGTGCAACTAGAAGAAGTATCTATGTTTTTCGGTTGTTGTCTGTTGTAAGAAACAGATGCAAATGATAAATACGTGAAATTAATTAAATGCATATAGGTATGTATGTCATACTGGGGTTTTCTTACGTATGAACCATTCCAAAGAAAAGTATTTAAACGAGCCAAAAAAGGAGGCGCAGGAACCATTACCGCACAAACAAAAGGTTAGAAAAGCAATCCATAAATAAACAAGCGATGGCTCTTTCGCCATCACCTCGTGACGCGTCACCCCCGGAAGTGATCAACGTTAATTGCCGCGACAATTCCGGCATACATTATCCTAAATTTGGACCACACCCATCAACCGAACATTTCCAAACACTCGAACAAGACTTGAAAACGACTTGAAAACTAAAATAGGATGCATTACATTGCACAAGAGTTCTCAAGAACTCGAGACTCAAGTGCTGTTATTTTAAAACATAATTCAAGTCAAATGCTCGTATTATTATATTATTAACTTGAAACAGTGCTCCTTATTATTATTGTAATGTAAACGTGTATTATGTTATTTCTGCTAATGCCTAAGGACTGAGGCGCGACGGGCCTATTATTGAAGACGTTTATTATCCACTTGAATGAATGACACTTCAGTAAAATAAATCAGAAAAAAAGCAAATCAGTTGAACGCTAAAATTATCCAATTAACTACCAGTCAAGTAAGTAAAAATGACAGACATAAATATTGAAAATCTGTTTCTGCAGTTTCTGAAATAAATGGTACTATCTCCAATCCCATGACCGAACGAGAAAATCAGATACATAGTCAATATTACTGACGATTCATGTTCTACAGTGAACAAAGCGAGCTAATCGCTCAATACTCTTTCGAGTGAAGGTGAGTAAAGCCAGCTGATAGGTGAAGGAAGGTCGCTAGGGAATGCGAAGTAAAGGCCAGAGGTGACAGGTCAGCATGTAGCTAATAGTACCGGTTTCTTTACCAAAAATGGTAATGGGACAAGATCATTAACGCAAAAAAAATGTACCGGTGGACGATTGTTTTTATTACTTAAGGAAAATTAATAAAATTCAAGTTATACCGAATATTAAGATGTGTTATTCTAAGAATAGATGATTGTTTAGAATTGGGTCTGAAATGTTTTTGTATGCTCAATCATCATCATCATAAATTTAAGAGCAAGGCTCTTGTCGGTGAGTCCGATGCAGACTTCTCCATCTATTCCTATTCAGTGCAAGTTCCTTCACATCTCTATAAGACATGACAGACACTTTTTCTTAAATCTGACTCATGTAACTGATTCTAGGCCTACCTACCTACCTACCTCTATAAACCTCCTAAAATAGATAAGAACACAAAATTCTATTCAACAGATTCTAATATGCTTCTTGAACTTAGTAGTTACCATAGCAGCTTACCGTGACAACAAACAAAGTACTAAATAAAAGAAATCTATTCTCGAAGACAAAACCACATCTAAAGAGATACGAAGCCAAAGCGACATTGCACTAAGGTTAATAAATACAATCACAGCGCAAATCGCCGGCTTCCCCGCATAAGACGTGACCAACCTTGCCTCTTACATTATTACTTGCCACGAGTTTCATTTATAAACATAATATGTACAACGTACAGATAGACAAAAAACTTAATAGAATTCCAGAGAGAATGTTATAAGGAAATCGATGTAAGTGGTTTCAATTTCATACATAGAGCACTATACGTGTTGCATAAACAAAACATAGTTCTATTTGAAAAAAGGGATTAACATTTACCTGAATTTGATGGCGAAGTAAACAAAACCGTCAATAATCATAATACTTTTAAACCAATCAAGAAAAAAAGGGTCGTAACTTCATGACACCACGAGTCACAGGTAAATGACAACAAACACGAGCCGACATAAAAAGAAAACCTTTAAAATCAATTCTAAAGTGACATAATTTATAAACAATTCTGTAACATTACCTAATAACCAACGTAAACCGGCTCTACACCTTATTTACATAACGATAAGGATCAAAATAGTAATTTAAATGTAGAGAAAAAAGCGGTGTCACGGTTTGGAGCTCACGAATAAAAACCGACAATATGAACAAAATGGAAGACAAATATTGAACACGAAACAGAGAAAAAACATTGAAAACTATTGCTTAGAGGAAGTTTTGCAGTAAAAAAAGTATTATAATATAGGTAATAACAAAGATTTCTAATATACACCAGTCGGACATCTTATAGGCTAGTGGTACAACAACATTGGTTATTTATATTACTAATCATAAAACCAAACACAAAGCAATAATATAAACAAGAAAAATGTGTTATAAATATGGAATATAGAGTATTTGAATGAATTACAACCGAGAATAACTAAGTATGGCAATAAAAGAATATGAGAGAAATGGTGCACAACTAAATTTGACTAAAACAGAAATAAAGAACTATGATTTCTATTCAAACATATGCGATGTCCAATAGAAGGAAAGCTGGTTTTCTTACTAACCTTGAAAACTTCCCGGAATACAAAGAAGGTGAAACCTGATAGATCAGAAAGATCTGACCGCTTCGTGTTAAATTATTACACACACGTGTGGACCGACATTTATAAAGCTGTTTACTTTAGTGTGAGAAAGGCTTTTACTTCTCAATAGCATAGGAATCAATAATGCTATTATAACTGTGACTAAATTCATTGCTGGGTAACTTATCATGAGCAAGAAGTAAAACGAACAAATTCGTTACGTTTTTATAGTCAAAAGTAATCGAAACGACTCTGTAATCAACCCACTTTAGCATACTTTACAACCCAATTTAGGTACCGATAAAAATAGTAAACTCACAACCAAGAAAAACCCATTCGATTTCGCATCATCGTGACTCATAAGACTAAACAATTTGAATAATAAAGCTGTGGGGCAAAACAGTGAGTAGGAGAAAGTTATAATATACCCATCAGAAGGTCGTTATTGCGATACTACCTATAATGATAAATGTCGAAGAAACGTCATCGTCTTGTTTCGTATGAGAAATTACTGTAGGAGTTGTAATCGTAAACATGGCTAATAAAAGTCCAGTTCCCAAGAGATAACGTGTCGGCAGTGAAAGTCTTCGTCCGACGACCGTGTGTGGAGTACCGATGGTGACAAGACAGGCCGTCTGATACAACCGCGGCGTTATCGGAACAAAATGAATATCTGTTTATTGAACACGAAGTAGGAAATAATAAAGGTACGATTACCTCATTAAATAGACATGTGCAGTAACGCTGGTAATGCAATATTATCTACTGTACTCATTACATGAGGAAAACAAACCCGGACTATTGTAGTTGCGGACATTCAGCCTATAAAAAATGGTGGAATCGGAGCGTGTTTCGCATTACGTCACTCTAATTATTATAATCTCAACATTACTCACAAGATGGTATCGATAAGAATCTAGCACGTGAACTAAACGTTTATAAAACAATGGATTTGTTTCGATAACAACAAGGTATGATGACCGGGCCGCGGAATGCGTTAGATCACGACCATCGAGGGTAACGCACCCCTCAAGTTCACAGGCAGCCCCGAGAGGTCGCGCCGCGCCGACGGCGGCGAAGGGGTGCGAAACGAACTCCACACACACAACAACATCCCGGCAACACAATTGATTTGCGCAAAACTCCCGACAAATTCCATGTCTACGAATTGTTATTTATTCCTGTCTGGCGTGACATTGTAAAATAAATCAGAGATAAGACGGTCTCATAAAACAGCATGGAAGCATAATTTGCTTCTATTAATTTATTATCTATCTAAACACGCGCGATATTATCGCGAATCGGCGGGACGGATACGCAAATCAAAACATTGATTAATCTAATTTCACTCGATCGATAAATTGCGGCAAGCTTCGGTAAACAATGGTTATCTTTAGAAGCAAAACATTCACTTACATCAATAAATTGCAGTGGCGAGATGCAACGAAATCACCTGGGAGTTAACAACAATGAAGGACATCCATGATCACATACACTGCACTTGTAAGTCGAACTCCTGCGGTTGCAGTCATTAAAATCAGTCTTCAATTATTGCGAATGTTAAGTTTAATATTGCACGTATATATTGCTGGGTGGTTGCCGGGTAGGTCGGCTCGTTTCGGGATATCGATCTGGTGTGGCGCGTTGCAGTGGCACCTCTTTCTGGTTGGTTATCGTTAGCACATTATGGAGATGTGTTTGGGTTGTGGTGTGTTGTGTGATGTTTGTTTATGTGGTTAGATCGCGATCAGCTGTTTGGTTGTGTACGTGAGACGTGCGAGCGTGCGGCCGTTCCGCGCGCAACTGACTGCCCGCCCGAATGGCTCGGCAGACCGAGGCAGTCGCCTCGCGCCTCGTCGCTGTGCCTCGACCGCCACCGGCCCGTTACCTACACATGGTGTACTACGACCATACGTAAACAAACAACACGCCTTTAAATCTTGGACAAACGAGGTGCAACGGTATAATTGGTCCATCTCGATCGCGGCATCTGTTTGTCTTGAACTGAATTAAAAAGTTGATGGCATACATTCGTAAAACTCAAAGAAATATCTTTTGAAGAATAATTTTATCATTTTTTCGGTTTCTGGTTATCTTTGTGAAACAAATTACAAAAAAACATTTAAACAAGACAATGTCAAGATGTAAGCAGCCAAAAGAGTAAATGCAACAAAATGGTTTACTAAGGGACCGAAACAATGACCTAAAAATCATTGGAGTCCATTAAGCAACCGGCAGATTTATGTTTCTTTAAAACCGTGTTACATCACACTTTCCCATTAAAAAGGCATAACTCGGTAACCAAATCAGATAAACTGTTAATGATTACGATCATTAAGGGAAAGAAGAGCGCACTTTGGAGCACACGTGCGTCAAACTAGATGCCACATCCTGTGCTATTTATACGGGGCTTCAAACAAAAAGGGCCTTTTTAGAGGCATCGATGAATGGACGGTGATGCCAAAGGCTATCGATTTATGTGGGACGATGGTGATACAATAGATAGGTCTTTGTGCTAGAAACTGCAATGAATTGAGACGGAACGCGCGGACGACAAGACTTATTATTATGTAACTTCATTGTGAACATCTGCCGAGCTGTCTATTCATTCGCGTGACCTCTGAACGTGGTAACGCACGTGGGTTTTAGTAATGATTATGCGAATAGAATATAAACTACGTTATTACTTTGAAAATGAAAATATTATTCAGCATAAATTGATATCTATGATTAGAAAAGTAGAGCTTAGAAATTAAATGAAGTAACATAATATTATTCGATCAAATTAAATTTAACTGGCCCTTTCACTAACCTAACCCATACATTATGATTGAAGCAGAAGATAAAAATATCGGAACCATATCCAAAAATATGTAAATGTTACAAAAATATCTTATCTCGTCTAATAACATACTAATATGGGTGTCAAGTCAAAAAAGGTCGTGACTTTATAGATGAGGAAACGTGAGAAAAATGCGTGGGTACGGAGCGAGATCGAAGAGACGGCACGATCCAGTTTTTATACAAGTTCGAAGGGTCCATCCATCCGGAGCATTCACCACAAAAGAAGGGAATACAGCCGACAAAAATGTGGTTTACTACACACTTCAAACTTCGACTTACGTCAAAAAAGTTTGACACCATCCTCTTAGATACTAGTCGTCTTAAAAATTCCCACGATCGTTAGTAGACCAGAATAAATTACGCACATTTGAATAATTTTCCAGATTCATAAAACGTTAAACTCACCAAAAACGGCATTCACAAACACATCTCAAATACAACATACCTGAAACAAGACACATAAAATTACGCAACCGCTAATCAAAAAGAGATAAATTCCGTAACGTTAATGCATTTAACTGTGATACAACTGGTCAGATGTTCGGTACCGGGCAAGTCAACTGGGCTTAGACAAATAAAATCTTAAGACCGAGCGTCAATAGTGAATTGAAACCACAAAAAGTAAGGAAGTTCGAGTAAGGTAGTAGCTAGCCCTGGTGTTGGAGTTTTTAGGTCTTAAAGCTAAATTAAAGCTGATTTTATGTATATGTGGAAGCATAGCTCACTGTTTTGTTGACATGACTACCGAATTAGTGCGAGAGATATTTGATTTAAAAGGGTGCATATAACACTAGGTGTAATTTTCAAATGCATCACTGTAATGTTCGCAGTCTCGACTTTTATTCGGTCCGAGCATCGCATTTACAATCCAATACATTAACCCACATACAACGAAATAACTCAAACTATTGCGCGCGAGCGTGTGAAACGAGTGCGCACAGTTTTACGCTTCGCACAATTCTGTCGAAACGGAAAGTTGTTCAATTTCTAATTACGATACTTGACACTTCGGTTCAAAGATAAAGAAGTAGAGTTTTTCATATTACGAATGGCGGAAGCGTGACGCAATGTTGGCGTTTGGATCAAAAGATATTATTGGTTTTGACTTTGACTTGCCTTGGTTATGCACCTGTGAACTCAATGTTACGTGAACACTACTTCTTGCTCATTAATCTGTGATGAATGGAATGGGCAAATCGACAGCGATTCGTATATTTAATTTACTGCTATGAAATATGTACGAATCAGTGGTGTTGTCAGTTATGGTCATAGTACCATAAGATAAGATGAAGAAGCATAGGATAGGGTATGTTTACCCCTAACTACTACGTATACTAAATAGTAATGCCCACGGCGGTGTAAAAACTCCTTACACACCGGTTATAGGTAAGTGACTTTACACACGAAATGAATGAACAGAATGCCCTAGAACACAATTTATCCCACGGCAAATCGAAGCAACGAAACGAAAAAAGGAATAAAGCTTGAAAATATCTAACTAAAGTTTAAAGTTAACAATTCGAAACGTGACTGGGATATTGTCAAATTGATTTAGTTCCACCACAAAGCTTGCTTCCCGTTCCGAACGTGATTTCAGGGTTCTTTGTCCCTCTATATCCCCTCTCCTATTTAGTCACAATCAGTCTAGACTTGGTCTAGACGTTTTTGTTAGTTTACGGTAAGCATCTAGATCGATACATGTGTCTGGGATATAAAAATGAAAGTACGGAAAGTCTGAAGTATGATTCTAAAGGGTTACTACTAAAGTTTCAGAGTGCTTTTAACTTGAAAGTCTCGAATAAGTTTTTAATGTATGTAATTTTAAAATAGTTTAAATGTTATGAGGGCTTTCCAAAGTTCATAAGTCTGTTATAGTAGTTTATGCAACGTCATATAAAGAAGGGTATTAAAACACGAGTGTGAGTTTATGAAACGAGCGCAGCGAGTTTCATAATAGTAACGAGTGTTTTAATACCCGTGTTATATGCAGTTGCATACACTACTTTATCTTCACTATTTAATGCAATTAATCAAACAAAATTTTAAAAACAAAACACATTGCGAAACATTAAATTCACGCGTAGGTACGTGTATTGTCACAGTGAACTTGCCGCCATTAAAATCTAACCAATGAGAGCGCAGCTGCGCGTAGGGCCAATCAGGAGCGAGCGAGATCTTACCAAAGAGTTTTGTGTATGTAGTTTCGACGAAGTTTTCACGTATAACCCAACTATTTTCAAAAGCCAGCCTAATATCAAAATTTTATACAACTAGTATGAGGATTTTGACATAAGGCTCGCCAGGTTAATTGGTCGTGTTATAATGATGTTATAATGTTAAATTATAATGATATTATAACATCATGTGCAATTGCTTAAATTGAGTGTTTTAGTTGTCTGTGCTATAACAGTAGTAATTATAAGTCAAGTATTGGAATCATAAGTAGAATGTTACAACATTAGTGTAGATAAAACTTTTAATGGAATATCTTAACTTTATTCCTTCGGGCACTATGACTTACTCTTTTCATAGTGATTTTTTGTTGACTTCCAGAGATTCATTTAAGAATTGTTTATTTGATTTCCATTGAACAATAGTGTGGTAAGGAATCATAGATATTCATTTTACAATTCATTGTACAATTAGTACAATAATAGTGATAGTTTATATACTCTTCTTAAAGACGCAATTTTTTTTCATATTACATTTTCATAGCCACCAAGCATATTACGGTGAATGAATCCATGATTCACAGAAACACATCAGACCAGAAAAGACCAGAAAAACAGGTGACATCGCGGGGTATATCGAATACTAAGAAATAGGAGAAAATCGGGAAGAAAAGCTAGTAGTAAGTAGTAACACACAGATATCGGTTTCACTGAGTCCAATAATACATCGCAAAGCATCAAAACTCTCGATAAACTATAGTCTATTTCCTGCATCATATTATGGATATGGACATTACGGAAGAGTGCATTTATCTATCTCCAACACATAATACTTCGTTATTAGCTTAATAGTTTATTGCGATTTAAAAACGTTAATATATTTTGAATGATTGTTATTTGAATGTTTATTGTTATGGCTGTTCTTTTGAAGATAATTTTGGATTGTAATTGTAGAAGAATTAGCTGTTAATGTTCCATAGCTGAGCAAAAGCTTTTACGGCCAAAGATATAATATATATACAAATTAAAATCATTTGACTGGCGATTTGTGTAATTTCAATATTGAAATATTCGTGGAATCTCGAGGAAGGTTTAAAAGGAAAGAAAAAAGTTTAGATAACTTTTGTTGGCGGGACGAAGTCCGCTAGCTAGTAACGTATATTTAAAAAAAAAAGTATTAGCCTGTAATGTCCCACTGTTGGGCAAAGGCCTCTCGTCTCACTGAAGATATCAGTACAGTGAGAAATATTTTAAATATTTTCGCATTTATTGTATAAGTAAGATTATTCGTCTTGTTAGTACAACATAATTTCTTGGCTATTAGCCGCGTCGCGCAGTCGCGACAATAAATAACAGCCAAGAGACGCTAAGTGATACATCCGTAGGAATTACTTAATCGAGACTTATCAAGTGTTTATTGGATACATCTTTAATTTGTAACCAAGTATAAATGTTTTTCGATCCTATATTTAGTAACAATGATATCAAATATATTACAGTTTACAGATTAGTGCAATTAATAATAGTAAGTTAAAGTAGAGTAGGTCTCATTAATTTAATATAATACAAATGTTTGTGCTTATCACATAAATAAGTTTTTATTTATGTGATAGACAGTAACAAATTAGCAGCGCCCCGCGGTTTTACCCGCGTTGTGCCCGTTCCGTGGTAATTTTGGGATTTTTTTTAAATAAAAACCTTCCTCTTGAGTCACTCTACCTATTACAAAAAACCGCATCAAAATCCGTTGCGTAATTTTAAAGATTTAAGCATACAGACAAACAGACAAACAGACGCGACTTTGTTTTATACTATGTAGTGATTATATTCTTCATAAATTAACATGAAGAGAACTAATTCACACAAGACTACTCAGACAAAAACGAAACTCCATAATAAACAAAGTAGACTCAAAATTAAAAACCGCACAATTAAAAGACCCGACTCTTAACAAACAGTTATCATGTCCTCGCATCAAACCCGCATCAAAATCCGCATCAAAATCCGTTGCGTAATTTTAAAGATTTAAGCATACAGACAAACAGACAAACAGACGCGACTTTGTTTTATACTATGTAGTGATTATATTCTTCATAAATTAACATGAAGAGAACTAATTCACACAAGACTACTCAGACAAAAACGAAACTCCATAATAAACAAAGTAGACTCAAAATTAAAAACCGCACAATTAAAAGACCCGACTCTTAACAAACAGTTATCATGTCCATGATAACAGTCCGTTTAATTACTTGAATATCGCGTCACAAAACCAAGGTATATAAGTTTATAGGTCACACAATTGTATCACACGGTTTGTGAGCCATTGTGCAACGGACAATCGCATTGGGTGCGTGCGCTTCGTGTTTACTCTGTGTATGTGAAACTAGGTGAATTGTAACAACAATACCCCGCGGTTTTACCCGCTTTGTACCCGTTGTTGTAAGATTTTCGGGTTAAAAGTTAACCTATAAGTTTGCTCTCGAATATGGCAGTTATATAGGAAAATAATGCTTCAAATCCGACTGCTGCCACTCTGGTACCAAAAATTTCAGAGATCAGGGCGATCAAGGAAACGGAAAAACTATCCAGTTTTGTTACATTAGTATAAATTATATAAGATTTATTTTATGTTAATGTCAAGCGATCATAAAAAACATGAGGGAAATCTGTATAAAATATTCTATGATTAATACTTATGTGATTCCGACATCAAATATCAGTTTTCATCGCGAATGGAGAAGATGATATTCATTTTAACATAAATAGTAGAAAACCATTCACACTTTATTTATTATGAATAATTTACAGACTCTTCTATTGTATAGAGTTTCTTTGTGAGAGTTGCAGAATAATCATTTCTAAATAATACTTAGCATTGAAAGTTAAACTTTGTCAATCACAAGCCATCTCAGTTAGTGATGAAAACTCACTAAAAGTTTTATATCTTACATAGAGAATTAAGAAAACCCAAAACGCAAAGACGTCTAAACCCATTTTTACCAACCATTACAGCTAAAAACCACCGCAAGGAAAGTGGTTTTCAAATGAAAAATAGTACATCGAAATCAGTCCATCCGTTTGAGAGCTACGTTGCCACAGAAAGACGCACACAGACATTGACATCAAACTAACATTTGCATCGGGAGTTTGAAAGCTTAAACTTCTTTAAAACTTAAGACGAGCAATAATATATTTCAAATACGTTTCGAAAAGCTCACATTACAAACTAAATCTCAAAAATCCTTCAATTAAACCCACCAGGTTCATGGTCCGACCGTTGACCCTCGCAGTGATTGTTCAGACCAATTGAAACTTATAAGATCATTGGAAATAATGAACAAGTAACACAATAGTTTTGTTAAATCTTTGAAGAGTGAAGTCTCTGTGAGTAGTTTGGATTGTTCGGACTTTTAGACAAGGAGAGCGAGTAAGAGATAAGAAGTATTAGAAACTTTAGATCTATAGAATGGTTCACTGTACTGATAATAGTAACGTTAGCTTACTTCTGTTGGAATTTTTGAAGTCATAAGTAAAATTGAGTTGTACTTGCCATTTTTTATATTTAAGATTATAGCAATAAAGTCACGTATGCAAACTCCATGGGCCATATTAATTAACGCGTATAGTGTAGCTATCAAATGGTTTGTCACTTTCTAACATACGCATATTAATAAGATTCCATAGGTTGAAAAGTAAGAGTAAACTTACGCACTGTAAATGTGTAAAACATAATAAATATTACATAACTTAACTAAAGTAAAAGTGTATAACAAGACAATAACATAAGACCAATCCAATTAAGAGAAGTTCCTCATAAAACAAAGTACTTATAAAACGACTAATAAAGTTAAACCAAATGACTACAACAAAGACAACCACTAACTAATTACTAAGTAATTAAAACAACACAATACATTAACTTAGATTCGCATTGATTATAACACGACAATGCGAAATAAAACCAAGTGTACTGAAGGCCAAATATTTCATAACAGCGGCACAGTGGTGTAATTTTTATTAGAGAACAGACAAAAACTTTAGCTGTACTCGATTATGACATATTGTCGAGAATAAATCAAATTAGACGCAGATCACGGTTTTAGTTAGTAGTAGGTTAAGTAGTTATTACGACTGAAATATTTTTGGTTTCGGTTGAGAAATAGTTTTTAATATATGTTGGCAATTTCAGCAAAATAACTGAAGAAAAAACTTAGATTAAAAAGGTAGAAGTAATTGAAAGAAACTGTAAATTATTTTTTATACCCTATAAAAACATTTCAAGTTTTAAGAAGTCTTTAGTTACAGTCGAAAGCTGTGCATGTTATATTAAGTATGGTAACAAATAAAGTTTGTTATTTTGATGATATTACGTTAGTTTTATTTGGAATTGGTTTAACTTTCTAATTATACAATTAAAATGTATTCACTTTGGCATATCCATACCAAGATTAACATTTTCCAATACCAACTTTCCACCAATCTATCTCTACATAGATAAACAGTGTTCCTTCCTACCTAGTAAGTGCTTGTAATCTATAACCATTCCTCACACATTCGTCTCGCTACAGTTTGAGGAAAGACCGGCAATGAGTCATGTTTCTTATTACATTGATCGAGGCTACGGGCCTGTAGGTTGTCATAGGGGTGCGGGTAGACGAGACATCTACTTTTATAGTTGGATTCTGTAAAGGGTTCTAAATTTTTGTTGATCGAAGTAAAATTTGGCATAGATCAATTCTTGGGGCAAAATTTGGCCATAAATCAATTCTTGGGGCTCAATTCTATTAGAGAATAATTTAGATTACAGAGTGAACCATTTTATAAGTCTAGTAATTTTTAGGATATTTTCTTCACGACTCAACAGATTTTTTTGGCGTTTTCCGACAATTATAAAGTGGTTTTGTTTATTTTTTGAGTTGTGGTTGACGTGTTCGTTATCTCAAAATTTGAGTGGTTTATTTTATATACTTGTATTTGTTGTGTAACATGTGATAATCAAACCTTAAAAACCATATACCTAAATTTATCTTTCGTATACTTAAGTCGTTCGTCTGTACTGGTCTCAATCGGCCTTGTTCCGAGTTAATGACCGCGGTGAGTAACTGCCACTAACTGCCCCCGATACAGGTTACAGTTTATACGGGATTTGATAATAATGTACTTACTTACCTTTTGTACTGTATTGTTCACTTAGTTATGTTAGTGAGTGAACCCTGGTAGATATGTGAGTGTGAGCTGGTTGACACAGTGTACACTCGCTACCAGCGGTTACAGGAACCGACGTTTCAAAAGAAAGTAATTTTGAGTAGGTCAATTCTAGTATTGGAATTTTTGGACCGCCTAAAGGCCTCGGACATAAAACATTTAGGTGTCGAGTGAAATTCAATTTAGTTCTCGCTTATACCTCAAAAACCGTTAGTTCAGAATGCATACAGATTAAAAGTTCATTAACCACCCGCATAAAAAAAGGTATAACCAAACACAATTGAAATCTAACAGTGAACAGCGTCACTGTAACACAATTTCCGCAAGTTTCGTCATTTGGTTACACAAACATTTTCTTACTAAAATGTACAAGAATTACAAAATGTTGTACACCTGTTGTGTTGTTAGACCGTTACGTACACTTTTATATAATTAAATTAATAACGGTCATGATTAATTGTATTATTGGCATTTTTAGTGATGGTTTCGATTAATAAATTCGTTGAACAAACATTTATAGAGTTTTTATATGATTGGATACTTTTTCTTTCTAATCAGTGGCTGAAACTCAAGGTCAGTACTAAGTTAATAAAAAAAAGAAAAAGTATTAGCCTCTAATGTCCCACTGCTGGGCAAAGGTCTCTCATCTCACTGAAGTCATCATCGGTACAGTGAGGGAAGGATGCAAACGCTGAACAGACAAAATATACAGTTGCCGACAAAATAATGTAAACAACCGAATACTTGCTGCAAAAACAAATAAACATATCAGAAATCGAATACCGGACAAGTGCAATTGAAATCTATCGTAAAAACTTGTTCAATTACAAACTATTACAATATTGGTTCAAACGTTTTTGCAAGCGATGCTCTCATTGTCAGTCGAGCATCTAATATACTTGACCCACTTAGTTAAATGTAACTCGATGCAACGCAGGCTTTGTAGTAATGTACATTCTAAATTGATTTAAGTAAAACATTATCTATACTAATATTATAGAGAGGTAAAATAATAAGTTTGTTTGTTTGTATGTAGAGCTAATTATCTTCCCGATTTGATTAATTCTTTTTGCAAGAGCCACATTCAACGGGAAGGATATAGGCTATTTTTGATCCCGATATTCAAATGGGAACGGGCACAACGCGGGTGAAGCCGTGGGGCGCTGCTAGTGTTTAAATAAATGCACAAGTCTAAATGCCCTTAAAAATATCATCAATTATACTCGTATACGTTAGATATTTTTACCCTGTAAACTTAGAATGGTAAAAACTACTCGTCATCATTTCATTATTAATCTTCTAATTAAGTTTATTAACCCAAATTTTCAAAGGGAATTCTTTATTTGGAGTACAAAATCTCCCACCGCAACGGCCTTTCGATATTTGCGATAAGCTCAAACTTATTCAACAGATTTGTATGTGGAATTTCAGCGATAGACAGAGTGATTTACTAGGAAGTTTTTGGGCTAACTTATCAACCCAAAATTCCCATGAAAACGGGTACATCGCATGGAACATTACTATTCATAACGATAAAGTAACATAACACATCAAAATACAACACACACGAATTACAAAACATTGTAACATACACTGCACATGGCAAAGCAGTTTTAATAGTTTCGCAAAAGTGCCGGTTCGCCTTCCTGCATTGCAAATACAGGCCTTATTACTATGCAAATAAGGTACACAATTACCGCATGTGTTACTATGACCATTTTTGGTAATACTGTATGTTCGTGGTTGTTTATAATTGTGTTACGGTGACATGCATTTACGAGTTGCTCAGTTTTTAACTAGAAACTACTCTGTGAATGGGGTTTAGTTGGAAGGTAAGGCCGTTTATATGTTGTTGTGTCGCAAGATTTGAGAACAATTGTTTTGTGGTTGTGTTGACAAGACTGTATCATTTATAATAAATAATAAATAAATAAATAAAAAATTATTTATTTATGGTTCCTATTCTATATACTCGTAGCAAGGCCAGTCAGATTTTCAACTTATGTACTGGTGTTTAGTACAATTTTAATAATAGTCGACGAAACAATTGGGCGTTGATCGGTCAAAATATCACTAGGAAAGATGGCTTTTTAAAGGGGCCGCAACGTCAGATAAAAATCACTACATAGTATAAAATAAAGTCGTCTCTTTTTCGTGTCTGTCTGTTTGTCTGTCTGTATGCTTAAATCTTTAAAATTACGCAACGGATTTTGATGCGGTTTTTTGTAATAGGTAGAGTGATTCAAGAGGAAGGTTTTTATGTAAAAAAATTCCCGAAATTCCCACGGGAACGGGCACAACGCGGGTAAAACCGCGGGGCGCTGCTAGTGTAAAATAAAATGGAAGTGTTCCCGTAACCGTAGTTTCATTTCAAAATGAGTAGTGTTGGCTTAAATTTAAGAAACCAGTAAAGATGGCTTTGCCAAACTAATTAAAAGAGATAAAATTTGTAAGTTTCTGTATTGTATTTTTGAGCTAATCGAAGGAATTACTAGTCCGATTTTAATAATTATTTTTGTAATAGTTGGCCACATTCAACGGGAAGGTTACAGGCTATTTTTCATCCCGAAATTCCCATCAGAACGGACTAAACGCGGGTAAAACTGCAGGGCGTTGCTAGTACAGTCCATAAGTTTAGTGGAGTCCAACCATTTGTTAACCAGTCACCGAGTAAAGTTATCGTCATTGAATTACAGACAGTCGAACTAATGACGGGTTGGCGGAAAGTGGCCAATTAGTCGACTCGACGGGAAATCGGGTGTAGCGGTGCATTAAATAGCTCCTGACATTTTCTTTTCACTTTCATATTTTTATCTTAATCCAAGTACCTACTAATGGTGATAGTTATGTGTTTGGTTTGCGGTGTTTCGACGAATTTGGAGAAAATTTATAGCGTATTTTGATGGGCATATAATGGTTTTAATTTATTGTAAAGTAAAATTAAGTTTTTTACTGACTTCAAACAGGAAGGATTTTTATGTTTATATGTGTGGAGGTATGTGATTTGTGTTCAGATTACCAAAAAGACCTTCTGAAATAGGTTTTCAAAGATAAAGCGAGTAAGTTCGTTAGGGGCTAACCCTGGTATCGCAGTTTTTAGATCGCCTCAAGCCCTCCATGGTCTAACGGTTGAAACAACCGGGAAAATTTAACGTACTCTCCGAAGCACGGTAGCACGTAGATAGATACGCCACTATCGGCCACCCATCCAAGTAGGGGCCGGCCTGCACGTTGATTTACAATAGCAATGAGTTAACGTCGTTTAGCTAAACTACGCCACAAGCGCTAGATGTGATATTATGTATTTAATATTGTCAACAAACATGTGTCACTTACAAAAGTAAAATTTTCCTTTAAACTGACATTGCTGACTGAAACTGACTGTTATTTATAATATAAAAATGAACTTCAGAACGACTGCAACAAATTGGATGATTCTTTTTTTAATGTGTTCCTTATTATACAAAATGAAACGGGTCTGTATCGCGTTAGATATTTTAACGTATTTTACTAAAATACGTACCTGACGTTTCGAGTGGATTACACCGCTCGTGGTCACGGGATGACCACGAGCGGTGTAATCCACTAATATCTAACGCGATACAGACCCGTTTCATTTAGTATAATGAGTGCAAATCGTGTGAGTTTAAAAAGTGTGTTCCTTATTGTAAGGACAAGGTTTTTATATAAGAAAAATAAGGAATAAAAATCTCAAAATTCCCACGGGAACGGGGCCACAGCTAGTTTATAATATAAAAATGAATCGCTGAATGTGTTGCTAAGCGATAATCTCAGAAGCTACCAATCCGATTCGAATAATTCTTTTTGTAATAGATAGCCACATGCAACGGGAAGGTTATAGGCTATTTCTCATCCCGAAATTCCCACAGGAACGGGCACAATGCGGGTAAAACCGCGGGGAGTTGCTAGTAACCAAATAATTGTGTCAAACTGACCTGTGCCTGACTCTGGTGTTGATGTGGCGCACCTCGCGCCCGCCGCTGCTCTCGCCGTCGCTGCCGGAGCCCTGCACCTCCATCACGTGGGTCGACATCGACTTGGACATCTGTTGGAGATGATATACATTAGTTTAGTAAAAAAGTAATATAAGTACTTCTTCTTCTTCATCGAGTGGATAGTCAACCTGACCAATCCTGGTGTCAGAGTTATTGAGCCGCCAAAGGCCTCTGACACGGCTCATGTAACGACTACTATCCGTAGAAAGTAAAGTAACCGGACTTATAGTAATATATAAGTACTATATATGTAGATAAGAAGTTTATGAGGTAAGTTAAAATGACAAAGTGTTGTTGGAGAGCATTATAAAATCCTAATAACATAATAAATGCAAATGTTTGTAAGGTTTGTGAGTATGGATATACACAAAGGTTACTTTTAATCCAGAAAATATTAAGGGAACGGGAACAGCCTCTTCTATAGTCTTGTCATAAAAACGAAAGCAGGTTCATAATGTAATAATTAATATGGGACAGACAGACTGGGTTCGTTAAATTGTCATAAGGCGGTAATCTATCAAACTATCAAACTATCTATCTGCTTTAAAAAATGTTTCAAAAATATTTAGGGCTGACATAGGTTATGTTTTTTTTTCTCATTAACTTTGGGCATTTACAATGAAACCTCTGAATGAACAACGCTTACTCGACGCTTATATAGGATGATGTAAATACGTTAAATTAAAGCTACTCACCGGCGCAATATACTTCCTAACACTAGCCGCTAGCTCCTCCACACTTTTCTCCTTCTTCTCCGGTTCAGGTATTCCAAAGAACTTGTTCTTCGCCACTTGATTCAACACAGATATCTTCATGGTTGGAGGCGGTGGTTCTTGCACCGGCAGCTTTTCAACCGGCCTTCTGAGCTTTCCTAACTGTACTGGCTCTTCCAGTTTCTTAGTAATCTTTTTATATCTATCGTCTTCGGTTTTTGAATCGCCCAAATCTGATGGTCTTCGACTAAGTTTGGCTAAGATTGGGACTTGATTGGTCTTGACGTCAGCGTTTTTGGCTTGGGTTATGTGTTCTTTGATCTCAGCTGCAGCTGGTAGCTGAATTTTTCTAGGAAATAAATCTATCTTGTTATCTTGTTTCCGAGGGAAAATATCTTGTGGTGCCAAGTTTCTTAAGAAGCCATCTTGTCTCGGTATGTCAGATTCAGTTCTAGAGTTTTTGAGTTTGTTGTTCTTGCGTTGGTATCTTCTGGGTTTAGGATCGGGAAGCTCGTCGGAACTGTTCGATGATGAACAGCTTTTCTCTGACGAGGAGACGGTGGAAGCGGAGGATTCTTCGTCCGATGAACTGTCTATGCCTTCGTCTTT
The DNA here is from genome assembly GCA_963082685.1 of Cyclophora albipunctata. NCBI lineage: Eukaryota > Metazoa > Arthropoda > Insecta > Lepidoptera > Geometridae > Cyclophora > Cyclophora albipunctata. The sequence continues at coordinate 7,952,892 of OY720123.1, forward strand.
GAGTCCCTGGGAATAAGGTTGAAATTAGAAACTCTTATATAAAGTATAGGTATGTACGATTTCACTACAAGTTAAAAGCCTCTTTCTCGTATTAATGATGACAAAGGTTCAATAACAGCGTTGCCTAATGCATAATTATTTATGATCTCAAATGTCCTACAAGTAATCTCATTGACACAACTATCATATCGACAACAACAAGAATTGTATATTGACAACATTGTATATATTCTTGGGTAAATAAAGCATCATAATATTATCAAACTAGCAGCGTCTCGCGGTTTTACCAGTGTTGTGCCCGTTCCCGTGGGAATTTCGGGAATTTTTATACATAATATAAACCTTCCTCTTGAATCACTCTATCTATTTAAAAAAAAACGGCGTCGAAATCCGTGCAGTAGTATTTGAGTTTATCGCGAACAGACAGACAGACAGACGCGGTCGGGGACTTTGTTTTATGTAGTGATTGAAGGCAAAACACAATAAAATTCTTAATAATTTCACCCTTAAAAATAAGCCAATACAGTTCAATGTAACAATCTAACATTAGTAGTTTTGGATCATGCCAGAAAACATTTTAATTGCTTTACTATTTCACCTTATCACAATTATATTAAGGTTCAAAGTTGAATGAGAGTCTGGAGTATATTTTTAAAATAATGATGCAATTAATATTTGAACTTGGCATGGCGTAGTATTGATGAGGAAGTCTGTTTCACAACAGATGTTAAAACTAAATCGGTTCAGTATTATTTGGGATGTGACCAAACCAATCTATCGATGAATTTGTCGACGGTACAAAGTTGAGCACGACAATCTATTTCTAAACCCCAATTTCAACGTTACCACTGAACTCGATCAATTCAATTAAGTACTGATTCACGAGCTAAACTGAGATCAAAACTTCCAAATTGGTTCCCTAAAAACGATTTGAGTTGACCGTGGTTCGAGATAGAAACGGCGAAATTGGACCTAAATTTATACCAATTATAAAGCTGCAGAGTTTGTTTGTTTGAACGCGCTAATCTCAGGAACTACTGACTACCCATTTAACGGGAAGGTTATAGGCTACTTTTCATCCTAAAATTCTCACGGGAACGGGTACAACGTGGGTAAAACCGCGGGGCGCTGCCAGTGTAAACTAATGTGACTGATTTTCCAGACAAATCCCTCTTTAACCTTTTTCCCCTACAGGTTCTGAAAGAAACCGCAATACATACTTCATTTACCTGAAGAAGAAATAGATCTCATGTCGATCGCTACACTGTTTATGCTACACGTTGAAAAATCCGTAAATCACTACATAGTATAAAACAAAGTCGCTTTCCGCTGTCTTAGTCTGTCCCTATGTATGCTTAAATCTTTAAAACTACGCAACGGATTTTGACGCGGTTTATTTTAATAGACAGAGTGATTTAAGAGAAAGGTTTATATGTATAAAATTTTCCGAAATTCCCACGGGAACGGGCACAACGTGGGAAAAACCGCGAGGCGCTGCTGGTTGATGTTATAAATTGGTATAGCGCCTTAAAACTGTGAGGTTGCCTTTCTACAGCATTAACGTTCGTCGCTTTAGCATATATACTCGTATCAATCAAGGTATAGGTTATTAAGACAAAACAGGGATAGGGATAACTTCCTATTTTAAATATCCGTCCTGTATGTATATCAGGAACAATACCACGAACATACTTCAGAAATATTCACCCACCACCGATAACTCATTTCAACCCTACCTTACTAACCTCAGAGCTTTCTCCTTTAGCCAAAGTCCTAGGCTTGCCCGGTACCCCTGTCGCGCCCGGCTTCAAGATACCGCGAACTTCAGGCGTGATCGACTCATTTCTCTCAGTTGGTGAATCGTCATCGAGATCTGTAAAACGAGTCATTTAAAATCGAGTTCCAATAGTAACGCCCCAAAGCGAGCACCAGTGAATGCGAATACAGTAGCAATAGTAACTTCGTTGTGCGTAGGAAAGGGATAGCGATACAATATTTTTGTTGATTAGACAGAGATAGTGGTTACTGGGTCTGTTGATGCTTTAAAAAGTACATATATTTTTAAGGAACTATGGTGGGGTTTTGTATAGCTAATCTGTTTCCCGTAGTCTCACCTGCGCTCAATAGATGGCGCTAAGGTCTAAGATAGAATACGCGTCAAATTACTTTTAAATATGGGTCATTTTAAGAGCTGCTTAATTTGAAAGGTGTTTTGAGTATGTCATTCAGTTACTAAAACTTTCCGTGTTCGCGTAATACATTTGTTATGGAAGCAAATATTCGCTTGAGGCATGCGATTAGACTTAAAAATATTATGATAATGTAATTTGTCCCGTAAAATATTTATGAAACATCATTGAAACCATTAAAACTAGATTAATAAAACATTCTCTGTATAAAAACAACACTATATAACTTCATTGTTTTCAACCAATGTTTATCCACAATGTTGCATTATGGGCCACGAACAATGCATCTGTAGATATAACTAGAAAACAGCATCGAATTTAGTTTATTCAACATTATCATCCGAAATACAATACACCGAACCAAAAACCTTAATAGGGTCGTAGATAATAGGTTAATTTTACCCTTAAATATGTAGATATTAAAGGAGTAAAGGGTTAAGTAAAATGCGGTGATTAGTCGAGAAAATCTCTTCATATTTTTCAATTTATCAAACCAAAAATCCCAAAAAAACTCGTGGATACTTCAAGCAAACTCCAAACTCATATACGATTAAAATCTTCATTCACGCATGCGTATAAAACTACAGGTATTAGTGATTAGTGTCAATCAGAAGCTAAAACCCAAGCGCATACGCAAAACAAAACAACGAAACGAAAAATCCAGACCTAAGCTTCGAAACTTTGCATTCTGTCGTATTAGATACTCTAAGGATGTATTCTTCGCGCTTGCAGATCTGAACAATTCCATTTTCAACTGAAAATCTGGGTTCCTTGGTACATCTTCGTGGGTCAACGACTTGGTCAGTCTTTCGTTCTGTTCCATTGCTTGTTGCACTTGACTCGCAAGTACTGGCATCGTTCTTAGTCGGGAAGTTCTTGGGACCCGTTCATCCTTACTTCTAGGCATGCCGGCAAGCGGCGGCTTGTGGGTTAACTTCGAGTTGAACATCTTCATTTTCTCCGATAGAGACATCTTAGCTGGATCGTCCTCGTCTAGCTTAGCTGCCACCGGTGAATGTGCGTATATACATACAATATGTTTGTGCGTGTGTGCGTAAAGAGCCCGTGACATACACATAGTAGTTGAGGACATGCAAAAAAGAAAAGCCGACGATCATCACAGGAAGCTGTCAACTTTCACGGTTCAACTAAATACTTTTTGAATGCAGAATTTACATGCCTTTAAATCATCTTTACAGAAAAATAATAATAAAAATAATAATTAAGGCAAAGAACAAAAAAGTTTGCAAATAAAAAATTGCATATAAACTAAAATACTGCAATTTTTATCACAATAGAAAAACATAACAGGTGAACTAGTTTTGAAATGCACTTTAAAAGATAAAATAACTTACACAGTATCATAGAATTTTCACAAGAGACATTTGCTTAAATCGCGACAAAACCTTACTCATATTCCATCCTGCTCTTACACACCAATATCACCTTTTTTAGAGCAAGACAGAATAATTTTGTAATTAACCAATACCCTTAAATCGAAACAGGCAAACTGTACAAAATACGTACCATCTTCGTCCCTGTCTAACACATTGGCTGTGCTCTTAGACTGAGTGAGAGAGAATGAGTTTTCGACCGGTTCTTCTACGTCAGGTGAGACGGCCGTCGCTGTGATTGGTTGAGTCTTGAATCTGTCAGCGATGGCTGAATCTTTGACTTTGGAACGGCTGTGACGTAGCAACGGTTTCGGTGTGCCTGTAATTGAAAAAATATGGCGGTTAATTTAGGTAATAATTAAAACTGAATATGTTTTTTATTAGAAAAGTTCTTGACAAACTTTGGTCCATTTTGCATTGTCATTAGTCATATTTTTGACATTGTATAATGTCATCAGAACTAAATGTGTACGTAAAATTTCAGGATATCAGGCAGTGGTTTATAGTTTACAAGACATGACTAAAACTAACATATTTGACAAGATATAACTAAATAGTTTACAAGATATAACTGAAACTAATACATCAATATATTATGTACATAGCTAGTTATAAAAAGTTTGTAACGAAGTGACCTTGTTTCTTTGTATAAAGCTTGTAATGGTTCAAAAAGCTGGTTACTCATTTTCCAGAGTATTTGATTGAGTCAGACTTTCTATTACTCATCATAAATTACATTTGGATAACTTGTAATGAATAAAAATTATAATAAACTATGACGTTATAAGATGTTTAAATGTTCCACAAATTCTAGTTTGTTTGATATAACACACATACTTTATTAACTAATAAACCTAAATGATTTCTTTGACAGAAAAATACTACATTAGAAATTCAAAAGTGGGTTTTTTAGATCCTAATGCCAGACACGCATTAATACTTTTTTTCTACCTTGTAATGGTTGAAAAGATTCTTCTAATAAATGTTAATGCACAAATTATGTAAAGTACGCATGTATGACTGATTTGGATTACAATTGGCAAGCTAAACGTATAACGATACCTTCTATTCTTTAGTCCACGTCGAAATGACTACAATATGGAATGAAAAGCAAGGTTCTATTCAGTACACACCTTTGGCTTGTTGCTGCAGTGCCTGCCACATGCTGGCTCGTGCCACCACGCTGTTGCTCTTGACCAGCCCGAGTGCGAACCCGCTCGGATTCTCATCATCACTACCCTCAGGGGAGCGCATCTCTTCGTTCTCCGTAGACTTCCTCGCCCTGTCCATCTTGATCAGGTTCTGCTCAATGGAAGGCGAAGACCACTCGTTGCTCGAAGAGTTCGAAGCGTGGTTGTCCCGAATCTCCTGGCTCTCAATCAAACCGAGCTCCTCCCCTGAAAACCACATACGAAATCATCATAGCAACACCACTTTAAATAAACTGAACTGGACAATACACACTGACATTCATCACATTGACCCACATATGTGAGACGAAAGACATTTCACAAGGTTGTGCCGTGTTTATTTTCAAAACCGACCTAATACGAATAGGAACGCATTCGGTAAATCTAATTTTACCAAACACAACGTAAACAAACCGCAAGCCGATGCGAACCGATCGCGGTGATTGCTTTCACATGTTTGTTTTATTATTGAAACAGTTGTCTTCGAAGCGCACTAAATAAGTCAAAAGCTTCGCGTATTTGTAACGGGCGTCTGTTTCGTTAAAAATAATTTTATGAGTTTAAGAAGCTAGCGGTGATTAGTTGTGATGTACTGACCGGAATGCGGGCCGGAGTCCCTGGAGGAGGCGCGGTTGTAGACGCCGCTGTCGCAGGACACGTTGAGGCTCCAGTTGTCGGCCTCGGCTTGGTGGCGCTCGTCCTCCTCCAGTGCGCGGCTGTCTTCGTCCAGAGCTTCGCGGACCTTCTTCACCTCCTGCTCGATCTCATCGAGCGTCGACTGCTTCCTCTGAGCAGCCGCTGCGATGTTTTCAAAGTCCAGGAAGGTGGCCTCGCCGTAGCTGTCGTCCTTGACGACCCCGCCGTCAGAGAAGCAGTTGGGCGGAGACTTCAAGTTGAACGAGCTCGTGCCGAACGGCGGCGAATCAAGAAACTTGTTAAAATCCGTGAACGGATCTCTCTCTGGCTCCCCTGGTTGGGGAAAAACACCCTTGGAAACGGGAGCAACACCGGTCTCGGCGGCTCGGCTCGGAAAACTACAGCCCGCTTGGTCGAACGCTTGGAAACTCGGTTGGCCCGGCTCCAAGCTGCGAAATGAGAAAAGAAACGCGTTAATATTACTAGCCACCATATACACGACAGAGACGCAAGATGTTTCAGTACGCCTTCATATATTATGATGAATTATGGCGCGAGTGATTCGATTGGCGTCTCCGGTCTATTGCTTTAGGATAGATTGACAACTATTGGTAATATTTTCTAAATATAAAGTTGGTTCCAGTCGATTACGTCTAGTCATGGTTTCCACAGTAATCTATAACTTCTAGTAATCTAAAACATATTTTTACTCAATTTTATCATTTCACCCTCATTATTTTGAAAGGTAAACAAATACAGTGTTTTTGGCAATCGGCACTCGTTCTTACCAACATTATGAATCATAAAAGCATTGATCAAAGTTTAAATTACAGATCGAAGGATGTCTGGCAGATGCATTAGGATCGAAGCTATTAAGGGCAACACGAGTATCGACATCGACGCACCAGATCGGTCGCTCATAAAACCTACCATGCGTACTTTGGAGCACAACAGCTCCAGAAATAGTATATTGACCCACTAAACGGCTGGAGCGCTTATTTCCGTCATCAAGACAGCGACTACCGAATGCAACAAGAATTGATGTTGATCACGACAGATAAATGCAATTGCAGAAAATAGAATGCAAAATTGATTTGGAATAGCACGGTCGATGGCCATGATTATGTAATTTAAAGCAAGGGCTCGACTAGACGGTGCATTAGTCACGAATTCTGTTATTTATAAATATGTTTTACTCGTCGCCAAATTGAGATAGTGTTACTATTGTTTCGATTGACATATATTCATGTGACCACAAAAAAATATTATTTCAATTTCATGCTTAAATGTTCCCGTTTGCATTTTACGGTTCATTATCTTTCAAAAGAAAAAATAATGCCCGATTTTTGGCTCTGAAATATTTGTATCCAACCCGGAAAATAAACCGCCTTTACTGTCGCCTTCGGAATTATATTTATGGCGAGACATGTTACACTTAGCGGTAAGAATTCGCAAAACAAATGAGTTTGCCGTCTCGAGTGTTACTCTTGTAGAAAATTGCTTCTATCATTCATAATCATGCCACTGATCAAAGTGAAGAAATATAAAAGAAAAAATAACAAAGGGGACCAACCACGTTAATGATTCGCTCACACCCAGATATTGATCGGCCTAAAAATATTAAAAAATATACTTAACAAACCACGATATTAGCCTATCTAGATATCCTAGAACGATATTTATTATTTTTCTAATGCATATTAAATTACTGCGTCACTTTGCACGAATGACCTAAATCACCTTTAAAGCGTATACAGGCAGAAAACACAACGACCTAGATGTTCTGAGTATTTATGAAGTGGATTACTTACTTCCCGAAAATAGGCCAATCCGTGTAGAAATATTCCATAACTATAGGGCGGGAAAACTTGGAGCTTCACGGTATATCACTAGCAAAAATAACTTGTGCTCTGTGTTGTCGGAAAGGAACGTGATTCAAACAGTAAACTACACGATCTTTGATGATGTCAGATGACCGAAACATGAATTAACACTATTTACAAAACATTATGGCCGGTTGTATAGCATAGACTATAACGGATTTTTAATGTTAAATCAGATCAAACCATAACAATCAACCTCTTACACAAGCCATTTGAAATGTTTAATAAAATATTTAGAAAATATGTTATGGATGCAAATTCCATAATTTTATCTCCGATAGATCTGTTACGGACCGAGTCCATATCTAAACACAATACATGCAACATTGACAGGAAAACTTTAGTCAGAACTGAAATTTAGTGGCAGCCCACGCGGCACGCTTGCTCATCAAAATAATGGCTGCGGGCCAAGACTCGGCCACTACCGACGGAGGCCGGCGCAGAGCACAATCACCTCTGCACAATGAAAAACATATTTAAATATGCCGATTGAGTGCTCCGCTTCAAAGGGAAACAACCCAGTTATGAACCACAAAATATACGAGACCACCACGAAGTTAAACTAGATCAATGATAACGCTCAAACATATTCACAGTGACGTATCGAATGAATAATGTATCTGTGCAGCCGTATAGGAAATAGAACCGACCGGCGAAAGGCGCAGTGAATATAAAAACATTTGTCGAAATGGATTGCATCTATCTATCAGTTATTTTTGTTCAACCGAAATAGTTATTTTTGTTCTTACCTGAAACTAATCGATCTCATTTCGTCAATTGTAATGGGCTGCGTTTTGTAGCGTTCTTTATCACGATTCTTGGATCTGGATGTGGAAGGCTGATCTCTGGGAGACAGGGCTTGTTCCATAGATTTTATCCTAGATGCGATAGAAGGAAATGTTTTGTCACTATTTTCGTTGTCGTGTTCATTTTGTCGATAGCGGGAAAATTCGAATCCGTTTACACAATTTTCTTCTACTTTCAATCTGCGATCATTAAGTATTAGGAGTAATTCGTCGTTGACGTCACAGGCGAGGCTTTTCGATCTCGCGTTTTTTGGTCGTAGGTTTCTTCGGCGGAGCACTGCGCTGGGGTAGCTCTCCAGGGAGTCCTGCGCGGATGCAGTCGCATGCACGGGCGCGAGATTCAACACACGTCGCGGTCCAGCCGCCAACAGGTCGTTCGCGTCGCTACTGAAATTCGTCACGCTGTTCACGTCGCTGTCTGCGCAAAACGAGAGCCGTGGGCGCGGCGATTGGCTGCGTTCCCTAGTCAAGCTCGAACCCCTTTGCTTTAAAATAGGTCTCACTGCCGCTTCACACTCTGACCCCGAATGGTCCGACGTCCGCGACCTGAGCAGTGAAGGCCTTCGAGAGCTTCTGTCGTCTTCGCTCAAATCGAAACTAGAAGCATGTCCTTCATCGCCAGATAACTTTTTGGACGACTTCAGTATCGGTTTTTTGGGTAAGTCGAAGTCGTAGTCATCGTGTTCGGTGGATTTCTTCTTCAATATCGGTTTCGGAGTATCCGATGGTGTGATTTCCGGACATGGACGTTCTTCGGAAAAGCTCTTCTTTTTCAGTATGGGTCTCACAGTTTCTTTATCATCTTCTACGATTTCCGCACCTCCGGCTGCGGCTAACAGCACCGCTTGAGCAATAGACACGTGAGACGATGTGGTGCTACTACTGGAGCTCGAGTTAGATTTACGTTTCAGTATACCATGCGGTTCCGGAGAACTATGGGATACCTCTTCGTTCTGTAAATCTTCATCTCTACTCATCTTTCTCTTCAATATACCCTGAATTTGTCCATCGGGCGAGTGATTTCTAATAACGTCTTCTAAAGATGATCGTCTATTTTTGAGAATAGGTTTATTGATATCATAGGAACCATCATCGGCGAATGATACTTCAGGGCTACAAGATCTTCTCCTAGCGACCTGGGATTCATCTAGACTCCGACGTTTTTTAAGTATTCCCTGGCGTTGTCGACTGTCTGAGCGACAATTACGTGGCTCGACCACGCTAGGTGAAAATGTTACTGGCGGAGAAGCAATAGCATTAGTAGTAGAGGTTGAGGCAGTGTTCTCTTCGTTGATAGATTTCCGTTTTAAAATAGACACAGGAGTGAGACTACAGGATGATATCAATGAATTATCAAGACGGCGATTTTGACTAGACGCATCATTAGTGAGATCAGAAAACATTGCACTTTGTTTCTCAAAGTCAATAAGTCTCTGGGCAGCAGTATCTATATCTTTCAATCTTTCATTCACTCCCCGATGTTGATAGGGCTTTTCATTAGTTAGTCCGTAATTGAACGCATGATTATGGTTATCTTGTTCGAGTTTCGGTGTAAATAAGGTATTATAACGCGGCTCTAGCGTGTCTAAATTTAACTTATTACTAGTTAAGTTACTTGACAATTTGTTAACCCTATCTAACGTCTGTTTTGTCAACGCAGCTAAACTATCCATCTCCTGAGAAAGTCTCGAGGTGCTCGCATGTGGCCTGACGGTTTCATGAAGCGTGGACATTTTCATGTTATCCTTGGAACTTGTTACGTCACAATTATTCACCTCGGGTATATTCTTCGACCGCGTAACTTGACCGACATTCAAATTGTTTTGTGGAGATACAACTCTTTTATCTTTTCTGTCTCTCGGAGAATTATTTTCTAAACTAGTCAGTCTTTTCTTTGAATAATGATATTTTTCGTTAAGACTTTCACTATCCTTTTGAGCTCGATATCTTCTATCGATACGATTCGTTTCAGTGTCACTTTTTGCCTTCTCTGGAGTTTTACGAACGATTTTGTCTTTCGGCGGTTCCACTTTTGTTTTGCGTTCCGATTTCGTTGGATCTTTTGGTGATTGTTGTTTGACTGGTGATGATGAAGATGTGCGAAGGTTTTTACCGGAAGATTTTTTAGACAGTGGAATGCCGCTAGGCTTCGGAGTAACCTCAACACTCCGCTGCTTATCGATACATTTCGGAGGAGAGTTACTAGATGGAGAAGTCTTTAAATGTGATGTTTTGAATCCAAATGATAAATTAATTGTAGATTTAGGAGAAATTCTGGAAGACGGCAGTGAGCTTTCAGTCTTGGGATGGGAAACTTCTGGGTATCGACGATTTTTCGGTTTCGCGTTTCCTGCAACAATTGAAGAAAAAAACAAACATTAGTATAATACAAAATCAACGTGACCTTAAACTAAAGAATTTCAACGGAAGTAGGAAGCTGTTGACCCGCACGTGGCCATTGTTCTGTCGAAGTTCAGTGACTGTGCGAGCGGCGCCCGTGCGACATTTAGCACAATATGGCCAACACTATTGTTGATACAATAACGTAAGTAAGTAACGTATATAAAGCACCCACGGCAAATTATCATAAAAATAAAGATAACAAACTAAAATTACACACCAGAACAGTTATGACAAGCCCGTTGGCACAGTGGCAGTGAGAGCGCTTACTGTGTCAGGGGTTGCGGGTTCGATCCCCGCCCGGAGTCAACAATATGTGAAGACATAGTTGTTGGCGACGACGTCTGGGTGTCAATTATATATTCTTATAAAGTATTTGTGTATGTATATGTAGTAGTATCAGTTAGTTAGATTCCATAACACAAGCTTAGAGCTTACTTTGGGTCTAATTAACCGTGTGTGAATTTGTCCAAGTATTTATTTATTTATTATTATTATTATTTATTATGGTTCCGACATTGTATTTTGTCTCAAGACGCCTGATGAGAAACTTGCATAAAACATGACCTCATCTCCATAAAAATGTGAATATAACAATGACAGTTCTATTTACGATTACGGCGAATCATCATAACAAGTACGGTAAGATAAAAGTAAATACAACAAAAGGCAGTAACGTTATCTAGATAATCGTGTTAATTTCGGCACAATAAAAGTGATCTAATAACACAAAATATGAAGAGTTTCGTGGTTGTTGTGGAAACAAAAAAGATAAATGAACTTTACGTACAATATATCAAGCTCAACATTATTCCATATGGCATTTAGCGCCCACACGTATAAAACCGTCGACAACCTATGTTGAAGCTTAAGGATTTTTATCTGGTTTCTGACACGAGTGTCAAATCATGTTAGCTTTTTCTAGATTGTATTTTCGTTAGGCTTGTATGTATTTTTCATTAAATTTAACAGATAAGGAAGATTAAAAATGTATTTAAACCAGTTAAGTGTGGGATGAAATTAATGTTACATTAATAACAAAAACCAAAACAATAACAGTATAATAAAACGGCGACTATAAAATTTTGTTAAACCACTTAACAACCCCATACAAAAATACAAAGTAGCACAAAGTAATCATTATGTAAGTATCGATCTTCTGAAATTAAACAAGGCAGAAATATGAGTAAACTTCGCCATAAACCAAGTTGATGTTCCTAGGATGCCTTAACAAATGGAATCAGTCTTTAAGGCTTTAGTTATAAGGTTTGTTGTTCGAGAGCTGATTGGTGTAGTAGATAGAATTCTGATAGAAGGACGTGACCACATCATGATTGATCACGTGTGAGGGCCGGACGCTGTGGTCGGTGTGGTTGCATGGAAACCGAACGAATAAGCGCCATGTTTGTTGTTTAATGTGTTAATATCTACACTCGTAGTACCCTTGCTAAAACAATATTGGTTTTGGGGTACCTAGTGTTAAAGATTAGGGGCTGTAAACTGTTTGTCATGTAACGTAAATTAGTCTAGAAAATGTAGTGTAAGGAGAGAAACAAATATGGGTCCATAAATTCATCTCTAAATTTTTGGCATCAATCATATTATTATTAAAGATAGATTATAAAAAAAAAAATCTAGTTAATTGTTTTCTTCAAATCGGTACAAAGAGTAAAAACAGAACATCAATTATGACCTTGTAAAACCTTGATTTATATTTGTTTGTAGATGAGCCACAAAATATGACGATGATTTTAATAATAATGTGAGATAATATCGTTCATCTATTATCATCATTAAATATACTTTTACACTTGCAAAAGGTATAAATTACTGGCGTCGCTCGCGTCCAATTCTGCACTTGGAGTGGTATCAAATAATAAAACAACAAGAAATGATATAATTCACCTTTGAATGTAAGTTGACTTTTTAAACTTCCGTTTGGCTCGTCGCCCGCTAATGTATTATTATAAAATGAATTCTGTTACTTTGTGTCAACGGTGAAAGCATTACACTAATTAAAACGTTGAAAATTTACTTTATTACCTATTTCTTAGTTTAGTATTCGTTTGAATACAAAACACCTTATTATACATTAATTAATATGCGATAAGTTCTGGGCCAACTTTCCGGGAAACCTTTACAACTTCAAGAAACTAGTAATTTATTTCAAAAACATGGCTTTCCTTTGAAACCCCTGAAGGAAAACGTTTTAGAGTAAAATTCTTACAGCGAAGTTGCACAAAGAACCAAGTATAAATCATGATTTAAGTGAAAAATTTGTGTTACAATCAAAACGTCTGAAACAGGTTAATGATCTGCAATTTGGGTACAATGGAAAATATTTTCCGACTATTTGGATCAAGTACATTAAGTTGAGGCCAGAATAGACGTTTTTGCACTCCGAGATAACGATGAAAAAACTGAGACTAATCTTTGTGCACATTGTAGGAGCACTTACAACATTGAAACAGGAAAGATTGGTTGAGGAATGTACACGAATGTAATTATAAACGGAGAAATGTTACTCTTTAAGTTACTTAATTAGTAAGACATAGGAATATACTGGTTTCTTGGGGTCTGAGGGTCTATGATTTTTCTGTGACCACGATTTTTCTATACAACTTCTATAAAGAAAGAGATGGATTTTTCCTGATTAGCATAATGTTTGGGTGCGACATCCCCTAAATCTGGAAAAGTAACATCTTTTGGAACGGGTGGAAGCATCGCGCGGAACAGCTAGTGTTGTAAAAGCGAAGCTTATTCGTAATACGTTTAAATTTCAATTCAAAATAGGAATGTTATTTGTCTATCAACCGATTAGCCCTTTCCACTTTCAACACCTACCTAATCAAATCGCTTGGTCAGTAACTACGTCCTTCGTCTACAAAAACCTTTAACGGTTAATGGCGTCCTCGTTTCACCAGAACAGAAGGATTTCTCCATTATTCCCAGTTTATCTCGGCCCATTAACAGAGGGGATACCTAACACACACTCATTTTTGCATACACCACTTAACACTTGACAGCTACTTTGTAAATTGTATAGATATGAGATTATATTTCACCTACATATTGTGAATAATGGAAGCTTGTTTTGTATCAAATTTTATGTCGGACAAAGGAACGTTCGTTAATGGGTTCTAGATTTTTTTGATATTATGTCAGTTACTCGAAGTATATCTCCAATGGTCCATCAATGTACTGATATCTTCAGTGAGTGTAACTCTTTGCCTTGCAGAAGAATATTACAGCCAATTCTACTTTTTTTAAACTCATTTTCTTTTTCTTTACTTTGCTTCAGTTTAGTTATGGCAAGTTCGTATCTAAAACCTTAGGCCGGTCAAAAACTCAAGTCAATTATTGATAACAAAGACATCTACCCAATTTTCTGGTGTATTAGTGTAGAGGGTGTAGTTATTAAACTAATTAATACAATAAACAAAACATTAATAGGCAATAACAAGAACAAATTAACATTTTCCACTGAAACTAGTAAAGTAGATCTTTGATAGCCATTCTAGTCGCTTAGGTCACGCGAATTTCGTCCTACATTTGTCATTCAGGTGACGTCACAATGCATTAAAAATACTTTCTGCATTATATTATTTAGAACAGAGAATTACCCTGAAATGACTAATTACTTTTTAGCATGTTCTTTGAAAATACTATTTAATATTTTGATGGAGAGTACAAAGAACTTCACATCAAATTTTATGTAAAACTAGCAGCGCCCCACGGTTTTATCCGTGTTGAACCTGTTCCAGTGGGAAATGACATGAAAAGTAGCCATTAAACTTCAGTGAATTACATACAGACAGACAGCTTTTGGGGACTTTGTTTTATATGTTAGATCTGTACCCATAAAATATAACCCTTTCTCAAAGTTGGGTAAATATAGCATTCTACATTAACTTAAAAGCATTGATAAAGTCAAAAGCTCTCATCTATTAATGAAATAAAAACATACATGACAGAATTTCCCTTGCAGAAAAAACAAATTACTAACACAAAGAAAAACAGCTGAACCGGCGCCATTTTAACATATTAAAAAATGTTGTTAGTATCGTTTAGTTTCAGTGCTGTTAATTAAACACTCCCTAGAAATTGTTGTACATTATGAAAGCAATCGCTTTAATAGACCTCTGAGCCGGGCTAGAATAACAGACCGATTAGACATTTACCGCTAAATGTAAGTACTCATGCAATACAAAAAGCTGAGACCTAAGTTGTAAAAAAGTATTAGCATGTCCCACTGTTGGGCAAAGGCATATATAATATCAGTACAGCGAGGATTAGTCATTAGGTTGGTGATCTCCAGAGTTGAGTTGAGTTGACCTGAGTTGTATTGAGCTTTTTTACTCAGATTGTATCCATTACTGAGAGGATATCGGAATAAAAAGTCATCATTGTTATACAAATTGTTTCGCTTAATTTCATTAGTGTACCTATATTATTTTGAAGTATTCGTACGCTAATAAATAAGTTGAACCTAATTTAAGCAGATGCCACAGTTAAGTATCCGTTATACGCGCTACAATATTAAACAGAACTTGAGAACTCCTTATCTTGAATATAATCAAAGTTTAAAAGTTCTAGGTAAAGCGGCAAAGTTTGCGCTTCCTACCACTTACTGGAAAAATGTAAGTTTCGTGTTTATCATTTGTGAAGTGAACTGCACTTACCTACTTACTTTTACGGATAATGCATTTGTTATAAAACTACTTAGAAACTGCTACTTGAATTGAATATGCACTGACACGATACACTCTTGTACACACTTTAAGTCAAAGTCAAGTCAAAGTGAAATATTTTTATTCAGTTTTGGCCCCATAGAGGCTCTTTTGAACGTACCACGTAAGCAAACAGCTTATACCATACAGAGCATTGACTTTCCTATTTTTGAGATCGATTATAAAACAAAAGTTTCTTTAAATATGTACTCGCATTCCCATTTGTAAGAAATTCACCCTCATTTTTTCGTCGTCATGTACCATCAACAATAAAAAAAAAAATATAACTACACACCATAATAATTCCAGAAATTCCCTTAAAATCCTCAAACCAATTGCTGACACAACTTCCTAGTAAACATCTCGGAGTATATCCTCGAAACACCTAAACATCCTAGCCGTCAATAATTCAATACCTCGAGTACGACACGCCCTTGACTTCAATGCTACCAGTCAACCCTCACACGGAGCAAGCCGGTAGGACAATATTTCTGCAACATTTACATACTTACTTTACCTGCGCGGAGCCACAAACATATTACTGTATGTGGTTTACTGTAGGAACGTGTAGCTGTGCACAGGGTGTTTCAGTTTCAGTCACGTAACATGTAGCCAATTATATTTTAATTTGGACTGAGTGAAATACGAACGTATTTAATTTGAACGTAAGTTACAGGAGTTTGATAAGAAAATGTATTGAGGCAATAATGTTTGTGATTTTATTTATGGAATCAGTTAAGTTTGTTTGTCTTTCCTTTTCAAAGACTACAAATTACACAATTCGTAACACAATTTTACATGCCAGATCATATATGATCACATAACCTTACCAGAACTGCACCAGAACTGATGCAGTCACTTCGCCGAAATTTTAGCCATGTTTGATTCGTTGTCAATGACCCTAAAGAAGAATTTAAAATGCCGATAGCCCTAAGAAAAATTAAGTTAACAAGTCAATAGTTAGAACACCCTCTACCATTGACCTGTTTGTTCCTTTCGTCTTGGAACAACTAGAAATGTCATTGAAAGTAACTTGGATCGAGAAATGGCATGTTTATATTTGTAAGAGCGGATATCTATGGTAATGTGTTTCAACCCTATCGAATTGGGGGTAACGTATGTTTGTATGTATTCTTCTTCGAGAACATACTCGAAATATTTAATCAGAGTAAGCATTAGTTGCGCAACAGTTGCTAATTAAATGTTTCCGCATATTGGCCGTTAACCTTTTAACATGCCTTACCGTCATTTTAACAGTCATTTCAATAAAAAATACTCTAATATTGAGTATAAAATTAAGTAGAAATAGTCGTAACGAAATTTCTTCAAAATTTACCTTCAGGATATTATCCGTTACCCAAATAGAAACCAGTTACTGTGAAAGTGTTATTACTATTTTTCCATTTCCTTAACTATCCAAAGCAAGGGTGGGTAGTTATGATCCCTAAACAAGGCTTGAACTGCTCAATAGAATAAAACGGTTCATAACAGAGCATTACAGCTATGTGATTATGAACACCACTCAATGCTAACAAAGGATAAAGAAAAGCACGTTACGTTCACGTAATTATTCTAAAAGAATTTTCCATTCAAGCAGTCGAGAGCACAATGGAAAACGCCTTATTTGTAAGTAAACAAACAAGGTTTAAAAATATGTTTAATCAAAACATATCTGAAATGTTTGCAAACAACTTTTTGGCTACACTCCAGCTGTCTGAAAATGGCCAATTATTCCTTCAAATTTTATAACGGTATAAATCTTCTCTATCAAGTGATGATGTGAAATAGTTTACATTTAATAGATGTGAATTATTGGCATCATCAATAATAACATTATGAAGTTGGATCTATTTATCTACACTTATTAAATCACAAAGCTGATTACCTTCGATCTTGGTTATAAATTGCAAAGGTGTGTTGTTGAAAGTATAAGCTAGTAATGTTCTATGCAGGAAAAAGGTATCTACATTCAATGAAGGTACGGAGAAAGGCTTAGGTTTAATGACCAATAATAAACTAACTAACATCGAACTCATACCAAAGCAAGTAAAACCACGAGATCTCTCAGTCTAAACACATTATAAATATTAGATGAGATGTTGTAAAGTAACCGCTCACTACGGAGAAGCAGATGTATGTCCGTACGTGTAAATGTAAAATACGGTCCAAAGTACCACGTGAGCCGTTTCAGTAATATGAAAACTGTTGACATTTGGAATATTAAAGTAGAACCACTAGACGTGTCTGACCCTCCTCAAAAGAGACGGGTTAACTTAAAGTAGAAGTATTTAGATGGAAATTCAGTTAAGAAAGAGTATAGAGTAGAGAGAAGATCAACGTCATGTTGGTAACGTAAAGTTGATTGATTTTCGTAATGCCAACTCAAAATACAAATATCAAATATTTTTGCTTGACTGTATTTAATCATTAACAAGCAAAACCAAACATGAAATAGTTGTAGTAGTAATATCATAAAATAAATATACTCTTCTAATACTTGTAAGAGTATTTTTATTAAATTCAAAACCCATATTTTGACTCCAATACCGTAGCGAATACCTGAAAATACTAAAGAAAATGTCAGAACATTTTGCGTCTTCCAAGACACGCCTAAGCACTCTAGTTCAAGAATAAACATATTTTAAAGCTAACATATAGGAAAGGACAGGTGACATTACAGGACACGTGAAAGGCATAATTGTGAATATTGTTTTGCAATGTGCTTCGTAACATTTACCTACCTGTCTTAATTTTAAAGTAGATTATTTTGCAAGAAACTCTTTTCTTTCTCCTGCTTTCTTTCTATTACAGTATCAAAATCTTAAGCTAAAGTCAGTATAAGATAAAAAGACCATCTCTAGTAGTAGTTGTAGTAAGAAAAAGGTTCAAAGATACCTTTTTCTTACTACAACTACTACTAGAGATGGTCTTTTTTGAAGATGGTATTGTAAAAAGCCCTGTTAATATTTCACCATTCGACATTTCACAAGCTAAGTACAGGACAGCAATTAATTCTAATCTAATATAAATTTCCACTGATGACATTTTAAACTGGCAGCCATTAGCAGCAATCACTTTCATCGCGCTTTTAAAGCGTAGATAATCGGTAATTGCAGCGTCATTAGCTGTCTGTCTGGTCTATTGAAAGTGCACGCCTATAGCGAGTAGGGATCAGCCCTCACTTCGCATCTGGTAATGAAAGCATATTATCTTATTATTATCTTAGGCAGATAAGGGTAAAATTAAGTCAAAGAGTTTTGATTTAGGTGGTTGAGTTTTCGACATCGAATGGATGGATATCCCTATTGAAGCCAGAGTATTTTATTTAAGGCAAGGCATACCCATTTTAAAATGCCCTGTAGACATTTGTCCTTCACGCAATTTTGTAAAATGCAATGTTATGTCTCCTTCAACAATATAATACAATATAATAAATATTATATATAATAAATATCAAGAATTTTTTAGAAATGCCAATTCATACAATTAACTGCAATAAAATACCCATTGATCCTTTTCGCTAACCCCAAAGAACCGCAAGACTTTAACGAGGGACGTGGAAGTGTCCAGAAGTAAGTACCAATACCGATAAAAGCAATAAAACTGTTCCTACAATAAAAACCGTGATAAAACGGAACGATTGCACATAAAGCACACAGTCATTGGAACATGCGGATACTTGCATTAACGACGATAAACGAAGATAATGGATAGGACATAGCCGGGATGTTTAAAGCTTGTCATTTGATGATCTTGTAGAAAAATAGACATTAAATTCTTCTTTTTAAGTCATTGATATATAAACATAAGAATCGTTAGTAACTTCTATTTCAAGCGGAAATCATACATTGAACAAAATAATATAAAAATGATAACGCAAAAAATATTTTGATGCAAATATCAAATATGTCTTAAAGAACTTTATTCGAATTCATCAATCAAAATAGTTTTTTCCAAAACTTGAGATACGACTTGGTTAGATTAGTTTCGCAATTGATTTTCGATTTTCTGGTCGCACTGGTCGCAGAAAAACTTTATTGTAAACGAGCTTTTAATCATCGTGGGAAAGGAAAACCATTTTTCGATAACATCAACTTTCAATTACTTGTAATAGCTCACATACGTTTTCTGATTAAATACATATTTCTGTTGCCACTTCCCACCCAAAGTCGAAAATACTTATTTGGTAAAAGACTTAATGTTATTTGGGTCATAAAATTGAACGGCGAATCGCGGAACTAAATTCAAATGAGATTCCCTAAATCCTTTTAGAGGGAAGCCTCCTTTTATAATTCGATATTTCAATGTTAACCTAAATATGTCCAGGGGTTAATCAAAATTGGTGATTACTGTCAAAATTTCTGCGATTGGGGAGCAATTTTCAACAATTTCGGCATATTTTATGATGTTCTTGTTTAAATTATCACATGTTCGCCAAACAATGGATGGTGGATCTAATAAAACCGTAGCAATGAACTTTGCTTCCTGACCCGGAAGCGAACTTAAGTGCTACAACATATAATTTTTAAGGCTATTGTACTCGGATTTCCATTATGGCCTCTCTGCTCTCTTCAAAATATTTTTTCGTAAAATCTGCCCTAAAAACCTTCAAAAGCCTACAATACCTGAAAGTGCTTTTGTATCAGATTTTTCAGGCAAATTCTGGCAGGTTGAGTTTTAAATAAGACGCCATTTAGCTCATGTTAACTTTTAAAATACTAGACTTAAATTTACGACATATTTTTACAGAAGTCGGGGCAATTTCCGTCTTCGGAGACTCAAGAAGTTTAAGTCAGATACAAACTCTGTTTCCTGTAAATGTTTTGATATCATCCATTCCTTTACAAAACTACGACAATCACACATGTTTACATACATTTACATCGCGTATTAGAAGCTGTAATAAAATCGTCAGTACATTAAGCACAAGGGAAACGCGAATCATAAATCTGCCAGTCGTAAAGCGTTTAACTCTGCAGCTAATAATACAGCGATCCAACGTACAACGATATAATGAAAAATATAACGGTTTTAATTCTGCAGTTAAAGGGATACTTCCGAAGGTTACTTTTGCGTATAAAACGTAAGTTTGAAAGAAGATTGTGTACGTGGCTTTATTGAATTAAATGATGGAAGACGATTTAAAGCCGGCATTTGAAGACGCTCTTTGCTATAGTAAATATAGCTGATATATGGATTCAACTTAAACAAAACTTTTCTATAAATAATAAAATATGTACAGGACAAATTCACACGCGATTAGTAAGTTTCAAACTAAGCCTTATCTTCTGTCATCATCAAAATATATTTCCAAAATTTTGACCACGGTTTCTGTTTAGAGGCCGAAACGTCGAATAAAATTAAACCTATAGCTGAGGACACACGGCGACACTGACACTCATCACAAATGTCGACACTAGTGTAGATTGCGTCCTCATGGTAAGCAATTTTTTGTGTCGACATCGGTGTAAACATTTTAATGTCCCGGTTATGTGTGGTTAGCTGTCTACACGGATCGATGCTACACTGCAATTCAGTGTGGTTGCTGGTTCGACGTTCGGGGTTAAAAACATTAAACTTGAGAAATACTCCCACTTGCTTACATAATTTTCATCTGTGCCCTGTCCACTCTTCTTTTTCTTTAGTTTTCTTAATTCATTATTAAATTAAGTCCGTAAATTGTGCAGTTTTCTATTTATTTCTACAGCAGTAGTATTAAATCGTTCCGCCAAACATTCTATTGCCGCTGTCTTTTTAATTCGATTTTTATAATCGCTATTTGATATTTGCCATAGTTCTGGCAAGCCTTCATAATATAAAATCAATAATTTTATGTCCTCTGCAGACCATGCACGTGACGCCATATTGGTCTAGCTAAAAATTTCGCGCAGGTTCGAATTTCGCGACACTTGCGTCGGACACTGCGCACGACCTGTCTCCACGGCTGCAACACAGACACTGACCGACATTGCCACAACAACTGCAACTAAGTGTCGCGGCAGTGGACACACACAGACATTCGATGTATACATTGAGTGTCTAATGTCAAGTGTCGCCGTGTGTCCTCAGCTTATGAAACCACCCAAAAATAAATTTCATCTAAAAAGACCTAGATAGTACTATTTAGTCTTTTAATTGCTAACAAAATCCTATCTCTGAACATTCTTCTTCAAATATTGAAGAAGCCACAAACTAATTAACAACAAATACTTCATCAAAATATTATAATAAACCCATTCCGCGGTGTAAAGTAAATTAAATCGGGGAGTAAACTTTGAAATTGAAATAAAATCACATTAGAGGTTCAACAATGAGGTTGAGGTTACGGCCTTTCGCAACAATAAGATTTTGAATGATAATGACGGGTCGTAATCGTAATGAAATGGGAATCATGTTCTTAAATATGCGGGATACAAAACATTCTCAATTTCATATAGCTAGGCTCCGAGTAAAAGGAAAATTATTTACAAGCCTATTTGAAATGTTTCACTGCACGGCAAGGCCTCAATATCACTATAAAAGTAAGTAATAGCCTGTAATGTCCCACTGCTGGGCAAAGGCGTTATCACTAAATATGAAAATTCTAATAGTTTTCTTCATATCTATTTTTGCCAAGAATTAAGGTGTATAAAGCCTCGTAACTATTAAGTCTTATTTACGAATGTATTTTAATCCTAGTTGGTATCATAATTTTAACATAGCAAGGTGGCTTAGTGACTACATCAAATTACGTTAGAATATAATGGAAAACGTTTATTTCAGACAAAGGTAACAAATTAAAATTAACAGACGTCAAAATCGTATTTAATTTAAAGCTTAAACTCGCTTATCTATTCATAGTAAGCCTAGTTTGAGAAATCTGTGTGAAAGTGATCAAATTGAGTCAAATTAATGGTAGCAATGACGCCTGGGTCGTCGGTCCATGTCTCTTCGTAAGGACAACAACCTCCAAGAAAAATGATTTCAGAACTAATATAAAGTTTTTCACACATATTATATGAACACTTTTAAGGTTTAGAAACGCATTTATTTGAAAAGGTTTTGTTTTCATAGTGAAGTCTTAGAACATTTTGCTTATTTGAGAATGTAAATTGCTTTGAATACTTACTCAAATACCGTTTAAAACAAATAGTTTTGTTATTATGATCAAAAGAATAAACGTAAGTATTTATTATCTCTAATGGAATGTAGCTCATCTGTGGAGTTTTAAATATTTAAAAGGGTAATTATATAAAATTGTCTGTGCAATTTAAAATAAAGTTAGTCTGTTTGAAATATTCACTTGTTTCACTATAGTTTTTATATTATTTTTACTCATATTTTTTCGAATAAGTACATAAGTACCATATTTTAGTGGCCAGCTCTAGCGTTTGTACTGACGATTTTTCTATAAAATCGTCAGTACAAACGCTAGAGTTGGCCGGTTTTTCATATGAAAACGGATATAACAATCTATTGTTATATCCGTTTTCATATGAAAAACCGGCAGGTAACCTATACTTTCCGTTTGATTTGGATCTACACAAGTTTTATTCAAATCCGACTCGTAAATAAACAAACTTCCAGGTTTCATCATGTATCTATTAAAACTATATATTTACACATAAATAAAATAAAATTTGATTAAAGCATTTGTGTTGACTTGGGTTAATACGAAAGCTTTAATAATATTTTTTTCCTTTTTTAATCAAAACTTAAAAGGAAAATTCGTCAATACGGATTCTTTACTAAGAAAAAATACAAAAGAAGTATATAAGTAATTACTCAATTAATTTTCTTCATAACCACTCAATTAACATAAGGTTTCATTAGTTCCCCAGACGATACAAATCAATTATATCGAAAAGTAAACACCGTTTATTATAAAAGTTTAAATCAAATATATTTTGGAATCAAATGATTCGGCCTTAATTAATTCCAACATTGAGATCAAAGTATTAATTACGCTTTAGTTCACTGGGTCTGAACAAATCTACTTTTATTGAGGGTTTCATTACTGTACTTTGTTAATAAAATCAATTTCAAATATGACTAGATGAAAATATATTAAAATAATTAATGACTACAGTTAATGCTCTATGGTTCACCCCCATTTTACCTATGCCTGTGACTACAAATACTCGAGTACCTAACTACCATATCTAACTATAATCTAACTAAAATCAGTCTATTTTCTTCACCCAAGTTTGCCTTTACACCAGAGCTATGCCAAAAACGGTATATTTATTTCATGGCTATGTCATATTGTTTGCTGTCCTCTCCACCAGTCATATTATATGTAGGATAGCAATGTACAACAGCACCAGGAATTTTATAATCGAAGGATACGAATAATATAATATTGGGACAGTGTGGTTACATAAAAAATATATGGAATCCAACAACCATCCATAACACATCCATCCGGACATACAATACTTCGTCAATCCCAAACTTTACAATTCTTCATCTATTCCAAACATCCATCTATCCCAAACTTTACGATTTATAATGTTGCCAAGTTATTGAGTACAAACAAACACGAGGAGGCCAAACAAGGTTCATTATACCATTTCCTAAAGGAATCCACATTATATTAGAAGCACAACTATTCCGGGAATTTTCCTTATAAAAGTAAACAAATATATGATCGGTTGCGTAAACAAGGTATTGATTTAATAGTCGGGTAAATTATCTGTTTGCTAATTAATCTGTACAAATAAATTATGTTGTTGTCTTGAAATAATAGCGCATCGGTGATATACATATACATGAATATATTATTTAAGCATCCTAAATCTATTGATTGTAAAGTGTAAACTGAATTCGGTACCACAATATACATAAACAAAGTCTACATTTTATGTCTGCCGGTTAGAGATAATCTGAGACAGATATAACCGCTGTTTTTTGTTGATTCTAAACTCTTATTATTTCTGAATATGAGACAAAACATATATTTCGAAACGTTCTCCTAAATCTATTACAAGAACGTCACGTAGTAAATACGAAGGAAGAATGGATATTAAAAGTCATTATTTTTTCCACGTGTTCTGTGAAAGAAAATAAAATTTCAAGGGCGTAATTTACTCGAACATATTTTTCATTGTAAATCTACATACTCGTACATATATTGATTGAAAACATATAGTGCAGTCATTTAAGCTTAAATTAGGTAAGAATTGCGGAATTCGAGATACCCAGCTGTAAGTCTGTAAATACTTGTATATTGACACCCTAAAAGTTGTCTCAAAACCTACCGATGGTAGGGTGTACGCAACTATTAAATTTCAAGGTCAAATGTCAAAAAAAAGTGTTTTTCGCGAATATCTGAAAAACGGTGCAATGTAGCAAAAAAAAGTGTATGATGAAATGAAAGCTTATAAACTTCTCTATAACTTTAATTCTATCCACTTTTTCCATATTCCAAACCGTTATTGATCTACACGCTCCAGAAATGTAAAAATTAAGGACCTCGGGCAGGTAACTATGGAGCCTGTCCCAATGCTCAACAGTGACATGACTCATGTCATTTGAAAGGTCTTGAAGAGTTGTATAAGTTACTCCTAGACAGTTATATCGAATTCGATGGCCAACTCGGTGTTTTCGACCACCGAAGAATTACCACTGGAGGTGCTGTGGAGCCTGGACGGAATGCTCAACAGTGACATGACTTACGCATTTGAAAGCTCTTACAAGTCACTTTTTGATGGTTATGTCGAAATCGACGCCAAACTCGGTGTTTTCGACCACCGAAGAAAAAACACTAGGTGTATGTGCACTAATGTGCAGTTGACCCTGACCGTATTGCTCAACAGTGACATGACTAATGTCATTTGAAAGCTCTTACAAGTCACTCCTTGACAGTTATATCGAAATCGACGGCCAACTCGGTGTTTTCGACCACCGAAGTATCGACACTGATCGTATTGCTCGACAGTGACATGACACATATCATTTGAAAGCTCATAAAGAGTTTTATAAGTCACTCTTTGATAGTTATATCGAAATCGCCGTCCAACTTAGTGTTTTCGACCACGGAAGAATGGTGTTGGGCTATGCTATACCGAAGTATCGACCCTGATCCTAATGCTCAACAGTGACATGACCTATGTCATTTGAAAGCTCTTGAAGAGTTGTACGAGTCACTCTTTGACAGTTATATCGAAATCGACCGCCATCGCGGTGTTTTCGACCACCGAAGAATCGACACTGGGTGTATGTGCAGTTGACCCTGATGATATTGCTCAACAGTGACATACAAGGAGTGACTTGGACAACTCTTCAAGGGCTTTCAAATGACATAAGTTATGTCACTGTTGAGCAATACCATCAGGGTCAACTGCACATACACCCAGTGTCGATTCTTCGGTGGTCGAAAACACCGCGATGGCGGTCGATTTCGATATAACTGTCAAAGAGTGACTCGTACAACTCTTCAAGAGCTTTCAAATGACATAGGTCATGTCACTGTTGAGCATTAGGATCAGGGTCGATACTTCGGTATAGCATAGCCCAACACCATTCTTCCGTGGTCGAAAACACTAAGTTGGACGGCGATTTCGATATAACTATCAAAGAGTGACTTATAAAACTCTTTATGAGCTTTCAAATGATATGTGTCATGTCACTGTCGAGCAATACGATCAGTGTCGATACTTCGGTGGTCGAAAACACCGAGTTGGCCGTCGATTTCGATATAACTGTCAAGGAGTGACTTGTAAGAGCTTTCAAATGACATTAGTCATGTCACTGTTGAGCAATACGATCAGGGTCAACTGCACATTAGTGCACATACACCTAGTGTTTTTTCTTCGGTGGTCGAAAACACCGAGTTTGGCGTCGATTTCGACATAACCATCAAAAAGTGACTTGTAAGAGCTTTCAAATGCGTAAGTCATGTCACTGTTGAGCATTCCGTCCAGGCTCCACAGCACCTCCAGTGGTAATTCTTCGGTGGTCGAAAACACCGAGTTGGCCATCGAATTCGATATAACTGTCTAGGAGTAACTTATACAACTCTTCAAGACCTTTCAAATGACATGAGTCATGTCACTGTTGAGCATTGGGACAGGCTCCATAGTTACCTGCCCGAGGTCCTTAATTTTTACATTTCTGGAGCGTGTAGATCAATAACGGTTTGGAATATGGAAAAAGTGGATAGAATTAAAGTTATAGAGAAGTTTATAAGCTTTCATTTCATCATACACTTTTTTTTGCTACATTGCACCGTTTTTCAGATATTCGCGAAAAACACTTTTTTTTGACATTTGACCTTGAAATTTAATAGTTGCGTACACCCTACCATCGGTAGGTTTTGAGACAACTTTTAGGGTGTCAATATACAAGTATTTACAGACTTACAGCTGGGTATCTCGAATTCCGAAGTGAACTTACTATAATGACTGGGGTAATATTATATATGGAAGGAATGTTTTTTTAATTTTTGTTTTGAATGCTGAAAGTAAGACAGGGCTTAAAGAAAACAAGTGATTTGTCACAAAGGTAGTTTTAAGGGCCATCCCGCTTGCATACTCATTATGCCACTTGCATACTAGGAAATTTGATATATCTCATATATAGTGTAGGTAATATTGAAGGTGGTTCACGAAAGACAAATATGTGATCAGATTTTTGCCTATATTCGCTTCACTACATTCACTTAGCCATAGAATATTGTACTGATGGAAATTCGGGAATTTTGGGATAAAACGATGTAAAACTTTAATTTTTTAACAATTTCATAAAACCATACAACATACACTCAATACGTTCAACAATTCTGCCACGTGTAAATCGTTAAAACTTTTACTCAAATTACAAAAACAATTCACGTTAACTCCAGTTGCATAACACAGCTTAATACACTGGTGTTAAAGTTTAAATTACATTAAATATTTTGAAACACAACCTGTATAAAATATGGGTACGTAAGTATAGAAATGATAATAGGTAAATTATTCCGCATTTCATGCGTGTATAATTGGCGACATAACTGTTATATCATTTTGAGTTAAATCACCACTTTTTACGACAAAAAAATTAACTCATGCTGTAAACCTGATTGGCACAAGTACAGTGCTACTACCATATATTACTAAGTTTACTAAAGTGTAATTTTATTTTTAACTCGTCGGTCGAGCGAAAACATGTTTCCTACTTTTCAAACATGGCTCTGGTTTGAGATCACTAATCCGCAGTAGGCAAGCGTTAGATTTCAATGGAACTATGACTATGTTCTTGTTTAACAAGTAAACTACAATTTATCCTGAAATTCTAAAAATAAAGGTATAACGCAATTAAAACCGTGGGCATTTGCTAGTATAGTTATATCTAAAATTCGTCAAGTTAATGTACCTCATATTACTTCATTATTAATTGATGCACTTTATATAACAACTGCCGCTTGTAGCCACAATTAATCAACAAATGGAGCTTCACTACATAGTATAAAATAAAGTCGTCTCTTTTTCGTGTCTGTCTGTCTGTTTGTCTGTCTGTATGCTTAAATCTTTAAAATTACGCAACGGATTTTGATGCGGTTTTTTGTAATAGGTAGAGTGATTCAAGAGGAAGGTTTTTATGTAAAAAAATTCCCGAAATTCCCACGGGAACGGGCACAACGCGGGTAAAACCGCGGGGCGCTGCTAGTATGTTATAAATACTGAATACTAATTACATGTTAATTTGAATTGATCATAATCTGCTTCTACGTGAATATTACATACTAGCGACGCCCCGCAGTTTTACCCGTGTTATGCCCATTCCCGTGGGAATTTCGGGATGAAATACCGTATATACCTTCCCGTTGAATATGACTATGTATAACAAAAAGAATTTTTCAAATCGAACGGGAAATTACCAACCCAAGGTAAAAATACTTAAATTTTTACCTACAGGCTTTACAAGACAGAAATTTTCAAGTTATATCTCCAATCACTACTAAGTACTTATAATTTCACGTAAAGTTTCCTTCGACGAGCCAATACAAATCATTCTCGTTGAAGTCACACGCTCACACCCTCATGTCATCGCAGTAAAAGCCTCCAAACTTGGTACGCAACACAAAGTCAACGTCTTTGCAAGGATTATGTAAATTGAAAATTTTCCACACGTATTATACAAACTTTGTACTTAGTGTGGTATCTGACGTTTGGAGTTTATCATTCCGGTTGTTTACTGTTAAAACGGACTGGGAGTTCAGGCAATGAAGTTGTTAATCATTTTTTGATTAATTTTAAAGTTTTAGAAGTAAAATTAGATAGAAAGATTATATATGTATATATATAGCAAGGGTTATTACGTCAGTCTAAATGCTTTATCTTTATACATGACAAAAAAGAAATTTAAAGATCTGTAGGCATAACGGCAAAAAATCACGTTTGTTGTATGGAAGCCCCTTTGAATTTTGTTTTATTTTATTTTAGTATTTGTTGTCATAGCGGCAATAGAAATACATCATTTGTGAAAATTTCAACTGTCTAGCTATCACCCTTCTTGAGATACAGCCTGATGACGGATGGACGGACGGACGAATGGACAGCGAAGTCTCAGTAATAGGATCCCGTTTTTACCCTTGAGTACGGAACCCTAAAAAAGGATTTAACACACGCACATCCAACCGTTAACCGATGGAACCCGAACGTATAACACCGGACCCATAACCTGTATGTATTAACCTTTACTCCGTTTGTGCAACTGACTGCGACGCCGACTTTTTACCGGTCCTGACCTACAGCTGCCAGTTCGGTTGACTGAGCTATGAATAGGGAAACTGTTTGACACGAACACCGATATTGGAAATGCGAAAGTGATTATATTTATTGTATGTGGAAACAGCTGTGTCAAATATCTGTACTTACTACTACTATCTATATAAATCTAAAGAGTTTCATTTTTGTTTGTTTGAATTCCATTATCTCATAAACTACCAATCCGATTTCAATAATTATTTTTGTAATGGATAGCCACATTCAACGGCAAAGTTATAGGATAACCCGAAATTTCTACGGGAACGGGCACAACGCGGGTAAATCCGCGGGGCACGGATAGCCATCACGAAAATAATTATACAAATCGGATCATCGGTAGTTTCTGAGATTAGATCTTGTACAAACAAAGTTAGGAACTTTACTCTTTATAATAATAAGTATTGATGAACAACTCATTAAGCATCACTACATAGTATAAAATAAAGTCGTCTTCTTTTCGTGTCTGTTTGTCTGTATGCTTAAATCTTTAAAATTACGCAACGGATTTTGATGCGGTTTTTTGTAATAGGTAGAGTGATTCAAGAGGAAGGTTTTTATGTAAAAAAAATCCCGAAATTCCCACGGGAACGAGCACAACGCGGGTAAAACCGCGGGGCGCTGCTAGTTCAATTATATACTCATTCCCAAGTGAGACATTAGCGAGACAGGTAGATTATTAAACTTGTCCATTTGAATTAAAACCGACGAACATTTTCAGCTGTTTTCAGGAGCTTCGACTGAAGTGATTAAAAATACATAGAAGTTTAACGTGTCTAGCTTTTGGCTTTTATTTTATTTAAACATCTATTGTAGGTAAAATGCTTCTACTTTATCTATCCCAAAACCGATCTAGGTAAATAATTCAATATTCTTTCCCAGTATCTAGATGAATTTAAGGGCAATGGCTCTGTAACCTAATGATACTTAGTCTCAATAGGCAAATTAGAGCTAATCCTACCCTAAAATTTGCGTCTCGACGTTATTAAATACTTATTATATACTATTCCATCTAGTATCTACGGCAAACTTTGCTGTGCAACAGTTGCTAAACAAACGTTCCAACATTTTGACATGCAGTCATCAACTTTTACAACACACTATATTGCCGAGCAACATACAAGCTTGCATAGAGCATTTTGTACAGTAACTCATCAATGAACTCGTATATTTATTCAAACTTGCGTTATGGACATCGTCAACGTGTTGCTACAACAGTATACAGAAACCAATACTTAACGTGAAAACGGAGCTTACAGCGGCGTCAATTTACAACAGAAATAAGGTCACCAAAATACCAACCAACCCATACAAGTTACTGAACTTTTTCCAACTAATATGCCACTGGCCATTCCAAGTTACACCCACAACATCGAAGATTAATCAATTAGACCGTTATTTAGACGTGTGACGAGGCCCTATTGTTACTATTGTACTATTTCAGGCAACTGAAACTTGGATGAGCTTTCTGATCGATGGAGAACTTAGCAGTTCACTGTGTCTACGTTAACTGTGGGATGTGTGTTGGAACTGAAATGAGGGAATGATACTAAGAGGACGGTTTACGAGTTTTTAATTAGCGATGGTCGTTAACAGGATTTCCTGTTGATTTACTTCGAGTTTGAGTAATATACTGAAGAGTATGTTTTTACGGTTGTTTGAATGCACTAAAATCTACAACTTCCAGTCGGATTTGTCGATATCGGACATGTCTATAATAGCCACATTTAAGAAGAAGGTTACATTACAGGCTACCTCTAAATCCAAAATTACGAGAACGGAAACAGCGCAATCACTTGCTAGCGCAATAATAAGTGTCAGAGGACTGTAGATATAAACAAAAGTGTTTTAAATATTAAGTGTGTTGACTAGTTTAGGAACTAAGCGTAATTATCTGTACAAAATTATGTTATTAATATTATTATGTCTTCTTCTTATCGAGTGGATGGTCAACCTGACCAATCCTGGTGTCAGAGTTATTGAGCCGCCAAAGGCCTCTGACATGGCTCATGTAACGACTACTGTCCGTAGAAAGTAACCGGGACTGACGGCTTAACGTGCCCTCCGAAGCACGGAATCATCTTACTTTTCGGGCAATCAGGTGATTCAGCCTGCAATGCCCTAACCAAACTGAGGACGGTCTCACAAAGTTATTTTTGTGAGATATCCCCACCGGGAATCGAACCCAGAACCTCCGGATCGTGAGCCGAGCGCTCAAACCACTAGACCACGGAGGCTGTATATTATTATGTTATGCCAGCCCACAGTCGTTCGAAGGCATCTCACTGAAGACATCAATACATCAGGTAGATATCTAACGGTAACGATTTCAGGCCATATCTTATAGATAACATCTAAGATATGGCAGTGAAACAGTTGATTTCAAACATTGTAAACACTAAACCGTCTGTGTAAATGTTTACGAAACGTCACTGTGTACATTCGTATATTCGCTTATGTTGGTTATAACGACTTATGTGGCGCAGCGGTTACTGCGGAGCTTAAGACAAGAACGTAGTGTATCACGTAGTTTCAATTCAAAATGAATAGTGATCGCTTAAACTTAGGAAACCAGTATAAGAACAAGAGTTCAGTATTGGGGGGGAGGGGGTATCTAAACACTATATTGTACTAGCACCGGCCCGCGTATTTACTCGGGTTCTGCCCGTAAATAGAAGTTTTTTTCTATTTTTTGTAATTTTGTTTGTTTGAACGCGCTAATCTCTGAAGTAACCAATGAGACTTGAATGATTATTTTGTAATGGATAGCCATGTTCAACGGGAAGGTTAAAGGTGCCTGTCCATTGAAGGGAAGCGAGGCTGCGGAGCGGAGAAACGGAGAAATATAAACCAATAGTATTGCATTAAATCTTCGGTCAGATATTTTATGCAATCCTATTGGTTATAGTAGAAGATCCGAGCCTATATCGACCTTCACCGAGCTGATAATAGAACGAAACATATTTTATCATGAATTTAGTTTATTAGAAAACATATTAAAAATGGGTTTGCTAAAAAAATCCTGGGCAGACTATTTTTAATTATTTTTCAAAAAATTATTTTTAATTAAATGTTGCAACATCAGGATAATTAAAAAAAAAGTATATCATCATAAGCGCTGTTTTATTGCGAACACGTTGATATAGGGTTGTCTGCAATTTCCGGTCCTATTAGGGGTTTGCGAATTTTAAATATTTTAATTTCAACGCGCGTGGAAATGTGTTACTGAGAGATCCGAGGTAAGTATAAGTAAGTCGATATAGGCTCGGATCTTAGACCATTAAGGATATTTTTATTGGTATTATTGGTAAAGGATATTGTTCATCCCCAAACTTCCACGGGAACGGGCAAAACACGGTTACAATGCGGGTACACTCTGCTAGTACAATATATACAAAGAAATTAATTGTATTCAAAGAACAATGGAATTAACGCCTGCACACTACACACATATTACGTAAAATAAATCTTCTTACGTCATTAAACTAACTAAATAACTCAATACCAATAAAACTGATCCATTAACACGTGTACCAACACAAGTTACGACCAATAAACTATGATTTTCCGATGAACACTACTGTAATAGAATAACACAACAAAGGGAAACCAAAACCTACAAATCAGGAGTATAATAATTTCAAAGGCAGTGTTCATTGTGTGATATATAATAGAAAAACCTTGAGCGTGAAAGGACTTTTGAGTGAGAACCTCAGAACTAATAATATTTTAAGACTGAGTCACTGTTTACTGTATAAGACACTGTCACGCAACAAGTGAAGCAGGTTGTGCTCTGTATGCTATCGATAAGGTGTAATTGTACAGTAAGTAAGATAGTAAGTAGGTCAGTGGTCAGTTTTTAGATCGCTCAAACGTCTCCGACATGGTCTAACGATTGCAACAACCGGGACCGACAATTTAACGTGCCCTCCGAAGCACGGTTATAGGGCTCAGATAGAAATGCCACTATCCAAGTAGGGATCGAGCTGCACGTTGCTTAACAATCGCAATGAGCTACGATCGCTTAGTCAAACTACGCCACGAGCGCTAATTTTACAGTAAAAGTGCAGTATCATGTAGGGTGTAATTTTACATGCTTCACTGTGCTATTAAACTCTCGGTCTTGATTTATATCTGAGCTTATATCTGAGCCGCTGTATCAGAGGAAGTAAGGGGTATTTGGCTATCCAAAATGGTACTTGAAATTTCCGAGACATAAAAGGCCTAGAGGTTGCTTCCCACTTGTAGAACTTCAAGTAAAGTTGTGACGGACTTGGAAACAAAATGAAAGCAGCTCGATGAATAGTAGTAGCCAATAGAATCAGTTTCCTTGATTTCATTATACGAGCTGAGAGCTAAGTTTGGGTCAAAAAAGCGTGTCTGAATTAGTTCCAACACTGTTATTTCCTTTTGCTACCGTGGGATTTTTATATCTTCGGTGAGATGAGAATCCTCTGTTTAATGGGACCGGCTTTTTTTGTTTATGACATGGTGCCTTGACGGCAGGGTATATTGTCGTCACGGTATAAGTTTCAATCGTTAGATCATGTCAGAAACCTTCAGTTTGTCCAATAGCTCTGACACTAAGTAAAAAGTATAAGTAAGTAAGTAGCCTGTACAACGCGGTGAAGACCGCGAGTCACCACTTGTATAGCCATAATTGTTAATCTATATATTGAACAAGAAGCTTAAAAAAGTAAAAGATGTTAATATATAAGTATTCAGAGGCTATTTTCACATATGTAGTTCCAATTCTATAAATTCTATTCCCTATTGATCTTATTCAGTAATAGAATCAATACATACCTAGTATAAAACAAAGTCGCTATTTTTGTCTGTTTGTTTGTCTGTATGCTTAAATCTTTAAAATTACGCAACGGATTTTGATGCGGTTTTTTGTAATAGGTAGAGTGATTCAAGAGGAAGGTTTTTATGTATAAAAATTCCCGATATTCCCACGGGAACGGGCACAACGCGGGTAAAACCGCGGGGCGCTGCTAGTTAGTATATAAATAATATAATCCAAAGTAATCAAATCTCAGAAAGTAAGTAAACAAAACCTAGACTTGATTGCCATATTACTAAACCTAATAACCTAGGATTAGTGAACCACAAACGGATTAGCCGATTCTGAGAAAAACAATCTTAATCAACGTCAAATGCTAATATTTGCTCTAATCCTATGTAAATAAATAAATTGACGCCTTATATGTTATATGAGCTGTTTCAATAATAAACAATCGAATTATTGATTGAATGCGTGCACAATTACGAATAATGAGTTTGGTTTTATTAAATTCCCCTTTGTTTTAAATAACTGAGTAACTCGACATTTTTTTGATTTCTCAAGAATTAAAATTGCGATTATAAAGCACTTTGTATAGTGATCAATGGTGAAATATGCATTAATTACGATAAGAAAAAAAAATAAAAAATTCAACTCTACCACCAATGACTGTACTCTCTCTCTCTCTTCCTGGCTATGTGTCCCACATGGTGGTGGGGTCAGCCTATGACTGTACTAATTCTATTAATTAGTATTCGCCCATCACTAAGAATAACCCTTAAATACCAGACCGACACCTTTGCCCGACCGGTCTTAAGAAGTACGTCTTCATTAAATGAAACGCGAGGTCCATTTTCAATGGCGTCTAATAACGACGGCCACCTGAGCTAGATGCTAAATTACAAGCTACAGGACTGAAGCAAGCAATTATCTTAAATAACAACGCAGATTTACCGCTTATTTGTCTTAAAGAAGATATTTTAGGCAGGTTTTCAGAGCCTAGGTAGCTTGACAATCTATACTAATAAAGCTGCAGAGTTTGTTTGTTTGTTTGAACGCGCTTATCTCAGGAACTACTGGCCCGATTTGAAAAAATATTTTTGTAATGGATAGCCACATTCAACGGGAAGGTTATAGGCTACTTTTCATCCTGAAATTCCCACGGGAACGGGTACAACGCCGATTTGCTAACCCGTAAATATTTGTGCTTATAAGCCAAAGTTGTGCATTAGTCAGAACATTGTCGTGTTTACAATATTAATATTTTTTTACTACAATATATACTTTTATGGCTTAAAATCGAAACTGTTTCATAGCATAGTCAATTGAGGGTAGTTACCACTGTTGCCATTTCCATTGTACAGGTAGACAGTCCGAATTATATAAATATTTACATTAGATATTTATCAATATTGGACCTGTTTGTCCGGCTAGTATGTTCCAACTGTTCATTCATCAAACGAAATAATAACAACAATTTAGAAATTGTATTAATTAGTTGCTTTGATTGTTTCATATTACAACCCTAAATCTATACTTTCGGGGGAATCTAGGATTATTTTACCCGGCTGCGCGACACAATGATGACTATCTTCTGACTATTTATGTACCTATGTACATTTTCCATATGTTTTAAGATGTTAAAATCACTTGAAATCGGTAAACCCATTAAAGATCAAGTTTATCACACGCACACACACACGCACACACACACACACACACACACACACACACACACACACACACATACACACATATCCTTAGGGGATGATAAGACGATATTGATATTGCATTACAAAGTGCTGACTGACCGCATTGAGATGTATTGGAGATGAAGATTATATACGTACCTGAAACAAACACAAATAACAAGGTTAATAACGATTAATCACTACATAGTATAAAATAAAGTCGTCTATTTTTCGTGTCTGTTTGTCTGTATGCTTAAATCTTTAAAATTACGCAACGGATTTTGATGCAGTTTTTTGTAATAGGTAAAATGATTCAAGAGGAAGGTTTTTATGTAAAAAAAATCCCGGAATTCCCTCGGGAACGGGCACAACGCGGGTAAAACCGCGGGACGCTGCTAGTTTAGCAATATATATAACGACAGAAAATCAGCGCTCAAAAAAAATCCAGTTGGATTTCAAATTATAAGTTTTAAGCGTTGTTTTTATAGACATTAATAACATTTCAAGCAAAGAGCCGACTTTAAACCGAGTTTTTGTTAGAACTATCAACTTTTTTGAAATTGGGTAACTCAACGGGCCTCAACGCCGGTAAAACCGCGGTGCGCTGCTATAGATATATAAAAACACGCTTCACAAAACCATATCAATCATTTTATTCTTTCATTCATATAAACATGTCTGGAAAGTTTCGAAGGACCTGCAATATACCGTTTACAGAGACGAATAAACCGACTCATATATACTCGTATCTATACTAATATTATAAAGCTGAAGAGTTTGTTTTGTTTGTTTGTTTAAACGCGCTAATCTCAGAAACTACTGAACCGATTTGAATAATTCTTTCACTGTTAGATAGTCTATTTATCGAGGAAGGCTATAGGCTACATTTTATCCCGGATTTCCTACGGGAACGGGCACAACACGGGTAAAACCGCGGGGCGCTGCTAGTATAGTAATAAAATTGAAATATCAGTCTGTGATTTTTGATAAGTGTTCAAAACTAACTGTGCACTACGGTTTTCATCGGAATTTATTCCATCACTGCTATCCGTTTTTACCTTCCCTGGATTACGAAAAATAATTCAAAACCAAAATCAGCTAGATTTTCCCAGGAAGACAATTATTGATTTATTTATATATAGATAATTCACCCTTGGTATAGTAATAATTCTATTGTCGATTTTACCGTTAAAATGATAAAAAACAGAACTTTTTTAAAATAAAAAATAAAGGTCGATTCATACTAGTCAGTGTCATTACGTGATCGTCAGTTCCGAACGGAAAACAGTACGAGTAGGTTAGAGGCCAATACTGATGTCGAAGTATTGAGAGCGCCTCAGGCCTTTGAAATGATCTAACGATTGTAAAACCAGGTCTGACATTAAACTTGTATTCGGAAACAAAGTACTAACAACAACGCACTACCAGTCACCCACCCAATCCATCCTATTGGAATGGAAAATAAACCATGACAAAAGTCTTTTAGCAAACAATTTTCATGAAAAAACACTACATAAAAGTATATGCCATATTTCTGCAGTGTGTAATATAAAGGACTGAAAGGAGAAAGGACTCTCTCTCACTAAACATAATTAAGGAGAACGATGTTCACGCACTGTATATTAATAGCGTTTAGAAGCGTGAAATGATATTTTGAATAAATAATTTCATTTACCGCACTGACATGTGCGGATCGACCTTAAAAGCAATATAACTGCTGAACATGACAGCAAATGAGTTTTATCATTAAAACCGTCGCAGGTGCAGTTACTTTAAGAGGTTCGAGTCGTAATAAAACATCTAAGAACTAAGCCGTAAAGTTAATGCAAAAATGCATTAAGACCGCGCTTGAAAACAACCCGTAATTACTTTAGCATTTCAGATTTAACGTTCCAAATAAGTCAGTTTTTAATGTAAAAATAAGGTATTGAATTCGTTATATTTATTATTAGTATAATTATATCTTAGGTTAGGTTTAAAAGGTAAAATAAAACTTAATATTAACTTATTAGTATTGGTACAGTTATTACTTTGTAATGATAGCACATTTTAATAAATTTCTTTTTTGCTTGCAAAACAGGCCCTTGCATAATTTATCAACTATTTTTCATTAGGTTATCCGTAAATTAATAATAAAAGCCCGGATGCCTACTTAACAAACTCTCAAAATTAACTTTCTCGCAAGTTGAAAATAAAATGAAACCGATTTTGTTTGTTCATCTGTTCCGTGTAAACGGGATAAAGAGATTTAATTAAATTTCTTGTTTTTAAAACAAGCAACGGATACAATATAAATATATTTATCTACACTAATGTTGTAACATTCTACTTATGTTTCCAATACTTGACTTATAATTACTACTGTTATAGCGCAGACAACAAAACACTCAATTTAAGCAATTTCACATGATGGTATAATATCCACATCGATATCGTAAAATCTCATTATAACATCGCGCGCTCGCTCCTGATTGACCCTGCGCGAGCTGCGCTCTCATTGGTTAGATTTTAATGGCGGCAAGTTCACTGTGACAATACACGTACGCGTGAAAAACTATTGTCAGCTTTTACTCTTGTTGTTTGATTAATTGCATTAGTGAAGATAAAGTAGTGTATGCAACTGCATATAACACGGGTATTAAAACACTCGTTACTATTATGAAACTCGCTGCGCTCGTTTCATAAACTCACACTCGTGTTTTAATACAGTTGCATAAACTACTATTACAGAACTATAGATATTATAGTTCTTCATTTGGTTTTGTAAATACTGGTCTACTCTTGTCGATGGTGGGAGGTGATTTTAACCAATAAGCATTGATCTTATTTTGCTTACCTATTGAATTAACTAACATAATGAAGGTGAACAGTTTGATTATTTTTTATTTGTTTGTTTGAAAGCTCTAATCTCAGAAACTCCCGATCCGATTTGAATATTTTTATAAGTGTGCTAATAAAACAGGCTTCTTTTTAATATCATATTTCGCCCCCAAAAATGTATGTTGCCTTCTAAATTACTAAGTCAGCCACAATTAACGAGCATCTAAATAATACTATCTTAGCCACTAGTTATCTTCTAAATAAAAAAAAATAACCCTAACCTACAAAATAGTACCTACGCCTAAGATAGGCCACTAGTTATCTTCTAAATAAATAAAAAAATAACCCTAACCTACCGAATAGTACTTACGCCTAAGATAGTATTATTTAGATGCTCGTTAATTGTGGCTGACTTAGTAATTTAGAAGGCAACATACATTATTAGAGGCTATGTCATTTTCCCGTTGCTTAGTTATAAAATTAGAAGTTTAATCACGTGTCCAATAAATAATTTTGTGGCTAGACTTATAATTTCCCTTTATAGAATGGACATTCAACGGGAAGGTTAAGTTAAAAGGCTATTTTCGCTCCGAAATTCCAACATAAACAGGCACAAGAAGTCTAGAATAGCTACGTGGCTTAGGTCGACGAAATAGTTAGTAAATAAAACAACCAGGCCATCAAATGCAGGGCATTGATAGATAATACAAACCATTAAACTAATCTTAACAACTGACAACAGAACAGACATCCTATCAAATATCAAAACCAATAGGTTACGTACTCTGTTTACACACAGTTTTATTTACAGAGCCTTATTTACTTTTTTCTACTTATTTGCTTTGTCCCACTCATTTTCTCAATGTTGAACTGCGGGTTCGTTTATAGTAAACAATATGTTTCAATTACACGTAAGGAAAAGTTTTAGGTTAGGTTTATAAAGATCAGCTGGCCTCGGAAATTGTATGAGATTCATATTTCAACGTTTTGGCAAACTCACTAGTTTAAGCTCGCAATTCTGTCTGTAAATTTTACTACTCGAAAACATAATATATAAAGGAGCCGAAACGTCAGATCAAATTGTAAAATAAAAGCGAAGTGTATCCGTAAACGTAGTTGTAATTCAGTTAGTATTCTACAGTTAAACCTAAGAAACCAGTTAGAAAATATAACATAAAACCTGTCTCCCTACAGGTCAAAGGCCAAAAGCCTCTCACTTACTAAATCTCTTATCAGTACATCGTTTAAAATAAATTAAAGAGATTTACACTACTACGCTAAAAGTGACTTCAATTCCAATTATAGATATCATCTTTAAACCTTAGCTTTATAGAGAGAATCCAATGAACATAAAAATGATAAACAATTATGAGACCTTCTTATCTGTTTAACTGATCTTGTCCAAACACGTGAATGATAAATATAGCAATTTTGACAAGCCCGTTGGCACAGTGGCAGTGAGAGCGCTTACTGTGTCGGGGGTTGCGGGTTCAATCCCCGCCCGGAGTCAACAATATGTGAAGACATAGTTGTTGGCGACGACGTCTGGGTGTCAATTATATATTCTTATAAATTATTTGTGTATGTATAAGTAGTAGTATCAGTGAGTTAGATTCCATAATACAAGCTTAGAGCTTACTTTGGGTCTAATTAACCGTGTGTGAATTTGTCCAAGTATTTATTATTTATTTATTTAATATTAATGTCGCTTATCTAATCAAAGCTGAACAAGCCATACTTATAAATAAACAATCATATAAAAAATGGGAATGTTCGTGCATGATCATAATTTCTTAAATATTCCTTGTGTGTATTATATACAACAGCTGTAAGAATTGAATCACTGTTCTGATAGGTATCTTCAGTGAGATGAGAGGCATTTTTTTTCTCAGCAGTGGGACATTACAGGCTAATACTTTACTTCTTACTATAACACCTTCCTTTAGATTTTGAAGTCAATTTAAAACAAAGAAAATGTGCCACAATTTTTGACGTATGCAAATTAAAATAAACCCAGACGAGTAAATGCGCCAGACATTACTAGAGTCAAACATTAATTAACATATTTAGCCAACATTTATTTGTCTGTTTTATTAGACACGTTAATCATATTGTTTATAAAACAAAAACTTGGCGTAACTACCGCATATGTACCATTTACAATTGGCACACAAACACTAATGCTAAAACTGTAACAACAATTGCAATTAGAGTGACACACTGCTTCCTGAATTGTATCGTTTGGAGTTTTATTTAGACTCAAATGTCACTTTAAAAGCGATTATCTAATATTTATATTATTTCAGAATGAAATTTCAGGGTGGGTAGAATTTTTAACGGCCTTTTGGCAAAATTGTATGGAATTTAAACCCCGTTTACAGTGTCGTTATCTATGCCGCCATTTATTTTTTATACGTTTTGAAACAATACATATTTCTATCTAAATAATTCGCGGTGTAGTAAAATACGACTAGTTAAGCTAAACTTATTTATAAAATAAATGCATCACACCAAGATCTCCATTTACAGTTGTTTCACAACCACAAAGACACAACAGAAAATAAAACAAAAAATCTGAAAACTGAAATGACAAAGCTATTTATAATGCCAGCCGTACAGGCCAGCTTCCGTTTGGTCACATTTCAAACGCTACGTCAAATGGGACTTTAAACACCATTGAAATTGGTAGCAAATTGGTTTGACACGAATGTACGATCAAAAAAAAAAGAAAAACAATCAGCTTTTTGGTTAATTTGACACCGATTGCTCTCGGGTCGGACCTACCGTTACCCGTTACATTAGAAACGGGGTTATCGGGTTATTCAATCGTTATTAATTACGTGAGAAAATTGTTATAAAACAATAGAAAAGATGTTACTTTCCGGGATATAATGGTTTCCTTAAAAGATTGTTTGTACAAAAAGATGAGTTGATATAAATGAGAGTCTATGAGATGTATCTATAGAATTGCAATACATATTCGAATGTTGACATAACCCAAACTAAGCTAATTAGACCCAAACTAAGCTAAAGTTTGTATAATGGAATCTGACTAACTGATACTACATACACAAATACGTGTATGTGAATATAT
This sequence comes from Cyclophora albipunctata, assembly GCA_963082685.1. NCBI lineage: Eukaryota > Metazoa > Arthropoda > Insecta > Lepidoptera > Geometridae > Cyclophora > Cyclophora albipunctata. The sequence continues at coordinate 7,994,238 of OY720123.1, forward strand.
AATTGAAACCCAGACGTCGTCTCCAACAACTATATCTCCACATATTTTTCACTCCGGGCGGGAATCGAACTCGCAACGCGCGACACAGTAAGCGCTCTCACATACCACTGTGCTAATTTACAAAACATATTCGGATATTTTGATCCGAATTCTGATTATGTACTTTAAGTCATTCCTATGTTATATACGTATCAATTTTTGTGTGTCAATTTAAACTAATATTGTAAAGCTGCCGAGTTTGTTTGTTTGAACGCGCTAATCTCAGGAACTACTGGTCCGAATTGGAAAATTATTTTTGAAATAGATAGCCACATTCAACGGAAAGATTAAAGGCTATTTTTCATCCCGAAATTTCTACGAGACACACAACGTGGGTAAAACCACGAGGCGCTGCTAGTTAATTTATGAGATTAACGATTTTCATACATAAAGCCAACAATTTCATTAATATTATTGGCTCACGAATTAAATTTAAAGGTAAGCGTTCGTAATTATTAACTTGGTGTTGAGTAATTACATAGTAAATTTATTAAAACATTATTAATCGGCGCTCGAGGCGTAGTTAGATTAAGCAATGTTTAAGCAACGTGCATCTCGGTCAATACTGGGATGGGTTGTTAATGGTATTTCTTATTTATCACTAAATAGTTTAAAACAAAGTCACATTACGCTGTCTGCCTGTCTGTACCTATGTATGCCTAGATCTTAAACTTTGCAACGGATTTTGACGCGGTTTTTTCAAATAGATAGAACGATTCAAGAGGAAGGTTTATATGAATAAAAATTCCCGAAATTCCCACGGGAACGGCCACAACGCGGGTCAAACCAAGGGGCGCTGTTAGTTCCAACTAAATTTCAGAGGATAAGATTGTGGGTCGCAGTTGTTTTAATCGTAAGATCATTACCCTAATTAGACTTACGGCCACTTTTAGAAGTTTAGACCGAGGTGTGGTTTGGTGATTTTAAAACAACCGATACTCTATCCTCTTCACTGTACTGATGACTTAAGTGACACGAGAGGCCTTTGCCCAGCAGTGGGACATTATAGGCTGATACTTACTTACTGTATCATTTGTAAAGTAATTCTAGATTCTACATTCCAGATACTTTCATACAACAGGTATTATGAAAATGTGTCCGCAAAAATAAAATGTTTTAATCTAATACAACCAAATTTCCGACAAAATCCTCAAAACGATACGCAAATATTTCCAGATTGCAATTCAGCACAATAAAGATTACGACATACATCCGAGTTACCTTGAGATAAGATTATACCAAAATGTGTACGAAAAATTTGAAGAAATTGAGCGAAAAACTTGAAAATAATAAAGTTTCAATGTGTTAGTGATGCCTGTTAGATCCCATTGTAGGGCATTTATTACTGCCTTTGCCCAGTAGTGGGACAACATAGGTAAGGTATTGTTAACAGTATAAAAGTATATTAGACAGTAAATTAGCCATTGCCCAACAGTGGGACGATGCGGACAGTAACAGTAAGAAAAAATATTAGAAAATCGCAGTCAAACTTCCTTTCTTCTTTTCTTCGAATCTTTTTAAACACTTCCTTATTTGAAGTCAGTTAAATTCAGATTGATTCACAAAAAATACATTGACTATTTTGTTTAAAGAAGAGGACAAATTAACATCGAGAGAAGTGAACATTTTGGAATGTTGAATGATATGTAGGGAACTAACAAAAGCATCAATACAAACATATTCCATTCACAATAAATTTAATCACAATAGCCAAAAATTCTAATGATTTAATTCCGAAAATATTTGTCATAAATGTTTATTGAAAATGAAAAGATAAACTATAATAATGCTTTATTGTTTGGATAGAATCTCATTAATGCACATTAGTGAATTGGCGTGAAAAATATGGGCATTCATTTTTGTTTATGAATGATCATATTAACAAATCATGACGTTTTTGTAATTGAATCAAATAACGACGTGGGGGAATCGGTTCCGAAAAGTTAAGATTTTTGTTTAGGAAAAGTAACTTTTGATTACGTAAATTAAAGTACCAAGGAAATATGTATAACATACGTAATGTGTAATGTAAATATTGAAGAAAATGCGTCATACTTAGGTTATTCGCTGGTATGTGTATAGAAGATATCTAAGTATTAAGTAAATAAAGTGTAATCGTGTAAATGGTGCTTTTGAGAACTCATTTCAGTGCGTAGGATTTACCACGAACAAAATGAAGGTAAACAAAACTAAGTTGCTAGCAGTATTATTTCTGACAACTTCAAATAAATTTATGCACATACAATGTGATTCCCAGACATCACAAACTTGGTTTTAATAACTATAAATATTACAGTCAAATCACAAAGCCGCATGACAAAAGAACCGCCTCACGTAAACCGCAATAGGTAAGCAGATGTACCAGTGTGATTACAATACAACTTTACGTAACATTTAACCATGAAACCAGCTGATCGACATAAACAAACTAACCTTTAAGTCACTCCATAACACACAAAGAACCAGCCAATCTTTCAACCGCCTTAAGTTCAATCACAATATTATAAACACAAAACACAGTCACGATAACCGTTTAAAAGTAAAAATATTTTTATTTTCTACAAGGGTCGTGGTTCGGCCGGAGGACATAGGGCGTGCGTCCTCCACGGCGGTTGTTGCGAGACTGGTTTGATTTGTACGAAGCAAGCCCATCAGGTGGCGACGAAGTACGGACAGACGCCGGGTTGACTGGCAACTTAATTGTGACAAGTGAACCTCATCAATCGATCTTAATTAAATTATAAAACAATTAGTGGAACAGGCCTGTTTCTATTGTCGCCTCGTGTGTACAAATCATACCATAGCCTGTGCCATAGCGCTTCACCGCATTTTTGATTGACAAAAGTATTTTGACTAAACGGTACCGATATGTTTGAGGCATATATTGCTGAAATGTTATCAACTTAAATTATGACATTTATCATTAGATTTATTGTTAAAATAATCTGCCTTTGCCTTTATTGAAGTTGGGTAAATTGTACCGCTTAATATGTTCATGCGTCGTTTCTCGTGTACCATTCATGGCCGATGTTAAACGTATTCTAAAGTGATGTTCGATTGAGTGTTGCATAGTAAGAGCATTAGGTAAGTTAGACGTCTCATGTGCAACAGAAATTCTGTGTAAAGTGTATGAAACGAAATATTTCGCGACCGGTTGTTTGAACAACAACGTTGGCAGAATGAAGACTATTTTGATGACATACAACACTCTCATAACCATTTGAAAGTACGATGTATGTATACAACACAACGTACGTGAAACAATGAAAATATTGGAATAGTTACAAATGATGGTATTTTAGATTTCATAAAGTTTTGTAATAAAGATTACATATTTATTTCAAACAGAACAGTGTGAACTGGCAAACAGTGTATTGTTTGTGACTGTATCCTACTTATAATATATAATATAATATTATAAATGCGAAAGTTTGTGAGGATGGATGTATGTATGTATGTATGGATGGATGTATGGATGTATGTTTGTTGCTCTTTCACGCAAAAACTACTGAATGGATTTGGATGAAACTTTACAGCAATATAGGTTACACATCAGAATAACACATGGGATACATTTTATCCCGAAATTCCCGCGGGAACGGGTACAACGTGGGTGAAACCGCGGGGCGCAGCTAGTATTGTATATAATGCGATTTTACTCGTGTTGTACTCGTTCCCGTGGGAATATCAGGATAAAACAGTCTAAACCCTTCTTCTTGTTTCTTTTTTCGTAGCATGTCGGAACCTTTGGGCGGTTTAAAAACTCCGACACCAGGGTTGGCCACTAACCTACTCGAAATGAATGAATGAATGAATGAATGAACCCTTCTTTTAACGGTCACCAAAGAAACTACTATTTACGCCAATGACTCATCAGGCATTTTCTTTAAGCGCTATTTTTTCCAATACTTGGACCATTTGTAGCAGACGATAATAGATACTGATAACACTTTATCTTCTAATGATAAGTAAAACAAATCATTAAGTTAATTGAATTAACAATTATAGTATCCATTAATGATAATATTGTATGAAATAAACAAATATAATGTTTACACAAATAATTAGGCGTGTTTTAACTTGTTTATAATGAAATTGAGGTTTTGTTGTTGAGATGTGTTCGACCCATAAAATATTACAATACAGTCTATCCGGTATGCGAAGCAAAACTACGTTGCTTACCTACATTTGATACTAGCAGCGCCCCGCGGTATTACCCGCGTTGTACCCGTTCCCCGTGGGAATTTCGGGATGAAAAATATAGCCTATAACCTTCCCGTTGAATTTGGCTATTTATTACAAAAAGAATTATTCAAATCGGACTGATAATTCCTGAGATTACCTCGAACATACAAACAAACAAACAAACTAACAAATTTTACCTCTTCATAATATTAGTATAGCTGATTAGCAGATGCCACCATCGCTATCTCACGTTGATATGCCACGTCTGATTTGATCGTAGCACACCGCTGGTGGAAAGGCAGCATTACGATCATTTCTTTTATATACATTTTTAGGGTTCCGTAGCCAAATGGCAAAAACGGAACCCTTATAGATTCGTCATGTCTGTCTGTCTGTCTGTCCGTCCGTCTGTCTGTCTGTCTGTCCGTATGTCACAGCCTTTTTTCTCCGAAACTATAAGAGCTATGTTGTTGAAACTTAGTGTGTAGATGTATTCTGTGAACCGCATTAATATTTTCACACTAAAATAGAAAAAAAAAAAAATTTTAGGGGGGTCTCCCATACTTAGAAATGAAAAAAATATTTTTTTTTTCATCAAACCCATACGTGTGGGGTATCTATGGGGTATCTATATCTATGGATAGGTCTTCAAAAATGGTATTGAGGTTTCTAATATCATTTTTTTTCTAAACTGAATAGTTTGCGCAAGAGACTCTTCCAAAGTGGTAAAATGTGTGTCCCCCCCCTGTAACTTCTAAAATAAGAGAATGATAAAACTAAAAAAAATATATGATGTACATAACAATGTAATCTAACACCGAAAATTGGTTTGAACGAGGTCTAGTTAGTAGTTTTTTTTTTACGACATAAATCGTAAACCGCAAAAAAATACTGATTATTCATTCAATAACTCAAATGTAAATAAAAAAACATTTATTTCAAGAACTTCTTTATTATGTTACTCGCTGCTACGGAACCCTTCATGGGCGAGTCCGACTCGCACTTGGCCGCTTTTGTATGTAACTTTACTGAACACTTTAAAATACCAAAGTTTAAAAGCAATTGTCTTCCAACTCATATTAACAAACATTCAGAACTAAATAATGATTCCATCCAAACAATAAAAGACGGAATAGACAAATATAAAACTCTGCAGTTTTTGAAAGAACTACAGAGTCTGCAGTTATAAATATCATCGAACCATAATCATATAAAAATAGATTATACTGCCGTTAAAGTTAGACACAGAACGAGAAGTTTTATTTTAGTATGGACAGAGTTCGATGTACGCTTTTCCTTTGATTTGTGATAAATATCTAGCAAAGATTTGGTGAAGACGCAAACACATGTTAATTCTGTGAAAGGTTGTTCACGTTTCGCTATAGGATATCAGTATGTAAGAAGATTGCAATGTGTCGTTACCCCAAAGCTATTCTGTGCTACTCTTGGTGTTGACTACGAATATCTTTACTAGCTTAATAGTCTTAATTCTTTAATTTGTTTGTTTGTTTGTACGTGCTAATCTCAAAAACTACCAATCCGATTTGAACAATTCTTTTTGTAATGGATAACTACATTCAACGGGAAGGCCATAGGGTACTTTTCATCCTAAACTTCCTTTCGGGGACGGGAATAACGCGGGTAAAACCTGGGATCGCTGCTAGTTTATCATAATAACCATACAGAGGATAAAGGTTTTATAGTATGTCCAAAGTTGAATATAGCTAAGAATCTTGACCATTTGTCGTATAACTGCAATTTACTGTACCATATAGCAGCAAATCACAATCTCATAGTTATTGCATAACAATATCGCATTACTGAGCTCGACGGTAATCCCTTAGAAGCTGCAGATGAAATTCATAGTGAATTGTGTATAGTGAGGTTATATAATCCGAATAGGATTCCAAGGGCAGGCCAGTGCAGTGGTCGGCACCCGAGGTAATCGACCATGAGGTCTACTACTTTGAACTTTAACGAGAAAGCTTAGTTTGCAAAGGATTTTACAACTTACAAAGAATGTGAGTGTTCATGTTTAGAGAACGCCCATATGAAGATTATTAAACAACAGGATAGCTATACAATCTGTTTCTTTTAAATAATCTTAATATATGATGTAATCAGCCTCATTTGCCAAACTGCATGGACTCTTCTTAGCTAATCAGTAGTTATTCCTCTCAAATGTGGTCTTTCACAATTGAGAAATACATTGCATCAAGTTTTTCTACAATCTCAAGAAAAGAACTCATGAATTTCAATACAGGCTCTGGACTTGTATTACATATTCTCTTATTCCTGACCAAGATAATTAAAATAAAATAATAATCATTAAAATCGGTCCATCTGTTCTCGAGTTATAAATGGTGTAATTAATACGACTTTTAGAAACTTACAGATGGAACGTAATTGAAAATAAAATATTTTGAATTTCAACATTTTACAGGGTACATAAATAAATAAACCTTTCAATAAACTCAACAAAAATGTTATTGACGAGAACAAAGGAATCCTGCGAATGCAGTAAAACGTTCAGCGTATAAATAAACATCGGTTGTCAATCAAATAAATTCTCTCGTACATTTGTCTTCCAAATGGTCCGGTTCAACGTTAACAAGTCAATATTTATGTCCGATACGGACGCAGGTTATCAGACCAATTTATGGTGTTTGTTACGAACGTGGCAATTATAGAATTAATTAATTTAATGTAATGCCGCGATTACAAAGTAGGGAAATTCATTTTTGTTTTCTTCAAAGCGAGTTGAGAACATCGATAGTAATGACGCCATCCTTTGCTGAGCTTTTGGTTTGCTCATATCGAACGTAGCATGGCATAGCAAGGAAAAGATACTTCAAAGCTACGAAAATAGCCGAGAGTATGTAAAAATAAGCTATCTTATGTAATGACCAGCAGCGCCCCGCGGTTTTACCCGTGTTGTGCCCGTTCCCGTGAGAATTTCGGGATGAAAAATAGCTTTTAACCTTCCCGTTGAATGTGGCTATCTATTTCAAAAAGAGTTATTCAAATCGGACTGATAATTCCTGAGATTACCTCGAACATACAAACAAACAAACAAACAAACTTACAAATTTTACCTCTTTATAATATTAGTATAGATTGATAATCAACAATCACATCAAACGTAGGATAGCATAGCACTTGTGGAAGTGTACTTACAAGCTGCGGAATAAGAGAGATTATGTGAATCGTAAATAATTGTTAGACCCAAAATAAGCTCTAAATAACAATGCATTATGTACTTTCTTAAACATGTCTAATTTATCTGATTTCTCACATAGATGGCTACAGTCGAAGCCAATATCATATATTCGTTTATATTATGACTCCAGACGGGAATCAAATCTGCACTTCTGAATTGACGCTTAGCATTTTTATTAAACCAGTCAAATCTGTCTAGCCACAAGGTAAAAGAAGTGCACATACAAAACGGGTACGGTCGAATACAGAACTGAATATTTTTCAAGTCGGTTAATAAAGACTGATCTCATCTCGTCACTAGATCTCATACGAGGATATCTCGACATTGTTTATAGCCGGCATAATAATTAATACACACACAACTAAACATTGTCTTATCTGAATGAATAGTGTTTAATAAAACATTAGTGACATTAGTAGACTTTAGTTAGTGGCCAACCCTCATGTCGTAGTTTTAGACCGCCTCAAGGCCTCCGACACGATCTGACGATTGAAACGACCGGGACCGACAATTTAACGTGTCCTTCAAAGCAAAGTATAGCGGTCAGATAGAAATGCCACTATCGGCCACCCATCAAAGGGCCGAGCTGCACGTTGCTTAAAACTTTTCGATCAGTTACTTTTAAGGGCTCCCACACAAAACTGCGATGCGATGCGATGCGAATTCCATTTAATATATTCATCTCTTTTCTTTGTACTGTAGTAATGGCGATAGATATAACTATTTCAGTTCGCATCGCATCGCATCGCAGTTTTGTGTGGGAGCCCTAAGGTAGGTCAGTGCGGGGAGAGACGCTGTCGCGAGCGCTTCACCCACCTCCTGATGAAGGCCACCGTATGTGGCCGAAACGTGTCGAGGAACTCTCGATAGTAGTATCCGTCGTACGTAAGTTCCCGTTTAAATTAGTAGTTTATGCAACGTCATATAAAGAAGGGTATTAAAACACGAGTGTGAGTTTATGAAACGAGCGCAGCGAGTTTCATAATAGTAACGAGTGTTTTAATACCCGTGTTATATGCAGTTGCATACACTACTTTATCTTCACTATTTAATGCAATTAATCAAACAAAATTTTAAAAACAAAACACATTGCGAAACATTTAATTCACGCGTAGGTACGTGTATTGTCACAGTGAACTTGCCGCCATTAAAATCTAACCAATGAGAGCGCAGCTGCGCGTAGGGCCAATCAGGAGCGAGCGAGATCTTACCAAAGAGTTTTGTGTATGTAGTTTCGACGAAGTTTTCACGTATAACCCAACTATTTTCAAAAGCCAGCCTAATATCAAAATTTTATACAACTAGTATGAGGATTTTGACATAAGGCTCGCCAGGTTAATTGGTCGCGTTATAATGATGTTATAATGTTAAATTATAATGATATTATAACATCATGTGCAATTGCTTAAATTGAGTGTTTTAGTTGTCTGCGCTATAACAGTAGTAATTATAAGTCAAGTATTGGAAACATAAGTAGAATGTTACAACATTAGTGTAGATAAAAATAATAATGACATTAACGTACGTTTCAATTAATAGTAAAATACTTTTAAGGTGTTAATAATTTCATTACATTAATTACAAAGCACCTCAAAAACTACACTAAAATTAAATTCAATAACGACTCAACAGGTCCGTAGCAGGTCACCGATAATGCAAAATCCACAGATAGTCAGAAAGTTTAAACAGCAGATTTTTTACAAAATTCTAATAGAGACTAATACAGTGCGAGTAAAATAACGAGGCGTAGCTAGTACGAGTAATATATTAGACTTATTATCACACTTCCTCGATGAATAAATAACTAAATTGATTGATTAATGATTAGACGATAGCTCACCGACCTCGGTGACCGACTGACCTGGTTAAGTTTCTAATAGTCTCTGAAGTACTCGTGTCACTGACATCAAGTGCACCTAATGAATGCACTGAACGTTTGTATATATCTAAACTCATATAATAAAGCTGAAGAGTTTGTTTGTTTGAACGCGCTAATCCCAGAAACTAATCCGAATCGAATAATTCTTTTTGTACCGGATAGCCACATTCAACGGGAAGGTTATAGGCTATTTTTCATCCCGAAATTCCTACAGTAAGGGGTAAAACGCGGATAAAACCACAAAACGCTGCTAGCCGTTAATAAAGCATAGCATAGTCAGTATCACGCTAAAGCTCAAACCTCTCATTTCACTGAAGGTATCAGTACAGTTTTGAAAGTTAGGCGTAATCACCACGCTTGTTTACTGCGAGCTAGAAAAATCAAACCCAGCCCGTGTTTGAAATCTTCGATCCGGGAATTGAAGCCAAGAAAACGGTGTAATCAAGCGAGGACACGTGCCAGTGTACTACAATGCCAGTTGCCACTAGCCTACACAAACTTGCTTACCGAAACGTTAAAGTTAAAGCTTTGTACATGAAGCTCAATATTAATCCACAAAGTACGTATTACCAGGCCTGTGTCACTCCGCGTGTAGGTATTAAAAACATACCTACGGGCGGCGGCCACTGCGCAAGGGCCAATCTAGTAGGCTGCCACAAGCGAAAGAAAACACACGCGTGCGCGCTATATGTTCGACCACGTTCAACTTTGATTGATTCATTATTGCAAGATGGACACAAAATGATACAATTATTATGTTTTGTCCGAAACAAAAACAATTCCACACATTCATTTCTACACATTCATTTTTACACATACATAACATCTATTATTCTTTTGTCTATATAAGTATAATGAACAAAATGTGTTTTATTTTATTACTTCATTAAATTAAATCTTTGGCAATAATCGTATAGCATATACAATTATGCAGCTAGCTCTTAGACTACATGAACGTACTCGGCGCTGCCTGCTGCGCGTTGCTCGCCACAAGTAGGAGTAAACGCTCGTGCTGTGCGCTAGATGGCATAAGTAGTTTCTCGAAGTAAGCAACCCTAGTCCGCGGCTCTTTCAATACGTATAACCATGTATAACTTATTATGAACCGTAGTATAGTGAATTAAGGCCCATATTCCTTCAAAAAGAAATTGGTAGGTATGTAAATGAACACGTGCTCGACTGAACCGCGAGCTAAATTAAATCATATTGTTTATCAGATTCGAGTCATATTTCTTTGAAAACCATTGCGAAGTAAAGCTTCTGTACGTAGTACTAGTTATTATTCTGTGGTATTACACAGCAAGTGTACTCACTAGAGTACGAACGGTTAAGTCAGGATTACATTAAAGCATTCATCCCACTACACGAGAACAATGGAGACCCGTTAGCCCCATTATTTAGGTCATGTGCAACAGGACTGCAACATGTTCCAACAATACTTGTTCCATTTTATAACTCGCTCTTATTTAACTTCGGTTAACCAGCACGTGACGAGACTAGGCTCAAGTTAACAAGTTAATCCCGGGCCACAGATAATCGGATTCTTAAAGTTGTCAAGAATTTCTGAGAAAGGCTAATAAGTTTTTCAAAGTCATAAGAATATTTCGGTCAATTGTCCGGTACACCCTTGAGCAATACCCAGCAAATATTTACTAAAATCGTAATTCTTAGAAATCTCTTGACGGCCTAAAAAATAGAATAGAATATCTAATACATATTCATAGAAAATATGAACCAAAAGCTTATTCAATATAAGAAAACCTCTTAATTTACGTTGGAATAAATCTCGAAGACAACTTTATCTTGGCGCGTTAAAATTTATTTTCTCATTAGTTGGCCGACTCCGTAAATCTTGGAGGCGGAATCATTGACGTTGGAGCACGATCAGATCGAACGGCGATGTTGGAACGAGTAACTTATCTTTGCAACGCACGCAACACTACAAACTTATACAGACGTAAGCATAAATAAACTGGCGTAGTACTTTGTTTTTAGTACTTTGTAATATTGTGTTTTTTGCTTATCTGAAGGTTAAATAAATCTGAAAGCTATGATCTGTTATTGTAATATGACAAAGAACTACGATGAAATGAATGTATAGACTTTATGGTAAGCTTTGGGATTGTTTTGTACGGTGCAGCAAAATTTGTCTGTTCCTTTATTTCTTCCCCAATTTGATATTTAACAATGTGTACAAATTGGACGGCAGACCGTAAAGTCTGTAGAAACCATGAGACAAATGGTACATCTCCGAGACATTATTTGTTGAGTGTTTTTCTCTCCATCTAATACGTGTGTGACGTTTTCTTCGTTGTTTTTCTTTAGCTGACCGAAGAGATTGATTGGGGTTTGATAAAAACAATTTAGAAGATCCACTGAGTACAGTTACTAAGAAAATATAATTAAAAGACTATAAAAAGTGTAAAATTTACACTAATATCATAAAGTTGAAGAGTTTGTATTTCCTCTTTTTTTATTTGTTCGAACCAGCTAATCAGTCCTACCAGGAACTATCAGTCCGATTAGAATAATTATTTTTTTAATAGATAGCCACATTCAACAAGAAGGTTATAGACTATTTTCACCCCGAAATTCTAACGGGAACGGGCACAATGCGAATTAAAACCGCGAGCAGCTGCTAGTATTCGGATAAAATTAGTCATTCTAAAAAGGAAACGTTTTAGTTGATGAAAAGGAACATTGACAGCAACTCTTCAATAACAAAAAAAGACATCCAATTTCTTAAAAAGCCTTTCGGAGCCGATTATAGGAAATTAGAGAAGAGAATACAATTGATCCAGCTGTCTATTATTAGGTAAGGATACAAAAGAAAAAAGTTTAAAATTCGCTAAAAAGGTAAAGATTAAGACCAATTAAGCAAAATATCTATTTTTATTTAACCTTCATAATAATGAAAATCTTTAATAGATAGGCGGTTATAAATAAATGTGTTAAAGTTTATCTTTAACCAACTGTAAATACAATAAAATACGAATTTTTCACGTATGTAGTTAGATATCTTTATTTTTACATGGTATCAGGTTTCCCACGTTTTACGAGTATTATTCGCAAAATAGTGTAGCGATGTTAGTTTATTGCGAATGTTAAGCAACGTGCAACTCGGTCCCTATTGGGAAGGCCGATAGTGACATTTCTATCTGAGTGCTACAGTGCTTCGGAGAGCAAATCAAATTGTCGGTCCCGGATGTTTCAGCGTTACACCATATCGGAGGCCTCCTTTAAGGTGGTCTATAAACTCCGACAACAGTTTTGGCCACTACTCGAACTCGTACTAACTTACTTAACAACAATTGGACGAGGCTACCTTTTATCCCGGATTGCCTCTAAGAACCTAACTCAAATCATGATTAAACGGAGCGAAGATTTAATATAACAATATCACCACATAATTATATAAAGAAAATTATAATATTAAACAATACCAAAATTAAACGTAAACACGGGAGCTTTCACAAAATGTTTTGATTCAATTTCATACTGCGATCGTCCAAATTACATGAAAACGGACATCACTCGTATTGTCATAGAGTTACTGTGTATTATTTTAGGACTTTAATTACAAACTTACTAAAGCTACGAAACCAATTACACTGTAAACTTTTCCAGGTATAAAATAAAATTATTATTGTTATTTCCACAATAAAAATAAAGAACCAGAATACAAAATTCCACCAAAAGGAGCAGCAAAAGGAGACGCCTCAGCTGATACTGATGATAATGATATCTAAGAAGAAGTAGACGCTTACAAGACAGAGTGGCGGGAATGGGGTGAGGCTTAAGGCCTCCACCCATTACACCGTATCATACCATGACCGTGCTATGAACGTGTCAGGCAAAAAAGTATTCTTTGTATTGAAAAGTATGAGACTATGCTCACTAGACCGTTCCGTCACCAACCAACAACGTCGACTATTCTCACCTAATATTTTGCCGGTGCTGAAACGTTCATAGCACGGTCATGGTATGATACGGTGTAATGGGTAGAAACCTTTATACTCAACAAATGGAATTCATTCATTTCGAGTAGGTTGGAGGCCAACCCTGGTGTCGGAGTTTTTAGACCGCCTAAAGGCCTCCGACATGGTCTAACGATTCAAACAACCGGGAACGACTTCTTAACAAATGATATATGGCTGACAGTAACAGTAAGAAGAACTGAAATCGTTTGTAACTAAGACACCAGGCCTGGCTCTACTCGAACTTAATTTACTATAGCGTATCTGTACATACAGGTTTGAGATGTTAAGCTTCGAAGCTTACGTAAAAGCTACAATATTCCATTAAATATTTACATGTAAATATTTGTAGTAGTCTATTAGGGATATTGACGTAACCTTTAGCATTATAAGTAGGCGTATGTTTTCCAATAATTATATGAGTGGTGGTGGGAGGGTAATTGATGAATTGAAAAAACTAGTTCATTTTAAATATGAGCCAATGTTTTGGCTTCCGACGTGGTTTAACGATTCAAAATACTGGGACGGACCAATTAACTTCTGAAATAGTGTCATAATTGAAAATATTGACACCATCAAAATGAATGCATCACTCAAGACAAAAATGGTAGTGTCTGCCATACACTAGCTGCATGTTGCTTTTCACAAAGATGGAATCACTCATTTCATGGAGTTATATCCAAAAAAGGGAAGCAAATGTCAACTAAACTCTAAAAATAGCGAATCAAGTTTTGAAAACCATCACCACAATCAAAGGCCTCGTTTCAAAACGTTCCAGTTTTCATTTTAAATACAAGGATTTTTGTTCAGTCGATTTCCATCAGGAAGGTACATAATTTAAATGGGACAAGCACGAACGTCCCGAAATAAAGAATGCCAAACGTTTTATGACTCGGGACTTCCGGGAATCACGCGAACCGAGTTGTGACAAGATGCCAGTTATATTATTAAGGGATTTGGAATAATAACCGGCTCAATATCACGGGGATTTGCTCAAAAATAGGAATCGATACTTTTTGGGGCAACTGTTGTTGATTGTTTTGTCAAAATTGCGCTTTGTTAAAAAGTTAAGCCATCAAAAAATTATACATTATAGAATGCACTGCAGTACTTTCCGTGAAACCTAATATATAGCCACTTGGCATCAATAACTTCAATTCAGAAAAAATAAATAATAATGGAATTGTTACTACCTAGTTACCTACGTTGAAGATTGGAAAATATAAAACCTAGGTCCATATTTTCTTACTGCAGGTAACATAATAATAACGATTTGTCCGGTCTAGATGAATCCAGGCAGGTTGCAACAATGTCTAGGATCGATACAAGACTATGGCAGGTCTGGTATAATACGCGGTCGATACACTTACCCATCGACTTGGGAGATAGATTGCTTACTAGCTTCGGTTTAATCAAACGTTATCTCTGCCAAACATGTATCAATCTAAAGGTTGTAGACACAAAAACTAATAACATATTTGAGATCAGTCTTAATGAGCTATAAATCCTAAATTAGCCAACCATATCCCTCCAACCATGCAGCACAAAGAACACCACATATGACACAACATGTTATGAATAGTGTGTCTAGATTAGAGGAAATATAAACCTATACTTCTATAGTAATATTATAAAGAGGTTTCATTGTAAGGACTCAGAAACTACCAATCTGTTTTGTATAATTATTTTTTATAATGGACAGCCACATTTAATGGGAATGTCATAGGCTATATTTACGCCGGTAAAACCGCGGGTTGCTGCTATTTGAGAGTATGCCATGAATCACAACACACACATATATGATCTGTCATAACATGTCTTGTGGTATTTTGGCGCCGTTATGCAGGAAGGGCTCGAATATTTCGGCTGTCTTCTTTCGAGTCAATATAATGGCACAAATGATAGTATACCCTTAGTAGGTAGGATATTCGGTCAGGTAGTGTACCCAAGTCTGAGTCTAGTGCACATATTATCAGCGAGGTTCGCACGGTCTAGTGATCAGTTTGTAGTTGAGATGGTGAGCACGCTTCGCCACGGGGCGCCGGGCTTATTAATAAAAATAATACGTTTACTATGTTTTTGTAGAGAATTTAGATCTGCAGTGGAGGTTCTAAAGGTTGCAAAGGCAAAAACTTTTTTGTACTTTGTCATAATATTGTATGGAAATGATATTTGTCATAACGACCGTCATAGTATTTTCACTATATACATCGAGGTGAAAACTTTTATGGGCAAAACAAAAAAAAATTTTTTTTTTCCAAATCCAGCGAAAATTTAACAATGGTTTTTACTAATTATAGTATTTGTAAAAGGGACCCAAAACAAACACAACAGAGCCATAAATCTCATCACACGTAGAGATTGTCTAAGCTGAAATGACGCGCCCCACTACTTAATTACTTTATTTAGATGTGTGAGTGTAAATATTAATAGCGGCACTTCATCTGTGTGGGAGCGCCAATTATTGATTTCTATGTGCACATGTCGGCCGACTAGTCGGGTGATAAATCCGAAAACGCTCGCTCTATGGAGCAGCGCCGTCACTTTGTATGAAACAAGACGTCCTCTCCTCTCGCGCGTTCACGATCAACTAAACTAGTTGGACAACAAATCCGAGAATTGCACTTCTTAGCGAGTACGGCGAGTACGGCAACTGAACGACCAATTATAATTGCATGTTTAGGTGTATTGCGTCCATATTTAAAATTTGCTAGTGTGCGTAAATGCGGTGGTGGGGCGTGTCATTTCAGCTTGGACAATCTCTAACAACATCTAAACACCAATTTCAGCCATATATTCAGCTCATAATTCACGGAGAAATTCCCGTTGCTAGAGACAAACTGTATAGAAGTTAAGTTAACCGCGCTCCAAATGCAACAACGAATAAAATATCAGTACCGAAGCTTAGAACAAATAAAATGCCCAGACCGAGCCAACAATAGAGTTAAAAGCGTGCTAAAAACGTCCTGTGCCTTATGAATACATACAAGTAATCCACACACAATCAAATTACACCTCAATTTAATAATTCTTACGTAGTCAAAGACGTAATATGAATGATTTTGACATGTAATATATGAAAAATAACGTCAATTAGTAAGTCTCGATTGAGCCGAATGTAGATTTTTGCCAGCAGGGCGCTGTGAGTTCTAATATTGATAATATTGACGCATAGTATGTAGGTACTATGCGTAATAAATGTTTATTAACGACGAGCAGCGCCCCGCGGCTTTACCCGCGTTGTGCCCGTTCCCGTGGAAATTTCTGGATAAAATGTATCCCATATGTTATTCTGATGTATAACCTATATTAATGTAAAGTTTCATCTAAATCCGTTCAGTCATTTTTACGTGAAAGAGCAACAAACATACAACCATGCATACATCCATCCTCACAAACTTTCGCATTTATAATATTAGTATGACTTCACCTAGCTGTTAACAGCTCTGTCTTTGCTTTTTATATGGTCTGAGTAATCGAAGTCGTAAACTTGAAGCGACACGAATAATCCTCTAACTTACGACACTACCCGTGAATATACGAGTATTGAATGTTTCCACATCGAAATGTTTATTTTAAACGGATTCAAGTACTGAAGATAAATTCAAGTGTACCGAGGATATGTCTTAGTGGAAGATAAGATATTTCATCTAAGTCGATGATAAATTGATGCACCAAATATCTCCGCCATTTTCTTCACGTGAAAGATATGATTTTCATCAACTTGATTTAATGTCATATTTCGATACAAATAAGGTTGATTTATTTATATCAATAAAAGCTGATTTATTAATTTGAAGGGGTTATTTTTGTTTATCCGAACGCGGCCGCGCATCTCAGAAACTACGAGTAAGATTTGAGAAATTCTTTATGTAAATAATAGCCACATTTACGACTCAAATTACAGGATACTATCAATCCCGAAATTCCTCCGGGAATGTATACAACGTAAAATCGCGGGGCACTGTTGGAAATATACTATGTACTACGTTCTCATAAGGTATATGTAAAGTAAAGTAAAGCATTAGCCTGTAATGTCCCACTGCTGCGCAAAGGCCTCTCATGTCACTGAAGATATCAGTACAGTGAGGAGGAAAAAGGTATATGTAGAAAATGAAAATGTATGCACACTAACGTTCCGAGCTGAGTTAAGACTCAAAGCGATACTTTTTATAATGACTACATTATGCACAAGTAAACCGGTACTTCTCACTCCCGAGCGGTTTGAATAAGCAAACAAATGCTCTTTACTACGCTCCGTAATTATTCTTTGTTGCATAGGGAATAAGAGAGTCCATTTGTACAACAATATCCACCACTGAGAATAATCAGCAAAAATACTACTCTTTATTAAGAGCGAGAATAACTTTTCAGGGAAAATCCGAGTTCAAACCGGATTTTAAAAAGAATTCCATTGTTTTACATACCTTTTTGATCTAGTTAGCACAGAGGCGAGAGGAGTTACATCACTACATAGTATGTATAAAAAATAAAGTCGTCTCTTTTTCGTGTCTGTCTGTCTGTTTGTCTGTCTGTATGCTTAAATCTTTAAAATTACGCAACGGATTTTGATGCGGTTTTTTGTAATAGGTAGAGTGATTCAAGAGGAAGGTTTTTATGTAAAAAAATTCCCGAAATTTTCACGGGAACGGGCACAACGCGGGTAATACCGCGGGGCGCTGCTAGTAACATAATATTAAAGGCATAACATTCAATTAACGCCTCGGTGGTCTAGTGGTATGTGCACTCGCCTGCCACGACGAAGATCTCGGGTTCAATTCCCGGGTCGAGCGGAAACATGTTTCCAACTTTTCAGACATGGCTCGAGTTTGAAATCACCAACCCGCATTAGGCAAGCGTGGTGATTACGCCTAATCCTTCTCACTGTACTGATATCTTCAGTAAGATCAGAGGCCTTTGCCAGGCTGTTGAACATTACAGGCTTTATACTTTACCTTACTCAATTATCAATACATATTTATGAAGACATTCGTAAAACAATAAGACAGTTCACGCTTATATCATTATAATGGAATAAACGTAAAAATCACACAAATTGGGAAGGGGCCCTGGGTTTTAAAATCCTTACCGACTTTAAAGCTCGAAAAACAATTCGTTAGCCTTCAATAAAGAAGTTTAAACAAAATAGTGGCGTTTTCCAAGAAATAAAAGCCGCTGAGAGTATTCAAGTGTGTGTCGGAATCACTCCTAACATTTCCCAGAAGCGAATTCGTCAATTTGATCAGTTCCCAGAAGTTAGCTTTTAGCTTTTGCTTTAAGCTCAGAAGTCACGTTTGGACATGCCTTTCTTTCTATATATAGTTCTACGGTACGTGTGTATGTCACTGAACTCCTCCTAAACGGCTGGACCGATTTGAATGTTTTTTTTTGTATGCGTTTGGGTGGCACCCTTGGTGGTTTAGATTCACACTAGCGACATATATTGCGTCGCGGGCGGAACCACCGCACGGAACAGCTAGTGGTTCGTATATAATTATATATTTTATCCTCCTCCCTGTACTGATATCTTGTAATGAGATGAAAGGCCTTTGCCCAGAAGTGGTCCGTTACGATGGGCTAATACTTTTTAGTAGGGGTTATACATTAAATTACTTTTAAGAGGACGATGGCAATATTGTACATTCTGTTCAGACTCTTGGGTAATTCCTAAAGTGCCGGTAAGTGAAATGCACTTGAAATATTGCTAGTTGCAGTGCACGAAACTATAGCCATGTCCCGTGAACTCATTATCAAAACAGTTTTATTTAAAGAACACCAAGAGCGTTCTAAAACAATGAAAACGTTCATTAGTTTAGGTTTAAACAGACGATACTAGAAAAGCAGACAGTTATAATTAAACATTGTGTCATTTTAATGGAGCAAGTTTAAAGTTAAAACGGTCGTATTATTTAAATACAGACAAAAGAGTCAGCTTACAATTTTAATCTATACTAATATTATACATAAAGAGGTAAAATTTGCGAGTTTGTTACGGCCAATCTTAAGAACTATGATCCAAAACGATCAAAGCCAATACTTAAAAAACTACATGGTAAGACATGTCCGAGAGAATGTCGCGAAGGGAACATCACTGACATTATCACACACGATGACACGAACAAGTCTTCCATTTTGATACAGCGCTGTTCCAGTGGACAGCACAGCTGAGCCATTGCCTTTTGCCTTTAGTTATTTTTTTATTTAGATTTAAGTTTGCGTTATTCACATTATATTGTCGTACTTAATTTTAAGGGCAATAAACGTACATAATTTTATTTTATTTTGATCTATTTTCTATTTTGACGGACAAATGTAAGACATTCCATAGTTCTTTTGCATTTTCATTGGTACTACCAATGTCACCATACAAACGTACTTCCAAAATGACGTAAAACCTTTTATCCACCTTACCTTACCACTATATTGATTCATTTGCTTTACTAACAGCACATCGGGGTCATTGACCGGGTGAAGGCCGATTCCCGGATGACGTCACAATCACAATTATGTCAACAGACAGAGTAACATGTAAGAGTTGTTATGTAAAATTAAGTCACAGAAGATAGAACAGAGAGATATAACTAAGAATAGATTTCAATTAATTTAAACAATGTATGAATATAGGTAAGTACATACATTTTCAAACTAAAATTTTTTATTGGAAATTGCCTTTTTTAAGTCTGTTAAAACTGTTAAAATAATCTGTATATATAAAGAATATATAAGAAATATATATAAGAAAACCGTGCTAGTTACACCATTTGGAGAACGGCTGGACCGATTTTAATATTATTTTAGGAATAGAATGAGTAAAAAAATTACTCATAATTCTACGGGTGCGCTGCGGGTAAAACCGCGGGGCACAGCTAGTAAGATATTAGATATACCATTTAACTAAGTATGTAAAAGTAAAGTAAGTTTGAGTGGGTTAGTGGGCAACCCTGGTGTCGGAGTTTTTAGACCACCTAAAGGCCTCTGTCATGGTCTTATAAAATCTTACTATAGAAGCTATACCAATACGTATTGCTACGGATATTGCATTCGCTGACTGATCCGACTTGTTGGTGATTGAAATGTGGCGATAAAGCGATAAGCTTTGGCTGGATCTGTGTTACTCGCGGAGCTTATTGGAATCCGAGTAAAGAGGTGGACAGATTGAAAAAGAACGCTGAACTTTTTTCCTTCGGGACTAGATTTTTAAAATTAACAATACTTATCACAGAATACTGCCAACTTATCTTTGAAGTAATTCAAGATAGATACTATATTTGATGTATTATTGGATACGTCAGAAGAGATAATAAGATTCAGACAAAGAGTAGAAGAGTAAAAGTCTGTAATATCCCACGGCTGGGCAAAAGCCTTCTCCAGAAGATCAGTACAGTGAGGAGGATTAACCGAAGTTAATTTGGTTCTTTAAGTTTAATTATTTGTTAAAATTGAATAGCATTACAGGCTGCATATTTTCAGTGGTATTTGAGTTTTGAGATATAAATGCAATAGCATCGAAATGATCGAAACTTATCTATTTGTCGAAGATTGTTTTTTCGGTAGATTATGGGACCCCTACATCGTGAGAATTAATTATTAATTTCATAAATATTTTTCACTTAAGAGCCTATACCACCTCAGCACGTATTCGGATTTGGCCCCCACTTCGTCGCAACCGCTGCCGCGCCGCCCGCTTCGCGGGGATCGCGCGCAACTCACAGTTATGCAGCGCGCGCTCGCTCCCTTGCATGCACGACACAAAAATACCTACTACGCGCGGGCCGGTCGATGCCGGACGGGTATATGTTCCTACAATTATAAATTTATGGTATAATAAATTGGCCGATATGATAGAAATAAAATAAACATTGCTGTTGGTGACTGACATCACCCGACATCGCAGGGAATCTTTATATAATTATGCACACAATTATGTACTTATTTGATACAAATAAATCTTATCCAGACACTGAATAACTACAACATAAAATTATCTACCAATTTGTTGATGGTAACATTCTAATTTATAAATTTATTATTTACTAGCTCTGCCCCGCGGTTTCACCCGCAGCGCCCCCGTTCCCGTGGGAATTTTGAGATTTTTATTCCCTATAAACCTCACGGAGCCCGAGACCTTTCCAACGAATGCAAAACCGTGAAAATCGGTCCAGCCATTCACGCGTGATGCCGTGACCAAGGAAAGCGGGTTTCATTTTTATATACATAATTATATAGATAAAAATAAATTAATCTATACCAAAATCCCAGATAATTTTTGTAAACAAAGTTATGTCAAGATTTTGTCACTGTCAATGTAGGAGGTCAGATGTGTCGAACCTTCGGGTAATTTCATTTAAAAATAATAATAAGTAAATTAAAAAGAAAAAAATTTAATATAAGAGTTTTTCACGATTTTCAGCAAAACGGTAAGTTTTATCATAAAAATACCTGAGACAAAATTGTTGATTGTAAAATTATCTACAAAAAATGTATTCATACTTTTTTCCCCACGAGCCACTCTTTTTGAGATATAACGATTTAAAAAGTTGTAAAAGTTGTAATGGTCAATTATGACCAACGTGTGCATAATAATGCATAATATGCATAATAATGTAAACAAATGTGATACCAGTGCACAAAACCTGCACGAAAATCGTGCAGTTGTTAATTTGACGATTTCACGGTAATTATTTATCTTATTAAAAATAAGGGGATAGCTATAGTTATTCAAACGATTATGCAGTATTGACTTTTATAACATTGTTATTCTCAAGAAAATTAAAATTATCTAAAACTTTTTGTGCAGTTTATTTATGTATACTTGGAAGACTACAGAGACGCAGAACACTTTTTAGAGTTGCCATTTTATTTTATTCGTGGTTCGTATTTCGGGCTCCAAAAAAGCGCTAAGTACACTACCTCATAGGTGGCGTGGAAACGTGAGCATTAATATGCACACGTTGGTCATAATTGACCTTTACAACTTTTTGAATCGTTATATCTCAAAAAAGTGGCTCGTGGGAAATAAGTATGAATACATTTTTTGCAGATAATTTTATGATCTACAATTATGTTTAAGGTATTTTTATGATAAAACATACCGTTTTGCTGAAAATCATGAAAAACTCATTTTTTTAAATCTTTTTCTTTTTAAGTTACTGATAGTTTTATTATAAATGCGAATGACTCAGATGCAGAATCTGAACTGAATATCTCTTCGGATAGTGAATAAATTGATGTAATGAACTTGCAGTGTTTTTAATGTCCTAATTTCGAATAAAATATGTTTTCTTGTTGTAGTAAATAAGAAAAACAAGCCTTAAAAGTTCATACAGAAATATTTAATATTTTTTATAAATTAATAATATTATTTATCATTATTTTTAAATGAAATTACCCGAAGGTTCGACTCATCTGACCTCCTACATTGACAGTGACAAATCTTGACATTACTTTATTTACAAAAAAAAATCTGGGATTTTGAAATACTGTATAGTCAATTGCAAGATTTGCAAGTCATCAGTGCATTGAGGGTTCCGCACAATCTTTTCGCATTCCATTTGTCCTACGGACGGACGGACGGACAGCGAAGTCTCAGTAATAGGGTTCCGTTTTTACCCTTTGGGTACGAAACCCTAAAAAAGGTTTGAACATTATTGAGGAATAAAGTTCAGATTGAACTGTAGAAAACTTTACCAAAGAATGTTATAAAATAAAATAAAATAAAATAATCAAAATAATAAAAAAATAATCAAAAATATGTTATCAATATTCTAAAGCTAAAAAAACATGTCATCATGTGTTGGCCACTTTTTTTACGCCAATTCAATTTCTTCTTTTTATTGCGGTAACGATTATTACCCATAATGTCGATCAAAATGTATTTTTGAATGCACGAGTCGTATTCCTCAAATTCACCGCAAGCGACAAAAGTTCCCCGTCCGAAAGCCGAAGCGCGACTGAGTCGGGGGCCGGGCGGCAGGACGGCCTAACCGAGAATGCTTATAGCGCTTGATATTTTAGGTATTTTCTCATTTAAAATAAAATAAAGGCAATTTAAAAATTTCAGCTAACATAAGTGCTTGTCCACGTTGAAAGCGCGGGCGCGGGCGCGGTGGAGGGCGCGGGAAACGTCGCGAGCTCGTGTTCACGTTAACCGCCAGGCGTTCGCGCGAATGTGACGTTTTGTCAGAGGTCGTAAACATATCAGGAAACATTATACTAAATGAAACGGGTCTGTATCGCGGTGAGTTCACACTAAATGTTGTCTATTCGTTTCTAAGTGACAGGAGTAATTTTAAATATTTACCTTCCGCTGTCACTCAATTTAGATCTCATTTAAGTAAACTATTATTAGAAAAATGTTATTATTCTGTCTCAGATTTCCTAAATGATTCCTGTTTATAGTTATTTCATAGTTGTTTGTATATTTTATAGTTGTTTATGGTTAGTTATGTTTATGTTTTTTATTTTTATATAATAATATTATTACATAATTAGTTACTTTATGTTTACGTTATAAGTTTCTTCTTTAAATTCGTATGCCAAAAGGCGGAATATGAGTTTTAAAAAAACAATGTAACCCGTATTCGAACAAATAAATAATTTTGATTTGATTTGATTTGATTCAGTCCTGATTTTAGTAATAAGTCCATGGGTTGAACTTACCTGACGTCGCGAGTAAATCGCGCGCGCCACCGCGCTAGTTTGACGTGAACACACACAAACGTCTCAAGCGTTTGAAATTGGAGCGAGCCAGTGGTCCGATTTTGCAAAGTTGGGACATAGGGCTTCAAAATCATTTTTTTGTATTCTTTGCATGGAAACAAACATTTTATGTTCCAATTGGAAAACTATCAGAAGAAGCTGCAGAGTCTAGAAACAAAGATTTCAGAAGGTACCGTGAAAGTCATTCACGTAAAATTAACCGGACTGCTTGTAATCAGGATATTATTAATAACTTGTTGATTAGTTCTGATCCCTATATATCAACAAAGAGGCATAAAATAATTCGTGTACATAAAATGCTTTCAGAAGACGCGAAAGCATTGCTATTACCTGATAGTTTTGATAAAGATGATGAGCAAGAAAACATTGAATTTATAAATGTAGAAACTATCATCGAAGGACAATGACAGGAAAATTTGATTTGTGTAATTTACTTTTTTTAAGTGCTTGTTTTTAAGTCTGTGTGAGTGGAATATGCCTCTTGGGGACACCACTTAAAAAATAACGCACTTTATTCTCTACCTCTGGGGTGGTGTGGAAATGAGAATGAAAAGTGAAATTTCTCAAAAATCGGGGCAAATCGAGGGTTGGCATATAGCTTTTAATTTAGCACTAAAATAGTGATATCCAAATCTGAAAACCATATTTTGAGACATTTTGAGACTTTCAAGATATTCGAAATAATGTGTTTTTTTCCATACAAAAAATAATTCAATGACGTATATCTCGAAAAATATAAGGTTTAATCAAAAATTACCATCTATAAAAACATCTTGTATTTAATAGCAAAACCCAAATATGCAATAAAAATATTAAAAATACGAAGTAAATTTTCGCGATTGCCTATGTCCACTACGAGCGATTTTCGGACCATTGTGGAGCGCGCCGCGCGCGCTAGTCGCTAGTTAGCTCGCTACTTACACCGCACTCGCGTTTTGAACGTGAACACTTGGATATCACGTCATATGTTTGATATTTCGTGACCGCGCCCGCCACCGCGCCCGCGAGTCAACGTGGGCAAGCACTAACACTTTCCTTTTATAAAGAGCAGTTATAATGCAAAGTTTAAAGATCATAGTTAAAGTTTTCATTGAGTTATACACGCTTAATGTACAATTTGGAGGCAACTTTGAGATTTTTTTCTATCGAGGAAATTTAACGGAATCGTGTTTTCGCCTAACATAGTATTTAGAGTACATCCTCAACTTTACCATATATCAATTTCAATGTGAAAGGAGCAGTATTTTTGGAGATATGGGGGCTGAAAATAAGCAATTTGAGGTAGTATAGGCCCTTAACAATTAGTCGTACTCTTGTTGTTGGATAAATATTATATATAGGCATTGATCGCCACTCCATCCAACTGGTAACTTAGATACAATTTCACAAACTTAATAACAAACAAAGTTTCTTTGATATCTTTCGTTTTGTTTCGATATTGTAATTATATTACTTGGCTTTCAGGTTTTAATTAATAAGTTTAGTCACGGCTTTGACTTTATTTTAAACTATATTTAATTAAAATTTTAGTTGATTATTTTTTAGAACTGATATCAAATTATCAAAATCTATCTAGCATTTTTAACCCCCGACGCAAAAGAGCGGTGTTATAAGTTTAACGTGCATGTTATCAGTCTGTCGCAACGTAAACGGATGGATCGATTTCGATGCGGTTATTTCATTTGAAAACCAGTAACATTCAAGTGATTTGAGGTAAATCATATTTCAATCCGCCTGGTTGATCTATAGATAACAGCTTTCAAATGAAAAATCCAGAAAAAAAAACAATGGGCATTGGGTAAGTTTGTATGGAGCCGTGGCGTTGTTTTTTTTTTACGCGACCACTGATGCAATATGTGTTAAATTGAAGTACTACAGCTATATATTTATTATAAAAAACAATAAAAGCCGTAACTTATATCGGAGCCAAAATATTCGACTTTGAAGTGAAGAATAATATTGGGTAAGTTTGTATGGAGTGTGGTATGGAGCCATGGCGTTGTTTTTTTTTTTGCGCGACCACTGATGCAATATGTGTTAAATTGAAGTACTACAGCTATATATTTATTATAAAAAACAATAAAGCCGTAACTTATATCGGAGCCAAAATATTCGACTTTGAAGTGAAGAATAATATCGACTAAGTAAATGATAAAATGCATTTTAATTTCAAAAATACTATTATTTTACCTATGGAGGAGTAAGTTAGGAATAAAAAACATGGATCCCATAAATAATACTTTATTTCTAATAAATATATATATATATATATAATAAATATAAATAATTCGCAGCACTTAGATAACTTATAATTATTTTAATCTTCTTTCCTTCAATCATCCAATTCTTCATATGCTTCGATTTCTACTTCGTTTCTGATTATGAGGTCTAGAAATTGTGCCGGGGGAGATAGATTTTCTTGAAATCGCCCCCACCCCAGGTACCATATGCAAGACATAACGTGAGCACAACACCCTAACGTTCGTTTCCCTACTATACACGTACAATAGTGCCCTAATATGGCTCGTCGTCCTTGAACTTCTCGTTCGACTAATACGTAGACCAAATAGGTCCGTCTGTTTGTATGCCGTGATTGAATCCTACCCCGTAACAACCACGGATTGATGCCACCAGGGTTCCGACGGCGTAGTTGGTTTATATTTAAGTCCTTACATACTTCAATATTATAAGTGCCTTGCTTGATATGTTCCCCATAATAACTTCGTGCTTGAGCTATTTGGTATGTACCAAGAGCGAATATAATGAGATCATCAGCACTTATTTGTGGAAATTCGTCCATTCCAGGTACATTCGCTGTGATTGATTGAAAGTTGGTTCGTCTTCTGTTGAGATTGTTTGTAATTATGAAATCACATAAAGGGTTCGTGTCACCAGATCTCGGATCAATCTCTCTTATAATATCGTCTACAAGCCTGTGGTCTTGTAATGCAACCAATGCATGGTTGAATATCCGGTTCATTCATTATTTCCAAAGTCCATTAACACTGCCAGGTCACGTTAAGCTATATCACAAAGTCCAGTAGTACAAGCCGAGTCGAATTATAGATAATGATAATCAGGGAACACAGTACGCACGCAAACAACACGAAAGTCAGATGGTGAGTAAAGACAGAGTCGATTGAAGAGTTGAGCGATAGCGTCATATTCGTCAAGTACCGTACTCTCACGCAGGTAAACGAATAGAGCGCTGTGATTGGTTGTCGTAACTGAACCGAGCTCCAAACAGGTTTACAAAGGAGCACGTTATGTTCCATTTCATTCTACTACTTCTATGACATGCGTTAATGTTTACTAAAAACTTAGGGAAGTCTTGTTAGTTGTTTATCTAGACCATATTTTATGGTTTTTTGAAATTCGATATCTCGCTTCCGATATATTTTAGGTAGTGGCTGTAGTAATAAAAGTTGCTCGTTTTTGAGAGTACTAACTAATGGCAATAGTTTTTTAACTGGTCGCGGATCTTCAAAACAACGCCACTTTTACCCAATGCCCTTTCAGAGAAAATAAAAAATACTTTGTATCTTCTTTAAAAACAGCAAGCTAACTTCATTTTTCTATTATTCTCCCGACAATCATAATAAAAGAAGAGAAATATTACAGAACATCGCGACGACAATGTTAATAAAACTTTCAATAATCACCTCGTACAATGCGACGCCAGACAACAAAAGATGCATCTCGAATACCGACTGGATTGGAGTCAGCTGTAGGTACTAGTAACCTCCAGCACTTAGATTTATTGACTCTGTTTTACTGAATAGCCGTTGAACAGAAGATGATATAGATTCTAATCAAGCCAGTATATTGTAAGCCCTTTTTACTACATTAAACATCGTAAGTCAAATTAGACGAGTATGTAATATTATTGAATCTATTGATCATTATCCGCGCTCCGCGGTATTTCCCGCGTTGTACCCGTTCCCGCGGGAATTTCGGGATAAAATATATCCAATGTGTTATTCTGATGACCTGTGACCTATATTACTGTAAAGTTTCATCGAAATCCGGTCAGAATTTTTTGCATGAGACAGTAACAAACATATGTACATACATCCTCACAAACTTTCGCATTTATAATAGTAGGACTAGGATAGGATGTCATGTAATACAATTATAAACTTATTTTAACCGACTTGAAAAATGGCAGTTCTGTATATGTATGTACACATGTACTCATATGTAAAAAGTTGAACACAATTTTCTCAAAAACTTTGTTCGTTCAGATTGGATTGTTAATACTTGAAACCTACCTTGAAATTGGCCAATGACGTGTTCGGCTTTCAAGGGTAGACTATAGAGAAGGTCTGTGATAGGTCAATAAAGCAAAATGACGCTCGTGCAACATCAATGGTAACTCATCAGAATAGTATGAATTCATGCCGGTACGGTGCGGGCTACATGAAGGTATGCAATTTGGAAGTAACTACGTGTAGGGGACAGGGCCGCACTCGCGCCTTAGGGCAGGTTAATCAGTAAATCATAGTATGTGGCATTAGATATTATAAATGCGAATATTTTTCTTCAGAATATCAAAAAAAATGTATGAATCTTCACTTAGTACCTAAGCGTTGACTGTCGACAGTGTCGACCACGTTAAAGCTTAAATATGTTGCACTGAAAACGCTCAGTTTGCGCGGTATTGGTTTATTATATAAATCGTATTTAAATATAGAGAGTGCAAACGCACTAACATATAAGTACACAACAAGTAAAACATATTATGGTACCTACAAGCTATGTACACTATAGTCGGCAAATCAAATTGCTACGCATTGAGTACCTTGCCATATTCAAATTTCTAAAACAACTTCTTGTATTTCAATTACAATTTTCGAAATCTCAATTTGACAATGTACTAAAGCGCAACACCATTCCATGTAGTACATTCCCTTACTATAAATAGGTGAGTCCCGTAATTAATCCTGAGTACGTCACATTGACTGCAGGACTGTAACTGAAACAGGTCACCTACTTTCAGACGCTCAGATGTCTGGCGTTACGTACTGAACTCCTGCAACTATTGCAATAGCAATGCACTAGTGCAACTCGTGCGGAATTTATGTAGGAAATTTTATTTAGGTATTTGTTTACAAGAGTAAACAAAGGTTGGTAGCGAATCTTTGTTTTTCTTTTTAGTTAGCTAAATAACAATTTATGAAAATTTTTATTACAACTATAATAAAATAACTAGCAGCGCTCCGCGGTTTTACCCGCGTTGTGCCCGTTCCAGTGGCGATTTCGGGAATTTTTATACATATAAACCTTCCTGTTGAATCACTCTATTTTAAAAAAATCGCGTCAAAAGCCCTGCATTAATATTTGAGTTTATCGCGAACAGAAAAAGACAGACGCGGAAGGGAACTTTGTTTTATAATATGTAGTGAATGATTATGAAGTCATATGAAAAATAACACGAATGAAGTCATTAAAAGTGACAAGGTTGCAGCTATAATATCACAGAGTAACATACCTACTATTTATTACATAAAAATATTGGTTGGGCATTGTAGGTAAACTTGTTTGAAACTAATACAAAACTGGAACAAACGTTAAGTTTTAATATAAATTCAGAAAAATCTCAGGAGTTTCTCGTAAAACACATTACATTACCTCCAAGTTTATAATAAAACTTTTACTTATACTTCGACCGTAAATAGTTCTACCGAGTTTTAATAGGTCACTGCGTTTATAACTATACAATTTTAATTAAAAGACAGATAATAGGTATGAAAATTTCTAGAAGGTTGTCTTGATTTTGTTTTAAGACTGTCTTAAGATCTTTGTTGTCTTGGTAACGCATGATCGAGAAAGTGCATCGATCTTAGACAGTTCATAAATAAAAAATACAAGCCTATAATGTCCCACTGCTGGGCAAAGGCATCTTACGGAAGCACAGTGGGGAGGATTAGACTTAATCGCCACGCTTGCCTACTGAGGGATGGTGATATCAAACTCGAGCCGTGCTTAAAATAAGAAATATGAAGACATGAAGACAGTTTTAGACAACCCTTTATCCCAAAAGTCTAAGGGTACGGCTACTAAGCGGCTAAAACCGTTGGACGCTTTTAGATATCCTTCCAATATTAAAAATGCGAAAGGATGGATTTGGATGAAACTACTGTACAGATTTGGATGAAACTTTATAGAAACTTTAAACTTTAACTTATGCGTCCGCGAGACGATCAAGTGCACTTGACAAGTCTACGGGCTTGAAGTGAATATTGATCGTTTACAGCGTTGACTTGACAATTCCCGTCAAGTATCTACGTGCTGGACATGACTTGACAATAATTTTGATTTACGGCACTTGAACCAATTTGAGCTTGATGCGACTTGACGCGACTTGACAAGTTTTATTCATTTGCGACTTGTCAAGTGCACTTGATCGTCTCGCGGACGCATTATAGGTTATACATCAGAATAAAACATGGGATACATTTTATCCCGAAATTCCTGTGGGAAAGGGTACAACGCGGGTAACACCGCGGGGCGCGGCTTGTTGAATAAATAAATTTATACTAGAACTTGTCCCGGTATTCATTTATAAACTCTAGCACTTGTCCTAGTATTAATTCATTTATTATTACTTATTCATTGATTCAATATCTATCAGCGTCCCGCGGATTTACCCGCTTGGTACATAACTGTTCATAAACAATAATAAACTATTCCATAGACTATCCATAATAATAACAACTTTTATTAATAATGACCGAAGTTACGAGAACATGTTACACCGCACACTGGTTTTAATAATGGAAATATTCGCATGAATTTTTAACATCCAACAAAAATGACATAAAATCTTTATGACATCGCAACAGGGATTTAAACTTGGTTATCCACTACGAGCGATGCGAACTTCGTGTGAAAATATACCAGTTTATAGTTTAATACTAAGGTCTTAGTGCAATTTCATGACCTAGATTTCCATTATTCATAAATCTAACTTCACTTCATTTCATCGAGTGGATGATCAACCTGACCAATCCTGGTGTCAGAGTTATTGAGCCGCCAAAGGCCTCCGACATGGTCGGACGATTTAAACTACCGGGACCGACTGCTTAACGTTCGAAGCACGGTAGCGCTCAGATAGAAATGCCACTATCGGCCACCCATCCAAGTAGGAGTCGAGCTGCACGTTGTTCGACAATCGCAATTACAATCGCTTAGTCAATCTACGCCACGAGGGCAACAATAATAAATAAGAAAACCGCATTATTGCTACTTTGTAAACATACAGCATCTCTACAGTGTAATCTAGCCCTTATTGACAGTCAAAGCAATGTGACCTATGTTTTATACGGAGCAATAACTCGGTAATTAGAACGCGCATATTGAGATCTATTTTAAATGCGCCCGTCCAATGGGCAGCGCGATGCGACCGTAAACGATATGTGACGGACATGCGTTCGACAGATATTCATAGAACGGTTATGTTTGTTGTGTGATCTAATTGGGTTTGTATCGGGCAGTCAGATGTCAATTTGTACAATGATTGAAATGAATGACATTATAATATACATGATATACCCGGACAAATTCACATATGGTTAATTAGACCCAATGTAAGCTCTAAGCTTGTATTATAGAATCTTCATAAAAACACACAAATCTACTATATAAAAATAAGTCGGGTTTTCCTTCCTGACGCTATAACTCCAGAACGCACGAACCGATTTCCACGGTTTTGCATTCGTTGGAAAGGTCTCGGGCTCCGTGAGGTTTATAGGGAATAAAAATCTCAAAATTCCCACGGGAACGGGGGCGCTGCGGGTGAAACCGCGGGGCACAGCTAGTACTTAATAAAAATAAATAATTGACACGCAGACGTCGTCGCCTTACTCCGGGCGGGAATAGAACCCGCATCCCCCGACACATTAGACGCTCTCACTGTCACTGTGCCAACGAGATTACATGAGCTCTAAGTAGCCCATTAATGGGTAAAGGCTAAATGGGGATTCAATTCTGTCAAGAGCTTCTTGACACTAACTAAAGCAGATCAGTAACCGTCAAGTTTGTTCCGTCATCTCTGCTGTGGTAAATCACTTAACATGCAAAAGTAAAACGTAAACATCAGTAGTAAAGATACCATCGGTGCTGGTAATTAAAAGCGCATTGTCTAAAAACTCGATATCAGCTACCAGCACCAGTTACCAGCGCTGGTCGAAGCGTTTACCTTGCTTTCATTCTGTATGCGGCTTAACTACAACGTATAGTATAAGATACGTGTGAATGGCTCTCAAGCCTTTGACATCTCCAAACATATCTATCATTAAACGTAACATCAATCAGTAATGAAGGTGATATTGAATAGCACATCACAATGATACGTTGACGGATGAGCCAATGAAAGGTCTTTGACCGTGCATCCAACGTGCGAAGGTAACACCTATTTTTAGACGTTCGTGAATATGTATTAGAATCGCAAATTGAACGTAGTATCTTAGGTTAGATTTGAAATACAAAACGAATTGTGATTAATAGGAAAATCTCGAGTTTGTTATTAATTAAAATAGTCTTGATTTGACAATATTCAATAAATATAAACTAACTAGCAGCGCCCAGCGGTTTTACCCGCGTTGTGTCCGCTCTCGTGATAATTAATTAGTACTAGCAGCGCCTCGCGGTTTTACCCGCGTTGTGCCTATTCCCGTATGAATTTCAAGATGAAAAGTAGCCTATAGCCTTTATCGATAATTGGACTATCCAACACTGAAAGAATTTTTCAAATCGGACCAGTAGTTCCTGAGATTAGCGCGTTCAAACAAACAAACTCTGCAGCTTTATAATATTAGTATAGATGAGTATAGATGAAAATCGGTCAATTTAATAAGAACTAGCTGTGCCCCGCGGTTTCACCCACAGCGCACCCGTTCCCGTAGGAAATACGGGATAAATAGTATCCTATATCCGTCTCCTGGTTCTAAGCTTCCTCCCCACCAATTTTCAGCCTAATCGGTTGAGTCGTTCTCGAGTTATAAATAGTGTAACAAACACGACTTTCTTTTATATATATAGATTTGTATGATCACGAAACATTTAATATATATTGGTATAAAATATGCTTGACTATATGACTAAGCTAGGTAAGATCAAACATAAAAAAAAGCGGCCAAGTGCGAGTCGGACTCGCCCATGAAGGGTTCCGTAGCAGCGAGTAACATAATAAAGAAGTTCTTGAAATAAATGTTTTTTTATTTACATTTGAGTTATTGAATGAATAATCAGTATTTTTTTGCGGTTTACGATTTATGTCGTAAAAAAAAACTACTAACTAGACCTCGTTCAAACCAATTTTCGGTGTTAGATTACATTGTTATGTACATCATATATTTTTTTTAGTTTTATCATTCTCTTATTTTAGAAGTTACAGGGGGGGGGACACACATTTTACCACTTTGGAAGAGTCTCTCGCGCAAACTATTCAGTTTAGAAAAAAATGATATTAGAAACCTCAATACCATTTTTGAAGACCTATCCATAGATACCCCACACGTATGGGTTTGATGAAAAAAAAAATTTTTTTTTCATTTCTAAGTATGGGAGACCCCCCTAAAATTTTATTTTTTTTCTATTTTAGTGTGAAAATATTAATGCGGTTCACAGAATACATCTACACACTAAGTTTCAACAACATAGCTCTTATAGTTTCGGAGAAAAAAGGCTGTGACATACGGACAGACGGACGGACAGACAGACAGACAGACATGACGAATCTATAAGGGTTCCGTTTTTGCCATTTGGCTACGGAACCCTAAAAACAGCATCAAAACACAACCGCACCTCTGCCAAATACCATTAAAAAGAGAAGCATTTAAACCCACATCAAACACATATAAAAGTCTGCACTTTTCCATCCATTTCAAAATGCATTCCTCTAACATTCACTCGACCCATATCCTACGAACAACATGAAACGAAATCCCGAATGCACATGCGACGCAAATGTATTACATTCTATAACTATACTATTATCACTACATACTTAGTATAAAACAAAGTCGCTGTCCGCTTTCTGTCTTCCATAGGGAGCATCCATAGGTATGCTTAAATCTTTAAAACTACGCAACGGATTTTGATGCAGTTTTTTAAATAGATACGAGTGTTTCAAGAGGAAGGTTTACATGTATAAAAATTCCCCAAATAAAACGGGCATAACGCGGGTAAAACCGCGGGGCGCTGCTAGTATAATGAGGTAAAATTTCTAACTTTGTTTATTTGTCAGGGCTTATCTCAGAAACTACCAATCCGATTTGAGTAATTCTTTTTGTAATCGATAGCCACATTCAGCGGGAAGTTTCTCGGTTATTTTTCAAACCGAAATTCCAACGGGAACGGGAACAATGCAGGTAAAGTCGCAGTTCTAGTATGATTTATAACACTTTAATACCGTCTATCTATGTGATGTGAACGATTCCAAACAGATATATCAAAACATGACATTTTTATTGATAACTACTGAGTACCGTTTCATATTTTATTGTGTACGATTTTATTTTTCTACCCCCGCGCCAAGAGGGGTGATATGAGTTTGGCACGTAGTGTGATGTTGTATGTATTTAATTAGATAATAAATAAGACACAGTAAATAAACATATTTAATAAACCAGAAACAATTAATGATATTGTTTTGAAACCAAGTATTTGAACTAATTGGTAATTTAATCGATTGAAATATGTATATTCCAAATGCACGTCGATTTTGGCAAATCAAGTCATAAATAGAAGGAATTAAGACTGACGTACCAAATTAAATAACGATCCAAATAACTAATCGTAAATCCTCAACAATAAACTCGATAAACCAACAAACTTTATAGAATAGTTTCATAACAATTACTAGTTAAACTAACGTTACTAATCGTTAAACAATTAACAAACTCCAAATCGCTAACAAATTAAAAGTTATCACAAACAAAACAAACACAAACTCACCGACACTAATCGATCCAATTTGATAATAACACCGACAAATCAACAGCAGAAACACGATCCAAGATATCAGAATAGGACCGTCTTGCACAAACAATGTTTCCATTGTATTCGATACGGCGAAAAGTTCTTTAAAACTACACAAATTTGTCCGAATTCACACAAAAACACGCGACTTTCGCACGCAATTTAACACTTATTCGGGACGAAAATTGGGCGAAACAATGAAGTAACTACTGATCGGTCGGCGTGAACGGGGGATCAACGAAAAGCAAATGCGGGTAGACGCTCGGGCCGGTGTCATCGCTCGTTCAGAATACTCGAACTTGGCAAAGGCGAGTTGGAAACATCAATATAC
Source organism: Cyclophora albipunctata (assembly GCA_963082685.1). NCBI lineage: Eukaryota > Metazoa > Arthropoda > Insecta > Lepidoptera > Geometridae > Cyclophora > Cyclophora albipunctata. The sequence continues at coordinate 8,029,571 of OY720123.1, forward strand.
AGTTTAATTAGTCAGTTGTTTTCAAGATACGCACTCAAAAATGTGCGGATGCCTATTGCAATTTTGGTGTTTTAATTAGGGTTACCCACGACTACGAAATATTGTTAAATATAATAATTTATAGACATGCTCATTAAAAAAATAAATAATCATGATTGTTTTTTGTTAATGTTTACACCATGTTTCAATTCTAAAATAAATTTACTTTGTTCGTTTTTCGTATCGACATCGCAAACTATTAACAAATCTATATTTTCTACGGCGGGTAATCGCTCGCGTCAACGATCCGTATCTAATCTACTGACCCGGGATGCGCAAGCGCACGTCTAGTCTACAAAACACGTGTGTGTCGACTTGTCGAAACATACAATACGGTAAATGATAAAACTAAAATAAGACTCGCCTCCCATGAAGAGAAATGAACAAAAAATCCTTTAAGTATTATAAACTGGTGTATAAATAACCGGTGTTTGAATATGATACCAGATTTTGTATTTGAAAATCAAATGCCAACGAACCAGAGATTGTATCTATGAAAGGTCAATTTGTTAGCCGGTTTAGATGCAAAATTTTAGCATTTCTATTAAAAGTTTGTTCGAGATAAGTTCGGCAAGTTTTAAAGTTAGAATTCTCTCAGGGTCGGGGTAAATACGCTACGTATACCCCTGAGGTCAATTTATATTTTTATCTACTTTTATGTTTGCCAGGAGAATATAAAATTCAAAATAAATAGCGCCCATATTTTACTTGGAGCAAACGTGACTTGAACTCTAATTACCCAATTTAATTCACTTTATTTTTAAAAACTCAATTTTCTTTAATTTTGGGCCAATTTTTCCTTTTTAGTTTTAAACCGCTGACTGTTAATTTCATAATTTTGTAGGATAATTTTCCTTTCCATGCCGAGAAAGCTTCCCAGAGTGATTGTCGCTAATTGATTAAGTCTTTAAATTGGAATAACAGCTGAAATTTTGAAATGTTAAGAGCTATTGAATATTCAATGGTTGTTGACTAATGAATGAGAAGAGACCGAGGCGAGATTAAATATAAATAGCAGCGTTTTGTGGTTTCACTCGCGTAAGGTTAGTTGAGAATAACGGTACAAAAGGGTGATATAACACACCTGTGGTCTTAGCCGCGTTTTCCTCCTTTTCGAGGGATTTTCGGTATGAAAAAATTCTATAAAGGTCCTCTTAAATGTGACTATAACATATTTGTTCATAATTGACTGATAATTATAAGATTGGTGCCATAATTAATACTTTCAAACAAATTCTTCCGCTATATTATATCAGTATAGATTTACATTAACTTTATGCCTAAATAAACCCAATCAATTACTTAAACCGTTTCAAAAATAATTCTATAACATAATGTAGTTTTTTTGAACATCCGTCTATGCTTACAAAGATTTTTAGAACATCTTAATCTATACTAATATTATAAAGCTGAAGAGTTTGTTTTGTTTGTTTGTTTGTTTAAACGCGCTAATCTCAGAAACTACTGAACCGATTTGAATAATTCTTTCACTGTTAGATAGTCTAATTATCGAGGAAGGCTATAGGCTACATTTTATCCCGGATTTCTTACGGGAACGGGCACAACGCGGGTAAAACCGCGGGGCGCTGCTAGTCTTTTATACAATTGATTCAATTCTTCGTTTTCATTCAAAACGGCGACAACTGAACTCGAATTAGATCGGTTAAATATTTAAGTGATTCGTGAATTTATTTAGCGATTCCTGACTCAAATAGGATCAAAAGTCAATTTTGAAAACGTATTTTTAAATTTCTTGTCTCGCGTCAACTTGGAACAATACAACCAAGTAATTTGATTGATCGTAATTTAATAATCATTTAATGAAAAATTAAATAGAAGTATTTAATGGGCGTAGTTTATAACTTTTGATAATGCGTCAAACATTTAACAAAATCATTTCGAAACAGAAAAAAAATTTAATGTTTTGTGAATGTGGTTTCGAGGATTAAAGCGAACACTTGACAGATTGGATAAAACGACTCAAGGACACACTTCGCAAAAAATAGTTTTTCTTTCGGTTTCAGTATCACTACATAGTATAAAATAAAGTCGTCTCTTTTTCGTGTCTGTCTGTTTGTCTGTCTGTATGCTTAAATCTTTAAAATTACGCAACGGATTTTGATGCGGTTTTTTGTAATAGGTAGAGTGATTCAAGAGGAAGGTTTTTGTGTAAAAAAATTCCCGAAATTCCCACGGGAACGGGCACAACGCGGGTAAAACCGCGGGGCGCTGCTAGTTTTACATAAACACCCAAGAGAATTCATGAGAAATATCCTTTCGTAGTAAGTACTCCGATAAGTTTCAGTACAGACAAGATAAATTTCACCTGTAAAATATTTTCCAATGGCTAATAAATCTAAAGCTATAAAAGTTCAAACATTGACAAATCAAATATAAAGGCAAAGACAATCAAGTCTGAGTGAAAGATAAAGTGCAAGGACTCCTAACTGACCCTAAGTTTTAAGGGTGGTACAGACGAATCCCACCCCCGAATCTCAAATGTGATATCATGCGAACAAACGTTTGAATGTTGAGTTCAACTGGACTATTCTAGCGTGTCCAATTACACTAATGGACCGACGATTTAGTATGAAATTAAAACAGTATTCACAATGAAAGCATTCGAAAACTTACGCTACTTTTTGTTGGCAGAGAGAATTCATTACATTTTAGCGTGGATAACTAAACACGCCTCAGTTTTGGTGCATTGTACTTTAATATTAAGTTTTTGCTTAAATTGTAGTAAAGTGCAAAAAGGTCAAGGGTTGTTAAAAGTTATGCGTGAATTTTATTTCAACCAACACAAGGTTTCTAAATAATCGCCTAAATATGTGTCTATATCTGTGAGAGTCCTTTGCTCAGCAGTGGGACATTGGGACATCACAGGCTAATAATACTACTACTGCTACAATGTCTGTACATCGTGTAAGTAGGTATTTTAACCGTATTGCAGTCCAATTGTAAAGCAATGGCTTACAGAAATCAGAAGTCAAAACAATTTTTTGAACATGGTTATACAATACAACCATTAGTATATATGCTTAAACCCCCAAACTTTTAGAACCCACACCAACCCGAATTCATACACATCAAAATGAACGAATTGTTCATTCGTTGTAGCATCGGCGAGGTCCTGACCTTGCCCCATTTCGCTGCGAGTCTGTTCTGAGATGACCTCAGGGGGTTTACTCGAGGTCCCTAGTCTAAGGGTCAAAGTTCAAGGTCCAACCCGCTTAGTATCACAAGCGAAACTGGGATTACTAGATCATAGTTTTACGAGAAGTTTGCTAGCGAGTTTGTTAAGGTCAGCTCTATTAAAACTGAATGGGCAATTAATAGGAAAGTAACAACAGTATCAAGGGAACAAACAGATAGTTTTCAGGCCAACATTTTCGCTTTTATCATACAGACCTCGGATCATTAGATATAATTACATAATTCGTAATGTAATATACCTAACTAACTGGAGAATAAGTAACCTAACATATTAACGTAGGTCGTATTCGTTATGTTTTATCGCAATGTCCCATCCTACAAAATGAGTAAAACTCCGCATAGTAAGTTTACAAAGCTACGCAACACAAAACCATATGTTCATATAACTTCCAATTAATTTAACACAACACACGTATTTATCCTAGCGTTCCAACGTCGGTATCATTTATGAACGACAAAGCTTTTTGATGTATAGCAACCGTGAATTATAATCCGTTTATGTTTTCACCTAAAAATTACGACTAAACAAAGCTTCGTTTATGAACTGGAATGGTACAGAAGCGTGATGTTTTTGCGTAACTGATATTAAAGGTAGCTAAAGTTATTTTATAGATTCCGACGTAATATTGCAGGTACCTAAAACACATTATAAAAGAGACGCAAAATGATTGAAGGTCTCTAGATGATGAGAAAATTTAACACATTTACGAGGTGCTAGCAGCGCCCCGCGGTTTTACCCGCGTTATGCCTGTTCCCGTGGGAATTTTGGGATGAAAAATAACCTATAATCTTCCCGTTGAATGTGGCTATCTATAACAAAAAGAATTATTCAAATCGGACTGATAATTCCCGAGATTACCTCGAACATACAAACAAACAAATTTACAAATTTTACCTCTTTATAATATTAGTTTAGATATAGGCTATATGAGGTCCAGGCCGTTTATTTATCCTGAAATTCCCAAATGAATAGTGCACAGCTAGTTAACCTCATAGTACGTTGCTAATTATCAACATATTATCGTGACGTGAGCCGCTAAACGGAACGCATACCAAACCCAACAAACGTTGTTTGAAAATATGTTAACTACGTCAAAAACGAAAATAACAACTGCTGTTTGGATTTTCATTCCGCATTACATTAATTGTCTGAATCACTTCTTAGTAAGCAATTACAGGAAACATTCAGCTTTTATTCAAAGGAAAATTTTGTTTACAAAACATAATTGAAAACAATTCCTAAAATAACAAAGTTATTTACTTTAATTAAGATTTTCTAGGAAATGTGGATTTACGACCAGGAAAATCCTAATCGGGTACATCGTTTGGTACCTGAGACGCTACATACAACCTACAACCCCTTTCTTTTTGTGTCGGGGTAAGAGATGGAACGAAGTATCGAAAGGAAGGTCAAAGGAAATATTTCCGAGAATTACCATATTTTCTTCTAGCTTCTACGAACATAGCAAACAATAAAGTAGTAATACAGACGGTACGCAAACAGCCTTGCCCTATATATTTGCCCAACGTCTAGATAGGCCACGTACAGTATACTTCAGGGACGTTATGCACGTGGACTTTCGGATAAATACGGATAAAAAACGGATGTAGGAAAAATATATTGGCAAATCTTAATACGGTAACGGATTCGGATACACCTACGATATTTGACGGATAACGGATAAAAAACGGATGTGGGCAAAATATAATGGCAACAGTTACGTATATACGTATGATATTTCGAGCTTGACGACTTGGGACTTAGGTCTTCGACTTGGGACTTGGAACAAACGTAGCATACCTGCTTAACTTACGCCTTATAAAAAAATATTCAATTCATACGAAACATCGTAATCGAATTTGGTTACTTTTCGGTTATTCGGTTCGGTATTTTATTCCGTTTGCTCCTTAACTCGGCAGCTACACATCGGTTCCCTGTAGACCGCACGTGGTTAAATTATTCACGTCTTCGAGACGTCAGCTCAGAACTCCTTGAAGTTTCTGAGCGCCTAGTACTTCACTTTATTGAGGTGTACCAGTTTCGTAGAAATTGAGGCGTTTTGATTATTTAATGAAGTTATACGGGTAGTGCATGATGCAATAATAGTGGAGTAAAGTTAGTTAACTTTATAGTGTATGGAAAATATGAGAGTAAGAGCTATTGCGAGTCGGGATTCATTAGTTTTTCTTACGATTCTTTGGGATTTTTCTGTGCTTTTCGAATAAACATAATTTTATTTTGAAAATTATATTACTGTACAAAATGACATTTTTGCACTATTTTCCGCCATTCAAGTCATTAAGATTAAGCTATTCCGCTATTCCTTGACAGTTTAAATGGATTAAAATATATGAAATACAATTAATGGAGCGATAAAACAAATGGATATGTTACACTTTCACTCTCATGAAACAAAGAAACGTAACGCGATAGGATCAAAACACTTTAATTGATAAGCGAAACGACTTGAATGACACGCATCGAGCGGTTTCCAATCATCTAATAAACGTTTCTTAGTAGCATTTCGTACGTAGAAACTTAGCGCCGAAATGCCGTATCCATTGGTTTAATAGATCCATAATTGAGTTGAAGTTTTGTGTTTGATTTAATGTGCAAAACTTTGAAACTATTTTTTATATGGTAGCATAGGGCATATACATTCATAGGGATGGTTTTTCTTGCATCCCGTTTCGGGTACAAATCGGGACTTTTTCTTCTTAAACTTATGAGCTGGGCTCTTGGCGATAGAGTTCTTTCCATTTTTCTCTTTCCCTTTCATCCTCATCTGGACTACATACATGTAACATAGTTATATGTATATGTTTTTAATAAATCATATGAGTTCCAAAAATTAGACCCCACATCTAAACTAATGAGCATAAGTTCATTATTCTCAACAGTCAGATCTGTCAGACAGAATTAATCCCATTCCACACAGAATAAACCCCATTCCAAATGCTTCAAAATCTTTATTATTTTACTAAATACTTTCCCCAAAGTTAGCATAAACTTAAATCCTTTGAAACAGTACCCTAAGCGTTTTATATATAAAGTAATCTCTAACGAAATAGTCGCTAAGATCTTTGACTTCAGCAGTTTCAAGTTCGACGCCCCAACAGCGTTCAAAATCAATGTCTCTTTTCATCAAATATTTTGTGTAAAATATTCTCATGGGTGACTTTTCATACTCTGCGATTCTTTGGATGGCTTTGAATTAGATTGTCACTACGAGGTTATTGGCTGACGATGAGATCAAAAATTACATGTCAAGAGTGCCTCGTCATATGGTTATTCGCATGTAGTTTCTAATATTGTTTGAAGTATCATGCATTTGTGATGATCCATTTAGTGATGTGCAGTAAAACCAAATGGATAAAGATACTAGGGGACGTCGGTATTCCCAGGCAAAAATTAAATATTTTAATATAATTATCGGCCTGTTCAAATAATCGATCAATATTGAATTGAAACGACGCGACGTTTACGGATACACATCGCTTTTATCTTACATTTTTATCTGACGTTCGGCCCTTTTACATGAACCGTGGTCACAGAAGACTTAAAGAACTCAACTCACTTAAGAAACCAGTATGTAATCGATCAATAATCACTACATAGTATAAAACAAAGTCGCTATTTTTGTCTGTTTGTTTGTCTGTTTGTCTGTATGCTTAAATCTTTAAAATTACGCAACGGATTTTGATGCGGTTTTTTGTAATAGGTAGAGTGATTCAAGAGGAAGGTTTATATGTATAAAAATTCCCGAAATTCCCACGGGAACGGGTACAACGCGGGTAAAACCGCGGGGCGCTGCTAGTTTTCCATAAAAATAAATGTCAAAGAATCTGTTTTTGCAGTGTCCAAATTTTACATTTACATATATACCTACGTAGATAAATTGGCCCTAGGATTACAAATAAGGCCGACGATAAACACGTAATTACTGCAGTAAAAGTGTTTCCATTTAATAGCTAGACATTATCTAATAACTTCCTAATTATCCACACGTGTAATGCTCGACAGAGTCCATAACTGGTACTTCGACGTGAAAGTTAACCATTCATCGTAGTGACAAGATGGTTAATTAACAAATAAGTAGGTTCGAGTATATTAGTGGCCAGCCCTGGAGTCGGAGTTTATAGACCACCTAAAGACCTCTGAAATGATCCAATGATTGAAACAACCAGGACCGAAATTGTACGTGCACGGTAGCGCTCATATAGAAGTGCCACTATCGACCACCCATCCAAGTATACCATCTGCAACATGCAGCTCGGAGGGGTATCCGAGCTGCATGTTGCTAGCTAGTCTAAGCTAAGCCTTAGTCGATCTACGCTGGAGTTAATAACCGCTGATGACATTATGTGCTGAGGGCTACCATGCTTCAGAGGGCACGTTGAACTTTAGGACCACCTGCCAATTGAGATCATCAGACCATGGTGAAGTTTCATGTAATAATATTATATGTACACAGAAAAACACATTTAATTGAGTAAAGTTACTAAGGTAATACAAAGTAATGATCAGTAATATCCCATGACAAGGCCTCCATTGTCGATATCCAAAATAAAGCATCACTAACCATAATTAGCACCTAATCATTCAATGGTCCGGTAAAAAAAATTCAATCTCTTTCCAAAAATCAATTAAAACCGTTTACCAATAAAATTAGTTCCGTCACAAAAAAACTGTTCTATTTCCAGATTAACAAAAAGGAAACAGCCAGTTTTCTATTACAAACCTAATGACCAATACCGTAGAGTCCCAACCGTCCATAATAAGAGTCCAGTAATTGACAACGATTGTCAATGATAAACGTGGTTTACGTAACAAGCATTAAGGTTAAGTGTAGGACAGATGTAAGAATAGGCGTTACATCATAAGACGATTCGGGTGATTAGAAAATGGGGTTATTATTGACAGTTATAAGTCTATGAAAAATGGAAAGTTGTTAAATGACAAAATAATGTCGTGGAAGATAAAGAAGTAGGGCCTAATTCATAAACGCTTATTAACAACATAACAGCCTTCGTGGTCTAGTGGTTTGAGCGCTCGGCTCACGATCCGGAGGTTCCGGGTTCGATTCCCGGTGGGGATATCTCACAAAAATCACTTTGTGAGACTGTCCTCAGTTTGGTTAGGGCATTGCAGGCTCAATCACCTGATTGCCCGAAAAGTAATATGATTCCGTGCTTCGGAGGGTACGTTAAGCCGTCGGTCCCGGTTTACTCTACGGATAGTAGACGTTACATGAGCCATGTCAGAGGCCTTTGGCGGCTCAATAACTCTGACACCAGGATTGGTCAGGTTGACCATCCACTCGATAAGAAGAATTAACAACATATAAAACAACCTCCTGTGCCGCGAAAAACCCGTATTAATACGTTCATAACATTTTAGCTATCAAATCGTTTGTCCCTTTCCGACATACGCTATTTACAAAGAGCAAAAGGGATAATACACTTTTTAACAGTGTTTAGTTAAAGAGCGTTATGAATAAGATGAGTAGCCTTTACATACCACTGCTGGGCAAAGACTTCTTACTCCCTTAAGATATCAGTACAGTAAACTTAATTAGTTAAGGCTTTTAATCTCAGTGCACGGCAAAGACCTTTTGCTAAGTAAAGATATGAGTACATTGAAGAGGATTAGTCGTTATAACTACAATGTTTAAATGCTGGATGGTAATCTCATATCAAAGCCCAGTTTCAAAATGTAATTAACGAACATGTTGAGCGTATGATTAGGGGTTCCTTTCCATCCTATGTAATGCTACATTTGATATAATAGCGGAAAGAAACCATCTTGACTAAAGAAGTAGAAGAATGTATACTAATATTATAAAGCTGAAGAGTTTGTTTTGTTTGTTTGTTTGTTTGTTTGTTTAAACGCGCTAATCTCAGAAACTACTGAACCGATTTGAATAATTCTTTCACTGTTAGATAGTCTATTTATCGAGGAAGGCTATAGGCTACATTTTATCCCAGATATCCTACGGGAACGGGTACAACGTGGGTAAAACCGCGGGGCGCTGCTAGTGATGGATATAGTAAAGCGAATATAGTGTTGTATATTTTATCACCGTAAAGCGTAATTTTGCTTGTAACCTTTACAATGAATTATAAAAAACCGGCTAAGTGCGAGTCGGACAGGCGCACGGAGGGTACCATACTTTAAAAAACGGCAAAAAAACACATTTGTTGTACGGGAGCCCCCCTTGAATATTTGTTTTATTTTATTTGTTGTTATAGCGGCAATAGAAATACATCATCTGTGAAAATTTCAACTGTCTAGCTATCACCGTTCTTGATATACAGCTTGGTGACAGACGGATGGACGGACGGACAGCGAAGTCTCAGTAATAGGGGTCCCGTTTTTACCCTTTGGGTACGGAACCCTAAAAAACACCCATCGATGTGTTTTATAAAAATATTTGTTTTAAATCATTCTACGTAGTCGTTCATTATTTCCCAGCTCCAATTTGTTTTCGACCATTAATTGTTACCTTTGTTGTATAAAATTGGAGTTATAAATAGAGTTAGTTAAGTTTTCATGAACTTTTGCCTCATTACGGCCAACGTGAATATAGGTCAGATTACACGTATTTTTAGTATATTTGTAGTGTTATTTTTTTCTAATTGATTCGTCCTACAAAATAGTTGTTGCACATAATCTGGATATTGACAACATTTATTCCGATATCAGTTATGGCCCAATTGCGTACCTATAGCAATGAATTTTCACTTATGGCGCCTTGTCAAAATTTTTTTTTTTAAATCTAGTTCAATTTGTGTACTAAATCTAAAATCTCTTAATATACCTCTGTCCAGGCAGATAGATCACATTAATCGGTCTAATATAGATATCTATTTTCACCTATCAATTCTCTCAACAACATCATAAAATACGTCATAAGATCACAATTAATAACTTACCAGCATCGTTGTGTGTCGACAACACGTGCGCGGGCGTCGCCGCGGCCTGCGCAGGCGCACGCTTGGGTATGCCGCCGGCGCGTGGCGACGGCTGCGCGCGGCGGCATGGCGCCGTGCATTCTGGTGTACGCTGGAAGATAAGAAATTGGGTTGTTAGTTTATAGTTTTTTGCGTTTAGCAAATTTTTTATTGTAAAATCTGATCTAATTAAATCTAATATAAAATGCGTGGTATGGATAGTTGAAGAACAAATTAACTAGTTTAACCAACTTAATGTTTTAGGTATGTATTAATATCCCGATTTTCCTAGAGATAATCTCATTACTCGAAAATCCGAAAGAACTTGGAATTGTAAGATTATTGGTCTCATAATAATCTTCTAGTTTAATATAATTTTAGTAAGGTATCCTAATCTGTACTGAACGTATTGACGGAAGATTTCAGTCGGATAACAAGTATTATTGAATCCACCACATCAATAGGAAGCCAAGTCCAATACGAATGAAGATCTCATTCAATGTAGTTGCCTTTTCTGGAAAATCTGTTTTCAATACAGTCTCCAACCGCATGGGCTGTATTAATAACATTTTCAAACATATTTTATTTAAAAGTTGTTCACAAATATTATGCACACGGTAGTGAGTGCAGCATCTTCGGTACTTTCTATAAACTTTAATGATGTTTTTTTTGTGATAGTGTTATATTCTTCTTTAGCGGAATCGTTGTTAAATTAAATGCTATATTTATGTTACTCTAAAGGTAAAGAAGTAAGTTAGCCTATAACAAGTTTATAAACCTATAAAAGCCTCTAAACTCTGACAAGTGTCAATCAGAACAGAGCCTATAACAAGTTTATAAACCTATAAAAGCCTCTAAACTCTGACAAGTGACAATCAGAACAGAAAACATTGGTACTAAATACAATTGTTTGACTAAAAAGTGGGACTAAAACAGTGGAAACAAAAATTACGCCAAAAAGACAACCCTTTAAAATAAAAACAATAATTTTCATCAACCTCGACTATTACGCTATCTATCCGCATCGAAAAGCTTGTAATTCACTCCTTTACCAGTGATTGCAAACACGCAAACAACACCAACTAAATAAACCTGAACTTTTTGTACCACAACAGAAAGCACCCTGAAGTCCGGATGGTCAACACAGTAAATTCCACATTAGAACAAACATTTCCCCAAATAAAATACCTCCGATATCTCCACAACAGGAAGCACGAAACAACGGGTCCGTTATCAAAATCCTTTTAGGCTTTTCAAAAGAGAAAAGGGCGCGTAAAAACTTCCGATAAGGATGAAACCAGATAAATTCCCAAAGTAATTAGTGCCAGACAAAAGATATTAGGAACTGGAACAGGGCTTGAGTTGTTCTACTTGAATTAACGCAAAAAGTGGTTTGGAAATATAAAGGGATCCTGAATCAAGGAGCAGTAGGTAAAAGTCGGATGTCGACCGGATTCATTTCAATAGACTAATGTTATAAACATTTAGGGCAATAATAATAAACTCGTATTATAAGTTTAGCTATCAAGTGGCTTGTCACTTTCTGACATACGAAATTTTCCGAAGAGCAAAAGAGACAAAACACAGTGTTACAGTGTTTTAGCTACACCACGTTTATTAATAAGGCAGGTAAAGTTTAAATGACAGAGTTAGGATGTTCAGGACAAATTTATATTTATCCTCCTATATACAGTCGACTCTCGTTAATTCGAAACTTGAGGGACTCTTAAAATATTACGAATTATCGAATGTTTGAAATATCAAATGGTTCATGTATGTTGATTCTCTCTGCAACTTTGAATTGTCGAGTGTTGGACGCCGATGAGTTCGAAATAACGCGTCGTTTTATTATATACAAGTTTGAACTTGTTGTAACAAGTTTGAACTTGTCGCTCTTTCTCTCTGCAACTTTGAATTGTCGAGTGTTGGACGCCGATGAGTTCGAATTAACGCGTCGTTTTATTATATAGCAATGATTTTTTCGTTCGAATTACCAAGTGCATAAAAATGTATTGTTTTAGTTCGAAATATAAAGAGATTTTGTAGGGAACTCGTGATAACATTGAATTATAGAGAGGTTCTAATTATCGCAGGTTGGAATTAACGAGAGTCGACTGTATTTAAACATTTTGGAATTGATATTATTGGTAGATTTTGGGTTAAATCCCGATTTGGATTAACTAAAACAAAGATGGAGAAGTCTGCTACAGACTCACTTACAAGTGCCTATTAGTTCTTAAATGTATGATGATGAACTAAACCAAACCAAGAGAAATGGATAACCCATTATAAAAGTACAAGCCACATTTTTCTGGTCGACCGAAATATGTACATTTTAAAACAAAACTAATTATCCTTTCATTGTTTTAATAACTATTTCAATACTTTTTGTATTCTATGTGACGTTACAAACATGCCATAAATGGCTACAATGTGACATATCTGGCGCGGACATTTCCAATAATATCCTAATAATGTATGTTACACGTGACTTCGCCGCCTCGTGCCAATATTTACAGCGATATGAAAAATATATAGTAACACTTTCGCTTTCGACAAATGTGAAAGATACATAGGATGGTTATTTAAACGATCAGTATGAGCAAGTCTGAAACCATGTATAAGAGCTACAAAGATCTCTTCTTGGGAACCATGTCATCGATTTTAGAGATGAAAAGTTTTTTTAAATAGATAGAGAGATTAATAAGGAAGGTTTATATGTATAAAAAATCCCGAAATTCCCACGGAAACTGGCACAGCGCGGGTCAAACCGGGGGTGCTGCTAGTGTTCCTATTTGTGAAGTTACTTAAAAACTGAGTGAATGAATATAATGTGCAATTAAATCTAATATTTTCGTCGAACAACTTACCACCTTCGCCTTATAATCCTTGAAGTAAATCCTCATTTTGAACAATTACACTCGTTAACTTTATGTTGTCATAAGATCAAGAGAGTATCATTCACTTCGACGTTGAAATCACTACAGTTCTAACAACTGAAAGAACAAATAATCCTATACTACTTATCCTAATAATCCGAATAATATTATAAAAGCGAAAGTTTGTGAGGAATGGATGGATGTTTTGTACATATGTGTGTATTACGTTTGTTACTGTTTCACGCAAAAACTACTGAACGGATTTCGATAAAACTTAACAGTAACATAGGTTATACAACAAAATAACACATGGAATACATTGTATCCAAAAATACCCCCGGGAATGAGTACAACGCGGGTAAGACCGCCAGGCGATGCTACCTATAAATACCTATAAAAAGCGCGAAACATCACAACAGATATTAGCTTTGTCTAGACTAAGATAGTCTATAAAAATAAAAGACTGGTGTAAACGAACCCTCGAACACAGATTTTCAATTAAAATAAACGTCGTTTTATGAGACAATCAAATATCAGAGAATACTGTAAAGTGCGATGAATTGAAAAACACATCAAAAATGGTATCATAACTTTTCTAAGACTCGAAACTTTCATATTAAAAAAAATCTGTCATTTTCATATAAACTATATATTCCGTTTTTATAATATTGCAATTTTAGATACTTTGAACCGCAAATATTAAGCCGCAGGGAAAACCAAAAACATTCTTAATTAGATACTAAATAAGCTAGCTAAATAAGATAAAACAAAATAACGCCCACAGAAATTAGAAATGAAACCCAATTTAATCCTCCTACCAAACTTTCAAAACCACCAAATTAAATACTAAATCAAATTACTCAATTACAGACCAACAAAGGCTAAAATATCTAGATTTTAGGTCACCTGCACAGCCTTCAAGAACCAGATAGAATGTCCGGCCTAGGTAATCAGATACTACCTACGCAACGCAAATTCGTTGAACCACAACTAGGTATGTGGTCTAAAGGTGGTTATACACACGATTGTAATTCGAGGCAGATGCTTGCATGCTAGTTAACTGCAAGTATAATTTCTATGCTCATTTGCCAGGCAGATAGTATGCGTGAATACAAAGGTCACAAAATAAAATTAATGTTAAAATTGATTTGTGAAAAAAGCTGTAAGCACAATGCACATTTGCCAAGTTCATGCATGCCAGTTAGTTTATTACAACATAAGTGAGCCAAGTGGCACATGCAAGGAGCTGTCATGCAAGCGTAAACTGTGTGCATGCGGGCCTTTATACTAGGAATATCTAATAGATTATAGAGCAGTTTCATTCATATTAATGCTATTCATGTAGGTGTTCTAGTGTTATTTATGTCTAAGTAAAGCTACTACATAAACATTAACTGATATTTATAGATTTGTTTCACAAATACCACTGTACTGAAATATCATTAGATACATAAGTACCCATTGCCTTATGTTTTGTTAATAAAGGGAGTAAGTATGTTATTGGCTAACCCTCGGAGTTTTAGGCCGCCTAGAGGCCTCTGACAAGGTCTAATAAATAATCAGTTATTATATGGAGACGATACTTAGATCTAACTTATTGCCAATACATGCAAGCTTAATAGCCAAACAAATTTAAAATTGGCGCACAAAAGAGTAAAAATGAATTCCTGAAAATCTGACTGAACTGACTGACCCAAAAACTATTCCACTATAGTGACAATTAATCTAGTGAAAGTACATAAAAACCACAATAAATTAGAAAATAAACAAACCAATATGGAGAAGGAACACGTAACGTCAAATTGATTGAAGGAACAACACTAAATTGAGACTAGAATGCATAAATCTTGCTTAGAAGGTTCGCGAAGGTTCAAGAGCTGTTCCATCCCGTGGCAGCTGATTGATGAGCGTCCTCAGTCTTTATTCTTGGTTCACCTCCGATAGAAGTGGTTTGGGCAGATTGGAGAGTCGGTAGTTAAAAATCAAAGAACCATGATGTAGTGTTTAGGA
Source organism: Cyclophora albipunctata (assembly GCA_963082685.1). NCBI lineage: Eukaryota > Metazoa > Arthropoda > Insecta > Lepidoptera > Geometridae > Cyclophora > Cyclophora albipunctata. The sequence continues at coordinate 8,044,669 of OY720123.1, forward strand.
TAGTTTTAAGTTAGATTTACAAAGAATGCGAAGTGTGTGTATGTGTGGATTGAATAAGGCTTTATAATTACAAACTTAAGGTTTAAATTAATTAACACTTTGACAATTTTCAAAAATAAAAATGTTCAAACTTAAAGAAAGAAATCAGACATGGTACTACCACTTCTATCACAAATTTTCAAAAATATAAATGTTCAAACTTTAAAGAAAGAAATCAGAAATGGTAGCTACCACTTCTGATGAGCATACAAAATACTGTTTTGACTTTAACTTGTATTGCATCTATCATTAAGCTCGTCTTAGACAGAGTAATTTTATGAAGTTGTCGACTATACAATAAGCAAAAAAACTCAAACAGCAACATAATAATCCCATGATAATATCTAACTAGAACCACAATAAAGCAAAGTGCTTTAATATACTCATGACACGACAAAACGCTAAAACTCAGGTCAAAGCTATTCATTATACTTATTAACATTAGCCTTCGTCAGAAAAATCACCATACAAGGTCCAACGAGGCTACATATGTTATTACTTCCGATTCATTATGCACCCGTATTGAGATAACAACAATGTTAGACAGAACTATCATTCTATAGTACTCAAGTAAGTTAGCAGTTCAAGTAGGTTAGTGACCAACTAGTGCCGGAGATTTTGAACCGCCGACAGGCCTACGATTGAAACGATTTACGTGCCCTCCGAATCACGGTAGCGATCTTTACATATTATTAAACAAATTATGTTGCTTCATCTGTTGTCTGTTTGTTCTCGACAAACTAAAAAGTACTAAACGGATTTACGAGGATGATTTCGGCTACTTTTTATCTCAAAATTACATACCCAATGGATTTACGCGAGTAAGTCCGGGGGTCGGTACTATTATTTCTATATTGTATATATAAAATTCAAAGTCCTGACTGACTGACTGACTGATAATCAATGCACAGCCTCAACTGCTACACCTAGAAACATGAAATTTGTCAGGAAGGTTCTTCAAGTGACGTTAATGCACACTAAGAAAGGATCTTCGAAAATTTCTACGGGAACGGGCTCAACGCGGGCAAAGCTGCGGGGCGCTGCTAGTATTGTATATGGAATTTCGGGATGAAAAATAGCCTATAACATTCTCGGCGACTGCGGCTATCCATTACAAAAATAATTATTCAAATCGGATTGGCAATTTATGAGATTAGCGCGTTCAAATAAACAAAAAAAAACTCCTCAGCCTAAAATATATGAGAATAGAGTATAGATAAGAAAATAGCTATTGTTCGCAGTGCTACTGTCAATATTCAATATTGCTACTTAGTACTTTACGATATCGCATACTTAGGCAATTCCTATAAATACTCTGTTTTTTCTAACTTGTCCCAGAATAGGGACCTTGTCGTCAATTTTCCAGAAGAATGCGACTACTCCTGAAGAGGAAAAAAGTTTAGAGTTAGGGTAAGAATGAAATATAATCACTAAACCTTTTTCCTCATAGGAGTAATCGTCTTCTTCTGAAAATTGACGAGATTGGTCCACATTTTGGGACAAGTAAGAAAAAATGAGTAAAGTGGGGCACAGCCTTTTACCGGAAGATAAAGTATACACCACACATACATTCAAGGTTCCATACAACGATTACGTTTCAATTTCATCAAATTTGCTACAGCTTATTAAGCAGTTGCAAGATCGACGATAATTTGCTTTAGTAACTTAACTACTCGGAATAGTGAGTAATAGACTTAACGATAGCTTATTAAGTTATTACACAGCAGTATATTGAATGGTCGAAGAAAAACATACACAAAAAATAACAATATAATCGTAGGTTATGTACCTGTGTCTTCTTCAATACTAAACTAATATAATAAAACTATAGTTTGTTTTTGTTATTTGTTTGTTTGAACGCGATAAACTCAGAAACGACTTATCAGGCACAGAAGGTATTTAATAAAGGAATACTTGGGACTTTCAGTAAGGAAATAAATCATATTAAATTAAAATTAAACAAATGAAAGTTTGTATGTTAGAAGTTAGTGACATACAGTTATTAAAAACTCAATTTGTATAAAACTTGATGTCCTCCCAACTTATTCAAAACTTATTTCCAATATATAGAATTAGATTTCTATACATGTATGGAGATATTTTTTTTCATAATCGTCCAATAAAAACCTGAAGCAACCACGGGCGCATCGTTAGTGTCAAATAAGACAACTTTACTAAAATAAAAACAACTAAATAGAAAAACAGTATTCTGAGTCATAGAAGAAACAAAAAACACGACGTGGGCGACGATAAACTACCAAAAATGACCAAACAAACAACACGTGACATAGAATCACTTAAATTCTCTTGTTTTTATATCAACACACGCCTAAATAGAACACAATATAACGTCACACAATATGGACCATAACTTTAACCACAGAATAACAACCAAATTAATGTTCGAAAAACAAAACACTACACTAGTTTATGAATTGACATTTGAATATGGAAAATTCTTTTTTTAAATGCACACGAATTCGAAATACAAATCTATAAACGATCGAAATTCAAATGGAATGGAATCCATTCGAAAAGTAACAAATTGGGAAACACTAAAACAATCCAACAAATGACATCTGTCAATCGTTTAGCAATTTCCACTCTGGACATTTCGTAATACACAATTTTTATCGTAATTTCGCGATTTTTAAATCGAAAATAGCAAAATAAATAGAAACCGACTACGATATATCATTAGGCCCGTACTGCATGTGATCGCGGTTCATACTACCGAGAAACTGTTATGGCGTGCGCGAGCGCATGTTCTTTCACTTCAGTTCATTTCGGCACGATATCTAGTCGCTAAAGGCCCGTACCCATTTATGGTATTGTGATTTGTATGGTTTGGACTGTCTTTAATGTGATATCACATCATTAAGTAAACAAAAAAAATAGACTAAAGATATAGTGACACCGGCACGTCTAAAAGAGGTTGAATTTAAAATCGGTACACTGAGGATCACTACACTTGTATACTGCGCATTAGTGACATCAAACCGAGCCGGGAAGTAAATCCCAGACCCTCAAGCTTGTAGGTGGAGATGCCACTACACTACTAAAGCGTTGGCAAAATATAGGAAGTTACATATTACTAGGTAATTTAAAAAACATTACAATTTCAGCGATAAAGAATTTTTGAAATACACTTTTTCTATGACCTCGTCAAACAAAATAATAAATTTAAATAAAAAGTTAAATTTTCTCTTAACCATACATTAAAGTAAATGTTATTGTTATGAAAGTATTCTAATATTCCACAAAGCAGTCGTTAAGTCACCGAAGCGCGACCGCCTCACGCGGTTAACGTACGTTACAATACATAATCGTTGAAAATTAAACTATTTTCATCATCACTCAACTCAACTGTTACGGATTAGATTATTAATTGAATTTCATTTAATGCCGTTAATTTATAACTACGGTTCAATGTATGTGAAGTAACAATACTAATATAAATTGATGCTGAAGTGTTTGTTTGTTTATACCTTCGATCAACAATACACAACTAGATATCGGGTCACGTACAAAATCAAAGCTAAATACTGTCCGCGTGGATGAAGTGTGAACTCTGGAAGTACCAGTCGTATTTGAGCCATATATAATACATACAAAAGCGCCCCGTGGTTTAACCCGCGTTGTATTCATTTCCGTAAAGAAATCTATAACCTTTCTAACTAAACTGAAACAAGAGCGGGTTGCTAGGGAGATTGGAGTAAGCATATACTCGTAACACCTTTTAAAAAAATTAATAGTCGGCTAAAAATCGGAACACAATTACCCCAGAAATCGCATAACATAACATAAACATAACATAACAATAATAATGATTATTTTACGAAGTTGATTAAAAACTTACATCACCGGTTTAGTCAAACGAAATAAATAAGAACAATAAAATTATTTTACAGACGTTACCGTTAATACAATTTCGTTTTACATTCGCGTTGCGTCACACGAGGAATTAATAAGATCACAATATTTTCTCGTTACGAAAACAAATTGAATTCGGTAATAACTAACTCGAGAGGAGGATTACCGAACATTCTAGATGTTTTGGATTTACCGACCGCTCTGAATATTTAATTGTTTTAATATCATTTAGGGTAAAACCAAAATATAAGTAAATTAATAATGTATAAAGGATAATAGTAGATGTCGGAACCTTTGAGTACTGTGTTCGAAATCCTTTTGACGAAACGAAAATCACAAATAACTTTTTCTAACCCTCGATTCATATTCTTAACTGCAATCATAGCAAAAATACTCCCATAAATTCATGAAACCTATCGATAAAAACAAAAGCTAATATCAGTCCATAACGTTAGGACCTTGAAAATACAATTATGACAAAAAAACCTTTCTTATGGAACCTTTCGATAAAAACCATAGGTAAAATCGGTCCATTCGTTTAGGAACTAGGATGCTACGATGACAAGACGAAATGCCAAAAGATAGACAATTCTTTCCGATTCAAGATGAAAATTATTAATCTGAAACCTTTGGGCATCACTGAGATAGAAAAGAGATTGGAAAAGGTAGAAGAGATAGAGAGAAACCAATAGAGAAGAAACTAAAACAGAAAGGCATTTGAAGTTTAATACTAGTTTTTGTCACAGTAAATTCAAATAATACCAGATGACGAATGTCCTTTGCGATGTATTCGTATAAAACTTTTAAATTCATGCATTTAAAATTATTGACTAAGAAACCATAAACACTGCATACAAAAAAGGCATCTGAATAAATCAGCTATATTTAAATAGGATACTCTTGACACAACAATCGCTGCAACCAAATAAGTACAGACAGCAAAAAAGTTGTGAGGTTAACAACACATCAAGTTATTGAAGAGAATCGATACAGTAGCGATACCAAAATAGGTAGTGTTCCTCTTGGCCAACCTTATGCTGAGAGCCTATTTATTTCACCACCTTGAAAATTTTAATAAACATCGGGTATGACGAATGAGTAACAGAAAAAATCAAAAAATCTTGAATCCTAGCTAAGGCCATTATCGTAGCCAACACATCTATAGACCCACTTGGGGGGTAAAATGCTATAGCCTGATACACATATGAACCTACACAAAAAAACTTGACTACAATAGAAACCAAAAGCAATAAAGAGAATAAATACCCCGGAATAAGCAAGCGACACTAAAATTAAGAATTAAGTACCTCTTCACTCCAAAAAATTTGGACAACTATAAAAGTCAAGTTTGATACAATAAGGATCTGCTTAATACAATGACGTTTGAGTCAAGCATTAAAATCCTAGATTTAGCTCAAAGCGAATTTGCTTCACTTGCAAAATCTGGAAAATGATACGTCAGGTATCCAAAGCTACGATCACAATTCACGTAATCTCTCCAAGGTCCCACCAAGGCAGACAGCGACAGCAAAAACCTCCCAAGGCAGTGTACACACAACAAAATGACATGATAATTGTTATTTAATGTAACGTATGATGTAAACACTCGTTATCATTATACTCATCACTTTATTGAGTGTTGCAAAAAAGTTGTTCGAGACTTTTTATTATTTGCAAAGCGCCAGATGGTTAACATCATAATGGAAGTTCTTTAATTGCGTATTTATGTGGTATTTTTTGTAACAATTTCAATGAAAATATTCTTAATTGTTATTATATCTTGATAAATGAAGCTAGACTTCCTTAAGAATACCTTTGCCTGGATGAATTTTTCTTTTGGTGATAATAATATGAAATTTCGATGACCTTTTTGTTAAGCATTTTTCATTGCGATCTGCAGTGATATTAGAAGCTTTTTACTCTTCAGTGATACTTCAGTTGATAATACTTACTACGGACTGGGCATATAAAAAAATATAGAATGTGTACTTCAACCAATATTTTGTCACGTCATGGCCAAAACTGTTGGCTAAAGTCTTCAAAACATCAAAGATTGTTCAAATTAAGGGGTCCAAATGAAGTTTTAAAATACTACTATTCAATATTTCCTGCTCAACATACATTATCATCAGAAAATATGAAAAAACCATCACAATTATCTCCTCATTATAGCCTATCACAATATTAAACCACAATATGCATCCACAGCCTCGTGCTACCCTACTTGGCTGCAAATGACTCCATTATATTCATATGCAATTTCGTGACGACTCCATATCGGGTGCAGTGGAGGCTCTTGACCTGGTTGCATAATGCGCCAATTTGGACATTTTAGTAAACGGATCTCTGTCTAAAACGTGGACGAATATTTGACTTAACTAGTGATTATCGAATTAATGATAAAGCCTTGAGTCGATAATCACAAACTAAGAAATTGTAAATAAAATAATATTCAACTAGCACACGTACAAACACAGATATGTTATAGACTCATGACACCAAGATAGAGACCCGAAAATTAAAATAATATTCTTTTTGCATCGGGGTAAAATTGGAGTCCTTGTAATTGTATCAACTGAGAAGAAACAGTTGAAAGAAGACTTACAAAACTTAGAGAAACCTTCCAAACTCTGAACTCGTTCCATACAAAAAATACACAACAAAATTACGAAAAGAAAACCAACCACATTTCACCAGCCCAACTTATTAAATTAAGTAAACAAGTGAAATAAAACATTGTTAGTCCCGCTTTACCATAAGGAAGAGATACTTTCCAGAGACAATTAAGAATTATAATGAGAGAAACAAACATGGACCAATCCTTGAGCGAAATGAGACCGCATCAAATGCACAGATTAAAAATTCAGACACGTTTTTATGAGCACGGTGTACATTCCAGAGAGTTGTTTTAACTGTTTTAGACTTTTCCATTTCATAATTTCATTAGCCTTATTTAACCAGATTTAGGTATATCAAAACATTGTTTTACTGCTTCCTTAGGTTTAAGCGAAGACATCTCATTTTAAATTGAAACTACGTTTACGCTTTTACGTACTTTGACCACATCGCAAAATGATCAGATCGCAAAGTGATCAGATCGCAAAATAACTTCATAATGACTACTTTTGACCAGTTTGTGTTTTGTTTTTATGGTCTACAGCTTCTAGGTACATCAGTGTCGGCTGTTCGTTGATTTGTAAGTCAGTGTGTCAGTCAGTCTATTTTGCCTTTTATATACATAGATAAGACAGATAATGCAACCAAAAAGCTAACAAGGAGAACCATACAATTTTAATCAAAATCTGTCACTCGGGGCACTTATCTGGTACATCTATGCATTTGAGAGTCAGGAGCGAGACAACAGCAGGGCTTTAATTAAAACCAAATTGAACTAGTCTAGACGGAATAAGTACTAACATTATAATGATATTCAAACAGAATTAAGCAATATGTTGACACAGCGGAGTGCATGCGCTTTCATTTTAGATTCGTTTACGTTTTATGGATACTATATAATTGGTGAGGGTTGTTTATTGTTTAACTGTTCTGGGGAAATTAAGGTTTAGTTAATAGTAATCTGTTACTATTAAATATAATATTTGGATGCTTAGAACTTGAGTATTTTATAATCACTTGGTGCATGATTTATGTAAATATTTGTTTCCTCATGAAACATTGGGAATGCCAAAATATCACAAACTTATTGCCTTCATTTGAGTAGAACAAAATGTTTGTATGAAATTTGCGTCACATATGTTGAAATCTCAACTCAACAGATTCAACACTGGACTTCCCTTCCACTATCATAAGATACATATACCAGATTTTTAATTTAAAATAGCCTATAAACATATAAATATTCTTAAGTACTTATGATCGTTAACTCACCGAACTAGTATCACCATTGATTCCATTCTCGACCAATATATCTTCAAATAAAATGTCTGCTTCGCGCGGAGAACACAAATTGCTAAGCAGTTCACTGAATCGTTCCACTTTCCGGACACACACAGCCCCCAACAACCCTCCCAAATCCTCCTTCACTTTTGGCACTACACTAGTTTCTATCTTCGTTTTACAAGCTACGTTATCAGCAGTAATAACTAAACTATTCTGACTATTTTTGAGCCCTGTTTCGTTAAGTTTAAGTTCAACGCCGTTCTGGCCGACGAGATCGTTGAATAGATCATCGATTTTTTCTTTATCTATACTATTACTATTAGCAACAATGTCATCAAACACTTCGATGCCGTTGACGTGGAGGTGAATGTTATTCTGTTTCACCTTCTTCTCTGCGTCAACCGATCTTCCGTTCAAGTCTAATTTAGCATTATTTTTTTCGTCAATTATCTTTTTAGGACTAGTCGCTATAAAATTACTTTTGTCTTTTTCTAATATACTTTTATTGGAATGTTTAGATTTCGTTTTAATAGCACCATTATCGTAAGTCAACGCCGCGCTTTTGTTTTCTTTCTCATTGCTTCGTCTGGTTGTTTTGGGTTTATCTCTGTCGATGAGTTTGGAAGATTTGTTTCTTTTTGTTTTGGCATCTTCTATGAGAGATTGTGTGGAGGAGCTCCGGTTGGTTTTCCTCGGTGAAGGCGAGGTGTCTGATTGGGCGGCGGCAGCTCTTAAGCGTGAAGCACGAGTGGTTCTAATAGGCACTGAAGTTGAAGCTGTGAGGTTGAGCTCCGAGGAAGACTTGAGGTGTTCGGCAGTCTCATCTGAAGAACGGCCAGCCGCTCTTTTGGGTCGCCTGAAATGTGTAACAAAGAATAAAGTTAGTAAATCAGTTTAAAATAAAGGTCCCAGTATTTGAAGTGAGAATAAAAAAATATTTATTTACGTTTAGGGTGAATTTAATGTATTTTTTTAGACAACTGGGAACTTTAAGGATTCCAATAAAAGTAACTTGGCATGTGCGGCCAAGCCTACTATTATAAATCCTGCGACATGAACAGATATTTTTAACAACCAAAACCTTAATTTAGTGTAAAGATAAAATACAATGAATGAGCTTAAGGTTACCTCTCCACCAAAGCTATGGTATTAGGTTTAGGTATTGTAGGTACGTTACATATTGGAAGATAACAAACGTAAAGAAGCGTACGTTTGGTATCCGCCAATCATATAGAACGTAGCATGTAATCAAAGTGAAAATACAACATAACAAAACATTGCCGATAATTACCTTTCGGTGACATTATTGGAGAAGAGTGCTGCAGTTTTAGCAGTCAGCTGTCTCCTTCTCTCCTCCTTATACTTTTGGATCCTGGCCACGCGGGCCTCGTCCGGCGACGCACTCATATCGCCCGGGGCGCGGTGACGTCACGTGCGCACGACCCCCCTTCCATACAGCGGTCTCCTAAAGTTAACGTGGATATGGTCTAGCATCGCGACATCTAGCGGTCGCGGGCGGAACAATTGGCAGTGAAGAACACAGACTAAGGCTGGTAGGCGATAGTGCGGAACCTGGAATTAAGAGAAAGGGTATGGTTAATGTTAGGGGTCATTCTTATAAAAGAAGTAGTGACGCATTGCAAAGACTAAATGAAATACATATATGAAATCGCAGAGCATAGTCTCTCGCTCATTAAAGATATCTGTACTAACTCATATGATTAAGCTTAAGAATTTGTTAATTTTTATTGAGTAATAAACTTAAATTCCTGCGGGAACGGATATAATGCGATAAAACCGCGGGGCTCTACTAGTATCATACAGTGCTTAAAGAGAATAACTTCATAAATTACAAGGAAATTGTCGGCTGGAAAAACCTTTGTTCAGTATTGGGACAGAAATGGCTCCTTATAAATAAATAATAAATAAATTCTAGGAGTTTATGTAGTATCAAATGGACATTACAAAATCTTACATCACCCACTACACATAAAACAATAACTAAATTAAATAGAATTATGGATTATGTAATCGCATCTATCAAATTAGCGGTACGCACAACAAACAACATATATTAAGAAGAAATCGTAACGCTAGAACAAACAACAGACAATTCCTAATCAAATTATGTTTATAACAAGCGTTGAGAGGTCGGGGGCAGGTCTACGGTCTACAAACAATAATTGTTTGTTAATCACTGTATCAGTTCACGACAATCATCAAATGCGACACCGCGCTTTGTTCCATTGTAGTGTTACACATTCACACCGATTGTACCTACACCGTTGCGACATCTTAGAATCGCTACTGTGCTACAAATGTACGGAATATTATAAACTCCATAACGGAGCAACGTGTAAAACTGTAAACACATCACTAATGTTTCATAATAGCACTGAATTCATAGTAACATCATAGTAAGATCATTTATTCCTCAAAAACTTAATCTAATTTACAAAACCTTTGACTCCCAAACTAGAATAGAAATTAACGCATTTGTAGGGAAATTAATTGCTTAGTAATGACTGCTATAGACTGTCATTCCTCTGCTGATTTTATTCCGAATGGGTCGTACGTTTTAAAGAGCCTTTGAAGCCAAAACTGAATAAAAATGTTTGACTTTGATTATTGTTTTATTTGGGCTTATGTCTTTTTTAGATATATCGACGATACGGTTGTTGTATCTAGACTTTTGGACAATTGAGAGCAAGGTTTAGTTACGAAATGCATAAAGGTGAGTGCTTACTATCAGATCGATGCAGCTTTAGTATCTTCTGATGACAGCATAGTTCTGGGAGAAACGCACACTAAATCCATTAAAAAGTAAAACCGAAATTTTCTCAAACTTTAGACAAAGTATATGACAAGGTAAGTAATAAAGATCTCGATATACATGGACATAAAACAACTTGAGAACTTAATATTATACCACCAATGTAGCGCTGGCACATAGATGACTAAATCCATTTACAACTTGCAACGTGATGTATTCATAAAATAGAAAAATTAATAAGGGTCAATCCGCAAGGCGATGCTAACGCGCAAATATCGATTATCCAAATGGTAACACCGCTAACCACTCTCGATAATTACTTGAGCAACGAAACGGCCTCCAATCTGATAATACGATTAATAACTAACGATTCCTTCAAGGCTGATCGGTGAGAAATCCATGTAAAGCTTTGGTCTGGTGATCATGACGCACAACGCTGCGGTGTGCGTATGCGATGCCCGGACACTCAATCATATGAAAAACGTCGAGAGTGGTCTCTTGTTCCGTCGCAGTATGCGTCAGCGGCGAGGGGTAAGCGCGGTGAAGTGGGGAGTCTGGTGATCATGAACCACAACGCTGCGGTGTGCGGTATGCGATGCCGGATACTCAATCATATGAAAAACGTCGAGAGTGGTCTCTTGTTCCGTCGCAGTATGCGTCAGCGGCGAGGGGCAAGCGCGGTGAAGTGGGGAGGTATACTGCCGCACAACGCGGCGTCATTCTCGGTTCAACGCTGCGGTGTGCGGTGTGCGTCACGGGCACAGTATAACTATCATACAGTAATTCGACTCGGCTGTGACCTTGAGTTAGATACCTACAGCCGCGCGGTACGTAAACATGCGCTAAGGCTGCCACCCGCCAGCATTTTAATTATATTTGCCTACTTTGTGTTTCCATTTAGTTTTGTGACTGTAATTTTTTTTTATGTAAAGAATTAAAATACTTAAAATTGAATAGGAAGTTTCAATAAAAATGCGTGATGATTTGTGAATGGTAAATTTAATTTAAAAAAACATGTGTACAATTGAATAACAATGTTCTAAATTTCCGACCGAAAAATATTTTCCGACCGAAAAATATTTTAAGGTTAAAAAATCCGCATTCTAATAAAAAGCTTCAATAGAAATTGTTTTGGGAAACATAGACAATGTGTTAATAACAAATTCATACAACCAAAAACAAAAATCAACACACCGCCCGTAAGTCACTGCGGCACAGTCGCGACTGCCTGCGTACCAGGAGTGTACCACGGTTGAAGCGCGTAGGTATAACTCGCGTTTCGGCCGTTTATATGGAGTTAAAATACTGGATGTACTGTGTCACGGGTGTTGATGACGGCCTCTTTAATCTATAATACTCTTTTAGTGTCAAATGTGTTAAAATAAGGTTTTAATTATTTTTTGGTTTCGGCCTCTTTAATTATAACTTTTTGTGTGTATATATTTGCTTTTTTGTGTTTTTTTGTTTTTTTGGTTGGTTCACTTCACTGACCTCTAGTAAATGGACTGGCTGCAGTCATAGATCATTTTGGACCAATTTGAGTGTCACCATTTTGGCGCTGTAGGCCACTGTAGGCAGATACGAATTTCCATGGAACTAAAATTAGTTATGTCATAAGTCGACTGTGTACTCATATTTGCTTGCAGTGAACGTCAGAATTAGTTCTCGGGAAACTCGTAGGGGCGCTTCAAATTGCCACACAAAATTAGCTGTCATTTGTATGGTAACAGCCAGTCCATATAGTAGAGAAATTTTGCACGTTTTTGGTTTTGCTCTCATTTCAATATTATTTATCTTGCGAAATAAGCTCCAAACACTTTCAACGGGTGTGCGTCACTGTTCCTTATTATGGAGTTGTATGAAGATAATTTAATAGAATTAGTGCGCAGATATCCTGCATTATATAAGAATAAAGATAAAACACACAAAAGTTTAATTGTCAAAGAAAATTGCTGGAGGGAGATAGCGGAGAAGTTAAATAAAACACGTGAGTATTTTGTATATTTCTAATTGTTTATTCGACAGCGGTAGGTACCTAACTTTACATAAAACAATGGCAAACATTACTAGTGACACATGAAACATTTTGATGATTCTGAGGTTGGAAACTTGATGAACAATTTAATTTAAATTTATTGACAAATTTAACTTAGTGTTATAGAAAATCACTACATCACTACATAGTATAAAATAAAGTTGTCTCTGTTTCGTGTTTGTTTGTCTGTATGCCTAAATCTTTAAAAATACGCAACGGATTTTGATGCAGTTTTTATAATAGGTAGAGTGATTCAAGAGGAAGGTTTTTATGTAAAAAAAATCCCGAAATTCCCACGGGAACGGGCGCAACGCGGGTAAAACCGCGGGGCGCTGCTAGTAATCAATAAGTTTTGAAATACTCGCTTAGCTTGTCCTATCTACTTCACTGTCTTGCCAAGGTACACTACCATGATCACTGTTGAAATACTGCATGAATAAGTCACGTGTCACCGAACCATTTATATTATAACTTCTTCCCGGTATCCGCGCCATAGGAATTACATTTTCAGAAGGCATTTCAAGAGTATTTCTGTCTGAATCGTGTATGATCAAAGAACTCATCATATTATGGATGATACAAGCTGACATAACCAACTTGTCTACGACACGGGGGTTTACTGCAATAGGTGAAAAAAATATTCGAAATCGTTGACATAATATGCCAAAAGCATTTTCAGATGTTCTTCTTGCTCTACTAAGGCGGTAGTTGAAAATTCGTTTTGACCTATCTTGAGACGCATGATTTTTTGAGTATGGTTTCATCATATAGTTGGTGAGACTAAATGCATCGTCACCTACGAAAACATAAGGCATTTCTATGTCAGCTTCCGGTAACTTTGTTGGCGGGGGAATCTTTAGCTGCCCATTTTTAATTTTCTTATATAAATCAGATTTCATAAATATGCCTGCGTCACCTTCTTTGCCATAAGACCCAACATCTATTGTTATAAATTTTCGATTCGCATCGACCACGGCAAGTAAAACAATAGAAAAAAACTGCTTATAATTAAAAAATAAGGACCCGCTGTTACTTGGGCACACGATGCGTATGTGTTTACCATCTATTGCCCCGATACAATTAGGAAAATTCCATAACAAGCAATATTCTTCGGCTATTCTTTTAAAATCTTCCTCGGTGGGTTCCGGAAGTGCAACGTTTAAAAGTCTCAAGCATATACTTTGTAAGACTTCAGGCACAATATTGCATATCCAATTATGGCTAATTCGAAATTGAAAACTTAAAGATCTATAGCTTTCTCCAGTCGCCAAAAACCTGTAAAAAAAGTAGGTACTTAATTAATGGGTCAAAAATCGGTGCAAAGGTAGTCCGTTTCAGTTCAGTGGTCCGTGTAGGTAGACTGAATAGTGAATTATCAATTATGAATCCATCTAACTAAATCTTATTTCTCCATTAAGAAAAATACTTTATTTATTCGGATTATCTCAATTAAAATCACTACTCATGTTTACCTCCACAGAACATCGAACTAAAACAGACTATATAGTAGTTCTATATTAACTAACAATGTTATTGTTTCAGCTGAAGAATGTAAGAATAAATGGCGTAATTTACGTGACAATTATCGAAAAAATCAGAACAAGAAGAAAACCGGAAGTGCTTCTTCCGTTTCCAAATATAACGACGACAGACTTAATTTCATCCAAGACAGCTTTGAAGAAAGAGAGTCTTTGTCTAATTTAAATCCCGGAAATGTTCGATGCGAAGAGGTTGATAAAGAAAACAATTTTCCAGGAGAGACATTTTCAGGACCAACTTGCTCAAAAAACAAAACTCAAGGTACTACATCACAAGTTAAAAAAAAAAAAAAAGACAGCCTTGCCGAAGAGTTTCGAAAAAATAGAGAAGAGAGAACAAAGATGTTGAAACAAATTACAGAAGAAGGCAATACTCCAGTACACATATTCTTTAGGAGTATGGCCGACGTAGTTTGTCAATTTCCTCCGGACAAAATAGCTCAAATCAGAGCACAAGTTTGTAACATCGTTACTGAAATGGAATTATTGGTCTTGGCGCAACGAGAGACACCATCCCCACAGCAATCATTCAACACACCACAGCATCCAATCCACGCATACAACTCTCAACGAGAGACACCAACACCACAGCAATCATTCAACACACCACAGCATCCAATCCACGCATACAACTTTCAACGAGAGACACCATCCCCACAGCAATCATTCAACACACCACAGCATCCAATCCACGCATACAACTCTCAACGAGAGACACCAACCCCACAGCAATCATTCAACACAACACAACATCCAATCCACGCATACAACTTTCAACGAGAGACACCATCCCCACAGCAATCATTCAACACACCACAGCATCCAATCCACGCATACAACTCTCAACGAGAGACACCAACCCCACAGCAATCATTCAACACAACACAACATCCAATCCACGCATACAACTTTCAACGAGAGACACCATCCCCACAGCAATCATTCAACACACCACAGCATCCAATCCACGCATACAACTCTCAACGAGAGACACCATCCCCACAGCAATCATTCAACACAACACAACATCCAATCCACGCATACAACTTTCAACGAGAGACACCATCCCCACAGCAATCATTCAACATACTTTGATGCTTAGCTTTGATGTTATACCGAGTTACTGTATTCGATTAATAAAAATTATATGATTATGTGAATTGTTTTATTTAATTACCGAAATAAATTCATTACCTTTTGAGCGCCAAGTAATAAAACATAAATAATGCCATCCACGCCAGCCCCAAAAATCAGAGATAAATACCTAACAAAATATAAGGATGGGAATAGCATGTCGAAAATGTGTTTTTTCCGGATAAATAATGATTAAATAAAGTGCGTAAATGTATAGAGATTGTCCAAGCTGAAATGGCACGCCCCACCTCCGCATTTACGCACACTAGCAAATTTTAAATATGGACGCAATACACATAAACATGCAATTATAATTGGTCGTTCAGTTGCCGTACTCGCCGTACTCGCTAAGAAGTGCAATTCTCGGATTTGTTGTCCAACTAGTTTAGTTGATCGTGAACGCGCGAGAGGAGAGGACGTCTTGTTTCATACAAAGTGACGGCGCTGCTCCATAGAGCGAGCGTTTTCGGATTTATCACCCGACTAGTCGACCGACATGTGCACATAGAAATCAATAATTGGCGCTCCCACACAGATGAAGTGCCGCTATTAATATTTACACTCACACATCTAAATAAAGTAATTAAGTAGTGGGGCGCGTCATTTCAGCTTAGACAATCTCTACCAACATATTGATATTGAAGTTTTTTTAACCACACGCTAGTAATCTAGTAATTTTACCAAAGCTCGTAATTTTACCAAAGCTCATAATTTTACCAAAGCTCGTAATTTTAGCAAATACTAATACAATCAAAGTCGCTTGAAGATAAGTAATCAAATAAAAAGATCATAGTAACTTTACCCCAGCACTAGTCAATAGATGCTGTCGGCCCCAGCCGACATTGGCGTGGTCAGTACGGTGAATTCTGTTAGTGTATTTATTGACAACTTCCAAGATTACCTAAACATTCATAATGTTGAGGTAATCTTGGAAGTTGTTGAGGTAATCTTGGAAGAATGATAGACAAATCAGATTAGCTCACGACTTCGAGGGGAGGTTTTGAGGTTTGTATACGAAGATCCGTGATCTATGACTGGATTACTCTATGACGGAGAGATTATTATAATATTTGACGTATTTTTTGTAATTTTTTTGGTATAAAAATCTTCCATACAATTTATTTTTATGGATAGGTTTGAGTTAAAAATATATAGTTATATCGTTGTTACTTCAATAAATAATATATGATAAACAAATACTCTTTTATTAAGCAAATATAAGGTTAAATAATAATAACAATTCATGTCGGCTATAGCCGACAATGGCGCTCAAAAGGCTTACCTTAACGTTAGGAATAGTTTTTCTTGTGCCGTAATAGCAAATTTCCGTTTTCTGGTTCTAGGCTGTGTGTCACTAATATCATCTATTATGGCCATTAAAATCTTGTTATAGATCTCCCTTGAAACCCGAAAGTAACCCATGAATTTTTCTTCACAATCAATTAAATGCCTTTTTATTAAGGTTTCGTAACAACCTTCACTCCTCCGTTGTAAAAATATGTTCCTCGGAGATTTTCTTTGTCTATTCAGAAGTAAAAATTCTTCTTCTTCCTCCTCTTCAAGCAAAGCACAAATGAGAGAAAATTTGTTCATGTTCACGTCTACTTTGGTAGCTGCGGCAAAATCAACTGACCACCTCTCCGCAGGGACGCTAAGAGCCGAAACACATAACCGCGTTGCGGCCGCCGCGCCGCGAGAATCGGCAATATTGGCACTGCCGATTGTAGCGGCGCGGCACCGCAGCGTGGCGCTAGTTCCAGCGTTATGATGTCATACTTGTTGACAATGATTTAGTTTATTTTCGTCTATCTTTAATGCTTTGTATTTTCGAGAAAAGTACTCGCCATCGGGATTCATAGCCTTAAATGGATGTATCCAGTATCTTTTTTGTCGTTTATTTAAAACAGAGTAATGTATTTTTAATAACAAATAAGCAATAAGTTTCTCACGATTGTCCATGGCAGAGACACGTCTATCCACAATAAAAAATCACGAGGAACTGGTTAGTGGTTACCCTACCGTACGACAATAAAATGCTCTTTTTCGCGGCGCCGCAACGCCGCAACGCAAACCGCCGATTTTAGCGGCGCGGCGCCGCAACGCGGTTATGTGTTTCGGCCCTAAACGGCGCATACCGCAGCGTTGTGCGTCATGATCACCAGACCACCTCTCCGCAGGGACGCTAAATGCTGCGTCGTGACGCTGCGTTGCGACGCATACCGCAGCGTTGTGCGTCATGATCACCAGACCAAAGCTTAAGATCGAGTCATTAATCTCTTTGATGATAGATACATTGGGACATAACGTAATTGTGACATAATAGTATGAAGTCACCCATTCACTTAATCGATTTGGTACTGTAAACAAGTGGAAACAACCATCCTGTTATCAAAAGCAGAGTATATAGGATGTTCTCGAAGGTATCTAGTAGGAATCGAAAGTTAAGATACTAACCCAATTTTTCGCACGAAGTAAACAAGTACGTGCTTGTTCCGCAGAAGATGTGGCAAAAGATTCTCCCACATTATCATCAAAAGGTAATTTAAACAAAGTTTATCAATATTCTCTGTGAGTGCTGTTTACAATTTACAAAACAAACAAACCTCGAAAAAAAACATTGGCCGGTAACAGCTTCCGTATTGAAGTAATTTTTACTACTATTTGCAGAATTTTAACAAGATAACGCAAGTATTGCGGAAAACATTTAACGTGCAACATTTTGAGAAGTATTTTAACTGCTGCGTTCAAAACAAGAATTCGTAATCCCTACCTCGCTTTAAGTACATAGAGAAAGCTAAATTCCACTGAAATAAGGAAGAGTTAACGTTATTATGCCTGCATTAGTAGTGTAATCCTCCCTTATGAGTGTACAAAGCATGATTCATGTTTGGATGGTTACAAAAGGTGGTCATGGATGGAATATTTTCTCTTATTCCAATGATGGTAAAGGTCATGTTTGTTTGAAAGTGCGACGTCAGGTGGAACCTTCGGTCGAAGCCAGTTACCAGTCACGAGTAGAGACTAGTCTACAACATAGAATGTAATTGGCATTGACATTGTGCTTTATGTTTACATGTGTAAACGCCCTTACAACTTTGCCAATCGCATAAGTTATCGGACGTCTCGCTCGTCTCGACGCAAAGTTATTTAAAGATTTATCGCAGCACAAAGCACCTCACAGAGGGTGATTTTCATTTAAATATAAACCACACATGTATCGCATTATGCAATAAAGATATAGAATATAAATAAATATCACTGCATTACTATTTTCATAACATAATGATATTATGTCATCGTTGCGAAAAGAGTTATGACGATTCGTGATATTTTTTTGCGAAACTGGTTAATTTATAAAAACAGCTTCAACACAAGTGTATAGTGATAAGACTTGAAGGGTTAAACAAAAACTATTAAGTTTACAGTCTAGACAACTTAAGGCAGTGGAATTTATGACAAAATTTACTGCTCAGTAATCCATACAAAGAGGACTTAAAAGTATTATAAGAGACGTAGCTTCGGAACTTGTGGCACCGTTACTAAGAAACGAGAATGTAACATCTGTCTTGAACAATATTTGTCTCGTAAAAGAAGATTGAATGGTAGCCACGAGGCAACCGCACAAAAATTATTCTTGACATTTTTTCCATATTAAAATTGTATTTTAAGTTAAATTTCATGGAATTGGTAGCAACGGAAGAAAATAAACATGTCACTGAACATGAAACTTTTCTGAAAAAGTAATACAGTTAAGACAATAATGATACTGTCAAAACATTATATATCTTATCTAATTTCGCTTGTTCATCATCATACATGAGGTAATACGTAAGAGTAATGTGATGTCATTTCTTGTCATTACGGACAACTGAGCATCTCATAACATCATACATTTCCAGTAATAAGGTACGCACTTCACATACTCGTAACTTATAGGAGGCTTTATTGCGCCTGGTCATAAAGAGGGTCACTCTTTTTTATAGGTTTCTCTAGCAGCCAGTAAAATAGCAAAGCAAGGCTCTTGACTCTATAGGATAAAAGCCTGTCGTTAATTAAAATAATCAGTCCAATAAGTAAATAAATTTTAGCCAAAATTACCGCGTTTGCCCTATACGAGCTGGCAACTGCAAACAAGCCGGACACAGGAAGGAAAATTCATCAAAATCATACATGACTCAACCTGGTAATTAAAACAACCTGATATCATGCACGTTCACACGCCGCAGTCGAGGCGTCAAAAGGGTAAAATGTGGAATATAAGCCTAATCTCATCGAAGATAACAATACAGTAAATAAGGGAGAAAAAAGTGCAGTTTAAACAAATTTGAATAAAAAAAATACATCTTAACAGTAGGCGTGCACAACGAAGCGTTAAAAGGGTATCAAACGTTAACAAAAAATGCAGTTATAATTGCGTTAATTGTTAGTGTTAGTGGTACACAACAGCCCTGATATATTAGCTCGCACCACACCAATGGACTGCAAATGGGACAAGTGAATCGCGTGCGTCTTTCAGTCTGATTCACACGGCGCGAGGCAAGGTTTGATTACGGGGCTAGTCGATGCTCCGGATCTACATAGCGGACCACGGCATCGTTGGTGGGAACATAGACAATACATAGATAATAAACAATGTTTTGACATGTAATAGTTTCAGTCACTTGCTTAGTATGTTGAGGGTGAGGTATAAATAAGTAGGTAAGAGAGTTCAAAAAGGTGGACCAAAGTGGCCAACCCTGGTGTCAGGAGTTTTTAGACCACCTAAAAGTCTGCTACAATTGAAACAATCGGGATGAAATGAAATGATCGGGGTTCATAATATACCATAATTAAATTACTAAATTAGAGCAAAATTTGCTCATTTTACATTTAATGTCATCTCGCACGAATGCTAAAGAGGATGGCAGAAGATAGAGAAAAGTGGAAAGAATGCCATCGATAAGAGCTCAGATCTTATGTTTAAGAAGAAGTAAGTTACCGAATCATCTCAAGGCTTCTAAGGATGACACGTTTAGGCTATGATATATCTCTTTAATTTATTATTCCAATTCCGCTTACAACCAAGTAAATTTATTAATGACTACGCCATTCAATTTTAATTGCATGTTCTTATTTTGACTCAGTTTGACGCCCTAATGTAAACAATTACAATAACATTTGCATATGTATCAATGGCTCAATTAAGTAATTGAATTTTAATGTTTAAAAGTGACGTTGTAATGCGTCATTAATCTAAAATGATGGATTTGTAGGTGGTTTTCCGCCAGCTTATGGTATCGAATCGATATTCAATAAATCATGAACTGAGGAAGGCATACATTCCAAACTTATAACTAAGAAATTAGAGCAACAAGAAACAAATTAAACAAGTTATGAAAACACACTCAAAACAAAAGCAACAAAATGAACTAATCTTCGAGCAGTTCATGGCAATTTGTCAGAGGAGCAAAGACTATGCTTTCTCCAAATTAAAACTAACAACTGAAAGCGATTTTAGCGGAGAAAGTGAAACAAAATTAGTCACATTGATTAGAAATAGACGAGCTTCACAATCTAGATTGATTCAAATCGAAATGGTAAAAACGTAATGTGTCACAATTCAATTCAGATTATCAATCTCCAAAACCGCATTTATATGGATCTCGATGCAATAAAATCACAGCAATAAACTTTATATGGAATTTTCGAAAAGTTCCGCATTCACTTTAATCATTACCAAAATCGATATTTATTGAATTGGAATACATTATAATAAAAGTCATGTGATAGCCGACAATTTATCGAGAGCATCTTTGATAGACGTGAATTGGTTTAAAAGGAAATCAATATTTTTCCATTTGTATTCAATGTATAGTCTGACAGCGTTGTAAATAGTCGAGATATTTCTACCATTTACATGGCTAGATGCATAGGAATATGCATAATTAGCAATATAATTGATATTGATTTGTAAGTCATTAAACTGGTAGGAAGCCTATAGGATAGAATTTGCATTTTATGCATTTGCACTTACAATCACTTATCAGGATATAGCTGAGTGTAAGATTTCTAAACACGACTTCGACGATAGAGCGAAGTGGAGGAGACAAACAAGAAAGGCTGACCCCACCACTATGCGGAACACGAAAGAAAGAGAGAGAAAATCACTTATCCCGTTTTACCTGTCAGATAAAAACGTTTGCGGAACTCCTCTTTAGGTACTAAAATCCAAAAGTATCTCTCCCAACCGTCTTTGCTTATCAATCATTTGTAAAGTGACGCGAGGAAGATAATATTTCTTGTAAATATTGGCACGTCCTATAAATGTGATCATCCTAACAATCGGAATGAGTAAACGTACTCCTGGGAAAGTTATCTGCGTTTTAACCAATCCGATGGATAAAATAACTGTGCCTTTTATATGCAAAACATTAGATAGTATTTTAAATAGATGTGAAAGTTATTAAGTAAAGAAAGTATAGCACGTTGAATAATAGTGTGGTACTTCAAGGGCTATTCCCATAGAATATTTTCTATGAAATTATAATTAAGTTTGCAGTTTAGACTTATTGCTTACTTAACTAAAGTATAGTTAGAACACCGTTACGTCATAATACTATCCGTGAGAAGTAATTTGTATGATTTCTTCTTTTTAATATGCTACTAACAAGACACATTACATTTACGATTTATGAAATTTACATATCCAGTGTGTAAAGGACTCCTTGTAAGTTTAATATGTGTTAGGATTTGTACCTATTGAGCCAAACATAACTCTCCTAAACGCGTTAGCGAAAACCGACCTAAAAACAGTATTAGATAAACTTGATAACTCGTACGCAAATAAGTAGAGGCAACAGCAATAAAGAAATCAGGCAACAACAAGTTATCTAAAAATATCACAGTAAGACGCAACATGTAAATTAATTTTCCAAACATAGTTCAAAGCTATGTAACACTTGAAGAAAACCTAACCGGTGAGTCACGGTACTAGTTGCTCGAGTTTTTGCTGAGAGAAAACAGGACATAGCATTAAAACAGATGTAAATCTATGGGTCGGGCTGAATCACAAAACTTAGCTTGACAAATTACACTTTCAATGGAAGAAAGTAGTCACTGGTAAGTAAGGCTAAGTTGTGATTAAGTTAAAATGTTCGCAGACGATGTATCTCATGTGATATTCTTCACCCGTTGGCTTTAACTATAGTATTACGTAAGTACCGTCACGCTATTATACTCGTTCCCGTGGGAATACCGGAACAAAATTTACTCATATCTGAACTCATCCTAATTCGCACAGTTTTAATGAGAAATATCTACAAATATACAGTCATCTATATTTATAAAATTCAGAGTCCTGACTGATTAAATACTGATAATCAACGCACAGCCTCAACTGCTACACCTAGAAACATGAAATTTGGCAGGAAAGTTGTTCAAGTGACGTAAGTGCACACTAAGAAAGGATTTTCGAAAATTCCTACGGGAACGGGCTCAACGCGGGCAAAGCCGCGGGGCGCTGTAGTTCAATAGATAAAATAGTAAATGAAATAAGCTTAGAGTATTTTTGCGTAAGGGATCATACAATGATTTCGCCAGTGCAAAAACTAGGTTTCTTATTCTTAGGATTGCAATGACCAACAAGTCTCAAACATGTAAACAAGCAAATTATCGAGTGGCGACGATAAATGGCCGTCAGTAACTGCTTATGCAATGTACCAAAGATTCACGAGGACCAAATAACAGTGACGAAGGACCGGATTCGGCCAATCCAGTTTGTTCCACGGCGATATTCGATCAATTTTGTACCGTAAATTTACGAGTTCGGACCAAAAGTTGTATGGACATTTTCGGCGGACGACATTGAACGCCGCTTACTTATTAGGTATCGATATATTGAGAACTGTCAATTAAAGGATAAGTTACGTCGAATAAAGCTTTTCAGTATTTTTTTTATCTTTAAATCGTTTCTCCGAAGTCGGGTTGCAAAATATTGTTTACAAAATCACTAAATAAAAGGTTAATATCACAATAGTCAATTGACTTTGATTCGTCACTTGTATAAAGTACCTATAGAAAAGTAACATACAAATTGTTTGATTACATAAATTAAATATAAATTAGAGGAAAATAGTTTTAAATTAACGTAAATTAACATTACGTTAAAATATGAGCTGCAATATTACGCCAAATATGTAACAATAGGAATCCTAGGCCGTTTTATTTTATGATTTTATAAATAAACTAGCCGTGCCCCGCGGTTTAACCCGCGTTGTGCTCGTTCCCATGGGAATTCCGGGAACAAAAATATAATATAACCTTCCCGTTGAATGTGGCTATCTATTTTAAAAATAATTATTCAAATCGGACTGGTAATTCCCGAGATTAGCGAACATACAAACAAACAAACCAATAAACAAACACACTTACAAATTTTACCTCTTTATAATATTAATATAGTATAGAAGTATAGATAACATGCAGAACTTTATGGCGATTTTATTACTTTAAAGAATCTTAATTTCGTTAATATTGTATTAACTAGCAGCGCCCCGCGGTTTTACCCGCGTTGTACCCGTTCCCGTGGGAATTTCGGGAATTTTTATACATATAAACCTTCCTCTTGAATCACTCTACCTATTACAAAAAACCGCATCAAAATCCGTTGCGTAATTTTAAAGATTTAAGCATACAGACAAACAAACAGACAAAAGTAGCGACTTTGTTTTATACTATGTAGTGAAATAAGATGTCTTTCCCTTACGTTGGTGGTGTTATTTTTTTCTATAGTGCCCCACTGCTGGGCACAGGTCTCCCCCAAACATCGCCAATCCTCCCAGTCTTTTACGAGCTCTGATCGCTGTTAAAGGTCGACAAGATCGTCGATAATATAGTTAGTTAATTTTAAACCCAAATTCTTAAAAAAGGGTGTTCCGCCAAAGAGAAACTGCGCAGCACATTTAACTAATTCTGAAGACAGTGCATTCAAATGACACTGAAATTCAAGGAACTAGCTAACCGCAAATACGCATCAGAGTGATACAAGCGCAAAAGAATCATAATATATTTTTAGACGGGAGCCGATGACAATTATTTAGAATCAACTAATACAATAAAGTTGAAGAGTTTGTTTTTTTGTTTGTTTGCACGCACTAATCTCAGAAACTACCAATCAGATTTGAATAATTCATTTTGCAATAGATAGCAACATTCAACGGGAAAGTTATAAGCTATTTTTATCCCAAAACTAGCTGTGCCCCGCGGTTTCAGCCGCAGCGCCCCCGTTCCCGTGGGAATTTTGAGATTTTTATTCCTTATTCTTCTTATATAAAAACCTTGTCCTGACAATAAGGAACACATAAAAGAATCGTCCAATTTGATGCAGTCGTTCTGAAGTTATGCGCTTACCAACACATTTTGCGATTCATTTTTATATTATAGATTCCTACTGGCACAACGCGGGTAAAACCGCGGGGTGCTGTTAGTTTAGAATATATTAATACATTTCGCCAGTCGGGTCAAAGCGTGGTCACACGGTCACTATCTACTTGCGCGTTTTCACGTGTCACTGAGTGTTCACGTGTTTACATTATCGTAGGTTTAGGGTCGATATTAGCAACGGTACTTGGTTACAACGGTGTTATTTTCTTTGAAAAAATCTTGGCTGTAATATGGTGTCTAAGGGATTTGGTCCCTTTTATACCCATTTTAGACTTGGCTATAACACTTTAATAAGTATTTTACCTTTAATTTACGGTACCGCAAGTTCAGGAAATTTAGCATCCAACACTGGTGTTTCTGTGTCATTGGAGATTTTGAGTCCTAAAGAACTCTGGCATATTCTAATGATCGATTTGCGGGACCCTATTAAAGTAACAATTACAGTTACCTATGAACGAGAATGTGTATTTTATAAAATATTGCATATAGACCAAAAACTTGGTACTACTTAGATGCAGACATCTAAACAAATTCGGATTTACAAAGGTCATTGTCTGCTTGCCGAATTACTCGCAGAACTTACACGAGTTCTATTCAAATTCATTCAGATTTTCACCGTGAAGAGCAACATTCATTACACACATATTAGCAAAATGGTTATGACTAATAAGATAACTAGGACGTAAAAGTATCCTTTGTTCTTCAACAACATATCATAATTGGCTTTATTGTTTTAAATATTTACATAACAATTTGTGATTCATAGTCGTCGACTTCTACTCTAGATGGCAGATGGCGATTTTGTATTAAAACACGGATAAGCGTGGTTCCTCCTCTATTGTAGAGATATATATTCATAAGGAATTTGCCCTACAGTGGGATAACAGGCCTTTACTTTAGGTGAACTTAGGATAACATCACAGCCTAATACATAAAAAGTATTAGCCTGTAACGTCTCACTGCTGGGAATAGGCTCTCATTTCACTGAAGATAACAGTATCAGAGAGAAGGATTAAGCATAATACTCACATTCATAAAAAATTAATTTTAATAATAGTTACTTTCGCATTGAAAAGTGCTATCAGGAACTATCCACCAATTTTTGCAAACAAAGTATAGGATATCTCTGGAGGAAAAGTACCTACTCTATTATGATGACAATATAAATATAACTAGGACATATTTTCGTTTAAAAATGTGACGTTATTTTCACAGTGTCACACTAGATATTGTATCATTATTTGGTATTTTCTGTTCACATTATATCACTTGAAACAATGGCAGGTCAATCACGTTGAATCTGTTGAATGGGTTCCACTAAATTTAGCCACACAGATCTTTTATAACTTGGATGAACAGTGGGTGACAGGGGCCATTGATAGTATAGGTACGATTACTGGTATGAATTCGTATCTATTTTTAAGCTATTTTAAGCAAAATGAGTAGCGGCCGGTGGTTATTCAATACTAATATTATAAAGAGGTAAAATTTATAAGTTTGTTTGTTTGTATGTTCGCGCTCATCTCGGGAATTACCAGTCCGATTTGAATCATTCTTTTTGTACTAGATAGCCACATTCAATGGGAAGGTTATAGGCTATTTTCCTTCCCACGGGAACGGGCACAATGCGGATAAAACCGCGGGGTGCTGCTAGTTCAATATAGATCGATCCAAATTTAACAATCAAATAGACTTTTTAGAATATGTCCAATAGGTCTTGGCAAGATTTGGGCTTGGATATTAACATAGAATACTTAACTAACAATAGTTTTTTCCCAAATCACACGCGTTTAACCGCTCTAAAACGCGAAGGGTTGCAATACAGGTTGTCCCTTGGCTATATTAACTAAACAAGTTTTCTTTCATCAAAATACCCTGTCTACAATTAAGGTACTTTCGCTCCATTTTGCATAATGTGACACCATATATAATTGAAGTAAAACCCAAATACACACATCTGGATTAACACGTTCATGAACCAATATCAACATCTACCTACGACAATGACCATTTAAAGTCATTACATTGCAGATATAAATCTATAACGTTTTGTTTCGTCATATTAAAGTTCACTGGATTGTGGATGGCGATATGATCTCGATATCCACTTCATATTACTCAATAACGACACATTGAGAATGTTTAATGAATAGGATCAAAGAAATATTAAGGCTATTCCATCTTAGGATGTGCGGCCATTGAAGCGGAGTTTTACGGAGCCCGAACCTCCAATCAGAGCGCATTGGGATTTGTCAAAACACTCATTGAATGTCAAAATCTTTTCGTAACGCATTGTGTTTGGTCAAATGAGTTCCGCACAGCTCAGCTCTGCTTGAATGGAAACGCACCATTACTGTATTGGTATCTTCAGCTAGCGATACTTTCGTTGTAATGGAACCCGGGACTTCAACGAGTTGTCGATGAGATGTCACAGGCAAACAGGAGAAATTTATAACACTGCTCTTTTTGAGTCGGGGTTAAAAAATATTTTAGTGGAAGTAACTTGAAAATGAGAAAGTAAGTAAAGATCAAAATTATTTCTTTGTCCACTTAGTGTACTTAAGCCATAAGCCTATGTAAGCAAAAGATAAACTTAGTATCAGTGGAAATCCAATTCGCATTATCGTTCATATTAGCTTATGATAATAACTGTCGTCATAGTTCAACGTGTTAATAATAGAGGTGACCTTTGATTGGGAGTCAATAATGATGTACGTTAATCTTACATTATTACTAATGATTCTATGTATTTTGAACTCATTATAAGTTAATTGAGAGTCCAAAATACATAATCAATTATTTAGAACTAGCAGCGCCCCGCGATTTTACCCGCGTTGAACAGTTCCCGTGGGAATTTCAGGATGAAAAGTAGCCTATAACCTTCCCGTTGAATGTGGCTATCCATTACAAAAAGAATTTTTCAAATCGGACCAGTAGTTCTTGAGGTTAGCGCGTTCAAACAAACAAACTCTGCAGCTTTATAATACTACTAGTATAATATAAATAACACGAGAATTCAAACTTTTTTTCCGAAATTTCCAGGGGTATAACGCGAGTAAACCCGGGGGGCGGTGTCGGAGGCCTTTCGGCGGTCTAAAAACTCCAACATCAGTGTTGACCACTAGCCTACTCGAACATACTATGCCTACAATATACGATACGTGTATATTTCCGCGTAAGTCCGATACAGAAAATAATCAAACTAATATGTAATATTGTGATGCATCCATCACCTCAGGGCTCGGGATCAAGTTCAATGACACCGCTATTTAAGTACATTCATCGACGCTGCATTTATTTTATTCGCAACCTTAAGGCCTTGTCTAGTAGCAGACATAAATTATCATAAGGTTACCGATAAGTCAAATCACAATAACGAGAACGGGTTTGGTATGTAAAAAATATACGGGTATCGTTAAACTGAATAAACCTTGGCAAGTTATACAGTTAAAAAGTAAATAAATAAATACTTGGACAAATTCACACACGGTTAATTAAACCCAAAGTAAGCTCTAAGCTTGTGTTATGGAATCTAATTAACTGATACTACTACATATACATACACAAATACTTTATAAGGATATATAATTGACACCCAGACGTCGTCGCCAACAACTATGTCTGCACATATTGTTGACTCCGGGCGGGAATCGAACCCGCAACCCCCGACACAGTAAGCGCTCTCACTGCCACTGTGCCAACGGGCTTGTCGAAAGTATCCTTAGTACTGTTCGTTTCTTTATTCAGATAAGGTATCCTTAATATTTTGACTTTTCAATAAAAAATTGACAATATTGAACTAGTAACTATACTAAGAATAACTGTTTTATTAGCTACTAGCAGCGCCCCGCGGTTTTACCCGCGTTGTGCCCGTTCCCGTGGGAATTTCGGGATTTTTTTTACATAAAAACCTTCCTCTTGAATCACTCTACCTATTACAAAAAACCGCATCAAAATCCGTTGCGTAATTTTAAAGATTTAAGCATACAGACAGACAAACAGACAGACACGAAAAAGAGACGACTTTATTTTATACTATGTAGTGAAGCTGGCTATTTCAAAGGAACTACGTTAAAATATTACAACACATTTTTATGTTATGAAAATAAATATAGCAACAAGTTTAGGCTAAAATCTTTAATAACAACCTTCTGTTGAATGAAATTTGCTAAAAGAAACTTTCATTGTGGAAATAAAGTTAAGTACCTATAAATAATATTAATATTGCTTTAATTTTTTCACTTTTTGTTTAGGAATCCTATAGGATCCAAATTACACTTATAAAAATTATTATGAAAAAAGATAAGAGTAGGGTACGTACCAAAAAACTATAAAGAAAACACTTCTGAACAACACACAAACACAGCACAAATTTTAAAGGTTCCTTCTCAAAGAAAAGTCCTTATAATTCAGTTAATAAAACGCAAAGTACCAGGGTAACAGAACAATACTGGGAGTATTCGAAATGTCGAACACTATCGAAGTACATCGGTATCGAGCGCACCTGTTAGCTCGTCGCGACGCGAGAACTGTTACTGGCGAGTCTCGGCCCATTAGTCGCACTGGACACGTCATACGGAAGCCGGTTCCTCTCGATATAATCCAAGAAAATCGCAATAAAGATGCATCCGAAACGAGGTCGCCGCGAAACAAAAAATCGCACGTAATCGATAGTCCATTCGGCCTATTTTAATTTAAGCGCTTGTAGAAGCGCAGTAATTACGCTATTACGACTCATGCTCTTTAATTTAGATTTTTAAAACTACACATAGCATAAATTACAAAGAGTACTAAAAATAAAAGTAAATTACTCGATGTTTTTAGGACACCTAGGTCTTCATCAAAGTGCTTATTCTAACGCTATGTCTGTGGCGAATGTTCACAGAAGCCAAGTAAGGTTTTCGCAACACAATAAGTAAGTACGCATATAAGTCGTACTTGACATTGGATTAATGCTTATTATGATAATAACACTATATTAAGTTAAACAAGTATATTATTAATAATATTGTTCTGTGTATACAAATATAATGATGATGTTTAATAAACATTAGCTATTTAAAAATATGACTTATTGTTTTTATATGGGGCAATAGGAATAAGGCCGTGGAGTTACGAACTCTGCTTAAATTAGGGACATAACTGTAAAAGTGTCCTATTTGCAGGATAAGTAGCAGATTAGCCTGGTTTCCGAGTATAATTATATACGGAGAAAGTAAGTTGCCTACATTAATATTAATACGTATAAATTCAATTGATTACCATACAAGACAGGTTTGTTCAAGAGTGGGTAGACAACGAAAAGTTTAGAAGCACAATAATGATATTTTTTGTGTGGAAACGTAAAAGAAAATTGTCATTTGAATTGCTTGTTACTTATATAAAACGCACGTTGAATACTAAATGGTAAATCGATTTGAATAGCGAAACCATGGTTCGGAGAGCGCGTTATTGTCGACTCGAATACTTTCAATCGATAGAGCATGTCTGAAGACTTCAGACGGTTTAGGCCCATCTAGTAGCCAGATTTGGTAGCTAGCTTCCAAATGGGAGAAATAATCCCGATTCGAAGCTGGCTACGAAATAGGAATTCGAAAGTCCAAGATTTAGGATTTTAACTAGTAAAAAAAAAAATAACCCTAACCTACCGAATAGATCGTTCCCATTTAGTAGCTAGCTACAAGATGGGAAAACACTTTTCTCATTTCGTAGCTAGCTACCAAATCTGGCTACGAGATGGGCCTAAACTCTTCAGACGAGCGTACGACACTGAACTGGTTAAGCCATCTAACCGATTTGGAATAAACTAGTACAGATTTAGTACCTAATAGTAGCAAAATCTACTTACAACAGCTACCACCTGAGCTAAGTAAGAAAGCTATGGTAGGTTAGGGTAGGTTAGCCAACCCTGGTGTCGGAGTGTTTAGTCCGCCTATAGGCCTTCGACATGGTCTATCAATTGAAATAACCGGGACCAACAATTTTACGTACGTACTATCCGAAGTACGCTAACGCTCAATTAAAAATGCCACCATCGGCTATCGGAGACCTTTTGGCGGTCAGAGTTATCCACAAACCTGCACGAAATTAATTTACAAATAAATAATAAATAAATAAATATACCTGGACAAATTCACACACGGTTAATTAGACCCAAAGTAAGCTCTAAGCTTGTGTTATGGAATCTAATTAACTGATACTACTACATATACATACACAAATACTTTATAATAATATATAATTGAAATCCAGACGTCGTCGCCAACAACTATGTCTGCACATATTGTTGACTCCGGGCGGGAATCGAACCCGCAACCCCCGACACAGTAAGCGCTCTCACTGCCACTGTGCCAACGGGCTTGTCAAAATGAGTAAATATTAGGTGGAAAGATTTAGCTAGACACTTAATCCACCGAAGATAAAATAAAGCCAACTTAATAAATTGTAGCAAAGTTTCGACTTCACTAAAGAAAGATATAATTTCTCCTGGAATTGGAGCACATTCTCATTGTGAAAATAAACAAAACCCCCGAGGGATTCACGTGTGTGTCGTGTATAGCAACACGCTCCAGACAATATCATAGGAACATCCATTAGAAGATAGTACAGCTAACCTATTACAGTTTTATTTACTCCTTTATAAGTGTTATTTATTTACATGTTGGGTATCCGGTAACGAGATCGTTATTATATAAGACTTTTATGTATGTATTGTATTGATACCGGTAAGTAATTGAAAAGATCAGAATAAATTGGGTAAATTGTTTAGGGGAAAATAAGAAAATATAATAACGTACTGAACCCTAATTATAGCTACCAATTAGCAGAAAACAAGTGGAATTGAAGACTTCTGGTAGTGGTACATATTAAGGTAAATAAAAACTTATGTGACTAGGGGTGAATTGCACAAACATTCTCAAGTTTATTTAGCGGCTAAATATGTTTAAAAAACAAAAGTTGTTTATTCAAATTTGTACTTAATGTTGCACCAAATAGGAAAACGGTATTTAAAACGAATGTTATTTGTTTTTTAAACATATTTAGCTGCTAAATAAACTTAAAAATGTTAGTGCAATTCACCCTAAGTTTTTTGTAAGAGGACCGAAACGTCAGACAAAATGCAAAATAAAAAACGAATTGTATCCGTCAACGCAAAATATAATCCAGGTTTATCTTAACTTAGTTTCAATCCAAAAAGGGTAATAGATCAAACTATTAACCTTTAAACGGATCCAATTACAGGTAAAAAAACGTTTCCGAAAAGGCAAAAGGAATTGAAACGGAATGTTGTTGACCCGCATCGCCGGAGATACGGCTACATTTGATATCCCCAAATATTTGCTCTTCGGATCTCATTTATTTCCCCTCTAGGAGACACAAACAACCTGCCTCTTATTGCCCACGTTCCTTGATATTGTAATCTAGGAAACAAACTAGAAAGCTAAATATATAATGCTAGTGCAAATTTTGCATGAACACGGTTACTGTCAATTAGCAGCGCATTAACTAATGCGTGGGACGATTCATGGTAATTTATTACAATAAACATACAATAACTATAACTAAATAGAGAAGCTGTCCCTTTTTGAAGTTAGTTGAACAGAATTGCCATAGAAAATTTGATTATCACTCTTGTGATTGGTTACCAAACCGACGAAGAACATAAGTTGCTAATAATTTCGGAAGAGGACGAAATAGTTACTAAAGTGATTTCGAGTATTATTTTCGAATAAAATCGTAAATGGAACAAAGCCAACTCTGTCGATAGATAGGCGCTAGACAAATCGAGTGAAAACGACTCCAAAACTAATAGCAGTAGATAATTTAATAAATCACGAGAAAGCCGGCTCCAATCGAATAAAATGTTCCTTATTGGTTCTTTCTCTGGTGCTAATAAAGCTATTATGTTAGGAAAACTATCATTTATTAGTGACAGTTTAAAAGTTTCTACTTTTATTAGGAATTTACCGCATTATGTGGTTATACTTACAATGATTGATAGCATATAACCGTGAATCATAATAAACGGGCGAGGCGGGTGTTTCCAATTTATTTTATACTCGTATGTTTGATCACATTTTCTTATGTTATACCTACGTATGTGAAATATGAGCGAAACCAATTTCATATTCAATTTCTGTACTATATTTAATAACAACATATGAGTTTTCAAACTAATTAGCAATCTAGACATTTTACAAGAACGCATTTCATTACAAATCCGGCACAAGTACATAATTACAATTATTAAATACTTCACGAACTGTGGCGGTTATTAGACTTATTAGGTACTTATAAGTAATTGCAGTAAAAACGTTAACAGTTATCAGAATCCAGCCAATCAAGAGTCAAGAATTACGAAAACTTTCTCAATTAATACTTCACTACATAGTACCTATATAAAACAAAGCCCCTTTCCGCAGTCTGTCTGTCCCTATGTATGCTTAGATCTTTAAAACTATGCAACGGATTTTGACGCGGTTTTTTTAAATATACAGTGTGATTCAAGAGGAAGGTTTATACATATGTAAAAAAAAACGAAAACCCCACGGGAACGGGCACAACGCGGGTAAAACCGCGGGGCGCTGCTAGTATGTACTAAAAGTTTGGAAGGAAATAATTTACCAATAAACGGAAACAGAATTTATTGCGGTCTTTATTTATGGACGTAATGTGTGGTCGCGGTCTGATGGGCATTGCGAGCGTTGCACTGGCCAGGTAGCAGCTGCCTAGGGACGAGGTTTCTTGCAGGTAACCTAGGTCTTAAGGACTTAGAAACTACGAGCTGTGTAGCTTAGGGTAGGTATAAATGTATACATACTTGAGTCTACCTTGAGGTTGGATGGGGACTGAGAATTTAAAGGAGCTAATGTATGTTGTGGCTAGAGAGAGTGGTGCATTTAGGAATTGTTTTGGAGCTAAATTTTATTTATAAGTTTTAATGTATCTTTACTGGTTGTCATAAATAAATAAATAAGTACGTGTAATTGAAACTAGATGTTGCCAAAAAGTAAAATTGTTTGCATGTAATGTCCTACTGCAGGAAAAAGGCCTTTCATCTCACTGAAGATATCAGTACAGTGAGAAGTATTTAATCATCACTACTTTATAGCAACCCTAGCCATGAATAACAAAAATTAAAAAACATAAATTCGAATTGAGAACCTCCTCCTTTTTTTGAAGTCGGTTAAAAATAAAATATACTCGGAAACATGCTTCGCTCAGAATTATCATTATAACACCCTTCTTTTGTGTCGTGGGTTAAAAATGCTATCAAACATAAAATGTTATACGCATAAACACATTTGGATAATATAGCGCAACTAGCCGCGCCCCGCGGTTTCACCCGCGTTGTACCCGTTCCCGCAGGAATTTCGGGATTAAAAATAGATCCGATTCTCAGACCTACCCGATATGCACACAAAATTTCATGAGAATCGGTCAAGCCGTTTCAGAGGAGTTCAACCACGGTACCCGTTCCCGCGGGAATTTCGGGATGAAAATAGACGTTGTCCGATTCTCAGGCCTACCCGATATGTACACAAAATTTCATGAGAATCGGTCGAGCCGTTTCAGAGGAGTTCAATTACGCACAACGTGACACGAGAATTGTATATATTAGAAGATATCATACCACACCATACCATTCCATACCACACCATATAATACGCATATTTTCTGCAAAATCCCATCAAAAATTAACAAAACTTGCAAACGGTACAAAACATTTTCGGCTCCATCTTATCACCAGTGTATCATCTGTAGGTGAATCGATTCAACTATCACGAGACACACTGACCTAGATGAACTAGATCGCCGGAATACTAAAACAAAATTCACGTCACTTTTTCTTTTAGCTTTTTGACCTTTCTTACGTCAGTTGTGACCTATAGACGAGATATGTTCGAAATACGAGATATCTTACGATTTTAAATAAGGAATTTGTGAAAATTCGTCAGTTTTTTGTTGTTTTTAGTCACATTGGGTCAATGTATTTGAATAAACTTTGGCACACATTTGCATTATTTATTAAATAGTTTGTAGTTTTTAGGTTTCCGTACCCAAAGGGTAAAAACGGGACCCTATTACTGAGACTTCGCTGTCCGTCCGTCCGTCCATCCTTCACCAGGCTGTATCTCAAGAACGGTGATAGCTAGACAGTTAAAATTTTCACAGATGATGAATTTCTATTGCCGCTATAACAACAAATACTAAAACCAAAATAAAACAAATATTCAAGGGGGCTCTCATAGAACAAACATGATTTTTTGCCGTTTTTTAAAGTACGGAACCCTCCGTGCGCGAGTCCGACTCGCACTTGTTTTAAATAATGATGCATTAAAAAGTCTCACCGCTAAACATCCTACTGCTAGTCTACTTTTCGTTCACTGAAGATATCCGAAGACAAAGGAGGATTAAGAACTAAGAGTGAATGTAAATAATATATAACAGCCTCCGTGGTCTTGTGGTTTGAGCGCTCGGCTCACGATCCGGAGGTTCCGGGTTCGATTCCCGGTGGGGATATCTCACAAAAATCACTTTGTGAGACTGTCCTCAGTTTGGTTAGGGCATTGCAGGCTGAATCACCTGATTGCCCGAAAAGTAAGATGATTCCGTGCTTCGGAGGGCACGTTAAGCCGTCGGTCCCGGTTACTTTCTACGGATAGTAGTCGTTACATGAGGCAAGTCAGAGGCCTTTGGCGGCTCAATAACTCTGACACCAGGATTGGTCAGGTTGACCATCCACTCGATAAGAAGAAGAATGTAAATAATCGTTGAGGATTAGGATGCCTTCCTCCAGGGGTATGATACTGAGCTTCCCCTCTTTGGCGTCAGGGGTTGAAAATATTGTGATATTTAATAAAACTAACTGATTATTACTTTTGATTTTCATTGTACTTTATCCAAACTCAAGAGAGATCTAAGTTAAGAACAATACTCTTAGAGTGATATTCAGATAGACGTCAAATGCCTCTATAGTAGAGACTAGATGATTTTCACATGTTGTGTATAAAAAATTACATCAATTAATTAACTGTCGATTTAATACGCTTCTTTAAGTACGGCAGTTAGACTCAACGTATTGAGACCCGACAAATAGGGGATAATCCTTAAAAATCAAACTCAGCATAGCAACGTAGCAAGGCTCTGGTTGACATAAGCATACTTGGACGTAATCACCTAGAACTTGAGTACAGCTATTGTCATGAAGCAAACAGAATTCTCCAAACATAGCATATACGTCCTTAGGGACACAAAATCTAGATTCTTCTCGTGTATAACACCCACAAAAACTGTGTCGGGAATGTATGTGGGCGGATACTTCCCAAAGTAAATGAGTTTTCTACGTAATATTGCTTAGATAAAATTTTATTATTATTTACGAGTTATTAAACGAGTTGTTTTGAATGTTCATACTCCATTGATCTTTTGAGTATGTAATTTTGAGTAAAAAAAGGTTTCTCGCTCACTGACGATATGAGCACATTGAAAAGGATTAAAAAACGGTTTAAGATCTGCATCCCCCTACCTAACATAGGAAAAAAAACTTTTCTAAGAGCATTATATTGACAAATACTATTCGGGCCGACCATTACCATAGAAAAATATATAAATAAATAAAAAACTACGCCAGTGTCTATAGTGAGCACAATTGGACACAGTAAGTAAATGATCCCGATTTTCCCAAAGGAAAACAAAAGAAATCTTGAAATATATGTTCTTACTTACTTTAATTATTTAACGCAAGTACTGAGTAACATACAAATTCAATATACATAATAAGGACTTATGCCCATTGTAGAAGGTTGAAGGACACAACAGAAAGAAAGTATGTGTTAAATGTCCAAAAACGTATGGTCATATATTTACCACTTTATTATCGGCCTGTTTTGGGAAATGTCCACTATTATGTCCAATTCGGATCGAGTGGCATTTCCTATACTTGTTTAATTTTTACAATTGCGGATATGTACTTAAATAACAAGCTAATTGTGGCATTTATTTCGGGATTGTTTTGGAAGTTTTTCGATGTTGCTCTTGGAGATTTTAAGAATAAGCGTCTTCAAACAGCCTCCGTGGTCTAGTGGTTTGAGCGCTCGGCTCACGATCCGGAGGTTCCGGGTTCGATTCCCGGTGGGGATATCTCACAAAAATCACTTTGTGAGACTGTCCTCAGTTTGGTTAGGGCATTGCAGGCTGAATCACCTGATTGCCCGAAAAGTAAGATGATTCCGTGCTTCGGAGGGCACGTTAAGCCGTCGGTCCCGGTTACTTTCTACGGATAGTAGTCGTTACATGAGCCATGTCAGAGGCCTTAGGCGGCTCAATAACTCTGACACCAGGATTGGTCAGGTTGACCATCCACTCGATAAGAAGAAGAAGCGCCTTCAAAATATTTTGAAACTAAATCAAAATCGGTTATCCCTAGCACAATGACAAGATAAATATGATCTGTACTAATATTTTAAAGAGTTAAAATCTGTAAGTTTGTTTTTTACCTAATCTCGAGAATTACCCGCCATATTTTACGGGAAGGTTATAGGCTATTTTTATCCCGAAATTCCCATAGGAACGAGCGCTGCTAGTCTATTTTATATGACAAATTACTGCGCGATTATTGAGATAAAATTTGAATTTTACATAACATTCCGTCAAACACAGATTTTACGGTTTACGGTAATACCCTTTTTGCATTTAGAGGTTAAAGCCCATAATGTACTTTCTCCATACTACTCTGTATATCGGAACGCATGACAAATCAATCACAAATGGTCCAAAAAAAAGCTGTCGGATGACGTCACAAGGCGTGCTCGGTACATATTTTAAGGTCGTTGACACCTACCTGAACTGAGCTGACTTTGATTCGAGACATGAGGTAGAAAGGCAGACCATGCCTAGGTGGTATTTTTTTCTTAAGTCTGAGAATTTTAATAGTATTTTATTTATATCTTTGTAGCGCTCTTGGCATCGTTTGACTGAGCAGTGTTAACTCATTGCGATTGTTAAGCAACGTGCACTTCGGTCCCTACTTGGATGGGTGTCCGATAGTGGCATTTCTATCTGAGAGTTACCATGCTTCGGATCGGAGAGCACGTTAAATTGTCGGTTCCGGTTGTATCAATCGTCAGACCTCCGTGGTCTTGTGGTTTGAGCGCTCGGCTCACGATCCGGAGGTTCCGGGTTCGATTCCCGGTGGGGACAATGTTTCACAAAAATCTCTTTGAGACTGTCCTCAGTTTGGTTAGGGCATTGCAGGCTGAATCACCTGATTGCCCGAAAAGTAAGATGATTCCGTGCTTCGGAGGGCACGTTAAGCCGTCGGTCCCGGTTACTTTCTACGGATAGTAGTCGTTACATGAGCCATGTCAGAGGCCTTTGGCGGCTCAATAACTCTGACATTAGGATTGGTCAAGTTGACCATCCACTCGATGATGATGATGATGAATCGTCAGACCATGTCGGAGACCTCTAGGCGGTCTAAAAACTCCGCCACCAGGGTTGGTCACCGAACTTACTTACTTTAATAGTATGGAGTAGTAAAAGTGTAGGTTTTAATCAAACTTAATAATCTGTGGGATCAGCTACTTAACTATATCGTATTCTATAACAGTGAGACGGCTGGACCGATTTTAATGATTATTTTTTATTTTATTTACCTTAGTCGGGAATTAATAAAAACGTTGTGTATAAAACCGCGGGGAACAGCTAGTATACGACATATGGTATAGACATTTAAGGTAATAGGCGTAATAATCCCTAAATTTCAGGTACAACGCGAGTAAAACTGCAGTTAGCTCCTAGTGTAGAAAAATCCAGATTATTGTGTCAATGTCCTTTACATAACTGAACTATCAACATTATCAAAAAAAGCACAACTGATCATGTCCCAAATTTAATAACAAAAGATTCTTATCAATGACAACACATTACACAGCGCTGGCTCAATATCAAAATGAAAACATTGTTGATTAAATAACAGGACCTTGTGAATTATCTAGTTCAACGGAACGCTTAGACAGTTGAGATATATTGGTGATGCATTGTGTTACAGATATTTTATCTACATTCTATTTTGTGAACTATGTATTGAGTGTGGATACTATGAAAGATAGAAAATAATTTTTCTTCCTATGCTACGGGGTGTAATATTATGGTCTTATCTCCATTTTCTGAAAATGTGGACTAATGTGGTCAATTTTCCAGCCGAAAACGATTCCTCTTTAAGAGGAAAAAGGTTAAGTGATATCATTTAATTGTTTTTGTATTGGAGGACCACATTCAATTGGAAGGTATTTAATGTTTGTGAATGAATGTTTTCTATTTTTCATATAAATATTATATAAAAATATTTTTGTCAAATTCGTTTATTATTTTATTGGTGGAATTTACCATATTATAGAAAAAGTGTGGGATTTAAAGTGTATTATATTAACAAACATTTCCCAGTCACATGAGCATACCCAGCTTCTAAGGGACATAGGTGTCAAGCTATGCCTTGTTTTAACCGGCAATAACCGGTTTAAAGCAGTTCAGTCCTTAGCATTCCGGAAGATTCTATATTTAAACCAAGGTCCAGGAGACCCATGTCCAAACTAAATAGTAGTTTTGATTTATCACATCCTCGATTGATGGATGACCGCAAATTGCCTTATTGTTAACAGTCAACTGTTGTGTTTGTGTTTTTCCTATCACTACATAGAATAAAACGAAGTGCTTTCTGCTGTCTGTCTGTCCCTATGTATGCTTAGATCTTTAAAACTATGCAATGGATTTTGACGCAGTTTTTTTTAAATAGATAGAGTGATTCAAGAGGAAGGGTCATATGTAAAAAAATCCTGTAATTCCCACGGGAACGGGCACAACGCGGGTAAAAACGCGGGGCGCTGCTAGTGTCTATATAAATATAAAGAGCCAAGTATATACATAGTATGCTTTACAATGTAACAAGACTTTTTGTTAAAAGATAATTGAGATCACTATTTAGAATTATTTCCAAATTATGCCTACACTCAGCTTTATTCAAGTTTAACTATCTTGAATTACTTTAAAACTAACTATTATGTCTACAGTTTACATTATTTAAAATGTTTATGCAATATGACTCAATTAGGGGCTTCTTCAGGTACCATGCTTACATATTATTTAATACTTTGCATTGTTATGTATAATTGTCTGATATATAAGTTAAGCACGCTGTGACGCCTAAAAACAGCCTAATTATGTGTTATTTGTAGTAGATAATATGTGTACTTTTACTGGCTGACCTTAATAAGTAAATAAATAACCCATGTGTGTGGCTTTCAGAATATTCTTTATAAAAGTAACCTTTAAGTATATCTATTCTAATATTATAAAGAGGTAAAATTTGTAGGTTTGTTTGTTTGTTTGTTTGTATGTTCGAGGTAATCTCAGGAATTATCAGTCCGATTTCAATAATTCTTTTAGTAATAGATAGCTACATTCAACAGGAAGGTTATAGGCTATTTTTCATCCCGAAATTCCCATGGGAACGAGTACAACGCGGGTAAAACCGCAGGGCGCTGCTAGTATAAAGTAAAAAGAAACTGAACCAAATGCCTTTATATTGATGTTATTACTAAACTGCCTCATAAAGTAGTTATTTTATATAATATTACCTAATTATTTTATCTAAAGCTGGTTACTTACGTTCCTAATAAGTGTATGTTATATCTTACTCGATACAATTGAATATGTTGTGTGTGAAGTGGAGCTTAATGATGGTATGTATAATAATTTCAAAAAATACTGCACTAAGTATACTTATTTTAGTAACTTGGGACCAACTTACATAATAATTTACGTTATGTTGTAATCTATTAAATGAAAATATTTTTAAATTTATAAATTGATATGTTTCATACATTTTTAACTAGTTCTTTCAACAAAACTATGGTTAGATATGTTAATTTAAAAATGTGTTTTGTTTAATTAGGTTTTGGATAGTGGTTATAAATAATAAGGGTCAATTAAGTACCACTAATGTGATAATTACATAAAAACAATAGGAAGTGCGGAACAAACCTAACATAAATCATAATATTTTAATTTTCAAGTGTTACTA
This sequence comes from Cyclophora albipunctata, assembly GCA_963082685.1. NCBI lineage: Eukaryota > Metazoa > Arthropoda > Insecta > Lepidoptera > Geometridae > Cyclophora > Cyclophora albipunctata. The sequence goes on from OY720123.1 coordinate 8,085,465, forward strand.
TTGATTGTATGTAAATATTATTGAGTAGAAACCTTACCAACATCAAATCAAATACACATTCGAAAGAATGATTATAAATTGAATAAGCCTAGTATTATTATCATAAAAGGCAATAATAATAAAACCGTTACCTTTTTAAACAATCACAGTTCGAGGCAGGTCAACAGGAACAAAGTAGGTTGACGATCAGGATTTTTGTATATTATTCGTGCAAAGGCGTAAAAAACTTCTATAAATACTAACTATAAAACACCACATTAACTTTTATCACAATATAACAATTAATTACGATTAAAAAATGACAATTCTAGCTATACTTTTAAAATAAAAATCACAACACGCCAAACGCTCTGCAAAATTTTTGTATGACTTTTTTCTCATTTACAAGTCAATTTGACAGCCCTGTGACAAATATGACAATCATTTCAATTTTGACGTTATATTTATTGAAAGTTGTCGTTGACAGCAAAGAAATAATGACACAGACGTACAATTTTCTGTTCGGCAGTGCCATCTGCGGACAACTCGATGAACTAAAAGCTTTTATACTTTTACCACAGATGGCGTTAAAAGCGCCTTAATAAAATGAAGAAATTGAGGAAAGTACAAACAAACAGACCAAAGGTTAAGTACTTTCCTACAACTAGCTGTCCCGCGCGGTGGTTTCACCCGCGATGAAATAGATGTCGCTATTGTGAATCTTAACCATCCAGGGTGAACACATTTTTTTTATTAACATCGGTCCAGCCGTTTAGGAGTTCAAGTGTCATATACGTACAGTAGAATTATATTATATCTAAAGATATTTGTTGAGAAGTAAGGGAATCGGAATTTAAAAAAACGAGAGTTAAAACATGAATCTGATTTTTATTATAAATTAAAACATTTTTATAATATAACGCTCTTTAACTGGAAGCCTCTACATAAACATGAATAAGTATGTAAAATGTATGTCAATAAAATGTACACTATTTAAGTATTTACTTAAATTACAGATTTAAAGTATAAAGTAGCTTAAATGACTATTATAATTTGAAGAATAATCTATCGCTGGCAACTGCGGGACTTACGGCGTTCAAATTTCACCTAGAAAAAGAAATCTTTTAATAACACAATATTAATATAAAAATGCCTAACATACTGGTCCATAAATGCAATTTTTATTTTAGCTTTAGATTTAAATATTACATTAGGCTTAACAAATATTATATTATATTTAAAAAGAAGTTTAACTTTACTGTTTTCTTGGTCACCGTAGTAAAAATCAGATTATAAAGATCTCTGTAAAACATATTGTTTAGCACACAAATATTGGTTGAATTTGTTGAAATTTAGTCTTTCAAATTATTAACTAGATGGCGCTAATAGTACCATCAATGAACAAAGTAACTTTAATAAGATTGTATTTTATTCAAATAGGTTCTAATATACCAGTATATAAAATATTTATTAAATACCAATTAGTAAAATACAACGCAACATATTAATTGTCTCTGCAAAACACATGCAAATAAAATGTAATAAAATATAATGTATAAGATAACAAGAAAACATGCTCATATAAAAACATATATTTTTGATTTGGCACACAATTTCGATGTATCAAAAAATTTAATAGAGTAAAATAATCTTACGTACATATGTAGGCATGATTATATAAGTGACGTATTAACCTAATAATATTTAACTAAAAACAAAAATTACAAATTAAAAGTTATTTACTGGTAGTTTTCTAAAAAGGAAATAAAATTTAACAAAAATAATTTTAAAATAATCATTTATCATTGATTTTCAAACTACACTTCTATTTTTACACGTCAAATATTCACGAAATTGGTAATCACAGAGCTAAAATACTTTTTAATATTAAATAGTTCTTATGTTCTACAACTAAAGCGTGCTTTACAAATATTGTATGTGAAAAAAATAAATTTGGATGTTCTAATGGAGCTAAATATTAGTGCTACATCGCTTGATACTTATTTAAAAAATAAACGCATGAATCTAAAGACTACATTATTCGATCTATTCCGATCTAATACCAAAAACTAATACCACTTGGTATTACTTTATTTCTGAACTTATTTTCCATTCCCAACGAGTACCACATTGTAAACCAATACCAAAATAAGTTTGAAGGAATAAAATACAGTCAGGTTCAGTAAAATTAAAATGCTTATTTACAACCACTAGTTAATTTTCTCATAATGTTAATTAATGTTAACCGATAACTATGGAACTAGTAAAAAAAAAATAACCCTAACCTACCGAATAGTAAGTAATTCGGTAGGTTAGGGTTATTTTTTTTTAGCTGACTGTACTTACAACTAATGTTTTGGTATTCGTTAGGAATACAATTTTTGTTTAAAAAAACGTGGTACTCGTTGGGAATGAAAAATAAATTCGGAAATAAAGTAATACCAAATGGTATTAGTTTTTGGTATTAGATCGGAATAGATCCATTATTCTTTGACTATTATTCATTAAAAAGAGTTTCGTAATCAATTAAAAGGTTTAAATTAATAATATTATAAAATTAAAATAAGTTTCTTTAAATCCATACGTTTACCTAAATCGAATGAATGCATTGAATCACTAATTTTATGTGCAAGATTTATGTTGTTCAATTTGAATATAAAAGGGCCAAAAAACACTAGTTGCTCACGTGGACGCATGATAGATTACCCTTTTGATTTTATATTCTTTCGGTCTATAAATTCTGGCACACAAAACAGCGTCAATCTATTAAAAACTAAATAATCAGCATAGCGATTATAGTGACGATTGCTAGCAGCAAACCGAGCATCGTCAACCAGTCGAGATCAGCCATCTGCTGTGCGATCATCAAGGTGTAAGTACAAGCGAGCATCAACGTGCCACTGTTGCGCCAATCGCGCTTCTGCGGGCTATCGCCTGTCAACAACAACAAAAAACAAACGCAACTCTATAAAAAAACTATTTCAATAAGGGCGATGCCAAACTTGCGGGATTTCCGTCATAGGGAATAGATTTTGGTAATATATGAGTTGTCAATTATATTTTGTATGGACTTAGGAGGGGTCTTCAGTGAAACTTAATGAAACAGAAATGCCGCCAGTTTACCGTACCCAATAAAATGAAAAGCAAGATGCAATGGTTAAAGCGAACACCGAACGCCATGCATGACAATGAACCACGTACCTCGACTGTCTTTATGTGAACTATGAGTTTGCCGTTTAGTCCGCCACGGTACAGCGTTATTTGGCAGTATGTTGCTTTGACTAGGAGTTCCTTCCTCCGTGTTATCTACAGAGAGCCGCCTTAAATGCTGGTTAACATTCTGAACTAGTTTAGGAGAACTAAGTTCTTCCCGAATAGGTTTATTTTCGTTGTTCTTTTCATTGGCAACGGTAGTTTTCTTACTCTTGTCTAGTTTGAATATCGTAGCCAGTTCTTCAGAGGAATTATATTCCGTAGAATCAGCCGCATCTTTCTTCAACTCTAAATCGTCTTCGTAGATAGACAAGTTGACGGAAGCCCTATTAGGAACATCTCGGTTTACCACATTCTGTGACACTTGGTTTAACTTTTCAGTGGCTTCCGACATACTTGTTGCCTTTTCTTTAGGTTCACTTACGTTTTCGTTTTTATTGCCTTTATTTAAAAACAGTTTTTCGTTAACCTGCGTTATACCCGCAATCAAATCTGATATACCATCTTTTAATTCTTTGAATGCATTGATTTCGTTTATTTCTTTTATTGTGTCGTCCATGTTAATGAACGGATTAGTTGATTTTATTTCTATTACAACGGGCTTAGAATCGCTACTATTTACATTTTGATTTGCGTTTTCAATTTGTACAGAATCGTTTTGTACAGACAAAGGAATAATGTCAGGTATAAGTTTGGTTTCTGGTAACAAAACTGTTGTTTCTTGGGCTTTCATTTTCTCTTCGTTATTTGATATGTAATTAGTTAGTTTTTTACTTTCATCTTCAAAGTTAAGATCTTTTTCAATACTGTGTTTTAGTTGGTCTTCTACTCTGTGTAGTTGATCAGATATAGCCAGGAGGCTGTCTTCGGTTTTCTTTCCTTTCGAGTCGTCATTCTTGTCAACGACATCTTCGCCAGTATTTGGATTAACGGGTTCCGAATGCACGTTAACCACTTTGATCTCAGGTGGGTTATCGTCAGTCGATTTATTAGTTAAAGAATTGAGAAAACTTATCCTACTATCAGTTATTCTACTCTGTACATCTGATTTCTTTTCACAATTATTTCTATTCTTATCTAATTCTGCTAACGCTACCCCTAGCTTGTTACTGGTGTCCATAGCTTCCTGAGCAAGCATACTGAGTACATGCTGAAACTCGTCTTTGGATGAACGCTTTGATGCCTGAGGAGATCTATTTGATGGAGATGAGCTTTTGGACTTATCACAAGATGATGGCTTAGAGAGGTGCTTGTCGTCTTTATGAATGTATGAATCATCCTTTGCGAAATGATGGGAAGGTGCGTGAATGTTATTGACAAAGAGATTTACAGTATTGTGTCTTTGTTTTACCTTGTTACGAGGATAGTGCTCCTTTTCAACGTCATTGTTCTCAAATGTTTCGCGGAGACGTTTCATGACGTCGCTGTTACTCTGTGTCTTTTGAATCGTTGCAACCTTACTCATGTTTAAAGCTTCATCGATTTCCTTTTGGATCATTGTAAAGATGTTAGCGGAAAGCGATCTAACAGCCCTTTTCTTTTTGAGGGTAGCTGGTGATTCTTTGTTGAGTGGGAATTCACTGTAACTATGATTGTTGTTAAGATGACCAGTAAATTCGTCACCGTTGAAATGAACCGAATGTCTGTTATCTTTCCTCAAACTCCTAAATGCTAAATCATCGGATACGATGTCAGGTGACCTTCTGGGTATGAACCTGGACCTTCCCTTGTTATCAGGCACGGCGTGCAAGTAATCGCTTTGAGGGGCCGGGGAGACCGGACTGACAGGAATTCCAAAAGGAGGTTGTGGTTCAACAGTTTTTAATCTATTATTAGTTTGCTTTATATTTCGGTACACTACGTCATCGTAGACGATATCTGGTTCGTTACGTTCGGAGTTTCTGTCATCGTCCGACGCGTATGGAACGTAAACAGGTGAGGCCAGCATATAACTAATTTGAGACTGACTCTCTTTGTAGTTAGGCTTATCTTTTGAAAACGAGTTCATTCTTCTGAACGCCATATCGTCTTGTAGTTTGTCCGGTAGAGTCGATCTCCTAGGCACCCGTCTCAACGGAGTAGTGGGTTGACTTCGTAGTTGTATTTCGTCATCGTTTCCATTCCAGTCGTTGAAATGGTCGTTAAATTTCGGAGTCATTAGTTCTCGACGTTCTGCTCTGTCTAATAAATCCTCATCGCCTAACCCTAAGCTGTTGTATATCGCTTCTAATTCGTTAAGAGCATCGTCAAGGTTCGTTGATTTTCTTCTTTCTGAACTTTTTTCGTCGTCAGATGGCATTTGATAAGTTGTTGGTACAAATGTATCTGATTTGTGACGAACATGCGTCTTTGTAGGTGAAGTAACTGGCTGTGGGGGCTCTACTGTAATTGACCTCTTGTACTCAGTAGTTGCTTTCCAAATTTTAGCATCATCAGTTGTATCTAACGATGCACTTTTATAATTGATTTTATTTTTATTCAGTATGTCATTGTTGTTCTGCATTTTATTATGCTCCATATACGGAGACCTATTATTTGAAAAGTCACTACTGCTTCTGTTGTTAGCATAAATATTTTGGTTTCTTTTCTGCCTTTCAGCATCGTCAATTTTCCTCCAGAAATCTGAAGCATTTCTTGGTCTTCTATAAACGGATTCAGCAACATTCTGTGTCGTTTGTGAATCACTTAGGTATTGGTTCTCAGGTGCAGTTTGACCGTTTTTAATACTGATAGGTCTTCTGGACCGGGGGCTTTGATCTGCGTAGTACATGTAGTCGAGTTTTGGCTGTACAGGTTCTGGTTTTACAATGTTATTCGCAGGTTTCCTCCAAGGGGAGTTGTAGAGTCCGTAATGATTAGGTTCTGCTGACACGGACGCCGGCCTCCTTGGTTGTTCAGGTCTGTATTGAATATTCTGTACATATTCATTGTTCTGCATGGCTATATGATCTTCTGAGTTGGATATAGGCCTTCGAAGACCGTTAAAGCCGTGGATAGATCTTTCTTGACTTCTCCTCATAACCCTTTCGAAGTCATTATTTAGTACACCGTGCAATGCTTTTTGGGTATTAGCTGTCCTTTCAGCTATTAACGCGTTGTTTTCGTAATACATTGACAGGGGAGTGGTAACTTTTCTTTGCATGTCTCTGGGAGGCGGCACTGGAGGGGATTTCTCCTCTCTTTTAACATTAGTCACATTGCCTAATGGGAACTTAACGCACATGATTTTCTCCGGACTCTCATAATGGTTAACGCTCCTTTCTCTAGTGTTATTAGCGTAAAGCGATTCTCTATCGCGGTTAATGTTATTGCTTGGGTACTGGATGGAGTAGTTAATATGTTCGTTGTTAACTTTAGCGTTAAAGTTAATGGATGATGGGTAGCTTTGAGTGGAAGGGAATGATGATACTGATTCGGATTTCATTGGTCTTCGGATGACGTCGTTGGCGTACAGTTGTTCCTGCTTCACTTTTGCTTGATCTCGTTTACAAGTGCCGTATCCACTGCTCTGACTTGTGGGTGTTCTTGTGAGCATTTCTACTTCTGCCTTCGAGTATCCTTGTTGCATCAGTTCTGCTTCTTTATTGAGTTGATTCTCTTCGTCTCTGGACAGTCTTTTGATGTACCTTTCATTTCTAGCGCTTCTTGATCGCTTGTTTAGAGAACTGTCTCGCGATCTCATTAGAGAATCATCGCTCCTGAATCTGATCATAGACGATGAATTCGAGGACTTCAATGAAGACTCTTCATCACTGCTTGACTCTCCTTTCATGCTGTTCCTCAGAGCTTCAACTCTTGCTTTCAGGCGTCCTTTCCTTGACTTTCTGGAAGGCGTGTCTAATACTGTTTTACTTGACTTGGTAGTACTGTCATCTCTTAGACTGAGTGACTCTTTGGACGCTCCGTACAGCTCTGGATTCTTAGCTCTATAGTTGATAAAGCCGGCTGATGGGTCGGAAAGTACTCCATCGTCCGTGATGTCTCTAATGGAAGGTTTGGCCAGGCTTTGAGCTCGCCTGGTGTCCCGGATCACTATGTGGTCGAAGTTGTTGACTGCTGGGATTTTCTTCTTCTTTTTAGACTTTCTTTTCGAAGGTGACTTTGTGCTGACTCCCTCGTCGCTTTCGGAGGAAGATTCTTCTTCTTTTTTCTTTCTTCTGAAGAGTTTCCCGATGGACCATTTCTTGTCTTTCTTCGGTTCTGGCTCTGGAGTGGTTCTGTCGCGACGCTGGACGGTGGCGTACTCCTCGGTGTAGGGTCGGTATGCCGTCGACGCCACATCTCGATGAGGGACCGGTGGTGAATTCACAGCCTGGAATTGAGAAAGTATATAATTATAATTGAGTATAGTACTAACTATTTATTAAACTTTAACTTTTTATGCTATTGTTAAAATAAAATATGGATTGCTATATTACTATAAAAAACACAGGAAAGATAATTTAAAGTTTAACTTCTAAAATAAATAGCAATGGGAGTCATCTCAGCTGATGTTCTACTGAGACCGAGAACTCAGCATAACGCTGGTTTTCACACGCCCCCTACTCTTATAGAGGTTTCTAAACTATGAGTTTGGTGGAGATGTTTTATTTTCTACTAGCAGCGCCCCACGGTGTTACCCGCGTTGTGCCCGTTCCCGTGGGAATACCGGGATAAAATGTATCGCCTGTGTTATTTTGATGGATAACCTATATTACTGTAAAGTTTCATCCAAATCCGTTCAGTAGTTTTTGCGTGAAAGAGCAACAAACATACATCCATACATCCATCCATACATACATCCATTCTCACAAACTTTCGCATTTATAATATTATAGTAGGAAGTAGGATATTCAATGAATAGTCCAATATTTGGTACTATTTTTCGTTTTTGTATTTAGTTTTAATTTTTATATTTGCACACCCTATGGGTTTGTAAATAGATGTAACAACTATTTACGCAAATAAATTATTTGGATTTGAATTTTCAGTTCACAAAAACCACTTTATCTTATGTTATTAAGGAACGTTAAAACTGGATTCTATGGTAAACGTAATGGCGCAAGACTTTCATTAACCTCATAGCGTAAGTGGATAACCGTAACAATAAACCTATTTTTTACCATAAATGTCAGTAATAATGCGGCAAGAACCATAAAACACCCACAGAACTATCAACTAATGTAATCACTTCAAAGTATTGTTCACCTAGAAAGTATAATGAAGGTACTTTAACATTATATTGTAGCTTAACCACAGGCTTAACCTTACATCCTACTCAACAGACACCGTACTCATACTTGAGTAGACGACGTTATCAGTGAGCGAGTATACAAGCCGGCTAGACGATGATGAGAAAGCTTACAAGCTGAGAGCCGGCGTGTGTGAAACTTGTTTTCTATTCAACTTGTTGACTCGCAGATTGCTTAATATTAATGACGCCATATTACTTCGTGTGCTTTGTGCGTTATTCGATAGACTGTGATTCCATAAAGAGGAGCCGAGCTCTGCAGAGGTCAACCGACCACTCATAGCGCATCGAATTTGTCAAAATCTTTTCGTAATCTAATAATTGGTCAATGGAACTCCATACGGCTCCGCTCTGCTTCAATGGAGACACACAGTTCCTAGTTGTTTTATTTTGATGCTAGGACCCCCGCGGATAGATCGTCGTCACATGTCAAAGCGCGTCTTGACACATGTCAAACTTCAAACTCTGTCTTTAGCATTTGTTGTCATCCATCTGGATTAATTAATTGTATTTATTTTTTATTTTATTTATTAGGTGACACAACAAATTACAATCGTTCACATACTACGGATACTTATACTAGGTTTACATTCTGGACTGTAATTATTAAACGTTACACACTGCATGCTTTAAGATCGGAAAGAGTAACAGAAGTGTTTAATTAATTAAAGAAATTACAATTTGAAATTAAAGGAGAGAGAATAATCAGTAAGGTACAACTTAAACAGAGAATCTATCGAGGATTGAAATATTAATATTAATAGCTGTCGTATTGTAGCAATAAAGTTAATTATGTATAACGATCTTTTTTGCTAAGAAACATGGGGGATTATTTGTTTGTTTGTTTGAACGCGCTAATCTCATAAAGTACCAATCAGATTTGAATAATTATTTTTATAATGAACAGCCACATTCATCGGGCAGATTAATAGTAGTTTATGCAACGTCATATAAAGAAGGGTATTAAAACACGAGTGTGAGTTTATGAAACGAGCGCAGCGAGTTTCATAATAGTAACGAGTGTTTTAATACCCGTGTTATATGCAGTTGCATACACTACTTTATCTTCACTATTTAATGCAATTAATCAAACAAAATTTTAAAAACAAAACACATTGCGAAACATTATATTCACGCGTAGGTACGTGTATTGTCACAGTGAACTTGCCGCCATTAAAATCTAACCAATGAGAGCGCAGCTGCGCGTAGGGCCAATCAGGAGCGAGCGAGATCTTACCAAAGAGTTTTGTGTATGTAGTTTCGACGAAGTTTTCACGTATAACCCAACAGTTTTCAAAAGCCAGCCTAATATCAAAATTTTATGCAAATAGTATGAGGATTTTGACATAAGGCTCGCCAGGTTAATTGGTCGCGTTATGATGATGTTATATTATAATGATATTATAACATCCTGTGCAATTGCTTAAATTGAGTGTTTTAGTTGTCTGCGCTATAACAGTAGTAATTATAAGTCAAGTATTGGAAACATAAGTAGAATGTTACAACATTAGTGTAGATAAACGCTATTTAGTTAAATGAGCTTAATTTTACCAGCCTGCAATTTAAATGATTGCGATCATCTAATTATTAGAAAACGGATTCAAATTGCGAAAAGTAATATATACATAAATATAAAATGTCTGTCGCCCGTTCATAACAGTCAAGGTCGCGGAATTGGCTTCGATTCAACAGTTAAAAACGTATATGATTTACAAATGTGTATTATTTGTTGTTTTTCTATTATTAACGGAAAAGACAGTTATGTACGAGGACCCTGCAGGTCTACACTGTTCGAAGACGTAGCACTACTACTAACGAAAGTTGAGGAAGGATGAATTGACACCCAAAATTTGCTGAAGGGATTTTGACGAAACTTTCCAGTAATTAAAGTCAATAGTCGCGCCCCGCGTTGTACCTGTTACTGTGGGAATTTCAGGATAAAATGTATCCCATGTGTTATTCTCTCCATCCCATGTGTTTCATCCAAATTCGTCCAGTAGTTTCTCGTGAAAGAGCGACAAACATACATACATCCTCACAAACTTTCGCATCACTACATAGTCACTACATCACTACATAGTATAAAATAAAGTCGTCTCTTTTTCGTGTCTGTCACACTGTTTGTCTGTCTGTATGCTTAAATCTTTAAAATTACGCAACGGATTTTGATGCGGTTTTTTGTAATAGGTAGAGTGATTCAAGAGGAAGGTTTTTATGTAAAAAAAATCCCGAAATTCCCACGGGAACGGGCACAACGCGGGTAAAACCGCGGGGCGCTGCTAGTTTATAATATTAGTGGGATGAATTCCTTTGTGTTTCCCACTTTTCCCTCATGAGAGATAACCATATTTTAATAGTTCCTTTTTCTTTACATAAGCTGCAATCTATCCCGAAATTCTGACTTTAACTTTTTATACTTCAACTAAATGTATAAGCAAAAACTATATAAACAAATATATCTCAAACTAGCAGCGCCCTGCGGTTTTACCCGCGTTGTGCCTGTTCCCGTGGGAATTTCGGGATGAAAAATAGCCTATAACCTTCCCGTTGAATGTGGCTATCTATTACAAAAAGAATTATTCAAATCGGACTGATAATTCCTGAGATTACCTCGAACATACAAACAAACAAACTTACAAATTTTACCTCTTTATAATATTATAAATATAAATAATACAACGTTTATTATTATTTCACGTTATCTCAATGAACATGAGTTGAAAGATCAATGGCATATTACAAAGATTTATACACATATTACTTGTTGTTCATAATTTATGAGTTTACCTAATTGTAACCAAGGACCGGACAGACAGACATACATACATATGATACAACGGCTTTAATGTTTATTTACTAAGGTCATTTATTATTAACAACTGCAATTATAATATCTATATACATAATATGTATATAGATAGTGTATATAGTGTATGTAATAGTGTAACTTACATGATTTTCTTGTATATATTATATAAAAGAAAATCATGTAAGTTACACTATTTATAACTTTTGAACGGCTGGACCGATTTTGATGATTCTTGTTTTTTTATTATCTTGGTCAGGAACAGGCTAATAGGTATTAACAATCCCGAAATTCACGGAATGGGTGCGCTGCGGGTGAAACCGCGGGGCACAGCTAGTCTATAATCAATAACATGTTTAAAAATGTGATTAAACCTACACACCCTTATACAAATACTTAAGGGTAGTTACAGATTAGCGTTTAGTTTTTCTGGGCGTACTATTACAAAGTGGTATGTGCACTCGCGTGCCAAGACTGAAGTCCCGGGTTCAATTCCTAGGTCGAGCCAAAACATGTTTCCTACTTTTCAAACATGGCTCGGGTTTGAGATCACCAACCCGCATTAGTCAAGCGTGATGAGAACGTCTACCCTCCTCACTAAACGCACGCGCGAATAAAACGCTAGTCTGAAACGGCCCTAACATTATTATTAGTATAGTGGCACAAAAACATCAACTCACAGGTAAGAACGATGTAAAATAGTCATTATTTGTGCGACCACTGACAACCGCCACCATTTTAATGTATCATAAAAAATATTTACGGAAACATTATTAGTAGACACCGAAATATTTTTATAACGCCTCCGCGGCTGGCGAACACTTGGTTAAAATATTGTATTTAATTTGATTGAGTATCTCCATTTATCAATGAGATAACTGATATTTTTTGTTATTTGTATTACTCAGTTTAAAGTCATCATTTGTTGACACAAAAAACCTTCGAAAATGTTTATTTATTTCGAATTTAAACACACGAATGTAACCACTTTGTTCTCAATTTGTTGACTTTTTACTTCATTACGGAAAAGGTAATTTCATTGTCCTGAGTCCACACATTTGTTTTACTGAACCGTTTAAGAAAATTCTCCAGTTGATTTTCAAAAACTTATCGCGATTATACTTGGCTATTAAATCCAAATTTTCATCGACGCAACAATCACAATTTCATAATATAATTCATAAAATCACCAGAACACAACGTAAATATTTTAAACCACTAAAAACATTTTTAAATCCGTTTAGACACAAGAATCCACATTCCACAATCACAGTACATATCGATTCGAAAAACAAAACACTATCTAAAATCTAAGAAAGAAGAATAAATAATATGAAAAACAATTGAATATCTAGAACATAATTATGAAGAACAACTATTCGTTATCCAGTACATAATTGTTTAATATTTAAATCGGTTATGTAAACACGCGTAGCGAACGCGCGCCCGCCTGCGTACGCGCAACTCGACTCACGATAATATTAGCCATATCTCCGCCAAAACATAACACGGTTGTGCTGTGCGTCTGTCTGTTGCTAAAAATATTGGATATGTGTCTACAATCAAAAATCTATTTTATAATGCGTACAATATAGTACTGTTTAACAGTATATCTACTTTTTACGGTATACCTAATTCTGCGTTACTCATTTTCGCTCGCGTCTATTAGGCTCGCCGCTTGTGTACTCGCTCCATTTAAACAAGACGCCTTTGTAGGTACCGATAACTAAACAAAGTCAGGTCAACTAACTAGTCTCTTTCTCTTTCTAAATTAAACCCGTCTACGTTCCTAAGAGTACACAAATCTATGTTATTTATACACAAACATTCACCATTTTATTTTTATTTATATTGCAATTTCTAATCTCAGCGCGAGGGGTATTTCTAATATGTTGTTTTGCTGTTATTTTAGAATTCGAACGTTAATCTTGGGCTTAATTAGCCAATGGGGGAGAGGTGTCATGATGCAGGAAACACAATGGCGGACAAAGAATATTTGAAAAGAGAATACAGAAAAAAAAGCCTTTAATATTATTTTTACTTGACACAACTGCCGTTGTTGTTCCTTGGCACCACTATCAAACTTAATCAGACTAAACCTAGCTAATCAGAAAGGTAATTTCCTTCCAGAGATTTTTAAAAACTGTATTTTGAGCGCTAATTTTGTTTAAAACAACGCGTTCGTTCGCGTAAAACGAAAAACTTCATACACCAACGATTTTATTCCCAAAACTCGGGTATATTTGAATTTTTGCCGCATTCCGAATTTGAGCTTCAAAGCTCTAGTTAAGCTCCGCTGTTGAAGTCTAGCTTAAAAGTTAACTTTCGGATATAAATGGAGCTTTTGGTCGAGTGTAGTCGAGCTTAATATTTCCGTCTAGCATTCTATTTATATGTTTGGAATCTTGCGGAAATATTAAGTTATTTCTGAAATTTAAATCTTTGTTCATGATAAAGCGGAAGAGTTTGAACGCGCTAGTCTCTAGAACTACCAGTCGGAATTGAAAAAAGAAATTATATACTACTAGCTGTGCCCTGCGGTTTCATCCGCATTTATTCAGTGACTGCTTACCGTTTAATTAAACCTTCCCTGGACTACGACAAACATTTCAAAACCAAAATCAGCTGAATCGGCCCAGTCGTTCTCGAGTTTTAAGCAGACTAACGAACAGCAATTCATTTTTATTTATAAAGATTTATGTCATGTTCAAGAGCAAACCTTTCTCTATCATAAAGTCACATTTTCGGCAATTTTTCAACCCAAATTTCTGTTCCCAAAGAAAGGAGAACAAGGCACCTAAAACCATACACACAATCACATAACTACTATCTTTCACAAATCTTTAGCAAAATCATCCAATTCACACACACTCACTAACACACACCTACACACTGGTACTCGTTCACAAATCTTTAGCAAAATCCGTTCAACTCACACACCCACATACACAGTACACACACAACTAACCTCCCGAATTACACCAGACTATGAAGCAAGAAGGTTTAATCTGTTAAATGGTCTGTTAAACAGTGCGCGGGAAACGTGTAGTTGCAACAGCTGATGTGCCGAGCTAAATATACGCGCTGCCTGCGCATGAGTCAAGTGCACGCAGTGAGCATTGGGTGGAAAGTTTGGGTTTGGGACTACATATTTGAGTTTAAGCTTAGGTATATTTAAAGCATAGTCAGGGAGTTATGGTATATGATGTTTTACGGTACAGTCCTTTAATTACATTGTAGTGGTAACTGGTAAGGTAAAAACGAAGACTAATGAAAAAATACTTACGCCCGCACTCGGAGACTTTCATGTGCAATTCAGTCAAATGCTTTTATAGTCGAGATTTAATGAGTGATTTTGACATGTAATCTTCGATCAACAATGCACAACTAGATGTCGGGTCGGCGCAAAAAATACGTCTCGGTGAATAACGCCTCATTTGAAAAGTGAGGCGTTATTGTCACTTATGTTATTCATAAGATTTGCTACTTTATTGCTAGGTGTCATGGTTGTAATTAGGTTGAACTTCGAACTGTTTTAAAACTCTTTTTTCAGTTCGGTAGTAAACAAAATAAGCTGTCACACGTCATCCACGCAGACAGTACTTAGCTTTGATTTTGTACGTGACCCGATATCTAGTTGTGTATTGTTGATCGAAGCATGTAATGTATGAAAAATTATGACAGTTAAGTGTCGAAAGTCTCTGAGTACGGCAGTTAGGTATCTGTATTTAAACTAAACGTACCCGGTTTTAGTTTGCATTGTATCCATTGCCATGATAGTTCAAGCTTCTTTTTTAATGAGTCTGTGGTTACAAAAACAATTGTTTAAATTCAACTGACAGGTATCTTCTTGCTATTAAAAGTTCAATAGATTGGACATCAAGATGTTTGTAACTCTTGGATGTAAAAATAGCAGGTTTGTTTATAAATCTTACGTAAACAATAAACACTGGGGTACTTTGTAAATTCCAGTTTCCTTTACAATAACAGCAATGAAATCCAGAAGGCACTATGTACTGCTATTCTACCAAAAAGTTTCAATAAAAAAGGCTTATCATCCTCAATCATGAATTGAAAAAAGAATCGAATACCGACCGCATCATTTAATTTCAAAAACGATTCTATATTCTAATTAATAATATCGGAACGACTCCACGTGGCCTGATTAATTTAAACTTCATGGTTGTATACGAATACTCTTTGGATGTATATTTTTGGAGAATCACACTGGCAGCTAACTGTCACGCGTAACAAATTAACCTCCTAACCAACTGATGAGGGTTTTAATTTACCCCGGAGGTAGAAAATAAATTGGGATTTCTATTAGTTATATAATAGATTGTTGAGTGCTTGATGAATTGGCGTATGAATGTTTTATTTGAATACATACGATTTTAGTTTTAAATTAAATCATGCTTTAGGCCGGGTCAGGCCTTAACAACTTATATCAACTTATGGATACGGTCTATAGCTATACTAACCACTGGTTGGCAATTAAACTTAAAATATATAAGGCGATGATGAATGTTATGTATTAATACCGTATGTTATTATTAAGATACCGTACACTTCTTAAATTTCCTTAATCGATAACCTCAAATTTAGTTAACTATCTAATTAGGAAGAATTTATTGACAATAAATCAAATTAAGCCAATAGGTATATAACCTTCTTGATAGTAAAAGTTAAGCGTTAAAAAAATACGATCTGAAAATAAACATTCGAATTAAGAACTCTCCTACATCAGAGTTTTAATAAAAACTTATGCATTCGATATTCAAAGAATTTAAAAACCTACAAGTCATAGATTAATAATTATAAGTATCAACTTATGGATACGACAATTACTGTTAAATGTCTAATTAATCTTACTAACATATCATGTTTGTAAAACATAATAAATGCTCCATAATAAATCAGGGTAAACTATCGTTATTAACTATGGATGAACTCACATCGATGCCCTCCATTAGTGGAAGCAAAGTTCAATTGTTTATATTTAGACCTGTTGCCTCCTCCAGTGATTTATGTTTATGTAATGGATTATAATAACTGTGGATGATAACATGCTATTAATATTATTATTAAATTCAAAAGTTTGTCGGATGTAAGTTTGTTTGTTTGTTACTCTTTCACGCAAAAACTGCAGAACGGATTTGGATGAAACTTTACAGTAATATAGGTAATACATTAGAATAACACACGGGATATATTTTATCCCGAATTTCCTGCAGGAACGGGTGCAACGCGGGTGAAACGTAATAACTAGTTTTAAAATAGTTTAGCTTGTAAAGCGTCGGTATGCGAGTTTACTGGCTGCAAGTCAGAGAGTTCTAAAATCAATTATCATTGGCGTTTACGGCACGTTTAGCAGTCGGTTCCGATTTTTGAGTCAGTGGTTAAAAATCTTGTCTTTAAAATGCCATTGTTCGTAACTTATACGCTCAACTTTAAAGTTAGGTGTTTTTACTCAATACAACCGCTATTCCTAAACATAAAATAATTATATAACCTCAATTCTCAGAAACTGCCGCCTCGTAAACATGTTACAATCTATCGAAAGCCGTGAGTCCCATCAAGATGACATTCACGTTAAAAATACGCGTTTCCGTTAAATAAAGACAACTCCATTAATTATTCTGGTTAACATTTTCGACAGTCAGTTAATAACGCCGTGAAAGAAGACTTCCGCTTGTCAATACATAGTATAAAACAAAGTCGCTTTCCACTGTCTGTCCCTATGTATGCTTAGATCTTTAAAACTACGCAACGGATTCAGATGCGGTTTAAAAAAATTGATAAGAGTGATTCAAGAGGAAGGTTTATATGTATAAAAATTTGCAAAATTCTCACGAGAACGGGCACAACGCGGGTAACACCGCGGGGCGCTGCTAGTTTTATTATAAAATAGGATAGTCCAAGCCCGTATTCATAGACTTGGGACTTGTATAGGAGGTTAGCTAGCAGCGCCCCGCGGTTTTTCCCGCGTTGTACCGGTTCCCGTGGGAATTTCGGGATGAAAAATAGCTTATAAACTTCCCGTTGAATATGGCTATCTATTACAAAAATAATTATTCAAATCGGACTGATAATTCCTGAGATTACCTCGAACATACAAACAAACAAACAAACTTACAAATTTTACCTCTTTATAATATTAGTAGGTATAGAAGTATAGATTATGACTGACTAGCCGCGCCCCGCAGTGTTACCCGCGTTGTACCCGTTCTGTCACACTTATAATATTACTAGGATTATACGATGATAATACTCTATATTTAACGAGGGTAAAACCGCGGGGCGCTGCTAGTAACCTATAATCGGCTGCAGTATGCAGCCGCAACTTGCAGACTGCAGCCCGACTTTTACTTACACTTTTAAAGTAGCCGAACTTTCCGCAGGTGTATTGTTCTACTTGTAACTTAACTGGATCGTGAGAGTATCGATAACTTGAACAAAGCTCTACTTTCACTGGAATCTATCTTACTGGTGACGTAACTTACATTACCATTACTCATGTAATAATTAACTGTTTTGTAACGAGATTTAATTTCTTTAGTATGATTATTAACTATTGTTTTGGGATGATTAGCTGGTTAGTTACTTTTTTGTGTTGAAGTTTCAAAAGTTATAGTGAACACCGAACAATATTAGTGGATTATTGAAAGTTGAGTAATAAAGTTGCTTAATTATTCCCATTTGACCAATTCACCACCTTTGCCCAGCAGTGGGGCGATATAGGCTAAGGAAAAAGAAATTATTCCCATAAAGCAACTTTTGCGTGACTAGAAAACTTCCGATAAAAAATCTAGATCTAAATCTTGGTTAGTAAACTACGTCTAGACTAGTTTACGATGCCAGAGACAGATGCACAGACACGTGACGTCAACTTCCGAACACCTATTTTTGCGTAGGTGGTACCTTCCCATGATCTTTTGCACAAAATAATCCCAAAAAGCAACATTTTATCGTCCCTACCTTCGTTTGGAAGTAGGAAGGAAACCCTTTGGCAACATTTTCAAGAAATTGAGCCACTTTACTTTATTAAAACGTTGTATGGTGTTAGCAGAGGGTCTTCTGACAGATATTGACACATAATAATGATGTGTAGGGACTAGGGATGTAGCACTCGTGAAACGGCGAAGTTAGGAGTGTGAATGTTGTGATGCAGCTGGATGCAACTCAATTCAAAACTAAGTACTTACTAAAATATATTAGTATCTAGTGCGCAAAACAAACAAAAAACTTAATCTATACTAATATTATAAAAAGGTATAATTTGTAAGTTTGTTTGTTTGTTTGTAATCTCGGGAATTACCAGTCAGATTTTAATAATTATTTTTGTAATAGATAGCCACATTCAACGGGAAGGTTATAGACTATTTTTCATCCCGAAACTTCCATGGGAACGTGCACAACGCGGGTAAAACCGCGGGGCGCTGCTAGTAAATGTATAAAGATACATATATACTATTAGTCTAAAGTTGTTGCAACTGCACTCTTATCAATCTTATGAAACTTTGAAATTGCAAGCGCTGCATCACTGCAATTTGCAGCCGCAGCGTGCAGCGACCGCAGACTGCAGTAAGTACTAATTTCATACAATTTCAGTTTGAAGTTCGAAAGAAATTCCGGCCCCATCGGTTCGAGCAGCCTCGATTCGGCTTTAAATAAGTTCATTGATTTAAAAATCATCTGTTCCAAATTTCGGTCAATGAAAAGCGTAAACAAACGGCAGCTACCGCCTCAGTTATTGTGAACTAAATAAAACCCCAAAACGCACACATTCTATATTTATCCTGGAATCTGGTCTCGATTGTGATGTATAACAATTCTTCGCCCACGTATTGGACAACGTTCTGAAGTTAACGGGTATTAGTAATTATTGGCTTAAAGTCGCTGCAATAACATACCATGACTATTATCTGCGATCTTACAGGTATATAATTAACTAGCAGCGCCCCGCGGTGTTACTCGCGTTGTGCCCGTTCCCGTGAGAATTTCGGTAATTTTTATATAAAACCTTCCTCTTGAATTACTCTATCTATTTAAAAAAACCGCATCAAAATCCGTTGCGTAGTTTTAAAGATCTATGCATACATAGGAACAGAGAGACAGCGGAAAGCGACTTTGTTTTATACTTTACTAGCAGCGCCCCGCGGTTTTACCCGCGTTGTGCCCGTTCCCGTGGGAATTTCGGGAATTTTTATACATATAAACCTTCCTCTTGAATCACTCTACCTATTACAAAAAACCGCATCAAAATCCGTTGCGTAATTTTAAAGATTTAAGCATACAGACAAACAAACAGACAAAAGTAGCGACTTTGTTTTATACTATGTAGTGATAAGTTAATGGACAACTCTGCCGTCGGAGTTTTTAGACCGTCAACGGCCGTCAAAGGCCGCCAACACGGTCTGACGATTAAATCAACCGAGACCGACAATTATACAGGTAGGATCAATTTGATAGCAAATCCAATTCTGATTGCGTATCACTACATAGTATAAAATAAAGTCATCTCTGTTTCGTGTCTGTTTGTCTGTTTGTCTGTATGCTTAAATCTTTAAAATTACGCAACGGATTTTGATGCGGTTTTTTGTAATTGGTAGAGTGATTCAAGAGGAATGCTTTTATGTAAAAAAAATCCCGAAATTCCCACGGGAACGGGCACAACGCGGGTAAAACCGCGGGGCGCTGCTAGTACGTACTAATTGTACTACCATTTTAAAAATTGTATAAATAATAAAATATCAAATTTCATGTTAAAGGAACAATACACATCCATCAAACCTTTCGACGAATAGACGAGTTCTCTGAAAAAGTATATTTAAATAAAATATTTCAGCTTTCATTCCAAGCCATTACTCGGAAAAGATTCAAATTAAAATTGACATTAAAATAAATATGAATCATTTTGTCGGATGAAATAAATGTTTTATTGTGAACAATATGACGATTCAGTCAGTTTCTTGACTTTATGAATATAAAATAAATCCTTTGTGCTCTGTGTTCTTAACCTTCGACGTAAAAGAGGGGTGTAATAAATTTCACATTGCTCTCTGTGTGTGTGTATCGTTCTGTAGCACCGTAGCTCTAAGCAAAGTAGAATTTAAAAATATACCCACCGAATTGATAACCTCCTCCTACGGTTTTTGAAATCGGTTAAAACAACATTACTAGAACGACTCTCAAGTTTTAGGGTCAACACTGCGTCAAGCGTGCGCACGCGGCAGGCGCACGCGTCGGTTCACTTTTGTATGACACCGCACGCGACGGACGCACGCAACGGGTCACTTTTGTATGAAGCCACACGCGGCGTGCGCACGCCGCGGGCGCCCGCGACGGTTAGCTTTTGTATGGAACCGCGGCGTACGCACGCTTAACGCAGATAGAACTTAATAAAACTATGAAACAACAAACCGACTGAATTCAGAACCTCCTCTTTCCATGTCTAAAGTCGGTTAAAAGAAGGGTTTTATGATCTAATTAGGACCATTTTTAATTCCTAAATCAGGAAAAGACCAGATCGTCTCAATATCATATTCAATTATCCTTCAACATCTTTTTTTATAAAATATTTCATCATGGAGTTTCTTAATTTGTCGGTCTCTTTTTGTAAAGAAAGGCAGAGAAAAGGATACACCGAGTGCACATGACAAATGCATAAAACAATATCCAAGTCAATGCTCTATGCGACGCACGTGCACCGTGACGTCACAGGACGCACTATGACGTGCGTTCCCATGCGTCCATGTGAATGACATTGTAATATTCATTTAATTACTTTAACACACACTTTGATGTCGCCGTTTTGATCCTGAGAGCAAATAATGGAATTAAGCTGAAGTAATTAAGTATTTTTTTGTTCAGGTAGTCTCTAGAACCACCAAACGGATATGAATAATATTATATCTCTACTAGCAGCGCCCCGCGGTTTTACCCGCGTTGTGTCCATTCCTGTGGGAATTTCGGGATGAAAAATAGCCTATGTTACTCGTGGATAATGTAGCTTTCGAATGGTGAAAGAATTTTTAAAAACGGTCCAGTAGTTTTTGAGCCTATTCATTACAAACAAACAAAGTTTTCCTCTTTGTAATATTAGTGTAGACAACGTTCTAAACTTAAATTTACCTTAAGACCTAGCCTTAACTAGCAGCGCCCCGCAGTTTTACCCGCGCTTTGCCCGTCTCCGTGAAAATTTCGGAATGATAAATAGTCTATAACATTCCCGTTGAATGTGGTTATCCATTACACAAATACCTATTCAAATGGGATTGGTAGTTTTTTAAGATTAACGTGGTCAAACAACCAAAAATAAACAAAAACCTAACTTTTCATCTTTAAGGTACTGACAGACGTGCTCAAAAAAAGCATGCTAATAAGCTTGCTTAAAATTAGCATGCTCTGCAAACTGTTCACATTTGCCAGAAATAAGCATGCTTGTTTTAATTAATTACATCAATTAATTGCATAAAACATGTTCAGACGTGCTCGGATCACGCAACCCGCGCCTCAGGTAGCATGCTCGAAAATCAAACGTTGTTTGATTTTTGAGCATGCTCTAAATAAGCATGCTCATTACATTACACATGTGCTACTAATGAGCACTTGCTCAATAAAAGCATGCTTATGTGCTAGTAATGAGCACGTCTGGCAGTACCTTTATTATAAGTATAGATAGATTCCAACGGAACGGATACAGAAAGGAAAAATAAATAGCTAAAGGAGACGAGAAGCTTGATCAGAATGATATGTCGTTTACCAAAATGTTCTTTTACTGGAGTTTTCGTATATGCGTCATTTGCAATAAATCATGAATCCAACAAAGGCAACTTTGGTTTGCAGTCAATTTTGCTGGGGTAGGGCTGAACTCAAGTGTTTGTTTTAGGTTACCTATATTTAGCGCTGGCTGCGTAGCGAATTCTCTAAATAGGCTTGTAAAACAAGAGGAGTATTGGGGGAGATTTTTGAAATATTTCGTTGTTTCGATTTATATAAAATGTAGTAGAAAAAACCGGCCAAGTGCGAATCGGACTCGCGCACGGAGGGTTCCGTACTTTAAAAAAGACAAAAAATCATGTTTGTTGTATGGGAGTCCCACTGAAATATTTGTTTTATTTTATTTTTTGTATTTGTTGTTATAGCGGCAATAGAAATACATCTGTGCACAACTGTCTAGCTATCACCGTTCTTGAGATACAGCCTTGTGACAGACTGACGGACGGACACACGGACGGACGGACAGCGAAGTCTCAGTAATAGGGGCCCGTTTTTACCCTAACCCTAAAAATGTTTTAACGACTACGAGTACAACGACGACTTACAACTTTTTGAACGTAGTGTTACTACACGGTCGTCTGCCAACTCTGCCTTAATTACTAACGTCCGGATACCGATTATGTAGTTAAAAGCCGGACATGTCAAATTTGACATGTGGCTAATCGGCGCGAGGAAAACAAACGTAATGTTACTAGGTAATGCATGCTATTTAACTGGCCTAACTCTGACGGGGAGTGCCACGGTGGTGACAGCGAAGTCGACTAGTGATTATTTGAAGAATTTTTTAATTTAAAAAATATATATAACATATGGTTATAGCCTTTATGACTATAATGTTCATTTTTTTAAAATCGAGAATCGTAGTATCTGCCGTATGCACTTTGGCACCGTTCTAACGCTACCGCAAGCGACACGGCGGCATCAAAAGTTATAAAAGAGTTCTATACATTCTCAATTTTACAAGAAACTCATTTTACCAAGACTCTTTTAACTCCGTCCATACAAACCCTTACATTTTTAATTTCTTTCGTATTTTATGGGATTCCTAATTATAAACGGCTCACCTTGAAGGCTCGTTTCCACGCAACAGTAACCGGTTAAACGATTACAAAATACCTTAACCTGAAATAAAATTAACCAAACAAACAGACGTAAATTAGAACACGGTCCGAATTAAACTCTCTTCAGAGATTTATCTGTACTAATATTATAAAGAGGTAAAATTTGTTTGTTTGTATGTTCGAGGTAATCTCGGGAATTATCAGTCCGATTTGAATAATTCTTTTTTTAATGGATAACTACATTCAACGGGAAGGTTATAGGCTATTTTTTATCCCGAAATTCCCACGGGAACGGGCCTAACGCGGGTGAAACCGCGGGGCGCGGCTAGTTAAACAAATTAAAACGATCGTCATTTGTTTTTTAACAATATTAAGGCACTGAATATAATTAAGTAGTCTTGAGCAATCTGCACTAAGAACCAGAACCAGGTATAGTCAGCAAGTCCTAGACTAACTAACGACACGAAGTAAATCTTTGTCAGGTAAATAGCAGTTGGGAGTACAAATTCGTAAGTCTAACTTACACACTTCTATGCACACTTCCATATATTTTCACAGACCAGACTTCAGACCTCACTAGATTAAGAATGTCTACCTACAGACTACCTCACTACAGTCTGTATGAGGGTGGCTAAAAACGAGCGTTGCCCGGTGTCATACAATAATTAATTTTAACATTTTCCTGTAGGTACTTCTTTCCTGTATTTTGTAAGTAATTAATATTTTTATTTTATTTATTTAGTGTATTCCACCTCTTGCTGCGTTATTTAGACTGTAAGGGACAGTGCATGTTGTATGCGGCAAACATAGTCCAATAACACTACACATACAATTCAAGTAAGTAAGTTAGTGTAAATTAGTGGCCAACCCTAATGTCGGAGTTTTTAGACCGCCCAAAGGCCTCTATAGTATACCTATAGTTATACATAGTCGGAAGATTGAAACATACACTTTATATTCCAAATCGGAACTACGTTCGCAGTAAATATGTACCTTCACGTTTCCCGCGAGTAATAAATTAAAATAAATAAAACCCGCCTGAATTACATTCGTATCCAATGAATGTGCCACAGTGTACGCGGTAGTTACTATGAAGGTTCAAGCACCTAGAAAATACTAGGCCAGGCGTTTGCCCCACTTTTGACTGAAATAACGATAGAGCTGAATGGTTAAACAGATTTCAATACACTAATGTGAGCTTTGAGCTAATGGGATTTTAAATAGTATTAGTTTTCTATGTAAATAATAAATGCGTGTTTTATATTTTGATATATCAAAAAACAAACAAACAAATACTTTTTATAGCTAGTAAATGAAACGGGTCTCTATCGTGTTAGAAAATATAACGTATTTATTAAAATACGTACCCTACGTTTCGAGTATATTACACCGCTCGTGGTCAGTAGACATCTATTATACATGTCTTTACTGATAATAAAGCTGAAGTTAATTAACGCTACTATTAATGCCTGCAATTGCCTACCAGGCAGATATTAAAACAAATGTTTGTGATGGCGAAATCCAAAAGAAAGATATGTCGACGTTTTAAAATAACAAGAAGCAATTATTATATTCAGAAGTTGACACTAAATATGAGAGCACCTTTCAATTAAAAACACCATATTAAAATAATTTCAGTTTTTCACGTCAAGCACACTTCCTTTCGCGTCAGTTAAAATAGGGTTAAGGTTATAAGTTTTAGGTTTTTAGTTATAGGTTTAGTTATAAGGTCTAGAACATTAAAGAACAAAATAATGACACACATTCTTCACACACACGTGAAAATATTCAGTCCTACAAAAACATTTGACATAACCCTCAGTACAATCATCATCTAAAATCTAGATTGTTAGCCCTAGGTCAGCGGAATGTCCTAATCTGGGAATAGACTACAAACACGCGTCAAGGTTAAACTTTGGGACCTACGATTATGGTCGGCCATTTTGAGAATTGCATGAACATTCCTTTTTGTTTTCATTGTAAAAGGCTTGATATTGGTTGGGTGTAATGTCTTTTAACATATGTACTTCAATTTATTCGTAACGTTTGATTGTTTTCGAACTTTATAGATTTAATGTCGTAATTACTGCACACTCTGAGATGTCGACGTAATTTTCCCTACATTAACATGTCAAAATCGGTCATTAAATCTCTACAAAGGAAACATTTGACGACTCTGAGTACGGTCGTTAGAAACGTCAAATGATTCCTTAGGGTCTACTAAGATCATCAGTGATTTTTGACATATTATAATGTACGAAAAATTACAGTAGTTAGTGATTTGTTGATGTCATACTACCTCACTCCGAGTCGCCATTGATTTCTGAATCGTTAATGAATAACTGAATTATTTTGAAAATAAATGTTTGGATACTAACATTCATTACTTAATTGTATATTTAATCGACCTTTTTACACGGCAGTTAAGATTAGAACTGTAGATAGTTATATATTACGGAATAAACCACTCTCTAAACTAAACGAAGTGTTTCCACAGATTTCCCTTCGCGTGTCACCACTCAACATCATAATACACCATAATGAGACAGTATCACGAACTTAGACTAAATTACAGATATTACTTAGCCATGACCCGCGCAATATCTTAGGTTCTAGGAACTTGGAAAGTGGCTGGAGTTGTGTTTGGTAAGTATGGGGTTTTAACTTTATGATTTAATGGTTGAACTTTTGGTATATTTGACTGGACGATGGGAAGTATGTTGCAAGCTCGTGGCGTAGTTAGACTAAGCGATGTTCATTGCGATAGTTAAGCAACGTTCAGCTCGGCCCTACTTGGATGGGTGGCCGATAGAGATATTTTTATCTGAGCGCTACCATGCTACAATTGTTTCAATCATCAATCGTGAATATAGTCCCAAACATGCCCAAGATCAGTGTCTATAAAGCCACATAATATACCTTCTGGGTTAATGAAACAACAACTTCAAAGAAGTCTCGTTTATTGATTAGAGTGGCCGAGACCCCCTACATTGTCAGAACACAACACTTGCGTGTTCTAGGAACTGGCCACACTAACGCCATCTATCGAATACTATGTGAACTAAAATTTTAACTTTATCTTACAATGGTATGAATATTGTACAATCGTCAAACAATGTCGGAGGTCTTTAGGCGGTCTAAAAACTCCGACAACAGGGTTGGCCTCTAACCTACTCGAAATTAATATGATCGAGTAGTTTAGAGGCCAACCTTGAAGTTTTTAGGCCGCCTTAAGGTCACCGATATGGTCTAACGATTGAAGCGACCTGGACAAATAATTTAACGTGCCCTCCGAAGCAATGAAGCGTAAAAAAACAATATTAACCACCCATCTAAGTAGTGATAAGCTGCACGTTACTGAACAATAACGATGAATTAACATTGCTGTTCAAAGTACCTCCTCTCTCTTTCTCTACCTCATTCCTCTTCAGAAGGAATCGTCTTCGGCTAAAATCGACCACAGGCTGGTTTTAGAGTCACGCTGACCATCGGCGCTGAGAGACCAATATGGTATGGTCACTATAGAAGCGTTTCAGAGTGACACCGACCGCTCAGCGCTTACAACTGTCAGCGCTGAGGCATACGCGACCGTACGCGCCGCGCGTCGGCGCCGCTGAGCGCGCGGCGCCGAACGCCGCGACGCGCTACCGAGCTCAGTTATCGTTACTGTTTCACGTAAAACGCACGCGCTGACGAGTACAGACAATAGAAAAATGGGTCGCGATATTGATACCGGGCGTAACGCTCATGGGATTGACCATGTCTGTACTTCGCAGCGGTCAGAATAACACTGAAACGAGGTGGCGCTGACAGCTACGCGCTGATAGCTACGCGTAGATCTGCCAGCGCCGAGCGTCAGCGTGACTCTAAAGCCAGCCTAGTCCACAATTCAACTTTCGTAAGAAATAATAGTTGCTATAGTAAAACATTATTATACTCATAGAGCTAACAATTACACACAACACCATACTATTATATCGCCGGATTAACCGAATTGTAATTAACAAGCCATCATATTGTTCCGTGGGAGAATCGTCAGATGTTATTGTTTGACAGATTAGTTACATAACACGGGTTGGTAGATCGAGAGCGTTAATTCAATATTGTGGGATGGATGATGCAACTATAATATAAGGTAGATATAGAATTTCAGATTGTTGAACCGAAAATTAAATGCGAAGCAAGTGTTTTTGTCAAGTGGCAATCGCTTTGCATTGACTTCTTCGCTTGCCGATATAAAAATGTAGGTATGATTGTCACTATAGGAATGTTATGCTAGGCATCTGATAATGACACAACCCCATAATCTTCTTCTATAAAATAAAAAGAATCGCAAAATGTGTTGGTAAGCGCATAACTTCAGAACGACTCCACCAAATTGGATGATTCTTTTTTTAATGTGTTCCTTATTGTCAGGACAAGGTTTTTATATAAGAAAAATAAGGAATAAAAATCTCAAAATTCCCACGGGAACGGGGGCGCTGCGGGTGAAACCGCGGGGCACAGCTAGTACTAATATATAAATCAGAAGAGTTTGATTTCTTGGTTTTTGTTTGTCGGAACATGCTAATCTCAGAAACTATCAATGCGATTTGAATGGATATTTTTGTAATGGATAGTCACATTTTACGGTAAGGTTATAGTATAGTGTGCGAAACGCGGGTAAAACTGTGGAGCGTTGCTTGTAATTATAAAGTCTGAGAGCTTTTCCATTTTCACTATTTTCTGAACCAATTTTGGTGAACTTTGCTACAGAGATGAAAAGTTTGGTAGTTCTCACAAAAATCTATTTGCAAATTGATATTTTAGCTAAAAGAGTTATTAGCCATTTTTGTATTTACTAATGCTATTATTTTATACTTTTTTATACTAATATTATAAAGTGGTAAAATTTTTAAATTTGTTTGTTTGTATGTTCGAGGTAATCTCAGGAATTATCAGTCCGATTTGAATAATTCTTTTTGTAATGGATAGCCACATTTAACGGGAAGGTTATAAGCTATTTTTCATCCCGAAATTCCCACAGGAACGGGTACAACGCGGGTAAAATACTACATAAACCGGGACTGTATTCCGTTAGAATATAATACGTACGTATTTATTAAAATACGTACCCGACTACTAAAGTCATAGTGTAATCATAGTCTAGTTCGCTAGTCTACCAGTTCGTCTTTCTAATGTACTGAATCAATATGTTCCGATCTTGATGAACAGACCTTCGTCACCTGCAACCTTGATTCCCGAAACCTTGTTGGAAATCCAAAAGAATATTCCCGCAATATTTTCCCTCGTAAAATTATGTGACGTGTGAATAAGTCACGTCTTTATGAACACGCCCTGGATTTGAACCTGTCACCCTGACAAAGCCCCCAAGATGGATGGCGCGGTGGGAATGACGACATTATTAGTAGTATTAGTATGTTGTTAGTGGTATAAGTACATTATAAGTAGAATTAGTATTAGTATTAGGTAGAATAAGTATTGTAAGCTATAATCTAGAGAACTATGGAATTGGATTTTTTTATCAACAGAACATTTTAGACAAAAGTTTTGCTTCTTGTTAACGTTAGTAAATTAGTAGAAATACTATTAGTTGAGTATAGACGCTGTGACAAGATGATATACACCCCCGTACACAGAGACTTCAAATACTTCCTTAGTAGAGATTTAATGAGAGATTTTTAAATAAATAAAATAAAATAATCATTTATTGCCACAATTACAAGAAAAAATAAAAAATACAAATTACAATACAGCAATAGGAGACGTCTCAGCTGATGCTGTACCGAGGCCGAAGTCTCGGTACAGCGCTGGTTTTCAGACGCCTTTCAGATTTTGACATGTAATTAATGAATCTCGGGAATTACCATTCCGATTTGGATAAATCTTTTTGTAATAGATAGGCACATTCAACGGGAAGGTGATAGGTTATTTTCCATCCTGAAATTCCCAAGGTAACGGGCTCAACGCGGGTAAAACCGCGGAGCGCTGCTAGTCATTAATAATTAAGGAATTTATAAGCCTTTTACACCCTTTAATATCTTGAAAAGACAACAAGTTCACGGTCAATGACATTAGTAATAAAGGTAAGTACATAGCGGCTATAAACAGCGAGGCGTGAGTTATAGCGATCAGCGGGTTGATAAAGAAGCCACACAGCGGGCGCGGCCGCACGCACGCCAGAGGTCAGTTACGGACGGTAGGGCGGGGCTGTACTGTTAACGGGTGCTAATTACTAATAAAAAATACTCATAGTATGCGTATTGACTTGTATAAATAATAGAGCATAAATAGAGAACATGAAAAGTACTGATGCAATTACTGCTTTGGATGGAGAGAATATGGGAAAAGTGCCGGATAATAAGGTGGGGCTATACTGTACGCGCTGTTTAATGCTTGTAAATTACCTTAATGAAAAGTGCTCACTTACTTAAGGTGACTTGATACAGCACGACAATAAGTAGAATATACCTAAGCTTTACTTCTCTTTCCTCCCCACTGTATGGTATCTTTCGTGAGATGAGAGACCTTTGTCCAGCAGTGAAACATTACAGACTTTTTTTTAATACTTTTTCTATGCTATCTACTATTTCTACTTGTCGCCTTCGCCATCGCTGCACCGTGGCACGAATTTTAATCGCACCCTAGTTTACATATTATTATAAAAAAGTGTCACAAATCAACAATTGATTAATGAACCGCTCTAACTGCAGCCCGCCGCGGCCGATCGCGTCGAAATGACACGTAAAATATATTTTAACCTCCGTACAATATTGTCGGATTATTTTGATTCATGTTAGGTTACAACGTAACATTATAAAGACTGTGAAAAATGCTCCCCTCTTTATAAATTGCGACACATTTGAATATACGGCGGGCGCCGCGTTCAACAAACTGTAAGATATTATTATAATTGAAATGTATTATGGTTTAAACCGACTGGAAAAAGACGGTTAAAGGCATGTGTCCAAGGGACGCGGCAGACGGCAACGGTATGTGCTGCGATCGATGACGTAACTTAGCAATTTAGTTAGTGTTCTTCTATTAAAGAAATAAAAGATAAGGAATGTTACACAATATTGATCTCTATACCTTCAATAAACTTGAAAAGCTAACTGCATCTTGTAACATACTCGTACATAGCTCGTACAAAACAAAACAATAAATAAGTTAGGTACACAAAGTAAATAAATCCACAGAAGCGTCCCAGCTATACTCGTAAATTGATTGTGTAAGAAGCAATGCAATATCTTAATGTGCACCTTTGTGGAAACATTCAAAATAATCCCTGGAAAATGTTTCAGGAACGTAGTTTTTTGAAATATTGCGCTGTTTTTTTAGTGTAGTGCTTTCAAAAAGCGCTTTCGTAAGTTGAAGTGCGGGGATGTTGGTTTGATATAGTAAGTTACGTGCATTAATATGAATGCTTTGAGCAACTTTCTACGTGAGTATTTTGTTTATTTTTATAGAGGGAACTGGGTACGTTACCGGTTTAACAACATATGGGTTACAACTGGCGTTTACCTGAAAAAAATACAAAATAATTATTAGTTTTGATAACCGAATAAGGTCTAATTCCCAGCAGCACTTGTTTAACTCTAATTTCTTCGCTACATTACAGGATCTTTTATATTACACTAGCAGCGCCCCGCGGTTTTACCCGCGTTGTGTCCATTCCTGTGGGAATTTCGGGATGAAAAATAGCCTATGTTACTCGTGGATAATGTAGCTTTCGAATGGTGAAAGAATTTTTAAAAACGGTCCAGTAGTTTTTGAGCCTATTCATTACAACCAACAAACAAAGTTTTCCTCTTTAAAATATTAGTATAGACAAAAAGCAAAAGTCGAAAAAATTGCTTACATGCAAACATAGTACTTAAATGAAATAACTCCTAATATTTATCCATTATCAATTGCTAGCAGCGCCCGCGGTTTTCCCGCGTTGTGCCCTTTCCCCGTAGGAATTTCAGGATGAAAAATAGCCTATAACCTTCCCGTTGAATGTGGCTATCCATTACAAAAAGATTTTTTCGAATCGGACCAGTAGTTCCTGAGATTAGCGCGTTCAAACAAACAAATTCTTCAGCTTTATAACATTAGTAAAATATAGATACCGAGTTATAAACTTCTTCTTCTTCATCGAGTGGATGGTCAACTTGACCAATCCTGGTGTCAGAGTAATGAGCCGCCAAGGGCCTCTGACATGGCTTATGTAACGACTTCTATCCGTAGAAAGTACACGGGACCAACGGCTTAACGTGCCCTCCGAAGCACGGAATCATCTTACTTTAAGAAGTTATAAACGCTTCCAATGTAAACACGAATCTCATTACAGTCGGCGCTCAAATAAAACTATCAATCCGGTATTAAAATCCAATGCGGGCCCAATATGAGATCGCAATCAAAACAAGGGAACAAAATAAACAACAATTGCAATCCCATTTCAGCTACCGACAGCCCGATAAAGTCAATATAACACCGAAACTTAGTTATAGTGACTCGTGGGCTGTGTGGAGCGATGATATGCGATGATATGTTGATGCTAGTTGGCACCAGAATGTATAATATTAATAACTAGCAGCGCCCCGCGGTTTTACCCGCGTTGTGTCCATTCCTGTGAGAATTTCGGGATGAAAAATAGCCTATGTTACTCGTGGATAATGTAGCTTTCGAATGGTGAAAGAATTTTTTAAAACGGTCCAGTAGTTTTTGAGCCTATTTATTACAAACAAACCAAGTTTTCCTCTTTATAATATTAGTGTAGATGTAATGAAGCTGAATAGTGCTTTTGTATTTGTTTGGACGCGCTTAAAAACTACTAGTAGCATTTGAAAATATATTTTGGTATTATCTATAGCTATACTAATCTATAGTCTTCTTCTTCTTCATCGAGTGGATGGTCAACCTGACCAATCCTGGTGTCAGAGTTATAGAACCGCCAAAGGCCTCTGACGTGGCTCAAGTAACGACTACTATCCGTAAAAAGTAACCGGGACCGACGGCTTAACGTGCGCTCCGAAGCACGGAATCATCTTACTTTTCGGGCGATCAGGTGATTCAGCCTGCAATGCCCTAACCAAACTGAGGACAGTCTTACAAAGTGATTTTTGTGAGGTATCCCCACCGGGAATCGAACCCGAATCTATAGTCAATACTAATATAATAAATTTGAAGAGTTGATTCTTTGTTTGTTTGAACGCGATCGAAACTACCAATCCCATTGGTAGATTCTTCCTAAAATCGCATGAAAATCCGTTCAGTGGTTTTTGAGAAAATCGGTTGCATACAGTCAGAAAGCTTTTGGGGACTTTGTTTTATAATATGTATATGTTACGGCTAATACCCGAAGTGCGGCTACACCTAGTTCTAACCGGCTAAAACTAGGTGTAGCCGCACTTCGGGTATTAGCCGTATGTCATTTTAATGAAAAGAGAGAGTTTAAACATGAAAAAAAAAATAACCCTAACCTACCGAATTACTTACTATTCGGTAGGTTAGGGTTATTTTTTTTTCATGTTTAAACTCTCTCTTTTCATTAAAATGACATATATATGCACCTAGTTCTAACCGGCTAAAACTAGGTGTAGCCGCACTTCGGGTATTAGCCGTAACATATAGATAAAATTAACTAGCTGTCTGTACGTTCAGGCTAATCTCAAAAACTATAGAACCGATTTTCATGCGGAAGGAACGCTTAGCATCGCTTAGTGTGCAACGAAGGACAGTCCCAAAGTTCAGTTTAGTTTGCGATATTTCAGACTGTACACAACACACATGTGGATAACGTTTTAAAAATGAAAAACGTTTTTAAAAACGATTCCGTCCGGTAAAGTTTGTGTGCGCCGAACAATAGTGACAATTTGTACGGCAGCAAACGAAATTGTTGAACAAAAGTACGATTTAAATAACTTTGATTTGTATAATTGCTGATAAATTGGTGCCCTGATTATAGGGAACGATATTTTACGATTTTCGAACTTCCCTCGCATTGTGCAAAGTGGATATATTATGTAACAGTAACGAAATACTGGGTGAGTTTGATTTCAGGAAAATGATTTTAAAATACGTAAAGAAACGCTATCATTTAATTTAATTTAAAATATAGTCTACAAAGTTAAGTTAAAAAGAAAGCTACAAAAGGAAGAATCCTATTTAACCGCTATCGGCTACCTATGAACTTATAACGTCTTTTTGGGCCAGAGATTTGTTCTGGGGGCAAGTACATATATTAATAAACAATGCAAACTTTAACTTGAATGAATATTACAAATTAGACGTTAAGGGTTGATTCACCCTATAATCACTGTCATAAGTGCAGTCTCATATTCAAAAAGGAGATACCGACGAATTGACAATCCCAGTTTTAAAGTCGGTTGAATATATTTCTATACTCTAAAAACCATATAAGTAAACAGTTCATATAAACAACTAGCAGCGCCCCGCGGTTTTACCCGCGTTGTGCCCGTTCCCGTGGGAATTTCGGGATAAAATGTAGCCTATAGCCTTCCTCGATAAATAGACTATCTAACAGTGAAAGAATTATTCAAATCGGTTCAGTAGTTTCTGAGATTAGCGCGTTTAAACAAACAAACAAACAAACAAAAAAAACAAACTCTTCAGCTTTATAATATTAAGTATAGATTAAGTAGTAAAACACAAGTAGTCACTCGCACATTCTCCTTTCCGCTTGGTAAGTCAAACACAACAGAAGGCCTTGTACTATGAGAAACACCATCGAATTATTCCCATGGCGGTTGTAAGGAGGTTGCAACCGCTAATGGCCACTTTGGGAATGGGGTGTATATTTTCGGTTTTGTATGTATACTTTTTGGCAATTTTTTTTAATGTAATGAGTGGTGTATGGATTGTAAAAAAAAGATTAAGACTAACTGAAAACCTTATTTTCTTGGGGCTCGTTAAAAGTATTACTTAAATTATTATTAGTGCTAATAATGTGTAGAAAAGAAAAATGCATTTTTCTTTTAAATTGATTGAGCTTACCAGCTGCTGCAGATTGTGTACGCGAATAATTTAAAATGAAACCTCTATTCGAGCTCTATGACATTATCTCTAACACCAAATTCTCGAACACTTAACTATAATGTTTGCGAGCCCTACTATCCGTGACTGAAGCTCCCGTACTCGCGTTCTATGAAATTCACCAACTCTCGGCTTGTAAACCCATAATTTGAATTTTGGCACCCTGTTTGTTCAAACTATTTTCCCGTATATCGTCTCAATACATATTTATTACATTTTAATAAAGAAACATTAAATTAGTCCGTAATATTTTAAATCAAACAGATGATTTTTTAAGTAAGACTCGATTCTAAATGTTCAAAAAGGGTTCTTAAAGAATATAAAACAGAAACTAACTTTAAAATCGTAACTTTTATCTTCTTAAACAAAAAGAAAGGAAATTAGGAACAAACTACATCTAATAAAGACATTTTCATCCTACAAGGAAACTTTTACAAGTGTACAAGGTGTCCTTAATGCGGCCCTGGGGCGTTTAGTTCTCTTTAATGTCACAGGGTTCTAATTATAAGAGCAAGTGCTTATACTTGTGCTAATAAGGGACATTCTAAGGGACCTTGTCAAAGTGCCACTCTGTTAAAACCGAAGTGTTGTTTTAAGCAGGAATTAATTATGGTAAGGGTTTACGTGAAATACCTTTTTTGGGAAACATTGTTTATTTTTATCTGCGTAATAGCCAGTAAGATTATAAGTCGTATTTTACTTGTGTCAGCATAATTTAACCTTTCTTTTGCTGAATGGTCCAACTTATTTCAAATGCTTACGCTTATATATTATTCAAATGACTATAAGTTTTATTTCTATTTGACGTTACTTCATACATTACATGTCAAAATCACTCATTGAATCTCTACTAAGAAAGCATTTGACATATCCGAGTAAGGGATTATATTTAGGAACTTGTTCCAGTAGACAATCAAATTGGCTATCTATTGTCAAAATACAGGGTGGATTTTTTAATCGGTCAGTATGGGCAAGTCTGAAACTAGGAGAGATATGAAAATCCTTCCTTAGGATACGATAACCATGTCATCGAATTTAGATATAAGAACTGCGAGTTTTTTTTTTTTTTTCAAAAAATCCGAAAAAAAATCTGTTATGAAATTTCAATAAAACATATCATGCCACCCATCTAAGTAGAGGCCGAGCTGCACGTTGCTTAACAATGGCAATGAGTTACGAGCGCTACGACTGCGATAGTCATTACTCAAAACCGACTCCATCCGACTATCTCCCTCCAGATACCACGTCAACGATCACGAAATCCTGCCCACACCTATAATTATCTTTCGCATACGTTTTGATTCCGTTTAAATGCGGTTCCAAATGAGTCTTCAACCCGTGTCACAGACTATTTGCATGTACATTATAATAAACGCGCGTCGTTCGGCCGGAAGGGCTACATCGTAAGCCCATTAGTGTAATGCCGTGTTGTCCCTACTGCACTCAAGACTATTGTTTTTTATGGGTTCCTTAATAGTTACAAAGGGAGAATGCAATAACGGATTCTGTTGTGGTGTGTTTATTAGGTTTTAGGCGCTTGCCACCTAATAAGTAGCACTTCTCAGTTTTGGGCGTGGATGAGATTACATATTAGATCTTGAGTGATACTGCATTTCTTGGGTGTTGCAGATATCATCGTCACCTACAGTGGATTTGTCGTATGATTTTGGTTGTCTTACTAATAGTATGTTTATGAATGTCATATGGTCATACATAACACATTGTATTTTGTCTATGTATTATTTTGACACTAGCTAGGTAAGTCATAGCCAAATATAATATGAAGCGAATGCTATCATACAGTCGGAGGGCATTATGGTCCCGCTGGGCGGGAATCGAACCCGCAACCCCGACACAGTAAGCGCTCTTACTTGCCACTGTTCCAACAGGCTCGTCAATGATCTTAAAATACTAAGCTGATTACAAAAAAAATACAATTTGTAGATAGAGGACAAGCAAACCGATCACAAGAATCGTTTTGTCCTCATTTTGTATCGGAAAGGGGGAATTGCACGGAAAAATGGCGGAATTTCGAAATTTAATCATAGATAGGAATGAGATAACCTATGGTAGGATGATTTTAATCTCGGATAAGGGTGCAGGTGACTGGATTATTGCTGGTTCCTGATTGGTTGTTCGAAACTCGTTAGGTCTTGGAAGTTGGCAGCATTGAATTCTCAGATATGAATTGAGTATGGAACTAATTTTAGTTTGGTGAGAGTTAGATTAGTTTTAGGGGGTGTTAAAGATGTAATGGCTGCGGCTATGACTCACTATATTTATTGAGGTTATTGTCATAAGCCGATCAATATGATTTTACTTATTTCTCTCAAAGGTATTTTTTATTGGTTTTTATATTTTTAAAGTTTAATCGAGCCAGGATTGGTCACTAACCGCTAATCACAAACTCACTTAATTTTTATGAAAGCGTTTTTAGCTTATACTGTCGTTTTTAACGGACTTTGAAAAAAGCATATTAGATTTTCAATAAGTCGATTTTTCAACAATTGTTTCTTCCTCAAGAAAATTAAATAATCTCTATTTATATATCTTTTTAAATTTACTGATTATGAATAGGTATTTTTTTAAATATTACTTGTAATTCATTAATCACGAACCCGCATTTGGCAAGCGTGGTTTGGTGGCGTTTGTATTATGCCTAATCCTCCTCACTGTACTGATATCTTCAGTGAGATGAGAGGCCTTTGCCCAACAGTGGGACATTACAGGCTAATATATAATAATACAGGCTAACTTTTACTTGAAATTACAACAATCCTGGCCCCCTGGGAATAGAAAGATACTTAATTTAATTAAACTTACCTTCAATCTACTTTGTAATCTCAACTACTTAGGATAATGGAAATATTCGGAAGTTTTTCGATAAAATTAAATGGATCACTTCGTGCTTAAAATATTGTTCTAGATTATAATGGGTTTTTAATGTATTCGTAAAGGTCTTTATTATAAAAAGGCTATTGTTGGAGGTAGACCACTTTCAAGATAAACCCTAATACATACATGTATTGACAAATGTCAACTTATCTATAGTAATACTAATATTATAAAGATGTGAAGTTTCTAACTTTGTTTGTTTGTAAGCTAATCTCAGAAATTACCTATCCAATTTGAATAATTCTTTTTGTAATGGATAGCCACATTCAACGGGAATTTTATAGGCTATTTTTCATCCCGAAAGACGGGTAATCCTCGGGGTGCTGCTAGTATTAATATATGTATTCTTATAAAGCATTTATTTGATATTTTAATACGTTAAAATGTAAAGACACGATTGGGGGAAGCGCCGGCGATAATTTTACAAAAAAAATTGCTCCCCGAACTTAACATTATTTTTATCTTCAAAAATCGCTAGTCATCGTCTTCGTCTCTGTGCAATAGCACCCCCGTTACTACTTCCAAAACATTGCAAAATACGGACCTATCTATTATTTAAAAGTGTAAACCCAATTTAATAATGTCCAATTTGGCCCACAGTTCCCGTGGAAAATATAATCTTTTCGCGGGAATTTTGCAATGTTGCAAGCTAATTAGATTTAAATTAGCTCGGCCTTCGCAAAAAATACGAGACAAAATAGCATTTAGAGGAAAGTAAACTTAATGAGTAATTTATTAACTAGCTAGGTAATAAGTTGGTTTCAATTTAATTAGTATCTTGTTTTGTGGTTTTTATAAAATTGAAAGATCGAAGTCCTTTTAACTTTTCACCGGATTTTGGTGTAAATAAGTACTTACTATTTTTGAAAGACATATACGTGGTGTAGTTTGACTGAGTGATGTTACTTTATTGCGATTGTTAAGCAACGTGCAGATTGACCCTATTTGATTGGCTTGGATGGGTGGACGTTAGTGACATTTATATCTGAGCGCTACTGTGCTTCAGAGAGTACTTACGTTAAGCGTAAGCGTTAGGCGGTCTAAAATCTCCGACTCCAAAGTTGGCCACTTACTCGAACAATTTTTAGTGAAACTTGTAAATCTAACGTTACTAGGCGAGTCCAATGGCTAACTTGACACATGTGTCGCTCGTGTTCTACTCTTCTTCATCGAGTGGATGGTCAACCTGACCAATCCTGTCAGAGTTATTGAGCCGCCAAAGGCCTCTGACATGGCTCAAGTAACGACTACTATCAGTAGAAAGTAACCGGGACCGACGGCTTAACGTGCCCTCCGAAGCACGGAATCATCTTACTTTTCGGGCAATCAGGCCTGCAATGCCCTAACCAAACTGAGGACAGTCTCACAAAGAGATTTTTGAGAGATATCCCCACCGGGAATCGAACCCGGAACCTCCGAATCGTGAGCAGCTCAAACCACAAGACCACGGAGGCTGTTCGTGTACTACTGAAACCGCCAAATCGCTCAATCTAATCATCCGAACGTCTAAAACTCGTTTTTCCAAAAATCCAAAAAGTATTTCCAGTCACTAAACATTCCACTTTATACGCCTAGGTTTGAAAGCATTAAAATATTGATATTGCAGTCACATTGTACCGAATTCGGGTTACGGGGCTACGTATAATAAAATACGTACAGAATGCGTGCGGGATTTTTGCGGGTAGATACGATTTCGCCACATGTGCCTACTTTATCTCTGGGTGCACCCTAAAGATTTATAGTGAAATATTCTTTATGTGATTGCTACTCAGCGAGAAATAAAACGCCATGGGACTTATAAAAACTGGTGTATGAATATGGGTCGTAAAATGGGATCTAAAGCCGTGAAATTAACTAGGTTGGATTGGTTTGTGTTTATTAGAATATTTATATTTGGAGGGGTGTTTACTTAGTTATGCCTTTGTGTGCGGGAATCTGGAGGAAAGTGAGTTAAGTAAAGTGTACATGTATGTATTTAACTCCCTAGTATTTGTCTAGAATAATTGAGATATGATAATCAAGCTTATTTTGGAGGGCCAGGGTTGGCCACTACTCGAAATTAATGATGAATTTGAAATTAATGAAGCCAATTTTGACACAAGGTCGCCACTCAATGGTCACAAGATCGGAAACGACACGTCGCGGCAGACCGAGGAGGCGATGGCGAGACGAGCTAGACACCTTCATGAAGGATTGGCCCAGTCTAGCACTCGATAGAGAAAGGTAGAAAGAGGGTAGGGAGGCCTTTGCCCTGCATTGGGACAAGTCAGTCTGATTTGAAATGTTTATTGATTCTGGGGCTTTTATTTATAAATTCGTCCTTATGTTTAAAAAGGATATATGTGAATAAAATAACTCTTCTACGTCAAATATCACTGCATCATGTTAGGTGCCTAGAAGTTGCGAATTCGATTCCCGGTCAGTCGAAATAATATAATAACCTTGTTTATGATCATTGGCTCAGAATCTAGAATAATAAAATCAGTTTTATATAAAGTTTCTTACTAAAAGAATTCGCAAATAAAACAGAGATGAGACATAAAATGTTACCCGATGTTTTGGGAACGTCCAATTTTATCTATTGATATTTTTTTCATTCACTTTGTCTATGATTTTATTTGTTTTTGCGATTTACTATGTTTCGTCAAAGTGAAGTGACGTGACCACGTGACGTGACAATCACGTGACATTTTTATTCACTTTGTTTTTAGACCAAAATAAGGAGAAGCAATTGTCATTTGTTTTTAGTAACCTATTGATTGTAAATAAAGTTTTCCTTAGGATAGTGTGCAAGAAACTGTCTAACTTTTAATAAGTACTAGCAGCGCTCCGCGGTTTTACCCGCGTTGTGCTCGTTCCCGTAGAAATTTCGGGAATTTTTATACATATAACCCTCCCTTTTGAATCACTCTATCTATTTAAGAAAACCGCGTCAAAATATCTCATGCGCATTTGAGTTTATCGCGAACAAACAAACAGACAGACAGACGCCGGGGACTTTGTCTTATAATATGTAGTGATGTATTCAAAAATTCGACACTAGGGTTGGCCACTACGCGAACTTACTTACTAATAAGTATTTTATACCTTTAATTTAAAATTGTAAGCGTATTTAAATTCTTAATTACAGAACAAGGAATAAGTACATATATAAAAGCCGTTTCCAAAATACAAATTGCAAAGGAATTAATGAGAATTTTCATACCGATTAGCTTTTCTACTTTTATATAATAAC
The DNA here is from genome assembly GCA_963082685.1 of Cyclophora albipunctata. Taxonomy (NCBI): domain Eukaryota; kingdom Metazoa; phylum Arthropoda; class Insecta; order Lepidoptera; family Geometridae; genus Cyclophora; species Cyclophora albipunctata. The sequence goes on from OY720123.1 coordinate 8,125,706, forward strand.
GTTTTAGTATTCGAGACCTCGAGCCACGGAGAAAAACTCATTACAGGACCAATAAAAACACCCAATTGTAGACCTTATTACTAAAACGATAAGGTCGATGGGATTGTACAATTTTTATTTAGGTTATCGAATAATTGCATGCGATTACGGACTTTGTGTCTTTGCATATAAAGTTGATATGCCGGTAACGTTTTTGTGATTATTATTGGTCTATCGATAATGTACTTGTAAATGGTAATGAAGAAATTCTGTGTGCAATTTACTTGTAATTTCGTTCAGCTAGCTAACTCTGCTCTATGGGGAGTGCCATGGCGGCAGCGACTAGCGTTTTATGCATATAAATATGTTTTTTCTTTTAACAGCCTCCGTGGTCTTGTGGTTTGAGCGCTCGGCTCACGATTCGGAGGTTCCGGGTTCGATTCCCAGTGGGGAAAATATCTCACAAAAATCTCTTTGTGAGACTGCCGTTAGTTAGGTTAGGGCTGGTTAGGGCATTGCAGGCTGAACTTGTTTTTAGTCGACCTGGGAATTGAACCTGGGACCTCTGTCTTAGCAGGCGTGAGCACATACCACTACTAGACCACCGAGACGCGAGGCCATATTATACTACATACATATTAACTACTAGCAACGCCCCGCGGTTTTACCCGCGTTGTGCCCGTTCCCGTGGGAATTTCGGACTGAAAAATAGCCTATAACCTTCCCGTTGAATGTGGCTATCTATTACAAAAATAATTATTCAAATCGGACTGGTAATTCCCGAGATTAGCTCGAACATACAAACAAACAAACAAACAAACGTATAAATTTTACCTCTATAATATTAGTATAGATTGTAAACGTAATAGAGTGTAGGTATTGTTATGACGTTCAATGTAGGTAGTTGAACATTACTCAGACGACAGCTAAAACCCACAGTCAAAGTCCCGCGTACAACACCCGTTTATTTACCAATACTAAATTGATACGTACGTATAAGACCAGCGCAGACTATACAGTTAAGACAGACTTGTTCGAAGCAGTCAAGTGATATACTTGTTAGTAAGTTTAACAGTTATAACTGACTAGTCTTAGGGTTTGTTTAAGCTTACGGTTACGCACCAGTTAACGTTAACACACAATGTAAGTCTGAACAGACGTAAGTTAATAAAAATCGTGGCTTTTTAGACCGCCCGAATAACTTTAACAGGCTGTTGTTTAAGTTATAAAATAACGCTTGGTATATAGTATAGCAGACATTTAAAAGTGTATGTATTTGAACTTTTTTTTACGAACGTATGTAACGGTAACCAACCGTTTGAATCAACTCTCCCTTGGTGCCCGCGCGGTTTTATAAAAGTGAACCGTCGCGTGCGCCCGTCGCGTGCGGTTTCATACAAAAGTGAAACGTCGCGTGCGCCCGTCGCGTGCGGTTTCATACAAAAGTGAACCGTCGCGTGCGGTTTCATACAAAAGTGAACCGTCGCGTGCGCCCGTCGCGTGCGGTTTCATACTAAAGTGAAACGTCGCGTGCGCAGTTTCGGCCCTCACTTTTAGCTTAACAGACTAAAGAGGTGACGGACAAAAGTCTGTAAGACGTCTTGTCTCTAGTGCGCTTCGTCATGGTCTTTAACCAACGTTAAAAGAATGAGGTTCTCAATCTCTCATAGAACACAAGACAGTCTATTGACCGTCTAGAGCTCGACTAACCATCTGGCCTCACGTCTGCGCAGGTTCTAAATTGATACGTACTGTTAGAGCGTTATTAAGAATTCATTTGAATCTTTCAATTGAAATTCGGCGTTGATTAGCATACAATGATGAGGCTGGTTCGAACAGATGTCTCCTGACTCACTGCTAATGTCATTCGGTCCCATTCGTATGTACTGTCGGGGTGTTTGTCGTTAGTCCACGAAAGTCTTCAGTAGCTCAATACTTAGTTAGATTGTAAAAAAAATGAAAATTGTTTTGGAAATGTTTATAGATGCATGGGAGTTTAATATGACAAGATTCGAAGTATGCTCAATTTGTATGAATGTGTCCAATATTTTTCTTCTATAGGTATGGTCCTTACTATAAATGTAGCTATTACCATGTCAATTTATTTCCGGTATAGCACGAACAATTCCCTCTTTGTCTTAAGTAAGAATATTTAAGAATCCCATTGTAATTATTCGTCAAAATTCTTCCTACAAACACCGAAATAAATTCCTCAAAAAGCGCTCCTCATTTTTCCCCGACAGTCCTAAAAGCCTTCTGGGTTTTCATTGTCTTTTAACTTATAGGAATCTTATGTGGGACGAGTGTAATGGAGTTCTGTTGTACTGTATTATTTAGCATTCGTGGCGTTTGGCGTTGCGGAAATTGTGAAAAATCACTAGATATATGTTAGTGTACGTGATGTGTCATTTGGTGGTAGTGAGCCGTGACATTACCTGTGGCAAGAATGGCCCTTTAGTAAACATGGCCTTTCGGTAAGTAGGCCCTTTCATTTCTAACGGGCGGCATCTAGTAATACATCTCTTACGGCTAACTAAAATAGAAGATGAAGCTTTGACATAAGTGTCTTAATCTATCTTTGCAATAGTCAAAATGTTAACTAATATGTCACAGCTTGAGCTGGCTTCTCAGATTATTGGGATCGGACAAAATCTTTTTCTCTCGTCTCTCTTGGAAAATACTTCAATTCTATCGGAACTGTGTGAAGTGTATCAAATAACACACACAAAGGATTAAAAATCCCCCCACGGACTTCTGTCACTGCAACAACTGTTAATCTTAGCCAGGAAGTTTATATACAATGTGTAACATAATACCCCTATAAGTACCGAGGCAGGGCATTCTACTCGTCATGGCGAACTACGTTTATTCTACCCTAATTGATATTTCCAAGTTTTTCATTCATGTATTTACTTTTAAAGTTTCCTTCAGAAATACACTATCACAAGGATGAGGCAACCCTACAACAGCTGTTTATTCAGTGTGTTTATTTGACCTTTCACTTTGAACTCTAGACCAAAAAACCAGAAATCAAAAATAGACAAAACATAGGTAGAAAAGTAAAATATTGACATTTCAAAGAGTATTATTTAAAGAGGCCGTCATCAACAGTAGCTCTTAAGAGGCCCATACACGGTGAGATTTATCTGTACGATCCGTCGCGTCAAACCGATCGAAACGACGAATCGATGGTGTATGTCAAGATCGTTAACGATTTACTTAATCGAAAATGATGTCGGAAATCGCACCCAAAACATTTATTTGAACACGTCCTTAACATTCAGCTTCAAACAAGTAAATGATCGATCGTTACGACCAGTCGTTTCGAGTATGAGCGACATTTTTGATGCAATCAATCGTCACGATTTTCATCAGATCAATCGTATAGACGAATCGTGCCGTGTATGGGGCCCTTTAGATACGCTATGAAATGAGGTTGGCAATCGACATATGATTATTTATGGGTAAAGTTTATAACCTTATTATTGCTCAGCTCTTGACAGCTCTTGAAAGCTGCCAATATGTAAACAACTATTTTTAAGCTGATAAATATTTTTGTAGGATTTAAATATTGTCTTCATGAAGCGATGTGTGGAGACTGTGGAGTGTCTTGTCTGTTGTGTACCTAGTGTTGTGTAAACTTAATCAATGATAACAAAATCGTGTCAATTTTCAGTTGTTAAACCAGTGATACAATCGTACCTACCTAGTTATTTTTTTATGTGTGAAAACTAGTGTTATTTTTACACACATCAAAGCGTACGTCTTTCCTAAAGGCATGTGCTGGTTTAGGGTGCGTCCAGATCTAGCGAATGCGTCGCAGTCCGTAAATAAAGGTTCGTAAATAAAGGCATTTAGGGTTGTCGCAAATTTCTAAGATTAAAATAATTTTACTTTTGTATGGGAATTTTAAATACGATGTATTCTACCTTTGCACACGTAAAACAATTTACATGCTTTATCGAAACAAACCGGCTGAGTACTTATAGGGCCATACATATACTCCTTGTATAAACTATTTTTGTAACACCCAACAATGTACCTATACATCAAACATCAATGTATCGAGTTATTGTTAACGTAATATAAAACAACATACCAAATTAATATCCTAGTAATCAAAAACAACATAACGCAACCAAAACAAGTTTGTTATTATTAGCAGTCACGTACTTAACTTTATCATAACATTTAATTTCGGTCGGGTTACCGTAACACCATCGCAAATTAATGAATAAACTGAATTATTTCCAACATTACGTTGTCTCCAGGTCGTTAAAAACGTAATTGTTATTGTTTTTATTACAAAATAAGCTCTTAATAGTTCAATTTAGGATCCGCAAATTGCTTTATCCAATTTTGTCGAGTTAATTATGGTTACTTGGGTTCTAGAAAACAAATGAATATATTTTAGTCGTTTGCGAATATATTTCCAAAATATTTAGTCCTACCTACCTACTTTGAATTAGTCGAAAAATAATCTGATTCAGAACAAAGTCAGCAGAACAGAATAGACAAAAACTATATCATCTTTTCTGCCCATTACCATGACTATAAAAATGAAAGATGTACTATGAAACAAGTCCTCAAAACTAATGTCCTCATCGGTAAGTCTGCAACACGAAGATAACCAAAAACGACCCAATAAATATCCAAAAAATCTGACTACAAAAATAATAAAACTAAACAGCTTTCCTAAGCTATTAAAATACAAGAGCAGAGGCCACATTTTTACGCGTTTTGCGAACATTTTGAAGGGACAAGCTGTAACGTTCATTACACCCTTTCGGGGGCGGAAGTGCCCATCGAACTTGCCCCTATATTGGAAGTGCTACAATAGGAGAGATAAGCAAGCCCGCCCAAAGGACCACTTCCTATACAAAATGAAACTTTTTCAAGGAAAATTTTGACTACATTTTGTTTAGCCTCGTAAGAAGAAATACCAATTGCCCAAACTCCCTAGGCGTAATAATAGCAAAACTATTTTGACAAGGTTCCACAATAAACAACGATACAAATATAGTCCCTTATTCGATCTCACAAAATATAAGTTTCTGAATGTCGCCATCTTGAACAAAGCTAAGAAAATATTTTCACTTGGTAAAAATGGTGAAATCCAAGTGTATATGAGTCATAGCGAGTTTGGAAGCAAAGGTTGTCAATTTAGCCTGAACCCGAGCAGGGCCAATCATTGGAATCGGCTATTTGTATGAAAGCTTTATAGGGACCTTCCGAAACTAGGATTGTTCAAATATTATATTTTCAATTTTGTATAATGCGTTTATTCCGATAATCCGAAGAGGATTCGATTTATAGAAGGGTTTAAATATTATCTTTGAGTATTAAACACTTATCCTTATTCATATAAAAACTGGTTGACCTTAAAGACGAGCTAAACATCCTTATAATACTGCATATTGGGTTTATTTTTTTGTGTGTCATATACATAATGGAAAATACCAATTGTTCAGACGTATACAGGAAAATCTATAACTTTTTCCAGCAGTAGGTGATTACAGGCTAATGCTTACTTACTTATAGGATAACTATTGGATTGAGAACCATCCATCCATCCATCCATCCATCATATTTAATTTACTCCAATAATTTCCAAAATACGACTCCAAAGGATGATATAGCTCGTGATTGCAAGAGACCACCGGGTCTATTGTCAATCTCCAAGCACCCGAAATGAACACTAATTGATAGTTATATAGCCATCTTGGGCGATCTTTATTTATGGCGAACGGGCCGCACTCAGGACGGGAGTTAATTTTAGATATCCTGAGCACATTCTACTGTTAATAGATATTTCTGAACTTTAGAAACGAAGTCGAGTATATTTTTGAATACTATTTTAACTTACGAACTAGTCGGAGGCCTTAAGGCGATTTTTTTTATAACTGCTGAAGAGGTGCATTATAAGTCTGACTCTCTGTGCTGTTTTGTAGCAAGACAAGGTTGTGTGTGTAAGGTATCTTTATTTGTGTGTTGTATTGAAAGTGTTCTTTGCTGTGATTGGATAAAAAAATATATCGAAGGATATTTCTTTTGTTATTTTTTCAAACTTCCTTTCTGACGCAATTCTCTATCTTCATCCCTGAATCCTCCCCTGTCGCTCCGTTAAATTGACACGGACGGACGTTTCCAACTCGTGATTTTTCCCGTTCCATTATTTAACCTTTGAATAGAACTAATTTATACTAATAAATATACTTAACTAAGTTTTTTGTAAGTTTCAGGGAGGGATGTGGCAACTGTTTTTACAGATCGTTAAAAGTGGAGGCTGTTGGGTGAAGGTTCATCTACAATTTTGGGGAAAATTAGTACTTAAATATTATGTTGTTTTTAGGTCTTAGTTAACATAGACTACAATTGACCACATTATTGAAATTGAGAAAAGTATATACATAGTTTACGAGGAAGTCACTATGGAGCGACGTCGACAGCGACCAGTTATTTTTGAATAAATAAATTCAATTGATAATTTACTCACTATAATTTTGTGACCGTTGTTTGCCTGCACCGAGGCATCATTAGACTCGTGCCTCAGTACGAGTGCTCTAATTCTTATGAAAAAAAACCAAATATGAAATAAATCATATATTTATCTTCAAGTAAAAATGACTAACACTATCTCCAACCAAGCCACAGACAACAGCACAGTTACTACGCTAATTCAAACACCTGATACTAATAAATACCTTAACAATTGACATATCTCGTCTTCTACAATACCTCGCATTAGCAGACATTCCTCAAAGCGATTAGTCAGACGACTCTTGTTGGGCTTCGAAGAAAACAATGTTATTTGATAACAGCACCTTCCCGTCACATTCTTGATGGTAGTAACTATTTAGTAAGCTGTGGTTTGGATGGAGTATAGTGGCTGTTGGTTATTCTATGGTCAAAGTGGATGTTGTCTACAGTTTTTATACCAGTCTCTGTAGGAATTTTGGGATAAATCGTATGGGTTTTTGATGTATAAGCTATTTTCCTATACAGTTTCATCAAAATCCGGTCAGTTTTCGCGTGAAAGAGCAAAGAACAATCATCTAGGTACTCTGTACAAAATCACTTGACAAACTTCTGTACAAAATCACTTGACAAACTTTCGTATTTATAATATGTAGTAGTAGAGTAAGATAGTATTTGTACTTAAACAGATAGAATTGTTCCATTAAAGAAAGAGTAAAAGTAACTACGAGAATATTCTGTGTTATTGCGTCAGTATGAAGTATGGTGTTTTGACAATTACTTGTAAAATTCTTTGGCCGTTTCAACGTTTTAAGATAACGTTTCTTTCAAGAGTTTATCGATAAAATGTTGGGAATTCTTTTGAGTTTTTATATGGTTTGGGAGTCATTGCCGATAAACAGATACTTTTTTAAATTAGCTGATAGCGTTCGGTAGGTTAGCAAAAGTAGCTAGATCCTGTGTGATCCTGGCTAGATCCTACAAGTATTTGGCGACGGCAACTAGTGAAGTTGATCAAAAAGATAAATTTTCCAAAAACATTCAAAAATTTGTTTTTCTTTAATAAACTCATCGTCGTTACACAATTCTATTAGTTGAAGGTGCAGTTAACTTCAAAAGTTGATCAACACTTTAAATATAAATTGTAATATTGAATGTGTTCAACAACTTTTGTAGTTGACTGTACTTGTCCCATATGTGTCCTTGAAATCTGGAAGCTACCATGATTTATAACTAGAAACAACTGTGAAAGCAATACGACACTTGTTTGAGCTAAACGTTAAGTAAATGTATCGTCTAGACACTCAGTCAATATTACGTAGATATTACGTAGGAACGGCGAAAAGATTAAAGGCCCTATTTATAAACGATTACTATATAGCAGCATTTTAGCTATCAAATGGTTTGTCCCTTTCTGACATACGCTAATTTCCAAAGAGCAAAAGAGACAAAACACTCACTAACAGTGTTTTAGTTAGAGAGCGTTTATGAATAAGGCAGTAAGGCAGTACTAGGAGCACCCCGCGGTCTTACCTACATTATACTCATGTGTGTCATCACATGTCAATAAACCTAAAAAATAACATTGTCGTAATTTTTCATTCATAACTTATTAAAAAAACCATTAATATCTTAGAAAGAATCGTGTGACGTCTCTGCGTAATGCGCAAGATACATATAGTGCGGCTGCGGACCGGGTGCGTACTGTCATACTAGCCTAAAACGACCGCTAGGCCACCAAAGTGTCAAACTGGACCGGACCGGGTCCAGTGCCCACAACGGGCCAGTGCGACATTATTCATACAAGGAATACAACGTCACGCGACTCGCACCCGACCCGCATCCGCACTATGTGACTTGCGCTTTAAGCGGAAAGTGCTCCTTCTAACATTTCCAACCGCGAGCCTAATGAGAACTTCAGATAGTCGAAGCCTTTGTCCTACAGATGTCACACAGTTAATTGACTCAACTATATTGTTCCACTAATTGCTGCACTCAGCAGCACTCCTGTCTCAGATTGATTTACTAGGCAACTATTTGTAAAGTTGCTTACGTAAGGCACACTTGCTATACATAGTACAACATAAAGTCCTCCGTACATGTAAGTACTAATCTCAAAAAAATCTTGACAAATTTTCATGCAGTTTTCACCAGTCGCCCGGGAAATTCAGGAAGATATTTTTTGGTTAATTATATCCCGGCTTTACTACGGAAAATCTTCTTTTACCAGAGTCAAGTGAGAACCGAGTCGCTAGTAGGGTATAAATAAGACGAAATATTATATATTTCATAAGAAATCTCCAGGTTTTTGTGACGTAGCGAAGGTTTAATAACATGTTACCGTGAGTGATGGAGAATTCATACAAACGAGTATAAGGAGAGCATGCTACAGAGTTATTCATATTATGACATACCTTGAGTGCTTGACAGAACTAAGGCATCGCGCGTCGTTTTAATATGCTATGGTTTGATCTAGCGAGTTTACTAGCTGACAGTAAGCAAGTTCAATAGAATGCGAGCAAGTGAGCGAAAAATTTACATGTGCGTCATATTATACTCGCCCGGCTCGTAGCGTGTATACTCGCCGTCTCTAAGCGTGTATACTCGCCAATCTAAAAGACGCTTAACTTACTCGTAAGTTTCTCTTTAGCCCTCTTTCTAAGGTAATACACAAATAAATAATGAATAGAGGCCCCAACTAATGTGATACATAAATTAAACAAACAGAAACCGAAGAATTTCCTTCGAATTACTAGAATCCTTACTTCATTAACTAACTGATAGACTTGAGGGCCGAGGACCTTCACTAATTACTGTAGGATTGACAATTTACACGTTAGAGTAATGAGAACAAAAAAAATTGTTTTCTTGGTTATTTATATTAATGAGTTTGTAATGAATAGGGTGCAAACTTATTGGTTTAAATCACTACATAGTATAAAATAAAGTCGTCTCTTTTTCGTGTCTGTCTGTTTGTCTGTCTGTATGCTTAAATCTTTAAAATTACGCAACGGATTTTGATGCGTAATTTTATTAATTTTTTTGTAATAGGTAGAGTGATTCAAGAGGAAGGTTTTTATGTAAAAAAATTCCCGAAATTCCCACGGGAACGGGCACAACGCGGGTAAAACCGCGGGGCGCTGCTAGTCACATAATAAATATATTTCGTTAGTTTATTTCAGTATATTTATGATAATTTCCTTTAGGAAAATGCTTTTGTTATGGCGTAAAACTTCCAATATCAATGAAGTTAGTGGGTTGCATAAAACATTGATTAAATGTTTTAATGACATCACAACATAGTATAAAACAAAGTCGCTTGACGCTGTCTATCTGTCTCTATGTATACTTAGATCTTTAAAACTACGCAACGGATTTTGATGCGGTTTTAATAAATAGATAGAGTGATTCAAGTGAAAGGTTTATAAGTATAAAACATCCCGAAATTCTCATGGGAACGGGCACAACGCAGGTAAAACCGCGGGGCGTTGATAGTTCTTTTTAATATACTTTCTTACATTTTACTTACTTTACTAATTATACCATCAACACCATCGTATTCGTTTAAGGTTTAAAAATTCATATTTACCTGAAACAAACAAATTGTTTAATTATTAACATTGAATTGTCAATCATACATACAATTTTTTTTCTAAAACAAATCACTTTAGTACCATAATTTAAAATATGCAAATTGTCTAAAGCCGATATTTATTAGACAAGTATTTGACAGGCCCGTGTTCGTTATTCAAATTTTGGTTTGACATTGACACTGACAGTTGAGGTACAAACAAAACGGTTATTAATTTTAATGACTGAGATAAACTTGAACATAGTGTGGGAGTAAGAGACCTTTTGTGTTAGGAAGTTTCCTAAAGGATGACGTCATTGAGTGCTCAAAATATATTAACGTTAAATACTAAAGTAATTATAAGAGTTATTAATCTTATACATATATAAATTACTCGTGTCAATGGCTCGACCTATTTTTATAAAATTTTGTGTGTATTTCAGGTAGGTCTCGGTCAACATCTATTTTTCATACTCCTACATGTTAAGGGTGGTCCACCTCTTAATTTTTATATGAAAAAACAACATTTACCAGGTCAGCTAGTAAAGATAAAATACATATTAATTTAAAAAAATGTATTTTATACAAAACCTACAACAATTCACAAGTAAAATTTTTACTTTGCATTTAATTTAAAAAATACTGATAAACTTATTCGAAACAACTCGTAAATCAATTGGTTATTATTTAATTATACATCAAATTGTAACTGACCTTAACCTATTTAATAACCAATAGGCCAATTACAATTTACGAGCTCTTAATACATATAATCCAATTAAAACTCCTCTTAATAAAACCATAAAATTACGAATCTATAAAAATAAGAATGCGCAATAGATGATTAAAGTGTTGAGTGGTCCAAATTTGGCACCTCTATGGACCTCAAGGGCAATGTACAAAGTACCTAAGTAAGTATCATGTACGTTGAACACATAACATTGAACAAAAAACGATCAAAAAAATCGAACGCGCAGTTTTTTGTCACGTGTTTCTATGGAATAATGATCCCTTGTTTCGAATTATTATTCTATGTTTAAAATGTAATGACAAACAAAAAATATTATTGATGGTTTCTTTTTTAAACATTTTCGCTATGGTATAATTTAAATATCAAAAAAGTTTAACTTTAGCTACCCAGATTTATGGTTCAATCATTTAACTATTAATTATATCTTTGACGATTATTTTAATTATGAGTTCCGATATAATGTTTTAACTAAGATAAATGTACACCAAACTTAAATCAATTTAACCTTAACTCTATTTCATTTTAATTGGCACCTTTAACATAGTATTAAATGGGTTACTTACTACTTTATTAATAATTGATAGGTATGTCAGGCACTTCTTCAAGAGAATTAATAATACCACTTATAGATAAAGTTAATTACAATAGAAAAGATCTCAAATTAAATATTTGATTGGGATCTTAAATAATTATTATATTTCTATGTACGCCCGTCGCCCTCGCTGCACAAAAGGTATTATGATAATATATTCGAGTACAATACATCTTATTATTTGTACTTGTCTGTATGTTACTAATATAAGTTAAACGTGATTTCTTTGGAAACATTCTACATATAGGTACTTCCCGGCAACCTTGGATTATATCCGTCGGATAAGCGCGGATAAAAGCCATAGATAATCAATTCCCGCCAAAATTCAATTTGACATCTTATCAATTGACAGCTACGTACTCATTAACTGACACTTGACAGGCCGTATTACCATTTTATGACACTCATTCATTCATCAATTATTATTATCTACGTTATGACGTTAATTAGCCTGAGCAAGGAAATATCCTTAAATAGATTATTACATGTCAATTTAAAGCAAAAAAAGCACGGTAATTAATTTACTTCAAGCAAAACAAAAAAAATATCGAAGAATATTTTGTTTATATCATTGAATTTTGAAAATAAGAATCATATATTATTATTCCTTTGCTGATAATGATTATGAAAGTTTCAGACGAACTAATACACTGTCCACACGAGATTAAAACTAATATTTCAAAGAAACATATTATGAAGAAGTTTCTACAAACTTTAATACATAAAAATTACAATTTAACGTAAAATACTATAATTATAGTGGGCGTTAAACTATAAATAAAACGACACTTTAATAATTTTAAGAGCAATAAAACTATTGACCCTGCTTTCACTGTGAAAAAATGTAAACAATAAATATTATTTTTATAATCAGTTCTGTAGATTAACCGGTTTGAAACTAGTCTCAATATTTGTCAGTCATAGAACCTTGTGACAATAAACTTACTTAGTTTAAACATAAAGCACAGTGTGACTTTAAGCTTTGTATAATGTGACACGGTCCGTCGTGAGTTTTGAGGTCAAAATTGAATATCTAGGTGAAGGCTAATCGAATGAATAATTTAAGTTTAACACCGATTTGTTAGGTTCATTCGATACTGCGCTTGATAAGAATGTTGATTTATTTTATTAATTAGTGTTTATGGAATTTACACAAATGTAGCGTTATCACTACATAGTATAAAATAAATTCGTCTCTGTTTCGTGTCTATTTGTCTGTTTGTCTGTATGCTTAAATCTTTAAAATTACGCAACGGATTTTGATGCGGTTTTTTGTAATAGGCAGAGTGATTCAAGAGGAAGGTTTTTATGTAAAAAAATTCCCGAAATTTCCACGGGAACGGGCACAACGCGGGTAAAACCGCGGGGCGCTGCTAGTAATTTATAATTTACTTACGCCCCGCGGTTTAACCCGCGTTGTGCCGGTTCCCGTAGGAACTCCGGGATGAAAAATAGCCTATAACCTTCCCGTAGAATGTGGCTATCCATTGCAAAAGGAATTATTCGAATCTGATTGGTAATTTCTGAGGTTAGCGCTTTCAAACAAACAAACAAACTCTGCAGCTTTATAATATTAGTATAGATACTAGTATAGATTAAAATAGATTTATCCTTTTAAGTAAGCGTCGTTGATAATGAGCTAGTTTACAAGCTGCGAGAATGCAAGATTTTGACAATGTCAATGCGTTGTTTGACAATCCCAATGCGCTGTGCTGTGATTGATGAACCAATTCACCAATCACAGCACAGCACATTGGGACTTCGCTCCGCTTTTATAAAAACGCACTTGCTCTCTATTGAACTCTATGGCTAGGCTAGCAGCTTCTTTACTCGCTTATGGCAACAACGCTTAAGTAAAAGTAAGATAACATAAACTTCTTATTCATCTGAATCCGAAATCAGCAAAGAAATATCAATGCCCAAACACCATAATAATCATGTGAAATGCGAACTTCTATACATAGGCTACCGAAACCTACAGCATCACTACATAGTATAAAATAAAGTCGTCTCTTTTTCGTGTCTGTCACACTGTTTGTCTGTCTGTATGCTTAAATCTTTAAAATTACGCAACGGATTTTGATGCGGTTTTTTGTAATAGGTAGAGTGATTCAAGAGGAAGGTTTTTATGTAAAAAAATTCCCGAAATTCCCACGGGAACGGGCACAACGCGGGTAAAACCGCGGGGCGCTGCTAGTACATAAATAAGATACAAGGAGCTACTAACAAGCAAAGGAAACCGGCAAATTAAAAACGTAATTTCAATAAGCTTTACAAACCTTTATTACAAGCGTTTGGCGCGTAACCATACATTTAATGGCATATAAGGTCTGTGGTACGCTCTAATAAAAAAAATTGTCTATTGTTCTTGTAATGAAGGTACGCGTATTCAGGGCCCGTAACGCACAAGAATGTTATAATACAAATAACCATACATTCAAATGTTATTATGATATTATCAGTATTAGGAATTGAATAGTTAATAGTGTCACGTTTTAGAAGCTTTTGTACCTCTGATGTATTTCTATGGTTCTGGTACTGTGATAGAAAAAATAACAATAAAACAAATTATTTCTCTACAAAGGCAAAGTAGGAAAGTTGAACAGTATTTTAAATCTTAATTAATTTGGTTGTTTACGAATTTAACATTTTCTTGGAGAGGAAATTATTTTGTTTCATATTTCCGTTCTTTAAGCTTGACCTGTCAAATATGATGGAAACAACATGGCTGCCGTTATTTAAGGGCACTATAATCCTTGATTCATTCGTGCGATATGATTGGTTGAAGAATACAAGCCCTTTTATGAACTTTTTCATAACCCTTTTCACATACAAACCTAATTGAGAACTAACAAGACGAACATATTTCGCTAGGTCAAAATCAAGAGATATTGCTTACTAAAAATAAGTGATGAAGTAAAACCTTCAAACTTACAAAGGGAAATCATATTAAGTTTAGTTATCAGTACAAAATAGATAAAATACAAGTACCAATTAATTGGTATACATGCATGATGGCGATATAATTCGTTCATATTAAAAACTGTCGTAGCGAAAAAAAGAAGCATTCAAATAAGAAAAACGTTTGTTCTACTAAAAAGTAAAGTTTTGTAGAAAAGTAGGTACTGAAAACGCTCTGTACTATTCCATTCCAAACAAACCATATTATTCGCAAGATGTATGAATAAATAACACCAAGTCATTTCACGGAAGTAGGTTTAATGCATAATCAACATTTGCTTCAAACCTTTTTATTTCGGTCAACATTATTCTGGGAAGAGAAATATTCGGTAAATAAGGCGCGGGGATATCTAGGGGATGATATGGAACCAATAAAAGGATATATGAAAACCAATATCGTGACCACGACCGACTGTCCAGCCGTTTCAATTAATTCTTCACGCAAAAATATTTTGGGGCGGCATGTTGTGGTAATCCAATTTTTTGGTTGGATGTTTGGATTGGTTATTTATGGAAGTTACTTGTTAGTTATTGCTTAGATGCTGACTGTTCTAGTAAAATATTGACCTTATTAAAAGCTTCTATGTTGATATTCAAAGCTGCCATTCATAACCATGCTGATATGAAATAAAGATCTGACTCAAATCAAACGAAAACTTTTTCTTCATGATTAATTGAGTGCCATCAATTTATTTTACGAAAGATTTAATCAAGATTAAATTATCAATATTTTCAAAAAACGAACACAAAAAAAACAAAAGAATTTTCCTTGTCTATTCCTCCACAGACTATAACTACATGATCTATTTCCACAGATCATGTTATACGTTCTATAGCGGATCCGTGAAAGGATGTTCATTCGTCCGGAACTAAAGAGGCGTTTGCAGTCAAATCACGTGAGGTCTTGAATGATATCCAGGGACCGAATGAAATCAGGGGTATCTGCATACTCTACTAATACTGATAAAGGCTTACGATGCATTTAGACGTGACCTTTGTTTTATTTCTACTTGGTTATATGAAGGGTTTTGTTTGTATGGTTCTAGTTAGTGATTTTGGTAGTTTCTCATCATTATTTTGTTAGCCTATGCTATGCGGATAAGGCTATCCTTATCTAACGGATGCCTATGCGGATAAGACTATCCTTATCTAACGTTCACTGAAATTGAGCAAGCTTATAAGCTGCGGGTTATCGTAACATACGTTCGTTAAAAAGTTACTTGCGCTGTTAAATGTATATTTAAATACAAAGCGTTGTTTCATAACTTAAATGACAATGACTGTTAAAGTTATTCAGGTGGCCAGTAGAAAGCCACGATAATTCATTTTGGTACGTCTGTTGAGTGAGACTGACATTTAATGTTAACGTTTACTGGACCGTGAGCGTAAGCAATCAACCCTAGGGGTTTGTATAGTATTAGAGTTTCATTTCTTTAGCTTAGAGATTTACCGCCTTATTCATAAACGCACTTCAACTTAAACACTGCTTTAAAGCGTTTTGTCTCTTTTGCTCTACGGCAAATAGCGTAAGTCGGAAAGGAACAAAACATTTTTTTGTTAAAGTGCTGTTAATAATCGTTTATGAATAAGATCCTTAGTACCAACTACAAAGTCAAAGTCAAATATTTTCATTCAGTTTTGGCCCCATAGAGGCTCTTTTGAACGTACCAAGAACGTACTACACAAAGAATGAACCACATTCCTTACCTTAGATTTCTAAATAACTTGTAAAAACAGCATCCTCAAAGCAAAAACAGTCTCATTTACCATAATTTACCCTAATTCATTGAAATGAGCTCCAAATATACGACCCAAGAACTCAAGAACCCTTTCCCTAAATAAAAATATCGTAAACATAGCCAAATCTACTTAATCAAGTTTTTGAAACATCAACAAGAAGTTGGTGGAAACAAACACCCTGGTAAGAGACAATAGAACCAACTGAAAGTAACCTGATCAAACAGCGGCAGGCGGGATGAATACAAATACATGTAGGACTAGTCTTGTCCTGTTACAGATATATTACAGTACACAAATACATCTTCACTTACAGTGGGAGGCTGTTTTACCTGCGCTGTGGCCCTTCTCGAAGTTTTAGACCGCCTAAAGGCTTCTTACATGGTCTAACTAAAGATAGGAACAACCTGCCATAATTGCTTTCAGTTGCTTGATACTCGTATTTTGATAGTAGCAAAGCTTAAGAAGAAATGGCATAAAATGAATAATGCGGCAATAAATTGCATGATCCTCAATCTCCAAAAAAGATAAAGCAAGATATAGGTAAACGATCCAAAAGGAAGTCCATAAAGAAAGAAATAAATCAGCAATATTCAAAAAACATAATAAAGAAATATCACTTGTAACTGGATCGCGTCGAGGATTCCCATCACGCCCGGCGCAGACATTAAGAAAATGTCAACTGCACATAAAGGCCGCGAAGAGTCGTTACACACAGCCGTGGATTTAGAGACCTTGGACTCTTGAATAGCCCCTTCTCATATAAAATATACCAACTACATTATTAGGACGTTTCTGTATCATGTTACAATGTTTTGACTAAGATTGAATGAATGGAATGGTGGACCTGTTCGTTCATATTTTAATTTATTAGGAACGCACGTTCCTTTTATGAATTTAAATTTTTTAACATGCTGATACAGAGCATAGAATTTCTTTGTTTTAAAATTAGAACACTAGTTATTTTTAATGCATCGTTTAAAAAGTAAATCTGGCATAAAAATGACAGCAACTCAACCATAGATAACAAATATCCATTTATTATTCCTAAAGATTTTCTTTGCATCACAAATACTGTACGTAATACATATAAAAATCAAGTGAAAATCGTATTCCCAATCCACAATACGTTTAAACCTTAAAAATGTGTGTAACATCGCGCAATGCATGCTAAAGCGACGGTACCCGGTCACCTACTCCGCTCTACCCATAGAGAATGCTGTGAATATTGAAACGTAGGTATTTTGTTCGCACGTGGATTTAAGTCCTTACGACTTGACATGAATTATTCAATGAGTAAATTACTACCTTTAAGTAGAGTACGATGGAATTGTGTTTCGGTGATGTGAATTGTGTCAGTTGACAGATTAACAATGCAAGAAGTGCGTTGTAGTAACACTGGCTGGTTAGTGTTGTGGTAAAGAAAGTAAAAAGCTATGTCTATACGTAATCTATGGGAATTAGATCCTGTCTATGGTTATGCATAGTACTTTATGTACAAATAACTCTCGAGATAATTCTCAATAGATTTTGCCGCCCATCTTACTGCGCAATCCATTAAACGTCCCTTAAATCGACCTTTAACTAATTGACGTAATTTTTCATACGTTCAAGTCCAAATCTGAGTATGGGTACAACTCATAATACCTCTCTATTAACGTTGGATGTAGTACAAATTAAAACCCTTACTTTCTGTGTCGGTAAAAAACAGTATTAACTGAATGAAGCTAGAATTCCAATTTCTGTAATCAATACTTCATATCTTTTTGAGTCACGACTAATTCAAAACCACTTCGGTTTCTTCTCTTCCATAAAGTAACAGTTCGCAACCGCGGTGTGATATATTTGTCGTAAAAATAACAGGTATTTTTAGTAACAGGTATAAAATAACAGGTACTTTTAGTAACAGGTATAAAATATCAGGTGTACTTTTTCACACATACTTTTACGGAAATATTTGATTTAACAACCGAGTAAAGTGTACAAGTAAAAGCGAAGGCGTGTATTTTTTCAACGTTCCCGAAAGTTAGTAGAAATTGACGCATCCACAGAGCATTGCAAAAGTACGAAAGAAGTGCCATTGTCGAGTAAATCTGGTATAACCGAAATGTGTAAAGTTGATAATATTAAAAGTTTCCCCTCGAACCGCAGGGATGTGCAATACTTTAAAATTTCACATTCAGACATACCGGAATATTTGGTGAACTTTTCCAGATACATTTTCGTGAATTTTGAATTTCGGATCGCGAGTTTAATGCTTGTTATATTTCGATACCAGATATTTTCAAAAAGTTATACTTTAACCTTTTCGACGTAAAGAGGCTTGGTATAATTTGATAGTACATTATGATGTATTTATTTTAGGTATATTTAGTTGTTGCGTTCAGTTCGGTACTAGTTAATTTATCATCATCATCATCATGTCAGCCGTAGGACGTCCCCTGCTGGACATAGGCCTCCCTCATTGATCTCCAAGTAATTCGGTTGGAAACGACCTGCATCCACCGCGATCCTGCAGCCTTCACCAGATCATCAGACCACCTTGTTAGCAGACGTCCTAGTAGGTAATTAATACTGATTAAAATTGTATTGGGCATCTGTCAACACGAGAGTTTTAAGAGCAATTTTCACCATCGAAATATTTCCACACATTAAAACCCTTTTATCTGTTTTTTATTATTATTCTTTTTTTTAAATCTTTTTTTTTTCTGTAATGAATGAATGAATGAATCTAAAACCGATCCCAATTATTTGAATTTAGAATGTCAATTTAAAGCAAGGGCTGCCCCGGGCGCTAAAGACAAATAATATAATTACAAATACATTTTCTAATTAAGGCCGTCCATACTGATACAATTAAAATACAATACAAACGAAATACGAAATTTCACTAATTTTCACATTTCGATCCAGATTGCCGATCTAATTATCTCTTCACTGAAGCTGCAGTTAGCAGGTTAATTAGCAATTTCATCAGTTTTAAGTTGTAATTGTTCAAATGATGATACTGGATTGAAAATGTTGTTTTCTATTTTAAGATGATAGTTATTAATTAAGTACTATGTGATACATACATTTGGTAGAGCAATATTTGGATCCTATAGTACCGTAATTATTTAGGGTTCCGTACCCAAAGGGTATAAATGGGACCCTATTACTGAGACTTCGCTGTCCGTCCGTAGCAGTGAAGTTCAATACATCTCGAATTCTTTGTAACTAGCTCGATAACTCGCAGCTTGTAAACTATCTTAAGGCCGGATCAGTTGCCGACCGTGGTCTCGGAGTTTTTAGACCGCCCAAAGGCCTTCAAAATTACTAGAACATGGCCTTGTTTAGATTACAATGATAGAACGCAAAGCGTCGTCAAAGATACAAAATCATTAGTTCATCAGACGTATCATTAAATAAATTAGGTACGTTATTTGTACGAAACAATTCCAAGAATAGTATACGAGTACATTATACAAATTCGTGGTAAACACATTAAAATATTTACTGAAACAACCGACAATGAATGAGGTTCGTCGTACGTTGACAACTGTCATTCATGTTACCTTCACGACATTGACATTTGTACAGGCAGGGAAGTTGGTGGTTCATCAGTTTTCCTATCAATATTATATAAATGTGAAAATTTGTGAGGATGAATGATTTATATTTGTTACTCTTTCACGCAAAAACTACAGAACGGATTTGGATGAAACTTTACAGTAATATAGGTTATACATCAGTTCAATACATTGAATACATTTTATCCCGAAATTCCCGGGAACGGATATGACCTCGAGGCGGTACTACTAGTCTACTCATAATCTTTGCTTTAAGAAAAAGTATGCCATCTTTCACGCTTCCTGTTGGCATCCGTCATGGATAGTTAATGACAGTTATAGATACCAACTACTTTTAATCCTATGAGAATAATGGGAATAGGTACGATGTGAGTAAAACTGTATTACGCTAGTATTTTCGTACTGTAAGTTATACAAACCAATGGCTACACTAGACACATAATCCCGACAGTTTTGTTTGAAAATCGTTCTAAAACCACTCAAACATAAATATCTGCAACCAAGGCACGGCCTGCAGACAACGTTCACTAACAGGGGATTTTCAACTAAAATATGTTTACTACCTAGTTCCCTAACAGTACATGCGCGTGCGCGGGAAAGTGACACTTAATTTGACCGTAAAATGCGATTGTTCACGGCTCGACCGCAACGAACTGCGATGTCCAACGTAGTGTCATTATTAGGTTAATGAAGATTTTCAGACGTGACTGTTGGAATTGAAATGTATTTGTACAATTTGATAGCTTGCAATTGAAGTTTTTAAGGTCTTCTTCTTCTTCATCGAGTGTATGGTCAACCTGACCAATCCTGGTGTCAAAGTTATTGAGCCGCCAAAGGCCTCTGACATGGCTCATGTAACGACTACTATCCGTAAAAAGTAACCGGGACCGACGGCTTAACGTGCCCTCCGAAGAACGGAATCATCTTACTTTTCGGGCAATCAGGTGAATCAGCTTGCAATGCCCTAATCAAACTGAGGGCAGTCTCACAAAGAGGTTTTTGTGAGATATTGTCCCCACCGGGAATCGAACCCGGAACCTCCGGATCGTGAGCCGCGCGCTCAAACCACAAGACCACGGAGGCTAATAAACACTCTTTAACTGAAACACTTTTATAAAATGTAGCGTATGTCGGAAGGGACAAACCATTTGATAGCTAAAGTGCTCTTAATAAGTGTTTATGAATAACTAGCAGCGCCCCGCGGTTTTACCCGCGTTGTGCCCATTCCCGTGGGAATTTCGGGATTTTTTTACATAAAAACCTTCCTCTTGAATCACTCTACCTATTACAAAAAACCGCATCAAAATCCGTTGCGTAATTTTAAAGATTTAAGCATACAGACAAACAGACACGAAACAGAGACGACTTTATTTTATACTATGTAGTGATAGTGAAGGCACTTAGGGTTTTATTTGAGCGTTTAAAAACTCTAACACTGGTGTAGGCCATTAGACCTTTCTATTTAAAAGTAAAAAGTACAAAATTCGCCTGTAATGTCCCACTGCTGGGCAAAGGCCTCTCATCTCAGTGAAAATATCAGTAGAGCGAGGAGGATTAGGCGTAATCACCACGCTTGACTAATGCCTTTTTATTCAAAATCTGTTTTTAAAAAAGTAATTGGTTATAAAAGCCGATCACCTATGACGGTCAACTTAACAAAACAGAAATTACGATAGTTATTTTAGCACAAAGCTATCATTACTATGTTAGCAAATGAGTTCACAACATTATTGATGACCAAATGATACATCATAGTTATTGTTAACTGTTCAATTCATAAAATTGAAAATTGCAATGTATGAGAGTAATAATTTAATAGAATTGTATCAATTTAGAATAGAAACCGTATTGATTTCGCCGGTAGAGAGCAGGAGTTCCCAACCGGGGGCATAGAGAAATATCAAAGGCAATCAATAAGAAATAATAACATCTATACTAATATATATAATACATATATATAACTATATATAACTAATATATATAAATATATATAACTAATATATATTTTATTTATTATTATAAAGAGGTAAAATTTGTAAGTGTGTTTGTTTGTTTGTTTGTTTGTATGTTCGAGGTAATCTCAGGAATTATCAGTCCGATTTGAATAATTCTTTTTGTTATAGATAGCCACATTCAACGGGAAGGTTATAGGCTATTTTATATCCCGAAATTCCCACGGGAACGGGCACAGCGCGGGTAAAACCGCGGGGCGCTGCTAGTAAGTAAGTAAATACCGTCTATTACCAACCGACCAACCACTCTGTCCACCTAGGTGGTCGGTTAGTAATTTTTTTTCTTAACCAACAACCCGCCTAGTTTGTCCAACCTAGTTGGTCGGTTAGAACTATTTTTTCTTAACTGCCAACCTAGTTGGTCGGTTAGAACATTTTTTACTTAACTGCCAACCTAGTTAGAAAAAATAACCCTAACCTACCAAATAGTACAATTTTCTTAAAAAAAAAAATAACCCTAACCTACCGAATAGTACAATTTTCTTAAAAAAAAAAAAAACCCTAACCTACCGAATAGTAAGAAAATTGTTCTATTCGGTAGGTTAGGGTTATTTTTTTTTTGTTGTCAGTTGTTTCAGAGTGTCAAAGGGAGAGAAATGTAGGTTGGCAGTTGGGAAAAAAATGTTCTAACCGACTAACTAGGTTGGCAATTGGGAAAAAATGTTCTAACCGACCAACTAGGTTGGCAGTTAAGAAAAAATAGTTCTAACCGACCAACTAGGTTGTTGGTTAAGAAAAAAAATTACTAACCGACCAACTAGGTTGTTGGTTAAGAAAAAAAATTACTAACCGACCACCTAGGTGGACAGAGTGGTTGGTCGGTTGGTAATAGACGGTAAATACAAAAGTATATGCACAGATTAAGAAATAGTTACTACTACTGTTTAGGCCTTTGGCGGCTCAATAACTCTGACACCAGGATTGGTCAGGTTGACCATCCACTCGATAAAGAAGAAGAAGCCTGTAATGTCCCACCGGACAAAGGCCTCCCATCTCACCGATGATATCATAACATATTTTGGGATCTTTATTTAAAAAACGGGACGGGCACAGAGCGGGTAACACCGCGGGGCGCTGCTAGATTATAATAAAGCGGGCACAACGATACAAATGTTGGGAAACCCTGCCGTGGTGAAATTCTTGATCAGCTCAGCTATTATTATCTTATTGGGCGATTTTCTCACACTATAACCAGCAACGCGTAACTGCTTACCAATGGCGGGCCGAACTAATAAAACGGTCCATTCACTTTTATTTTTACAAAAAGGTACCCACTATTATTGGTATCTGAAACAGAGAACCATTTTGTTTTAGAATACTCTTAATTAAACAAGGATTGGACAAAATGGAACACTAGAATGTAAATCGGACTTTAGACGTTTTTTAGGTAGGATGTTTGAATATCTGGATATAGAATCGAGAAATAACAACGAAACATGTGTGTTTAGGATGAGTTAATAACGTAAATAATAAGTTTTTGAAGCATAAATGGGGAATAGCTGATTCCAGAATATAAATCACTAGCAGCGCCCCGCGGTTCTACCCGTTCCGTTAGATGAAAAATAGCCTCGATAAGTGGACTATCGAACACTGAAAGAATTTTTCAAATCGGACCAGTAGTTCCTGATATTAGGGCGTTCAAACGAACAAACAAACTCTGCAGCTTTACGAGTATATAGGTTCAATTAAATTCGATTAGGTTAGTGGAATATTCTGGTGCCGGAGTTTTTAGACCACTTAAATGGCTCATTAACGCTACAAAATTTTCCATTTGTTATTTAAACCTAACTTAAATAAACTTCAGTTTATTTTAAACTTTGTTTTATTTCCTTTTGTAAACTTTAGTTTTGTTTAACTTCCATTAATTGTTTCTAGGTATCCTAGATACCTAAGCTTAATGTTCGGCATTTCTAGAGTAGTGCAAATAGACTGGGCTAGCAATTAGGAATGTTGCTACAGCAGGGTATTTCTAATTGCTAATGCTACAAGCAAGCACTAGGAACAAATACTCGCAACTCGGTAAAATCGATTGATTTTATTAGTAAGACGTTCGTTTTAGATGTACGAGTTCACAAGCTGCGCTGACTCTGCGCTTCTAGAGCTGTTTAATATTAGCGCTTGTAAATTTGCTTTGATTAATGAAGCAATGCTTGATAGACATTTCTTGATTGACGCTCTTGTTCTACTCGTATTAAGTCTATCGCCGGCTCGCAACTTGTAAACCCGCTGTACGAGTATAAGCCATCGTTATGACTCGCTCATGACCCAACGGAACATGGATCATCGAATCAGTCCTCAAACAAATTTAGCACATATACTAACGCCTGTGCTCAGAGGCCTTAAATGCTTCCTTAGTAGAGAATTAATGAGTGATTTTGACATGTAATTTATGAAAAATTACGTCAATTAGCTAACTATCGATTTAATGAACGTCTCTGAGTGTGGCAGTAAATCATCGCTTTCCAACAGCAACAGTAAAACAAGCGCCTGCTTAAACATAACTAGTTCTGCGAAATATCTGAATCAAACTTAATTGCCCGAAATAGCTTGTAATTTCAGTTTCTAGTATGTAATTTCCTAGCGAGTGTTGAACCGCTGGCTGTGAGTCATGGGGCGCAGTGTAGACTAAACTAACACATTAGTCCGATGAATCTGGTGTTTATTTTAGTGACCATATTCAGAGGTGTGAATTAGATGTCTAAAATTAGATGGAAAGATGGTCACATCAAAACATTATGTATTAAATTAATATTCAGTTAAGTTCGCTTTTTTAACGCAACTTTGCTGGAATCTACTAGATTGGGCAAGTTCTGCAAGCTGTGGAGTTCTATAAAACGAGCAATTTGACATGTGTACTTGCCGATTCGCTTCTTGTAAATATTTAACGACGCTTACAGATGGCCCATCCTGTCCTGGCCAAGCTGTCCAAATCCTTGCTCTTACCGGGACCAGCAAGCGTCCACCTGCGGTGCCGTCTCTCTGGTCATTCCTGGCCAGTCATATTTAATTGTTTATATCTTTAAGACCCATTGACACGAAGAAGAAGAAGCTTGGTGATGGTCTATCGATTCCTAAACTAAATATACAGGCTATACAGGCTGAATCACCTGATTTCCCGAAAAGTAAGACGATTCCGTGCTTCGGAGGGCACGTTAAGCCGTGTCGGTCCCGGTTACTTTCTACTCAATAACTCTGACACTAGGATTGGTCAAGTTGACCATCCACTCGATGAAGAAGAAGAAGACCACGCTTGCATTCTACGGCTTGATGATCTCAAACCCAAGCCATGTTTGAAATGCAAATTGAAAACATACTTTATCAACAATTAATATCCAACCAGCTCTCTTGATATAACATACGATCCTACTAGTGTTACACATTAATCCACTGTTTTATCAACAGATTATGTTATCATATAGTTATCAGCTATTGGTTTCATTGCGCGATAAATTAATAATGTTTATCGTTTTAGATTAAAGGGAATGGCGGCAGAAGTCGTATAAGATGTGTTTTATTAACCATAGATGCAAAATGAGAGGTTTTATTAGTATGACGTATCTGCGGCGTAGTGTAGTTCCTGAACGAATGGAACGCTTAAATGAATGAACGAATAGTCCGATGGCGATAGAATGTTCTTAGACAATGATTCGAATTTTGAATAAGCTGTTACATGTTTAAACATTATGTACGATTTTTAAATAATATAACTCTGAGTGTGTTCTTAACTTTTTGCGGCTTGCCGTACCTTTTCTGGGTTTCAAAGCTCTCCTCATTAGAGACCAAAAGTTTTTGAATCTTAATAGGACGTAAAAAGAACCTAATTATAGACTGATTTATTAAAATACCTATTTCTGAAACTTTTCCGAACTTAATTTGTGAATTTCTATTCATGATTTGTAGAAATTCACTTACATTTTCATTATTGCCAACGATAGTTATTGCCTGAAATAAATAAATATTTGATACGACGAAAGAGAAGATACAACGAAAATCATCTACTAGATATAATTTTGCTAATAACCGACTATGACATAGAAAAATAGACATCCCATTACCAGCTTTCCATTATAGAACTATTCAAATAATGGTACACATAATAATGGCATTAATGAAACAATGGACAGCACAATCAAATCAAACAACGACAATAGATTCGTCACGCGGGTACAAATTGAGAGCACGTGTCTAGCATCACAATAACGTTTTTGCATATTTTGAACACATGTTTAGTTCTATCGGCTTTATTTGTGATTTTGTTTTAACTATGCCATCTTGGAAGTTGTAGCGTACGTGGCGTAGTTTGACTAAGCAATGTTAGTTCATTGCGATTGTTAAGCAACGTGCAGCACGACTCCTACTTAGATGGGTGGCCGTTAGAGGCATTTCTATCGGAGCGCTACTGGGCTTCGGAACGCACGTTAAATTGTCGGTCCCGGTTGTTAATTCAAGTATAATGCATTCATTTAAATTAAGCAAGTTTATAAGTCTAGTTCACACTGCTACTGGGATTCTGAAAGCCCATAGAGCCTCCAAAGTATCTTGCCTTCATCTACAAATCATCCTTTTCCTTCCTCCCCATGAAGGTGTCTCTCCCTAGACTAGCAGACCAGCAGCCTCCCCCCTAGGCCACCAGTTAGCTACGCCCCTGATAATGCTTGATAACCACCGCACCTACAAATCAATCAACATTACAATGAAAGCCCCGAGGCTACTCACTCAAGATAAATTACAATATCAAAATTGAACCACAAATTATATTTTTAATTTACTAGGACCACTTTTTGTTCAGCTCCAACCGGTCATATCTCTAGTTCGTTCACCTCCTAAGTACCTATTGAATACAATTCTATCTATGATTGCTTTGGCACGAACTAACATAAGTATCACAATAAGTACATAACGAGTTATGTACGTCTATTTTGTGTTATTTTCTAAAATGTGGTAGTAATACCAGATTGACAATCATTAGAACAAAGTGAGCATTGGTAAGGCATCGTTTAGTTTGAGCTAGTTTAAAAGCTAAAAGCCGGCCGGAGCGGCGTAGCGAGTAAGACATGTGTGACCTTCGAGTTCTCATCATCATAAATTTAAGAGCAAGGCTTTTGTCGGTGAGTCCGATGCAGACTTCTCCATCTTTTCCTATTCAGTGCAAGTTCTATAGAACTAAACAAAACAACGCCTTATCCTGTAATTTCTACTCGTAAACGATCGGCATAGAAAAATAAAAAGTATTATCCTGGAATGCCCTACTATGACCAATTATAGTAGGGCATATATAGAGACGTCTTATCTCTCCAAAAATATCAGTACAGTGAGGAGGATTAGGCGTAATCACGCTAAGGAGTGCCTTTCCGTACAAGCGGAGCGGAGTGGAGCGGAGCGGTGCTGATTCACCACAGAGCGCATTGACATTGTCAAAATCTTTTCGAAACGCATTGTGATTGGTCAGTTCAGCTCCTCAACGCTCTACTTCAATGGAAGCGCACCCAAATGAGACAGTAAAACCAAAACCATTCAACTATAATTTATGTCTTGATTTTCATTACCATTCGCGTATGGTTATCATCAATATGACGACAATTCAATGCCACCAGCCATATGTTGATCACGAATGAATCAGTTGTGAACATATTTACTTATTCACTTCAATACTAGTTAGTTACTAAGCAAATGTTGATTTGGATAAAGTCAATGTTATACTCGTATGAGGTACTTTTACTAGTACATTCTAGTGGCTACTATTGTGAAAATTGAAACATGTGTTTTCTTTCAAAACGAACAGTTTTAAAATGAACAGTTGAACAGTCGAACATCACTGAACGAACATGATCGCTCGATCAGAACTGTTCAAATTACAAAAGAAAACGCGACTTAAGACGCGGCTTAAGACATGACCTAAAATTAATGGTAGTGTTTTCTTTCAAAACGAACAGT
Source organism: Cyclophora albipunctata (assembly GCA_963082685.1). NCBI lineage: Eukaryota > Metazoa > Arthropoda > Insecta > Lepidoptera > Geometridae > Cyclophora > Cyclophora albipunctata. The sequence continues at coordinate 8,153,289 of OY720123.1, forward strand.
TTTAAAATGAACAGTTGAACAGTCGAACATCATTGAACGAACATGTTCGCTTATGTGTTTTCCTATACTGCAAGAACGAAAGATCGCTCGTTCAGAACTGTTCAAATTACAAGTGAGAACGCGCCTTAAGGCAGCTTAAAGGCCTGGTTTAAAATTAATAATTGAAAAGACTCTAAAATATTTGTTAAATCTTATACAACTAAACGTACGAACTTGACCAACTGGAATTAGTACAGGTAAATGTTAAAAATCTTTTTAGCTGCTTACCAGCTTCCGTGATCGCAACTACCGTGATCGCAACTACCAAAAAATAACTACAAATAGTCTAATTACAGGCTAGAAAGTTAAAGTAATTGACCGTTTTTTCGGACGTGATACCGCAGTCGGTGAAATCTTACCTGAAACAAATAAACAATTTAATTAATATGGCGTTAATCATTTAGCGTTACTAATAAGCGTTCTTATTTAAACATCAATTATTGACAGTAAAATGGAGAGTTGTATAAAAATTTAGTTAAAGTAACGTTACTTTTCTCATTTTTGTCCAGTTTACAAGTAAAACGCAGCTTCATTGTATTTTGTACTATAATCTTTTTTTTTTGGATTGGCAAAAAATGTGGTTCAGTAATTTTATTTCATTCTTACCCTATCTCTAAACCTTTTTCCTCTTCAGGAGCAATCGTCTTCGGCTGGAAAATTGACGACATTTAACCACATTTTGTGCCAATCAAAAAAAAAAAAAGATTATAGCTGTGCCTATTTAATTTGATAGTTTGATACACTGCCGTACTCTTGAGACGTGAATAACTAAGTGATATTATATTCATACATTACATGACAAAAATCACTCTTTAATCTCTCTTAAGGGATCATTAATAAATCTGAGTCCGGCAGATATAAACCTTTTCTACACTTTCAATAATATATTTCTTTACCAATATTATCGGAATCGGTTCAGCCGTTGTCGAGTTTGAGTAAAATTTACGAAACTACAGCGACTTACTGAGTTCTCAGAGTTATCAATGATTTATTAAAAACTAGCAGCGCCCCGCGGTTTTACCCGCGTTGTGCCCGTTCCCGTGGGAATTTCGGGAATTTTTTTACATAAAAACCTTCCTCTTGAATCACTCTACCTATTACAAAAAACCGCATCAAAATCCGTTGCGTAATTTTAAAGATTTAAGCATACAGACAAACAGACAAAACTTTGTTTTATACTATGTTAAGAAGGTTAAACAGTTTTTTCCAAGCTTAGAGGTTACTTTGGGTCTAATTAACCGTGTGTGAATTTGTCAGTGTTACTTCTGTTACTTCTGTTACTACTACAGATATTGTCAAAAATCACTGTTTAACCTTTTTAAAAAAGTTAAATGACGTCAATTAGCTAATTATTGATTTAATTGACTTCTCTGAGTATGGTAGTGGGAAGTTCCCCTTAACATTTCCCATACCAATTAAAAATAACTATTCCTTCTTAGGATATGTTACAACAACATTCAACTACGGAGGGTAAGGAAAAAACATAATAAATGTGGGAAAATGACCCTTCGCTGCAACTAACCACAACGTTAACTGGAAACATGATTTGAACTTTCAATCTCATATCAATAAAGTTCAATTTACTTTCCATAATACAAAATAGTAAGTATTATGAATACTAAATGCGAACCACTCTATTACGTCAAGTCTAATTTCCTAAGGGCCGACACTGCGTTAAGCGTGCTCCCGTCGCGTGCTCCCGTCGCGTGCGCCCGCCGCGTTCGTACGCGGCGGTTCGATTTTGTATGAAACCGCACGCGACGGTTCCCTTTTTTATGAAGCCACACAGGGCGGGCGCACGCCACGGGCGCCCGCGACGGTTCACTTTTGTATGAAACCGCGGCGTGCGCACGCTTAACGCAGTGTCGGCCCTCAAACATTGAATCTTAAATCGAATTTTAGCATAGGTAGATACAGATAAGACTTTCTAAACGGCCATAGGTTGCTTTTTATCCCGAAACTAGCAGCGCCCCGCGGTTTTACCCGCGTTGTGCCCGTTCCCGTGGAAATTTCAGGAATTTTTATACATATAAACCTTCCTCTTGAATCACTCTACCTATTACAAAAAACCGCATCAAAATCCGTTGCGTAATTTTAAAGATTTAAGCATACAGACAGACAAACAGACAGACACGAAAAAGAGGCGACTTTATTTTATACTATGTAGTGATTCCCACAGTTAAGTTGTACAACGAGTACTTTACAGTTAAAACGATCTATCTAAATCATAATTCCTAGAGAAATTCACTTCATTTTCTAGTACTAAATTGATATTTTCTAGACTAATCGATCTAGGCCGTCTACATGACTATTTAGTTGTTTTATTTCATGTATCGTTGTAAAACTTTCATTCAAATTACTATTTGAATCATACTTCGGGTGTAATAACTATAATTAGTGCTTGTATATAACTAGAGAGTTATATACGTCAGAGAAAGTAATTTAAAGTCGCACGGAACGTTATTAAAAGGCACGTTGACTTTAGCTAGTTTACGAGCAGCTTATGAGCGGGTTTAAAAGACCTCTGCCTTTAGACACTATATAATACACTAGTTCGGAACAGAAGTCTTCAGAACTCGTCTTTTTGCCGCTTGTAAAAAAATTGTAGATACTGAGAGCGTACGCGTATTTCATTAATCGGGAATTAACTTTTTTAAATCAACACAGGAGCCGGTTTAACTGAAATATGTACTTATTTAGCTTTATCGACTTCATGAGTTTAAGCTAAGTAGACTTAAGTTCGAGCTAAATCTATAATTATTAATGAAATACTACAAGTGGGTGGCCCTAAGTCAACGACGAAGCTTAAATTAGTTTATCTACACTAATGTTGTAACATTCTACTTATGTTTCCAATCTGTTATAGCGCAGACAACTAAAACACTCAATTTAAGCAATTGCACATGATGTTATAATATCCACATCGATATCGTAAAATCTCATTATAACATCATTATAACGCGACCAATTAACCTGGCGAGCCTTATGTCAAAATCCTCATACTAGTTGTATAAAATTTTGATATTAGGCTGGCTTTTGAAAACAGTTGGGTTATACGTGAAAACTTCGTCGAAACTACTAAACTTACATACACAAATCTCTTTGGTAAGATCTCGCTCGCTCCTGATTGGCCCTACGCGCAGCTGCGCTCTCATTGGTTAGATTTTAATGGCGGCAAGTTCACTGTGACAATACACGTACGCGTGAAAACTATTGTCAGCTTTTACTCTTGTTGTTTGATTAATTGCATTAGTGAAGATAAAGTAGTGTTATATGCAGTTGCATAAACTACTATTATCGTTAGTATTGGGAACATTGATTATCTATACTAATATTATAAAGCTGAAGGGTTTGTTTTGTTTGTTTGTTTGTTTGTTTGTTTAAACGCGCTAATCTCAGAAACTACTGAACCGATTTGAATAATTCTTTCACTGTTAGATAGTCTATTTATCGAGGAAGGCTATAGGCTACATTTTATCCCGGATTTCCTACGGGAACGGGCACAACGCGGGTAAAACCGCGGGGCGCTGCTAGTTATTATAATATAACTATTCAGCGTTGTGCCCGTTTCCGTTGGAATTCCAGGGGGGGGGGGGAGAGGAATAGCCTTCGTCGATAAGTGGACTATTCAACACTGAAAGATTTTTTCAAATCGGACCAGTAGTTCCTAAGATTAGCGCGTTCAAACAAACAAACAAACTCTGCAGCTTTATAATATTAGTATAGACTAGCAGCGCCCCGCGGTTTTACCCGCGTTGTGTCCATTCCTGTAGGAATTTCGGGATGAAAAATAGCCTATGTTACTCGTGGATAATGTAGCTTTCGAATGGTGAAAGAATTTTTAAAAACGGTCCAATAGTTTTTGAGCCTATTCATTACAACCAAACAAACAAAGTCTTAACAATACTGTACATTATTTTATCAATCAGTTGAAAGTAATGGGCTAAAGATAAGTAGCCGGTGTGTTTATGTGAATTTAGGTTTATAAATAGACTCTAAGATAAACTAATAAATACCGCTGTGGGAGTGTTTTGTAAACTAAGGTAACCTAGTTTCAGGCTGGAATTCCTAACACTTGGTCTGTTTAACCAGACACTGGGGAGAGTTTGTTTTACGTTAATGTGTTTAATGCAATTTCTTTGTATAAATAATTATGTTGAGAAATTGGAATATGTACTTACTGTAAAATCAATATAAAAGATCTGCTTTTTCAAGAGACCACCCTGGAAGGTGGCAGGTACTGGAACCTTATCATAATCAAATATTTACACGAAACAGACTTGCATATCAATGTAAATTATCAAATTCATAATTCGACAAAGTACAAGTGCCATTTACATTTATCAAATGTACTTAGGTATTCAATCATCAATACCAGGCATTCTAACTGACATAATCTGCCGATACAACACATACGAGTAGTAAAGGGCACAACACTGAGATAATAATTAAAACCGCCGATAGAACGTAAATAAAAGCGTGTGTCGAAACCATTGCGGCGTGTTTTCATTTGTGGGAATACGGTCGCAGCTCAGCCGTAATGTGTAGCGAATGGTGATTTTTGTACGTTTTTAATTAAGGTTTTGTGTCTCTGTTAATTAATATACGTTTGATTGATTTATATGTCAATTTGAGTTTCAATATTGGAGTTGTTTGGTTTGGATGTGGGCTGTTAATGGGATTGTGCTTAAAATCAGATACTTTTTTTCTATACTAATATTATAAAGAGGTAAAATTTGTAAATTTGTTTGTTTATTTGTATGTTCGAGGTAATCTCAGGAGTTATCAGTCCGATTTGAATAATTGTTTTTGTTATAGATAGCCACATTCAATGGGAAGGTTATAGGCTATTTTTCATCCCCAATTTCCCACGGGAATAGGCACAACGCGGGTAAAACAACGGGGCGCTGCTAGTTTGTAATATACGAATACCTGCATATACTACAAATACAAAAAGGTTGAAATAATAGTGTTCTGTTACTCTATGCGTTTGGCAGTTAGATACGATTGCTCATTTTCAAAGGGTGTCTTACAAATCCAAGTTGATCAATAATTATGTGATTTTTAATGGCATTTGTACTACTCTACTTTACTACCTTAAAAGGGAAAAACGGAAATCATACAAAATTACTCGCTTTTATTAGTAAGACTGGCTCAGCAAGCAATGTATGACACAGTAACGACAACCATATTATCATCACTTCATTTATTAAACATATGCACGTTAATGATTTCTCAACGCGCATACCTCAGGATAACATTACACTCGACCGATTCTCTTGGGATCATGTTGCTTGATATGTCACGGTCATTGTATTGTTTAACGCTCTTTCGTATATGGAAACCAAGTGTAAGATAACGCACTGAATTCATAACATTGATCGTATTGGAATATTAAGTACATGTGAGAATTGGATCCATATTTGATACATGTTATTAATTTATTAGCTTACTTTATACTTTAATAGCAGTGCCCCCCGGTATTGCCGGTGTTGTGCCCGTTCCCGTTTGAATTTCGGGAATTTTTATACTTATAAACCTTCTTCTTGAATCACTCTATCTATTTAAAAAACTGCATCAAAATCCGTTGCGTAGTTTTAAAGATCTAAGCATACGTAGGGTCAGACAGACAGCGTAAAGCGACTTTATTTTATACTACGAGTGATAGCAGTGCCTCGTGGTTTTACCCTATTTGTGCCCGTTCCAGTGGGAATTTCGGGATGAAAATTAGCCTATAACCTTCCCGTTGAATGTGGCTATGCATTACAAAAAAATAGTATAGATAAGAGATGTAAGCTTAAGCTATATTCAAAGAGGAACCGCATAGGTGACAGAATGCAAGAAAAGTACTACAGAAAATGATCTGCCTATCCATTTTATGTGCCCATTGTATCAACAACTGCATATAACAGGCAATGCAGCTACAAATCAAAGCAACTCCTAAAAAATGTACCCAGAATTCAAAAAACTTGTAACAAAGCTACCCGAAAAGAGAAACAAAACATTATTTTTGTTTATTCACCAAAAGTTCATATTTCAAAGTGAACAAACCTGATAAATCCGCCTCACAGGCGCACCCCACCCACTCGCACCGGTAAGGGCGCGCATACATGGATTAAAAGTTGAGGGAAGCTCCTATTTACTAGAATTAATTAAGAGTAATAGATTATCGTCATTATGACATTGGAAATTTTTGGGCACTTCAAAAAGATAATAAAACAAGATAGGTATGTTATGTAGGTCAATCCTTAGTTTTTGTCATATTCAACTGAGGAATGTTAAAAAAAACCTTTCACTGATCTTTCCGGTGGCAGAGCTTTAAATGACTCACCTTCTATCTGACCTTTGTTTAGGAATCCTGTATACTCACTATATCTTCCCCCTAGCGCAACGAACGTGACAGAATTAGACATGATATGATATGATACTGTGTATTGATTCAAATATTTAAAATTCGAAAGCCACCTTCCTAAATTCGAAAATTTTGCTAAAGCTGTTGTTGTAAGGTCCGCCCGTCCGACTGCCCGCCCAGCCCGTGTACGCCCGCCCTAACTCATTCATGCCAAGGGTTTTATGAATGGCTAAAGTTGGGATATTGTCGTAATTTCGCTCTTTACGACAGGCCGTCATAGCACGTACAGATTCACATACAATGTAATTTGTATGAGCTTGCATTTTTTACGTGTTTTTGCTAAACGTCTGTTGACAGGGTGTAGTAGTTTCTGTGAGCTTTGGACTTGTTTATTAGTAGTAACTTGAGACATTTCTAACTTACAATGCAAGTATGTTGTGGTACTGTTAGTTCAGTATTTCGGGGAGTGTGGAATCGTTCATGTTTTGGAGTCGGTTTGATTCATTGGTAAATAAAACGGGAGCGAGGCGAACAATTATGACAGTAGCTAGTGTACTATCGTCAGTAGTGTTGCAGCTCGCCAGCTCGTGCAGTGTGCTTCCTACTGCTTACTCTGTGTTGATCCTGTTCCTTTAAAGAATTTTGGAGTAAATACATGGATTTTCACATAATATCCAACCTATAAATTGACAGCGAACAGCTTTTAGTATTTATCTGTCGAAAGAGAACCGACATCCATCGAACATCGAAAACCCATTATATTTTCGTAGTTATTACAACAAACCATTAATAATTTCATAAACAACTCAAATCCAGAATCAGTTTAAGTGGAATCAATAAATGTTGTTTATTACTACAATCAAATATTCATTTGCATTGTTAAGATGAATGTTGCCATGAATAATGCAGTGCAATGAAATTATACCTAAAGACTGGATGTTGGCAACACTGCTATGAATAATGGAAGCCGGCGCCTCGAAGGCGGCGCTATATGACAATAACCAGGGTTTGTTTTGTTTTAAAAGCTAATTTAATATCTCAATACTGATTCAGAGAATTGGCCGCTGCGGTTTGCAAATAGTGAAACATCATGTACCTTACTTTATATGGTAGTAGACGACTTGTATTACTCGGCCTCTAGACGGCCTCTAGAGGGGATAGTTGTCTAGTTTTAATCTTGCACTGAGTAAGTCATGGATGATAACAAAGACAGTGGTAGTAGAATTTACCTGACCCCTGCAGGGCAAAGGCCCTTTATTTCGAGTATGTCAGTGCTCAACACTGGTGTCGGAGTTTATTGACCACCCAGAGGCCTCTGACATGGTCCCACGATTGAAACAATTTCGACCGCATTGCGTTACCTCTGACACATTCCAGGCGTGATGTTTGATATACTCGTACAAGCACTGACAGACCAGCGATAAACTTCAAACTTCAAACCGGAAGCGTTGACCGTAAAAATCTATCTCCCTCCAAAGCTTTGTTATGCAAATGAAGATGTCTTGTTTATCGGCCTCTAGCCTCTAGGCCTCTAAACATATACCACCTTATTCAAAATCGCTCTTTAACTAAAACACTGTTTTAAAGTGTTTTGTCACTTTTGTTTATCGGAAAATAGCGTACGTCGGAAAGGGAGAAACAATGTGTTAGCTTAAATTCTGTTAATAAGCATATATGAATAAGGCCCATGGAGTTTCCTATTTCACATAACTATAGTTAACGTTTCACCTATGTTTCCGGGTCATACCAGAATAACAATCTATAAGTACTAATATTATAAAGAGGTAAAATTTTTAAGTTTCTTTGTTTGTTTGTATGTTCGAGGTAATCTCAGGAATTATCAGACCGATTTGAATAATTATTTTTGTAATAGATAGCCACATTCAACGGGAAGGTATAGGTATAAGCTATTTTTCATCCTGACATTCCCACGGGAACGGGTACAACGCGGGTAAAGCCGCGGGGCGCTGCTAGTAGTTAATAAGGACGCATTTCGCAGTTATTTGTAAGTTAAAATCGAAATATTCCCCAGTTAATTAAGTTAATATCAAGCCTGAAACTCACAGGAAGCTGGTAAAAGTATCAGATTCTAATATTCTTACAAATAACTATAATAACACTTTACCAAGATAATATTAAACATACGAAACTTTCATGGAAGCTATAACAAGCAATTTTCGCCTGTATGTAGTAAGTGCGAGGGGAGGAAATAGTTTGAATGTTATCACTGTGTGTCGACAGATATTAAACAGAAGTTAAGATTAGGTTGGCGTTGGATACGATACTAATGAAACCAAACCTCGTAAACTTTAGCGGTCAACCTTGGGGTTTTTAGACCGCCTAAATTCCCGTTTTTAATAAAGAAAAAGACAAATTAACATGGCTTTTTAAACACGGTAATGTTAAGTTAGAAATGCCGGTCACCCGACAAAACAAAGTCTTGCAGCGTTGAGATGTTTTTCTTGTTTGAAGGTATCGCTCTCTCTCCCTCTCTGTATCTCCCTCTCTCTCTCTCTTTCACTATATTTTTTCTCTTTTTATCTCTACTTCTATGAGGAGAGAAGATTACTATGTCATCGCCATTCGTCGGCGTTGCGTGGACCGCAGCGCTTTGCGGTCTTCCGCAATTCCTCCGTGTGGACTAACCCTTATCTAGCGACCAGTCAAATTAAAGCCAAGTGTATATTGACTCAGGAAACTAAACTAGACCCCAAATAACTAGTCTGGCTTTATGTAAATATCCAATTTCACCTCAAGAATCTAATACCTCCGCGTAATTTTAGTTGTTAAATCCTACTTCCTACTAATCCTACTAATATTATAAATCCGAAAGTTTGTGGGGATGGATGTATGTTTGTTGCTCTCTCACGTAAAAACTACTGAACGGATTTGGATAAAACTTTACAGTAATGTAGGTAATACATTAGAATAACACATGGTATACATTTTATCCATAAATTCCCGCGGGAACCGACACAACGCGGGTAACACCGCGGGGCGCGGCTAGTAATATTATAAATGCGAAAGTTTGTGAGGATGGATGTATGCATGAATGTTTGTTGCTCTTTCACGCAAAAACTATTGAACGGATTTGGATGAAACTTTACAGTAATATAGCTTATACATCAGAATAACATATGGGATACATTTTATCCCGAAATTCCCGCGGGAACCGATACAACGCGGGTTACACCGCGGGGCGCGGTTAGTATCACTACATAGTATAAAATAAAGTCGTCTCTTTTTCGTGTCTGTCACACTGTTTGTCTGTCTGTATGCTTAAATCTTTAAAATTACGCAACGGATTTTGATGCGGTTTTTTGTAATAGGTAGAGTGATTCAAGAGGAAGGTTTTTATGTAAAAAAATTCCCGAAATTCCCACGGGAACGGGCACAACGCGGGTAAAACCGCGGGGCGCTGCTAGTATTTTAATAAGCGCAATTTTGCTCCGGTTTGTTCTAGCCAATTTTCCGGTTTTACTGTAGACTACTAACTAATAAAGATAATAATTTAACAACTACTTCTGCCATTTAATGGTCCGACCATTTCCAGGCGATTGCAAAATGCGGAATACGTTACGTAAGGGTGTAATTAAAAAACGAGTGTCTATAATCTGACATGTTAATGTGGAATGAATAAATAAGAAATAACTTTACTAAAGGCCGTAAGACACTTGCCAGTAGCTGGCATACTAGCTGCTAACTTGATTATAAGGGTGACATGCCTGTATTTGTCAAGTGTGCGTTATACGTTGACTTGCAGTTAACTAGCTAGTTACTGCTCCATATTACAGGCATATGTAGGTATTATTTGATATTTCTTTCTAGTTTAGTTTATACCTTATACTTATACGTTTAACGCTCTTTTAGATAAAGAACACTGTTATAAACAAAGTGTTTTTTTCTCCTTTGCTCTTCGGAAAATAACGTATGACGGAAAGGGACAAACCGATTGACAAAATGCTGTTCATAAGCGTTTATGAGTAAAGCCCTAAGAGTACAATTCCCATTTAAAAACCTTTGTATGACTAAGACCGAATTTCTAAGAAACTCTACCAACTTAAAACTGGGTCAAAATTCAAAATAACTTTACAAAATGTAAAGGTGTTACCGATAAGGTGAGCCAATTAAAGTACTGAAAGTCCAAAAAACAGTAGGCTAGTAAACGAAGCGTGACATTCGAACTCGCGGCCGATAAATCAAAAAAGTTTCCAGAACAGTCGAGCGGCGATAAAATACATTGTAATTTTAAATTATCTGAAACCCTGTATTGCGGCATCTGTACCAATGCATTTAAAAGTAAAAAACCGGCCAAGTGCGAGTCGGATCACGCACGGAAGGTTCCGTACTTTAAAAAATGGCAAAAAATCACGTTTGTTGTATGGGAGCCCCCTTGAATATTTGTTTTATTTTATATTTATATTGTTGTTATAACGGCCATAGAAATACATCATGTGTGAAAATTTCAACTGTCTAGCTCTCACCGTTGTTGAGATACACCCTGGTGACAGACGGACGAACGGATGGAAGGACGGAAGGACGGACGGATGGACGAACGGACGGACGGACGGACGGACGGAATGGACGGACGGACGGAACGGACGGACGGACGGACGGAACGAACGGACGGGCGGACGGACGGACAGAGAGCGAAGTCTCAGTAATAGGGTCCCGTTTTTACCCTTTGGGTACGGAACCCTAAAAAGAATTAACCTGTACTGTGCCACTGCTGCCACGGCAATGGCCTCTCGTCTCACTGCATTTAAAGTGTTTGTTAATTGTACACGTAACTTTGTTAACGTAATGTAAAACAAACTAACTAAGGTGGTATAATGAAAGATCAGTCTGTTCTCCGTTCGTTACATATGATTTTAACGTGCACTGAATAACTTAGAACTTAGCAAGCATGCAATAGGGAAAGGTGCATTGAGTTATTTTTACCCGACCTGACCCGACGGCTAAGCGCAAAAGGAAGGTTATTTGTCAATATAATGCTGACCCACAGATAGGCAAAGTTAACCGTTAGTCCTTCGAATTTGCCCACCAATAGAATTCGCAAATATGCAAAAAAAAACTTTCTAAAAGCTAGTTTTATCAATCATCAAATAACCACACAGATTACTATATATTCAAAGAATTATATTTGCACATGTGAAATTAATCTTACAGATATATCTGTCAAATAGATAGTTTCTGTGTTCTATGTCAGAAGTTATTACTTATCAGAGACAATAAAGTAACATTTTTCAAATAATAATTATTCCTAATTCCTCCTCACTGTACCTCCACTACGATTGCTAAAGAAATCAATCCTTTGTAGGCCCTCGCCCTGCAGTGGCACATTTGAGGCTAATATCCTTATCCCAATTTTCACTAGTGTCACAAAAAAGGTGTCTCTATATTGTGCTAGTGTTGTGAAACACCCGAAAAATGACATAAATAACGAAACTACTACAGCTTTCTTTATCGCTTAAACGTTACAAGATAATGTAAAACGATGAGTTCCAAAATGTAAGGTCTCTTGTACTGCTTGAGGAGCACTTTCACTGGAAAATAACGAGTTATACTGGAATGGGTGAGGTCCACTTAACATATCGGAGTGTAACTCGTATGGCCAATAACTTTATGTCAATATTTAAACTAAATCGGATATGTGTCGTTAAATTATACGGACATGTTATTAAGGCGGGAATTATTGTTTATAACATTTATCGTTAGTGTCATATTAGCCATCCGATCTTTTAATTAAACGATACTTTAAAACTTCTTTGATAAACTTAACAAGTATACATGTTATAGGCCGGTAAATAGGCCGGTAAATTCTAGACTTTTGATATGTGTACGTTATACGCTCGCTATTTATTGAACTCGCCGGTTCACAGCTTGTAAACTTGCTCAGCGTAAACGGCGATTTTAATAAGAGACTTTGAACAACAATATTTATTGTTAGCTCTACTTCTGACACTAGAATTTTAGAATTCTTCCTAAGCAGAAGAAAAATTATGCCTCCAAAACAAAGTGTTACAAAACATCCCAATAACATATACATACATAAATATACATGAAACAAAACATCTAGATTTGGTAAATGTGCCAGCGAGAACCCAAGAATTTACTTATTCAGAGCTATTTACGCGGATCCATTGCTTTATGCAGATTAGTTTACACCCTGTGGAGACTGCTGAGGTATTCCAGAGAATTATAGCTTTGGTAAGTTGTAATACTTCTCGAACCATCTTCGGCTTCAGCCCTTGCCCTGTTATCTTACAGACACTTTATACATTTGATACTCTTCGGTCAGTCATTGATGTCTCAGTTTTAGAGCTGTTATAAAATCACAATAACTTCAGCAGATTTACGACTTTATCTTCGCGGGTATTAAGAATTTTGATGATGAATATTCTCGTTAATTCAGCCAATAAGGGTTATAGATTTTGATTCCAACTAACTACCAATGTAAACGTGAGGTATTTGAGAAAGGCATTTCAAATCACAGTTGGACAGAAATAAGTTACGAAAACACAATCATAAATAACAGAAAACTAATCTCACTTTTCAGCACTTGGTGTTAAAAATAAACAGGAGCTGAACGGAACACCTGCTCATTCAAAAGAGTGCTGAAGGAAAACGTGTAATCTCTAAATACAAGCTACAAGAAAGTAGTTTGTACGTAGTGGTATTAGCATTAAAACTTTTTGCGAGATTTCCTCTTTGGCCGAGCGATGCGCAATTCTGCCAACCATCGCAGGGTTGCCAACAGCACCGAATGCTTCCATTACCGTGTGTAAATTAGGAGATTTCAATGTTAATGTTGGGTCAAAGAGATTGCTTACTCCGTGAAGGAATCTGATATTAGATGGTAGATTTATAAGGGTACTTTGGAAACTAATCGGTGAATTCAAAATATTGTGTGTTAATGGTCGTTTGGGTTTCATTATGGATGTCGGATGCTTTTATGGGACTTATTGACTTAATAGGGTAGTGATTTACTTACGCAGGTGAGTAAATTATTTGATGAATGTACGCATTACGCAAGCGTGGTGATTACGCCTAATCCTCCTCACTGTTCTGATATCTTTAGTGAGATGAGAAGCCTTTGCCTAGCAGTGGGATATTACAGGAAAATACTTACTTACTTGTGAGATATTTGGACATTCATTACGTAGCAGTTTATTTAATGTAAGACTCCACTTTTACACAATGACATTTTATACAAATATTCTACTTTGTTCCAACTTGTAAAACCACGTATATTTTCCCTATATCCCAACCACATATAATATGGGTCATCAAAAAACCAGCACGTTCAACCCTGTAGGGAAACGAAAAAACAAACATTCTAAAGAAAGCAAGGCTAGGGCTGTAGCCATTTAGAGGGCATTGCTTATTCCGCTATTTTATTCACCATTTTGTGCCCAACACTACGGCAAATGTACTAGTAAAAATTTAATAGAAACCTACGAACTTACCTTTATAATAACAACCTTTCTCTGTATTTTCTTTGAATTTTCTATAAATATATAGGCGTTGTGCCTAAAACAGCGAAAATATTTAAAAAAAGTATTACCCTATAATGTCCCACTGGTCGGCAAAGGCGTCTCATCTCACTGAAGATATCAGTACAGTGAGATTAGGCATAATCACCAGGCTTGCCAAATGCAGGTTTAGCCAAAACCCGAGCCATGTTTGAAAAGTAGGGAACATGATTTCGCTCGGCCCAGGAATTGAACCCGGGACCTCAGTCTTGGCAGGCGGGTGCACATACCACTAGACCACCGAGGCGTAGAAAAATAAAGAATTTAACATAAAACATAGGCCCAGTGTGGTCACATTAATATCCTAAACGGGTATCATTTGTTCAGATGGACAGTTAGTTTTTATCACTACGGGGGTTCTTGTGAAGGACAAATTCGAATGTTCTCTTGGAAAAATGAAATAACTATCTTAGTTTTCGTAGAGTCCGTTCTAATATATTCAGCGGAAGAGTGGCCTAGGCCTCAGCTTACAGCTATTAGATCCGCGATTTAATACGCCGCTCTTGTACATGCAAGAAATGAGCTCTTTGCTAGTTTTTGTAGGAAAAAGCCTATTTGCTTTTGTAGTTAAATTGATATTCAAAGTAGACAGCTCGGTTATTTTAAACTATTGTGTAATCGTAGTCATATTCCTTATCAATTCAATAATAAATTAACGTAATAAATTAATTGACAATATCAAAATGACCTATAACTAAAAGACGATACACTTAACACAATTTTAACCTTAGGACCAAAAACCGCGTTCTATCACAAGTGAAATTATCACTTTGATAAATCACCATGATAACTTGACACGTAATAATGAGTGAAATGAGTGATGTAAGAGTTCTTGTTATGTTGGCTGTTAAATCGGTCAATACGGGCCAAAGGGACCAGTAAATTGTGATTGATTATTTTAGAACGCAAGGCCGTTTTGATTGGGGGCTGATAAAATGCATTAGTTTTATTATGGGTGAATTAGATGGCGTTATTTAAGTTTATTGAAAAGCACTCAAGGGCTTGAGTGCGCCTGAGAAAGTTTTGGTAAAGGAAAATTATGTTGTATAGAAATATAAGTAGTGGTTCATAAATAGGGTAATTGATTAGTGTTTTAGAAACATTATAGAAAGGGAATGCTTGAAGATTGTTGATAAAGATTGTGTCGTAATTGTTCTTCATTTAGCCCACTGAGAAGCCGAGAATTAGGTGCCAATTTAAGGCCAAAATATATATTCATTACTAGCTGTGCCCGCGACTTCGTTCGCGTGACTATGAGAAGCGTTTTTTTTAAATATATACTTATTTTTATTTTGGATCATAATCACAGTCATTTTGGGTAGCTAAAAAACCTACTTTACTGTAATGCTTCTCTATATACAATATTAGACGTATGGCCATCGGGGGTGAAAGCATACAGGCTGCTGGGATTGCTAACACGGGACAGAGCCACATACAATTGACCGTGCGAAAAACAGCTGATACTTAGATCTACACCCACAACTTTTAGAGTCTGACCTTGAGCTTTATTAATTGTCATGGCGAAACATAGGCTCACTGGAAACTGAATTCGTTTAAAGGCGCGGGCCCACCGCGGTGCACGGAGAGGCTACGCACGTGTATTAAGCTTCGCTTTGTAAGAAAATGTATGTGGTTGTGTCCACTGTAACCCACGGAGAGGCTACGCATGAATTGACGTCATTGATACACGCGTGGCTAGCTCGAATAGGCGGTTACATAGCTCAACGCTGTCAACGTGGGTCTACGTTTCCACTGGAGTACACGAATATGACCCACGACTATGTACAGCTCACTTATCCCACCGCGGTGCACGGAGAGGCTACGCACGTGTATTAAGCTTCGCTTTGTAAGAAAATGTATGTGGTTGTGTCCACTGCAACCCACGGAGAGGCTACGCATGAATTGACGTCATTGATACACGCGTGGCTAGCTCGAATAGGCGGTTACATAGCCTCTCCGTGAACCGTGCCACGCTATACATAGTCGTGGGTCATATTCGTGTACTCCAGTGGAAACGTAGACCCACGTTGTCAAACAAATTAATACACGCAACTAAAATGCGCCGCGTGCCCGTGCAGAGCATGCGCCGCGGTGGGCCCGCGCCTTAAAACTAAACGGAAAATTGTTTGGAATGAGAGGAATCCGAGGAATAAAAACACTATCACCTTTTCCGCACCCTGTTAAAATCTCTGCTTCTATCAGATTTCGTTGTAAATTAATTA
The DNA here is from genome assembly GCA_963082685.1 of Cyclophora albipunctata. Taxonomy (NCBI): domain Eukaryota; kingdom Metazoa; phylum Arthropoda; class Insecta; order Lepidoptera; family Geometridae; genus Cyclophora; species Cyclophora albipunctata. The sequence goes on from OY720123.1 coordinate 8,169,437, forward strand.
ATTAATTAATTATTAAATTAAAATTATTATAAAGTTTCAGTAAATTCTACTAACAGAGAAAAAAAGTAGTTATTCATAATAGAATTAACTCTTACTAATAATATAAACGCGAAACTTTGTATAGACGCATATTTGTTAGTCTTTCTCGCAAAAACTACTGAACGGATATGGATGAAATTTGGCAAACAGTTAGTTTAGGCTTGGAAATAACAACACTTATGTTACTTTTTACCGCGGGATAACATCTCAGACCCACGGGAAACTGGAAGGAATCTGTTCGACATTATTCTTAAAATTCAACAGCTTACAAACTACCTTCAGCCGTAAAAGAACAATGTTTTTTCATTCCCATGGGAGTACTATGATTTCCCTCGGTAAATTATTCTTATAGTTTATGATATCAGCCTAAACTAACTTAAGTAGAAAGAATTTAGATGAGCTCTTTTAATTTTTTTCCCATGGTAATCCAGTCAATTCCAAGGTAATAAGTAGCTATAACATATTCTATTAATGATTGTAATTTACCTATCTAGTAACAATGATCGACGTCGTTCGTTGACCGGAACAGGCGTTAAAAAAACAATAAACTACCGATTCCCATGGGAAACGGATGTTTTCCCGCGGTAAAAAGTAGTCTTTATGTTGCGCCAGGCTCTAAAATATGTCGGTACAAAATTTCAACCAAATCCGTCAAATAGTTGCGGAGATTAATGGTGCCTATGTATAAGCATAGAATAGTGTTCGACGTGATTCTTTAATTTGACATAACTTTTTTATTTATGAACCGATTGACATGAAACAAACACTAAAGCATAACTGAAGCATACCACAATATATTCGTGAAAACGGCATCCAACTCGGATCAGCCGTTTCTGAGATTAGCGTGAACAGACAAACAGACAAACAGACAAACAGACAAACAGACAAAAAAAAAGTTGATTACATTTTTGGGTTCGACATCGACATAACAATAACCCCTGCTATTTTTTTTATTTTTATTTTCAATGTACAGATGTACAGACAGCACTTTTCTACAATTTTATTATATGTATATTCCAAGGTAATAAGTAGCTATAACATATTCTATTAATGATGATTGTAATTTACCTATCTAGTAACAATGATCGACGTCGTTCGTTGACCGGAACAGGCGTTAAAAAAACAATAAACTACCGATTCCCATGGGAAACGGATGTTTTCCCGCGGTAAAAAGTAGTCTTTATGTTGCGCCAGGCTCTAAAATATATCGGTACAAAATTTCAACCAAATCCGTCAAATAGTTGCGGAGATTAATGGTGCCTATGTATAAGCATAGAATAGTGTTCGACGTGATTCTTTAATTTGACATAACTTTTTTATTTATGAACCGATTTACATGAAACAAACACTAAAGCATAACTGAAGCATACCACAATATATTCGTGAAAACCGCATCCAACTCGGATCAGCCGTTTCTGAGATTAGCGTGAACAGACAAACAGACAAACAGACAAACAGACAAAAAAAAAGTTGATTACATTTTTGGGTTCGACATCGACATAACAATAACCCCTGCTATTTTTTTTATTTTTATTTTCAATGTACAGACAGCACTTTTCTACAATTTTATTATATGTATAGATTATCAACCGTTACGTAGCAGTGCTAAGGCTAATAAGTACATATATATTGATGTCATAAAGGTTCTATATAAAGAGTGGTAGTAGACCATTAGTTCTGTAACCTACTAGAATTCTAAAGGCGAAGTTTACTCAGTTATTTACCTTTTAAACAAAGAAAATCAGACCCAAATTCAGTCCAAACTAGCAGAAAGTAGGTAAGCAATTGTCTCTTATCATTGTTTTTCGATCTCCATTTTTGGCGGCAAGACATTATGAAGATAACGGTACATTAGGCACTGGTAATCACATCGCAAGGATCTGGCGAACAGTTAGCGGGCATTATCGAGATAGTGAGTACCGTCCCTGAAGACGTTAAGAAGCAATATCGAGAAATTCCAGAGCATTCGAGAACAATTCCTGATTCTGGCGACAAATGGTAGGGGTTTCCCTTTTGTGTTCTTGTATCTTAGTGCTTTAAGAAACTAAGCGAGAAATATACTAATGTAAATGCTTGTTTAATTTATTTTTGTGTTAACGGTGAAGATAGCTGTAATGGAATTCTAAATAAGTGATTTCGTCTGGCGGTTACAAAACCAAACATAAATTTACTTAGTAAGAAAATGTTTTAATGTTTGTTTTCTTTAAGAAAACTATAGCTTCGTTAACGGTATCACCAAAACCAGCTTACCAAAACTAACAACGGTATTTATATTCTACAAAGTATGAGTAAAACTGACAACTTGTACGAAACACACCAATAACAACATTTCCCTACAGCCCTGCGGTTAAATCGGATAACCAGAAGCGGAAAACCTTTACGCAATGAAACGTAGTTAATTCAGTTGTAATGGAGGCGAGGGCAGCAAGGCGTCAATGACGTCATAAGGTTCTGCACCTCTGTTACACATTATACTATCAGTGCCTGTGCCCACGATAGGCATAACATTTTTTACACTGACTTGTTTAACGCGAACAAGACTGTCTTTTGTCAGTTTAATGACAATTGTCAATACAAATTCATTCTTTAGTCAAGTTTAGGCAAGAAAGTTCGATAGACATCAAAAAGTCCGAGAGAGACAAAAAGTCTGTGGCAGACCAAAACGTCAAGACAAAAATGTCTTTGACAGATGAAAGTTATGGAACAGATAAAGAAAGACGTATTCGCTGTCAGTATAGACGACACAATACTGTCTAACTACAGTCTTGAGTATAGTGTGTTGAGACTCTTACTGAAGTACCAGGAACCGGATCATTCTGGTAATGGAACACTTGGAAAGAGCCAGATGTTCCCACCGTATGGAAACCGAGGAAAGTTGTGTTCAAGTGTTTTCTTATTGTGAGGAGGTTGCAGTTGGCAGTAATGCATTTTTAATGCTTAACACATTTTAGTGTTAAAAGTTTTTAAAGTAATAGAAAGAGCTGTATTTCTGTGTGAAGTTTAAAGAATTTTAAGAGGCAATTTTAAGGAATTTGAAGCACCATTTGCCCAAAAATACGCAATTTCTACATTAAAAATGTAGCCAAACATCTAGCAGATAATATTTGATAACAAACTCGAAAACACAACAAATAATTTTGGAATTTCATCCCATTTGCTAGAGTTTGTTTCCTCGAGGGCTCAGCCGAGCTAGTTTATTAAAAATTCAAAAGAGTTAAAGCAATACGGAGTCGAGAGGGATGAAATATTAATGGATTCACACCAACACCATGGCGGGGTGAGACGCCTTGGGCGTACCTGTGCTGGCAGGGGCGCATCAAGGACTGTGCAGAGTACTGAGGATTATGATTCATAGGATAGGTACTCTCATAGTAAAACCTGAGGAGATAATCTTAAACTAACCACCGTATTCATAAACGCTAACTAAATCACTGTTAAAGTGTTTTGTCTCTTATGCTCTTCGGAAAATAACGTTTGCCGGAAAGGGACAAACCTTTTGTTAGCATAAGGCCCTAAGGAGAGGAGGAGAATGATTTGATGACCTAAATATATCAGATTATAGATTTAACGTTTAGTGTACAATAAATATATATGTATAGTGTAATAACCTATGACTGAACTAGTCACCTAAGGCACCTAGGTGCCGGGCTACTACTAAGGTGCCTACTAAGACACCTAGCTAGGCACCTAGGTGCCTAGCTAGGTGCCGAAATTTTAGCACGAGTAATGTATGATGCAAAGGGTTTATTCATACTTATTAAACTCACACGATTTGTCAGTCTGTTTTATTTAGTTTTAGCATATTACAAGGACTTTATATTCAGGTGTATTGTTCTTTTTACTATCTAAATTATTTAAAAGATTTGTCATTCCATTAAAACTGTATTCAACAGCCATATCTTCGGTACCCGAAGCAAACTTGGCATACAATAAAATTGTCAATTGGGCTTTTGAAATTTTTTTTTTTTTTATGTATTTTAAAACTTTATTAATAATAATATTGATATTTAATGCAAACAACTAAAAAAAATATTTTTTCAATTAATTATAAACAATTAAAAATTTATGAAATTTGAATAAAAGTCACGTGACTATAAACGCACCATAATTGGTCACCATAGTTGTGACGTGATAATGATAGAGCTAATAACCATAAGTACGTACAGCGGTTACGGCTATTACACGTGTAACCGAATGGGGCTACCATTATGACGTCACACGCGCTCGGGTTTGTTCGGGAGTTGTCCGAGTGTCTTCGGTACTGGATTCAAAAATTGATTTTTATTTTGAAATAACTTTTGAATTATTGCGAAAAAAATAAAATAAAAATAGTTTTGTTATAAAACTAATAAAATAATCTTTCGATTTATCACAAAAAAAATTTTTTTTTCAAAAGCCCATTTGTCACCAATTTGATGGTAACCCAACACTCAATTTATGTCGCTGAAACCGACATGCATATTTCGAGAACTTAAATAAATACAAGTATGTACTTACAAAGGATCAGATAAGTAACCACCATTTTCATTTACCTAAGTAAATATTTGTGTATTTATTTTTACTGAGTTCGACCCTTATCTCTGAGTATTTCTGACCCTTCTATTTGTCCTTAAGGTAATGGCATCTTCTATTTCGATATTATATTTAGATTATTCAGCTTCCAAATTCTTGAGTTTATCTACTAATAATATTATGTTGTTTGGAAACTTATCATTGGGGGAAGTTTATAATTTGCATTTAGGTTGGTATGCAAAATTACTTTGGAGTCTAAAAAGGTACTTGGTTTTAGTTCAAGTATCTTATACTGGACTGGCTAAAGACCAGTAGTCATCTCGTAGCTTTTTTAGGTCTGCTATCAAAGCATATGGTGCATGTATGCTAGTCATGTGTGGTTATGTCGTATTTCACATAGTCAGATGATTTGGTCATTTACATGATTGATTAGGCAAGCTCAGTCGGGGGACTGAGCTTACATAATACAGCTGCTAAAATGATTTTTCATCAGTAAGCAAGAGTCGTTTATTTTGCCTTGCAATGTTCATTATACCAAACGCCTAAACTTTTAAAAAGATAGTGAGTGAGAAAAACTGGGGAACAGTCAATTTTCTGCACTTAAACTAATCCAAATAAAAGTCCTGGAAACATATTCTGTAACACAATAGAAAAGGGAGATAGAAAAATGTTTGTTATGAAGTTTAGAGGAAGTTTCTCGAAGGAAAGAATAACTTTGGAGTTGCATTCCGGCGGAAAGTTGCAGGAATTCGGGAATACCTTTGTTGTTTGTTTCGGGAGAGGCAGTGGGACATTCTGGAAGTAATGTTTACTTTTAAAAGTAAGTATTCCGCGATTGTGACTGAACGGAAAATCAATACGGTTATTAAATAAAGAGGCGTGTGATTGGGAATCTTATCTGGAAATCTGCTCAAATGTAGAATGGAAACCTTTATAATTATGATTTTGTAGGTCTAAGTAATGTAAAATTGTAAAAAACTAAAGTACCTGTACTACCTTTATACCTTGTACCTTACTACCGATACATTCTAGAGACGTAGTCAGCAAGTTTGGATGAAGAGGTATCGTCGAAGCCATTTCATAATTTACCCGAAGATTATTGTAAGATAGTTCGTTTGTTTGTATGTTCGAACTAATCTCTAGTATTACCTGTCCGTTTTGATTAATTCTTTTTGTAATATGTAGATGGCCATGTTCAACGGGAACGGTATAGGCTCTTTTTCATCCCGAAATTCCGATGGGATCGAGCATAACGCGGGTAAAACCGTAGGGCGCTGTTAATTATAATTTAAGGAAATGACATATACCCAATGACTAGAAAAGGCAGGTAGATAGTATCAATGTTAGAAACAAACTAAGTAATATGTCTCATACAAATATTAAGTAAATTACGAATATATAAAGTCTAACAACAAAATATACTACCAAACAAAGGTTATACAATATACAAAACAAAGTACTAGGTAACGTACTACCTATTACACATTCTGTGGCGCTATCTGCGGCTAAGAGAAGACCTCTTCATAATAAATTGTTGAGTAAAATGGCGAAGTGTCAGTATTTACTGGAAGGGCCTTATTTATAACAGGTGGAATGGCCCCGAGGGACCGGGGCGGTTATTAGGGCCCGCCGGGGCCCTGCGTGTTTGGGGGCCCGTGGTCAATAAGATGTTATTAAACGTTTTGTGTATAAGTGTACACTGTGTACTGCATCTTTGGATATAAAGGGGCTTGTATGTTAATTAATTATATCTGGTGATCATCAATATTGTGATAGTAGTTAGTAGATAACCCTAGTGTTTTAGACCGCTTATAGCTACTTGGTTAGTATCTAATGTAACGTGTATTTTTAACTTAATAAATAAGGATTAGAAACCCAAGAGTAAACGGTGTACATACATAAAACAAACAAAAAATAACAGCTGAATCGGGAACCTCCTCCTCCGGTATCTAAAGTCGGTTAACAAGGAGAACATGTGGGAAAATTACATAGGTTGGTTCCATTTCCGCCACAGTGAGATGAGAGCCCAGCTTCAGCCCAGCAGTGGGACATTACAGCTTTACATAATTACAGACTAGGTTGCGCGATTACGTCACCGGATAATCATTAAAAATAATCAATTTGATTATTCACCCAGATGTGACAGATCGATAAAACGATAAAACTCGATTAAGTAACAATGAGTTAATAGATCGTAATGATCTCTAAGTAGGTAAGTACATGTAATTAACGTCGCAACGAGGTCGGCGGGTCAATGAACTCATTAGTATCAGTTTACTTGCAATCAATTGACTTGTAACCATTGATAAGATCGGGAATGACCGAAAATATCAAAATGTTCGATTTTACAAATTAAGAATTATTCTTAGCATGTATTTATGTTTCTACTGGGGAGTTTACGAACCCGGGAATTGAACTCAGGACCTGAGTCTTGGCAAGCGAGTCCACATACTACTAGACCGAGGCGGAAGACTAACTGTTCTAGTAATACAATATCCAACTCAAGGTATGATAGGCAAAGTCGTCGGATGAAAGTGATAATTATAGAAGAGCTAAGTAACTAAGAAAGTTCGGATAGGTTAGTGGCCAACCCTGGTGTTGGAGATTTTAAACCGAGTAAAGGCCTCTGACATGGTCTAACGGTTGCAACAGCCGAGACCAACAATTTGTTAATTTTACGTGCCTCCGAAGCACGGTAGCGCTCAGATAGAAATGCCACTATCGCCCCACCCATCCAAGTTGCCGAGCCGAGCTGCACGTTGCTTAACAGACGATGATGAGCTAACATCCCTCAGCCAAACGCCACGAGCGCTCCTAAGTAACTGAAAACTGAACTCCAAGATCAATACTCAAGCAGCAAAGATAATTAATCTAAATTATTCACATCCCTAATTTCCCCAACATAATCCACGCATATAATTCGAAAAGGAGTAACTGATTATAACTGTAACATGTAAATTCTTCGATCTCGCTTCATTATGCAAATACACCGTTTGCTCCAATATTTTATCCGAAGTTTATCCGGTGGATAAGTTTTGATTACGTCATACAATTAATAAGTCTACATATTAACAAAGTTAGGAGTAAGGACTTCTTTTATTGACATGGAGTTAGTTAGACTTGAAGTCTTGAAGAAGAAGAAGAAGAAGAAGAAGAAGAAGAAGAAGTGTTGAAGTTGATGACCTATGTTTACATTTTACATATAAATTGTTTTTTCTAGTAGTACGCTGTAGCTCGCTGAGTAAGTACGCTATGACTTCAAAGCGCTTGATGATAATTGGGCATGTTATTTATTAATTAAACATACGCTACGGGAGACATGTTAGATCATATGCAAGACATAGCAGCTAGGAGTAGAAGTGGTCACCATGGTCGAAATCAGCTGTAGGTGGAATACTATAATACTATTATAGAATCGAGATCTTTACATAGTTCTATGCCGCATTTGTCCATCTAACTTCCTATTTTTCAAATCGCTTAGTTACAAGCCAATTGTAACCAAAAGGCAGAGTGATTCAAGAAGAAGGTTTTGGTTTCCTGGATTTCCAACAGGAATTTACGCCATCTTGTTTAACGAAACGAAGTGAGGACTTGAGACAGGCCTACTGACTTTTTCGTTCAGGATAATGTGTAAAACAAAAGATTGCGCCAGCTAATAGCAGCGTTATCAGTGCACGGCCTCTTATCGGACGTCGAGTGCATTTACTCCGTTTTACTTTACAGCAGATACTGCCGAGCAATGACATAGTTAAAAAAAATACTGGTGATAAGATTGTTTATTGATTATTTTATTTAGGATTTATAAAATGAAAAATATAAGCACTTACAGTAACACGTGACATATAAAAGTAGTAAAGTTATAATACTTCATATATACCTGCAATGTCCCACAGCTGGACAAAAATCTCTAGTCTCTCTGAAAATGGTACAGTGTGAGGATTAGGCAAACCAAAGTCAATTAATCACAGCAAAAATTAAGAGTAAAAAAAATACAAACAAAATCTAATTCGACCCTGTAAAACGATGTTTAACACATTTTTCCCTAACCCTACTCGGCATAAAGTAAATTTTAATTAAAACTAATGGCGAACGAGATACACATTTTCCCAGCATCCTCTAATGAGCTGCAGTAACTGGTGAAATAATTCCCTACTAGCCTCTCCTCCCCTCGTATGTTCCAGTTTACCTTTACCTAGTAACTGTTAAATAAGCTGTGTTCTAGGTACAGTCGGCGTCCTATATATGTTTGCACTTTTTCAACTTATGCCACTGTAATATGGAGAAAAGTGTAAACATGTATAAAGCGTCGACAGTACATGTGTTTTATTTAGCTTCGCTTTGCAGCGGGTAATGAAATTATCACTTAGGAATATCAGAACAAAGTACCCACATAGTCTATCCTGATGTAATGCGATTATTCTACAGGGGGTCAAAAAGTATTAGCCTGTTATGTCCTACTGTTGTGCAAAGGCCTCTCATCTCACCGAAGATATCGGTTCCGTGAGGAGGAAAGACCGATACTATTAATCAGTGAATATTATAAAACAAATTCCCCGGCTGAGTCTGTCTATCTGTCTGTTCGCGATAAACTCAAATACTACTGCACGGATTTGGAATCGGTTTTTTAAATAGATAAGAGTGATTCAAGAGGTAGGTTTATATGTATAAAACATCCCGAAATTCCCACGGGAACGGGACAACGCGGGTGAAACCGCGGGGCGCTGCTTGTTTTAAATAAGACGAATTTTCAAAGAATCTTCTGGTAGGGTTCCCTTTCCACAAAAACTATACTACGCTTCGTTTTTTATTTTTCTTTAATTTCTTAATTCTATTTTCATAACTACCATTTTATATGTAATACTAGCTGCGCCCCGCGGTTTCACCCACGTTGTACCCGGTCCCGCGGGAAATTCGGGATAAAATGTATCCCATGTGTTATTCTGATGTGTAACCTATATTACTGTAAAGTTTCATCCAAATCCATTTAGTAGTTTTTGCGTGAAAGAGCAACAAACATATCCATACATACATCCATCCTCACAAACTTTGGCATTTACGAGTATAATGTTATAGTAGGAAGTAGGATGGCAATAAACCTATTTATATTTGATATTTTTATTTTTATCATTGCTATAATTGAAGTTGGTGAGTTACAAATGATATTGTCCTCTTTGTCGACAGCCTATATATCAGACACGCTTAATAAGGTAAAGTGATTTATATGGAGGTAAGGCGAACTTGCCAGCGGATTGCAATGACACACATGTTTATGTTGCAGGGAGAGTGTTTACTGTTTACTGAGTGTGTTACACAAGGTTAGTTTTAGCGAGCAACAATTAGTATTGCTCATCGGCAGGGTAGGCTTACGCCAAGTAATTTTAGTTGAATAATGTTAGTGATGTGTTGTATTTGTAATTGATTAACAAAAATAAAAATTGTCTAAAAGAAAACACAATCGTTGCACGATTAATTTTTTTCTGTGCCAAAAAAAAACTCTTATCGTCACAAACTTACAAATAACTCTTTATATTTATATAGACACTAGCAGCGCCCCACGGTTTTACCCGCGTTGTATCCGATCCCGTGGGAATTTCGGGATGAAAAATAGCCTATAACCATCCCGTGAATGTGGCTATCTATTAAAAAAATAATTATTAAAATTGGACTGATAATTCCCGAGATTACCTCGAACATACAAACAAACTTACAAATTTTACCTCTTATAATATTAGTATAGATTGGTTAAAATGGCTCTTAAATACTTTAGATAGTAACATGAATCAATTACCTATACATGAGAGAGGTGTCAGATCGTACTCAGACACGTCAAATACTTTAAATACAAAAGTATTGCAAAAGGAAAGAACCTCCTTCTTTTTAAAGTCAGTTAAAATCATAAGACGTAGAGCAATCATCATTGACATAGAGAAGAAGAACTTTTTAACACCAAAACGACCCTTAAATACCAAGGGACGTTCAAAAATTACCGCGAACCAAACGGAACAAAATTGTGGGCAGATAAACCTTTTTCATACCAACAGATAACAGGTCAAATGGTAATTCTCAAATAAAATTACCGACTCCTGTATCTGGCGATTTAATATAAACCCGCGAACGGCGAGTTATCTCGAGCTCGACCTTCTTAATATACAAACACAGACTATTGTTAATCTACAGACAGAGAAAGGTATACTCGAATAATACAACAAAAACTTTTGCAAAAAAAGCTCAAGGGAAATTCACTCCATATTTTTAGCTTCTCAATAAAATGGAACTTTATCTGACGATATCTAGACTTTAACTTTTTTGGCAAATATTTTTAACTTTTTTAATGATTATGCCTTATCCTACTATACTAATATCTTCAGTGAGATGAGAGGTCATTGCCCAACAGTGAGACATTAGGAACTATCATATCATAATTTAATTCTTCATTCAGTTCTAGAATCTTTAGCCATTACGCTATGTCCATTTCCGTAACCACTGCCAATGTAATTAAAAGGATCATACCATAGATTAGGTCCGTCTACCCAATTATTTGCATCCTACTAAAGGTAAAGTACTTGGGAACAAACACGATAGTATGCGGTTTAATATCCACCTCGTATAGTAAACCCTGCCGGAAATAATTAGTGTATAAACGGCCTGAATAATGATAGGAGACAACGACTCATATGCCTTGAGACTGTTGATGGAGACTGAACTGGGTGACTAGGTATACGTAAAGTAAGATAGAATCGTAGGAAGGTCACAGAAGATCTTAAATGATGTATGCTAGATACCGCATGACCTTACACCCTGATATAGACAATATGGGATCTTTGTCTTCTAACACCCTATGGCTATATAATTGGAATCTATGTCTTCTATGGTCAAAGTAAATAAATAAACGGAAAGTGACGGATGATAGACATCGTATGACCCACACATGACAAGGATCTATGATTTCTATTTATTTGTCTACTGTCAAAATAAATGCTCGTTTAATTAGTTTATTTTTCATTAATTTAAAACAGATATTAAATGTGGCATAATCACATCTAGTGGTAGATTTTGATAGCAGACATCCAAATAGAATGCGTACCGATTGTCATTTGTCTGCCTAAAACGACAAGTAACTTATGCCCGTACTCAGAAACGTCAAATTCTTCCTTAGTAGAGATTTAAAGAGTGACTTTGATACGTAATGTATGAATAATTACGTCAATTACGTAAGTGTCGATTGTTGCACGTCTCTGAGAGCGGCCGTATCACAACACCGTAAGTATATTCTAAGATACCTTGTGGCAGCCTTTTAAGTCCAAGGAAAAGCATCTTTACCTTTCAAGCATCTACAACGTAATTTTCCTAATAAGGTGTTTGCAATACATAGGCGTCATTTCCAGTCTATTCAAGATCATGTTATGGCGAACGGAGTAAGTGAGACGCGATCATATATTTTGCGATTATACAAAGGACAATGGCGAATCACAATAGATAGTTAAATACTGATTATCAAAACATTCTCACAGGTTGTCAAGGTACAATACACTTACTACCGCACTGACAGACGTTCATTAAATCGTCACTTAATTGACGTAATTTTTCATACATTACATATCAAAATCACTCGTTAAATCTGTACTAAGTAAAATACGTAAATATCTTCTGAAGCAATTGATATTTCTACCTACAGGCGGTATGTCTTGCTCGTCGGCCTCAGATGAAGATAATCGGTTAGTTACTGAGATCAAGGGGAAATCTATAGGCTACTTTTATATCCCGATTCCTAGCAGGCACTCCACGGTTTTACCAGCGCTGTGCTGCCGCGAATTTCGGGATTCATTCATTCATCGAGTGGATGGTCAACCTGACCAATCCTGGTGTCAGAGTTATTGAGCCGCCAAAGGCCTCTGACATGGCTCATGTAACGACTACTATCCGTAGAAAGTAACCGGGACCGACGGCTTAACGTGCCCTCCGAAGCACGGAATCATCTTACTTTTCGGGCAATCAGGTGATTCAGCCTGCAATGCCCTAGCCAAACTGAGGACAGTCTCACAAAGAGATTTTTGTGAGATATTGTTATCCGGAGGTTCCGGGTTCGATTCCCGGGACAACAATTTCGGGATAGCAAATAGAATAACCTTCCCCTTGACTGTGGCTTTCCATCACAAAAACAATTTTTAGGGTTCCGTACCGTCCCTCTGGCACCAGGCTATATCTTAAGAACGGTGATAGCTCCAGACAGTTTTCACAGACAATTTTCACAGATGATGTATGTTGATGCTATAACAACAAATACTAAAAATAAAATATTCAAGGGCGGCTCCCATACAACAAACGTGATTTTTGCCGTTTTTTTCTGCGAGTCCGACTCGCTCTTGGCCGGTTTTTTTTCAGCTTTACGAACGACCTTTTCAGCTTTATTATATTAGTGCCACGGATGGGATAAAACGGGAAAAACGCGTATCGCTAGTTAGACGTATTATAATCCCGGATAACTCCCAATCAAGGAACAATACGCTCTAACAAATATCCCAGTTATTCCCAAAACGCTCTTTCACGCAAGTCCGCGTCAATCAGTCTATCTGAAGCCACAGTTTACATGAAGCCGCGATTATAGTAGGCCGTTCACCGCATGCGACATACTATGACAAAAATAGTGTAATTAGAATACGATCGTGGACTGCAGTCAAGGAACGACTGCAGCTGTCAAATAATATTTAAAATGTAATATTAAAAGTGTTGTCGGTATTAGAATGTGGACTAATTTGATCCTTTTATAGTGGAAAATGCAGTAATGGGGTAAGAGTGGAATGGCATTAGTAAACCTTTACCTCAATATAATGAACAAAATAGATTGTAGCGTAAAGTTAGCTTACGATTTATACAAGCGAAGTAGATGGATTGCGAAGGAAGAAGAGTTCGCCCGCGACCACGGGTAGTGCAATCCTCTCGAAACGCCGGGAAATCAAAGTTAAGTGTTTTACTTACTAAAACAACCTTCCGCGCCGCGAAAAAATCGGCAGTAATACGTTAATAATGTGTAAAAATCGCGAAAGTTTGAAAAAGACTAGATTGCAACATGACCAGGTATTACATTAGTTATGCGAACGAAGTAGTGTATTCGAGACATAAGTATGAGTAGGTGTACGAAGTAAACAAAGGTTACCTCCAAACCTCGGAACAAACAACACGTGACATTGAACTTTGGATATTCCTTGTCCTTTCATAAATTATGTTATGAGACTCGGTTTGTTTCTTATCTTTTCCTTTCTTTATTTATCTGTAGTTTTAATTTATGGTATTGAATGGACGTTTTGTTAAACAAAATTAAATTTTGTTGATATAAGTTATACCGAAGTTATACAAAGAGAAACGAAGAAGCAAACAATTACTTTCACGAAAGATACAATTCTAGTTGTTCTTTAGATATAAATGTGGCAGCTTTTAAAACTACACCTCATTATAGTGGCTTATTACTTACAAACAATCAAAAACTTTTTAACAAACCAGTTTTCGAGACAACAAAATGCCGTAATTTTCGACTACAATAAACTACTCGGACGTTGGTTAGGCACACGTTAATATATTGATTACGCTCACACATACACTCAAAACAAGAGGAAAATCACCTCAAAATGCGCATACATGATATCGGAGTTTTGAGACCGCCCAAAGACCTCCATCATGGTCGACCAAACCGATAATTTTACCGATCACGTGTCTGAAATAAAGATGATTTTATACGGTGCAGTTGTTCGTAATCTTCGTTTATCCTAGCCCTAACATAACCCGCACAAGTACCTGTAATCAACCTGTCACAGCGCAAGCAGATAAGTAGGTCAACTCCATCCTGTACGGCGTCGCAGGTCACCGCGACAGCCGACAAAACTAGATCTGATGTCCGACTCGTTACCAGTTCTCAAGAATGTTGATTTTGCGTTTGGTGTTGAGATAAAGTTACGCGTGGGTTAGAAAAAGAAAATCTGGAGAGAGAAGTCGGAAATTCAGATGTGAACGAAATTATTGTACAACAGCAACCGTTTTCTCAATCACTTTTGATTACTGTCACACCGTTCTGTGTTAAGCACCGAAATAAAAATGCTTTCAACTTTATTTATAGAAGGTAGAGTTAGAAAATACCGCAATATCTCGATTCCCTCTCAATATCTGCAAAAAAACATACAATTTTCAAAACACCAAACTTTCCTCTATTTATCTACCTTTTCAAAAGCGACAAGTTTGTAAAACCAGCTTAAGTTCAGTTCATAACATTATCGAGACAAAATGATGAAATACCATTAAAAGTATTGCATTATGCAGTAAGCGAGGCGAGTGTCTACTTTCGAATCGGCTCACAGATGAGTTACAGCAATTAACTGATATTACTCAACCTTGCGACTGGTTACAATATACTTTCTTTGCTTACACTGTGGTGTGTTTTCTTATATGATTTTCCACTTTTGCTTTTATAGATAAAACCTCTTATACGAGTAGGTTTGATCTACCGAAGGTGGTTTGGTAGATTGACCCTAGTAATTATAGGAGATTTTGGACCGCCTGAGGTGTAGGATACGGTAAAATTACAAGGAACAGAAATTGAAAAAAAATCTCATACCATCAATAATAACTGTACTACCTGTAAGGTTACCAATTGAAATTCTTCCGTTTCATCATAATATACAAAGGAAACCCCCACTACAACCAGTAATATTGACAAAAGACCTATAAACAAAACCGTTTCAGTTACATCCTAATGTATAAATTGAATGCCAATATTTCCAATTACAAACTATTGTCGCAAAATAGTAATGACATCACACATGTATTTTAAAAGTAAGCTAGTGTGTCTGTACGTCTCTCGCGTCGGGTGCGCTCGCGCAGTGAAATGAGAAATCTAATCGCAGTGAAATTAATCAAGATCGGTCTACCGTAACCTATGAGAACAATTCACTTTTACACATTTATTATGTATGTGGAAAGTAATTATTGCATTTACGTTTTAATACAATGATTTTAATAGCAGGGTTTGAGGAGAAAATGTTCGAATCGCGCAGTGGACGAAATTTTATTTTGTGAAACTGTGCACGCATTCGTTTGATTCATTTTAGAACATTGTGTTGGAAAGTTTCTTTGAAATACATCTGTAGTTTATTTATGAGTATTTGCTGACACATTTAAAAGACTCAACAATCGTGTCCTTCCGGGAGGTAGGATTGCCACTTGTTAAGGGTTAAACAAGTGGCAATCGTTTCGCATTCTATTGGTGGTCTACTATCAAAAAGAATAGGAATATCATCAGATAATATGGCTATTATCTGTCAAGTGCATAGAAATGTGTCTCATGGCATGGCTGCCATGAGACACATTTCTATGCACTTGACAGAAACCTAGATGGAATTCGAAATAATTGATACTTGTCTATAGAAACTCAGGCAATATAAGAGACAGTGTGTAGGAAACATTAATTAATTCTGCTTAATATTTTTATTTCACATTAATATTTTTTTAAATCCCTAACTCAACACTGGCATGTTTTCATACAAAACATCAAGACTTAATATTAAAATTAAAAAGATTTACGTCCACATTGCCCCTGTTTCAGTGGACATAAAATATTAGACAGAAGCCGAAGGGCCATTGCAGAAGGTCGTTGAGTCATGTCAAATAAAAATACACCGTCTGAAGACGTGGCGCAACACATTGTAGTGGACATATCGGGTGTCTGACAGCAGAGAAAAACATTGTTCAAAAACTTTTGGCGATAAAAAAATTTATGCTGTTCTGCCAGAATGAATGGTGTTATGAAGCGAAGCGGTATCTTTATCTTTAGGTAGTATCGTGGCCTCATAGAATAAGGACCATAGCAGACTATAGACAGTATTTAAGACCTAGTTAAACAGTCAAGCCAGTTTTAGGTCAGTTTCCAATACAATTATCTATATATACGAGTATAAAATTCAAAGTCCTCACTGACTGACTGATAATCAACGCACAGCCTCAGCCGCTACACCTAGAAATATGAAATTTGGCAGGAAGGTTCTTCAAGTGACAAGTGCACACTAAGAAAGAATTTTCGAAAATTCCTACGGGAACGGGCTCAACGCGGGCAAAGCCGCGGGGCGCTGCTAGTTTAGTATGATAGACAAAAAAGTTGCAGCTTAGTGCTAACAAAAACAGTGAGTATTCATTTTATACAAATACTAGCAGCGCCCCGCGGTTTTACCCGCGTTGTGCCCGTTCCCGTGGGAATTTCGGGATTTTTTTTACATAAAAACCTTCCTCTTGAATCACTCTACCTATTACAAAAAACCGCATCAAAATCCGTTGCGTAATTTTAAAGATTTAAGCATACAGACAAACAGACACGAAACAGAGACGACTTTATTTTATACTATGTAGTGATAACATACCAAAGAGCAGACATAAAACTCTACCTACAGAATACTTTAGCAATCAAATCTACCGTAACACTAACCCACTCACAGGTAAGATTTCCTGTGATTTATTTCCCAATATTTTGGCACCAGTGCATCGTGGTGTACAGGAACCAGCCATGGCCGCGACTCACGGCCTTGGGCTAAATATTAGTAACACGTGGAACTGAGCTCCACTTGTAGTGATCTCACATTTAAGTGTTCAATGTGACACTGACAGTAATACAAAAAGGACACACATTGATAACAGTGCCTTTGTTTCTTACATAGAATGTTCCCAACAGAAGTTATTACTTACGAGTACTTATCACTATTGATAGTATTGATTTAATTATTGGGGATGCCCGAATGCCACAATATCAAGCTAGTTCTCGAATGCGAAAGAACAACATCAATATGAACTTGCCTACTCACAACTAATTAACACCGATCAATCTACATACATCTTCATACATTTTCTTGGAAAGTGAAGCTCAACTGACGTTCATAGCCTCTGCGTGCTTCAGTGGAACCGCTGCCTATGTACAATTCCCAACACCGGAACAATTCCGATACGACAAAACGACGACGCTTAAAACACATGCCAAAGTCGTTAACTATTATATCTCCGTAACGGGTACATTACCATTATCGTCTAGTTTCCTACATCAAGTATGTGTCGTGGTTTCTCGTTTATACCATCAAAACCGCGTACATTCTGGCTCTATCATTGATAATCTGTTACCATAGATATAAAAACCGCGTAGGTACATTGATACTCTGTTGATAGTTCCGATTTAAATGGTCACAAATTGATGCCCATCTCACATATCGAGTCTGTTGTCGGTTGCATGCACCACTAGCATCGCAAGCGCTTACGTCCAGTTGAGTGCACTAACGTTGTGCCAACATTGAACAAAGCTGTGCCTATTTTGAATTCACCAATGTACTACAATTTGTGATCTGATTGTTTTTGTGTTGAAAACACAGATGGAGCAAATTGTAAGCTTTTGGAGTAGACCCAAATTTTGGTGTGCACTGTTCGTAGTAATAGATTGTTTAATTGAGATAGATTAATTCTACTGTTACAGACTCGGAAAAAAAACACTTACGGTAATTAATTATTTTATTAACTGAATAATCGGACCATAGAATCCAATAGATACTAATACTAATACAGGCAGGCACTGCTTTCTAGGTTTCTTGTGCCAGTTATTTTTCCGTTTATGTTTATGTTTACTCCACGTGAACAATCACTACATATTACAAAACAAAGTCCCCGGCCGCGTCTGTCTGTCTGTTCGCGATAAACTCAAATACTACTGCACGGATTTTGACGAGGTTTTTTTTAATAGATAGAGTGATTCAAGAGGAAGGTTTATATGTATAAAAAATTGAGAAATTCCCACGGGAACGGGTACAACGCAGGTAAAACCGCGGGGCGCTGGTAACCTACAATAAAAGGGCCTCATGTTTAGAATACTGAACATAAACTCATTGTTTATCGTATAAAAGGAACAGAAATAGAAGACACTAGCTTGCAAGTCGAGTAGGTCATCTGTTTATTAATATTTCCTAATTAGGGCAGGAGAGGCTGTAAACATGAGATCACGTTGATTCATGGGCGGGATGTTTATTTGATCTCTGTGTGGGACGGCCACTGTTTTCCTTACAATAGTTTTAGTACACATGTTGTTAAAAGCTGGTGTTAATTGTGATGTGCACAATTAATTTACAATCAAGGTTATGTGAGTGAATAGTATTGAAACATAGTATTTGGTAACAACGCAGCTATAATATACTAGCAGCGCCCCGCGGTTTAACCCGCATTGTGCCCGTGCCGTTGAGAGTTTTGGGATTTTGTATACATATAAACCTTCCTCTTGAATCACTCTATCTATTAAAAAAACCGCGTCAAAATCCGTGCAGTAGTATTTGAGTTTATCGCGAACAAACAGACATACAAACAGACAGACGCGACCGGGGACTTTGTTTTATAATATGTAGAGATCTATATTTTCCTGCCAGCCGCACAAAATATATATTTCATAGTTGAAGTTATCATAAGTAATTGCCGGAAGGCAATCGAAAGGGAAATCGTAAATAGTTAATCGTTTTCTAATAGGTTACTACTGCTTAGATACTTTGATTAGTTAGTTATCAAGGTTACAAGAGTGAATGGTTATAATGCAAGACGGTATACACTTGGCCTTAAAAAAACAACGCATGACGGATCGACTTAAAGACCGACCATCGCATATCGATTTTGAAAAAATCATATTGATATTGATACTAGCCACGCCCCGCAGTATTGCCCGCGTTGTACCCGTTCCCGCGGGAATATCGGGATAAAATATATACCATGTGTTATTCTGATGTTTAACCTATATTACTGTAAAGATTCATGAAAATCCGTTCAGTAGTTTTTGCGTGAAAGAGTAACAAACATGCATCCATCCTCAAAAACTTTCGCATTTATAATATTAGTAGGATTAGTTATGGATGTACTTAATTAATGTCATGGTGTAATTGCAACACTATGACCCTGTGTATAGTTAAGATCAGTTTTAGACTGTGGTTTAAGGTTGACTATCGACGCAATATAGTTTGTTTTTAGTCAGTTTACTTGAACATATAAAAAAGTCCGTTAGACGTCTTATCTATGGTTTGAGCTCGTTCATAGGTTTCCATAGACTAAACGACAGTCTTAAAACTGCCTGGACTAAAGTCAGTCAGTCTTTTGTATCTAAGTAACATATAGGTTGAATGATTAATCGTAATGCAACCATTCCCGTAGGATTGTCAGGACAAAAAATAGCTTTTTCATCTCCTATGTTTCATCTCTACCTAAAATCATCAAAATCGTTGTGGTTATAAAATGGATCCGACAGGCGCTGCGCTGCAGACTGTCAGAATAGTTAAAGCACTTTCGCTTATGTTATTTTATTTAATGTTTCATAACTCAGTATGTCAAAATTTATAGGGCGTACATAGGGTTCCGTAACATGTATGCTGTATGAGAGCTGCTTTAATTTTTTTTATTTAACTCTGTTTTCAATCCTAATCCTCCATACCGTTCTCATATCTTCGATAAGACGATAGGCCTTTGCCCAGCAGTGGGATATTACAGATTATATACTTTTCTTTTCACTTTATTTTGTTTTATAGTGGCTACATAAATACATCGTCTGAGAAAATTTCAACTGTCTAGCTCACAGATCATGAGATACAACCAGGTGACGAACAGACAGACAACAGAGTTAAGTAATTGTAGTAATAGAGTCCCGTTTTTACCCTTTCGTTACGGAACCCTAAAAATGTTTTACTTAACGCACACACCACACCTGTAGGAAGTCTCATTTTATTATCAGTGGCTGTTGCATTGTTTTGCGTGTCTTATCACTGGGTGTTGTCACAATAAGTGGTACAATTTTGTGATAAATTAAAAGGAAACATGAGACTAGGCTCGGTGCGAAGGATTCCTTTGTTGTTCGGAGACATGGCTCACGAATGGTATTTTAGTTATTATTAACGTATCAAATAAATAAATAAGTATTAATAGTATTACGAAATAATATTTATAACATTTAGGTACAAAGGACAAATTAAGCAATATAGCGATAAAAAAATGCTTGTTTTGATTTGTATTTCGTTTGTTCTGAGCCCTGAAGTTTTTTCAACCTGATACAGTCCCAAAAATGCTGTTTGTCTTATATCACAATTACTTTGGTTTAAATCAGCAATGCATTAACCCAGTAAATAACATATGCACGTATGTACATTTAACATATATGTAAAGCAACAATCACAATAACATCATCAAGTAAATCCTTGTTACTCAATCTGCAATTCTCACAATATATCGAGTGCGGTGCGCAAGAGTTGCAAAATGATTGCTTTACCACACCGCATGGCTTCCGGACACTAATGATGAACTCAACTGCAGCTCACGGTTTCCGAGAAATATATATTTTGTATTTTAGCTTTGGAAGTTGCAAAAATGGTGCCAATTCTTTTAATAACTAGGTACTTAATGACTAGACGTACTTAGTATGAGTACTAAGTTATCTCATATTATACCATCGCATATTAAGCAAAATGATTAGAGATAGTGATAAGAGGATAATTAAACTCACATTTGTAGTAGTTACACGCTTTTTTTAAAGTCTTTGGACACTTACCTGTAACAAAAAGAAAACACTTTATTTCATACAAATCAAACATATTCTTAATTAGGCTGCATTAAGAATGAAAGTTGATAGCATGCACCGGTCACCAGCTTACTAGCTTACTAGCGTGAACAAGCGCTGGAAAATCGGTGAGACGTTTATAGGCGGTGCTGTACCACCGCAAATCTATCTACAAGCAGCCTATGACTGCTTAGATAGAACAAAACACTGACTAATTAAACTAGCCATTTCATTATAACAGAGAAGGTAATCCTTTAATAACACAACGGTCTTAATATGAAACTAATCGTTATTCAATTGTTCGTCAATAGAACTCATTCGTATATCGAATAAATTGAATTACACACTATTAGAGTTTAATGAGTATTTTTGCCATGTAATATATGAAAAACTAGCTGTCCCGCGCGGTGGTTCCACCCGCGACCCAATAGATGTCGCTAGTGTGAATCTAAACCATCCAGGGAGCCACCCAAACGCATACAAAAAAACATTCAAATCGGTCCAGCCGAGGAGTTAGGAGTTAGGAGTTCAGTTACAACAAAAAATGTGCCATTGGTTTATATATACATATGATTACGTACGTTAAGTGAATGATAGGAGAGGCTCTTGAGTGACAATTGACACAATATTATAATATCTATGAAAAACGTCAATTGATTAATTACCGATTTAATCGACGTCTCTGAGGACGATGATTAAATAAAGAAGCAGTAATAAACGTACAATATAAAACAATGCACTCCCACTGGCCGGACGAATAGTTCCCAAATAACTGACATTGAACATTGTTATCATCAGCGGCTGCCAATTCCGCGTTCTTCAAATGTTTAGATGCATAATATCAAATTGATGTAAAATGTAGGTACTGTAAGGGAACTTTAAATAAAACATGCAGTGCAGTACAAGCCTTGTCCATCCGCTAACTTCGGTTTTGTAGCGCCATGACTCTTGTCACACGCACTACCTGTGATATATGAACTAAGTTATAGGTATTGTGATATATTGAAGTAAAATCTGTTAAATCAGATTTATTAATAGAAGAAGAATAGTTTCCAGTGAATATAGCGATGCTTTTTAGTATATTATAGGTACACTCAACCTTCTACAACAAAAAAGAGACATCTATTTTGTGGTAGAGACATATTTTGTGCTATGGTGCGTAATTAGATAGTAGAATTAACATTCGGTTTTTCGAAGTACCCACAGCAGTAGCACCGTTCTAGCTACCTTAGTAGGTAGTCTTGTAGTATGTACTTCTCGATGAACTAACCAAGTAGGTACCAACTGCCCCAACAGTACCACAAGTGGCACTAGTGGGTGCACAAAACTGGATTGTTTACGTGCCTGCACGGCGCGGTGCACGTGAGGTGTTAATTATAGGCACGGACATGTGCGCGCGCGCATCCGTTGGGTGTTTGATTCACAGCTGTTCGGTTTGAGGTAGGAAATGTTTCATCTTTGTTGTTTTAGATTTTTATGGTTTGTTAGGAAAGGAAAAATAGGAATTTCAGATATGTGTCATAAATATTTGACTTTACACCGTTTGTGTGATGCCAAATCCACTTCAAGATAGTTGACTGGAAGCAAAAACTAACTGGTTTAAACTCTCACAGGTTTAGTTGGAAATGTTGAAAAGTTTTGATCGAGGTTATAGTCATAGGATCCCACAGGAAGAAGGCAGAATATGCAGACATTTAATAGAGAACAGTTATCAGAGAATTAGTTATGCAGAACTAGCAGCGCCCCGCGGTTTTACCCGCGTTGTGCCCGTTCCCGTGGGAATTTCAGGAATTTTTATACAAATAAACCTTCCTCTCGAATCACTCTATCTACTTATTTAAAAAAACCGCATCAGAATCCGTGTCGTTGTTTTAAAGATCTAAGTATACATAGGGACAGACAAACAGCGGAATGCGACTTTGTTTTATACTATGTAGTGATGATGAGTGACACACTTAGTTACTAAGTATATAAAGTACCTAGTATTTAAGTACCGTTTTCCCTCGAAGGCCAATCCTAACCGTACCTGATGCAGATTAGCTCCATGCAACGTCCTTAAAGACGATAAAACAAGTTTCTTATCAGACTCGCCTCAAGCACTCGAGCTCTATCAATAACACTGATAATACTGGATATATCTGTTTGCTTATCGAGGATTACGTCAAGTTTTCACTTTATTTTTATTGTTTTGAAGCAATTTGATCAAGTAAAAAAACATCGTTTGAATGAAAATGAATTTATGAAAAGATACTTCGATCTACCAACTGCAAATAAAGATTCTTATAATATGATACCTTAGTTACTAACGCCTGTACTCAGAGTCGTTTAATGCTTCCTTAGTAGAGATTTAATGAGTGATTTTGATTTTAATGTATCAAATATTACGTCAATTAATTATGTGTTTAATGAACGTCTTTGAGTGCGGCAGTTAGTGCCTGAAAACAACGATTAAAAGAAGACTTTTAACTCTTGGCATTGGTGCTTTGTTGCCATTTATATTAAAGCACAAAAAGTCTCTAGAAGATCATCCATCGTCTCTGTAGGCAATAATGACATGGTTATGACTACAAACGAAAGAATTCAACATAACTTCTCAAAATAACTTCTAAGAAAAACTATGTAAATAACTAAATACTGACTCAAGGAATTACAAGGAAAGAACTTTCTCTCGAAAACATTTAGAAAACGTTTAAGTAACCAATAAATTGTCATATAATTTATTTAGTAAAGATGATTCAAACACATTCTTAGGCCATTACTTTACGTCTCTCGAGTTAATCCTTAGGGATTAAAGTCCCGTATTTTATTTTTAATACTAATATATTAAGACGCTTTCTCTATTGGACATAATATAACATTACGAAGAAAGCTCTTAAATTATTTTTTTTTAAATATGCTTGACAACAGGCAGGCAGCCCGATACTTTTTTTCTAAGTATAGTATGATTGTCTTAAACTCGCACGTGCACAAATTGAGTTTGACATAATGATTCAGACACAGACCACAATATGCATTACACTACACGTATTAAGTGTCAAAATTTTAAACGATAGCTTAAGAAGGCGAATTTATAACATTAATTAATTTTGAATTTAAACTACGTTCACGGATACACTTTTCTTTTATTGTACACTAGCAGCGCCCCGCGGTTTTACCCGCGTTGTGCCCGTTCCCGTAGGAAATCCGGGATAAAATGTAGCCTATAGCCTTCCTCGATAAATAGACTATCTAACAGTGAAAGAATTATTCAAATCGGTTCAGTAGTTTCTGAGATTAGCGCGTTTAAACAAACAAACAAACAAAACAAACTCTTCAGCTTTATAATATTAGTATAGATTTTATTTGACGTTTCGGCCCCTTTAAAGGAACCGTGGTTTCATAAGACTCAAGGAGGATTTCATAAGAGGAAGGAGTATCCATAAACGTAGTTTCGATTAAAAATGTCAAAACTCAATTAATTTATAATCTTTTGTACCACAAAACCAAAACGTCCAATTAAAAACCCCATTGCCCCAACAACTATTTACTCCATCAAGTCAAAAAACACATCAAAACGCGGGCAAAACCAAGGGACAGAACCACCTCACCTTACAGATTTGAACAGCCGTTATGAGTTATCAAACATGGAAACAGTTTACAAACAAGTCTGCAGTCCCCTTTCCTGTTCAATCAAACGTTTCCTGACTCAGACGTGTGTGCCATATACTGAGATATAGGTGACTGTAGTATAGGTGTAGGTGGGTAAGAAATATGTAGATATGTCTATGTCATATCTAGGTGAATAATAGTGGTGACAACGACTGGGTGTCAATTATATATTCTAGTAAATTATTTGTGTGTGTGTATATATAGTAGTATCAGTTAGTTAGATTCCATAATACAAGCTTACAGCTTAGTTTGGGTCTAGTACAGACATGTCTAGTCATACCTAGGTGATCGTATAGTGATATAGGTGGTTTAAATGTTGGTGTAGGTGGGTAAGAAACACAAAGATTATCTTTGGCTTGCTTGCCTAGGTTCTTATATAGGTGATTGGTTTTGTGGGTTGGTGGGACATATATCACCTACCTATGAGGGCCTGTGTCAAACTGTGCCTATGTCAAAATCACCACCTACCTATGGGTGCACTATGTCTAGCAAAAGGTTGGTGATAACATTGGACAAATAAAGCTAGGGCAAAATAAGGCATCGACCATTTGATATTTCAGTGATTATTTTCCTTTCGAATATGTAACTATTTAGCAACGGAAAGATCAGTAACACATTTCAATACCAATACTTAGGTTTATCCTACTTATTAAGCTAAAAAGTAACTAGGTACAAAAAAACACGTTTAAACATCGATTAGCAGCAATAGATAACATTAAATATAACTCTAGTAATTCATAAACACAGAACATTTGCGCAGTAGTCTACTCCACAGGGAGTACCTTGGGCATAATAAATAAAGGAATGGAGAAAAAACTGGTCGTTTTACATGTGCATGAATAAACGGTCATCAATGGATTAAGAGGTCCCGCGGGAACCCTATAGAAATGTACCCCCAAGGTGAATTACGAGTCTTCTGTACTGTAGGGTAGGTCACTATTATAATGTACAAAACATTAGTAGGAATTATTATAACTTGTAGTTTTAGTGGTTTTAAAACAATGGTATGTAATGTAGGTAAATATCGTGTTGTTTTCTCACGGACTTAATTTATGTTACTAATATAATAATAATACAATAAAGAGGTAAAATTTGCAAGTTTGTTTGTTTGTATGTTCGAGGTAATCTCAGAAATTATCCGTCCGATTTGAATAATTCTTTTTGTAATAGATAGCCACATTCAACGGGATGGTTATAGGCGGTTTTTTGTAATAGGTAGAGTGATTCAAGAGGAAGGTTTTTATGTAAAAAAAATCCCGGAATTCCTACGGGGACGGGTACAACGCGGGTAAAACCGCGGGGCGCTGCTAGTAGTGAAATAAAGACCTTGTTAAGAATAGGACATAGTAAGGATTTTTTATTGAATTGTGTTAATGGCGAGTTAACTAGTTGCGAGCTAGCGAGTTCAATAGGATGAGCACTTTGTAATGCTGAGCGATGCGGAGCCCGATTCACCATAAGCCGCGTACCCACCTAGCGCACAGGCTCGCGAGGCAGCCTCGGTGTCCGGCTCGCGAGCCATGGCTCGCGAGCCAGCCTCAGTAGTTTTATTCAATTTACACAAGGCCGCCTCGCGAGGCAGGCTGAGCCATCATAAGTCCGCGTATATTAGCTGCAGCTATTTTCCTAGCTTCGCGCGCGAGCCAAAACATAACCGTACCCACCTAGCGCACAGCGCTCGCCGAGGCACCTTTGAGCGCGTCAAGTTTACCGACAACAGATGGCTCGGGGCCGAGCCGTGCTCAGCCGAGCAAACGCGCGCCCGAGGCAGCCCGAGGCACGTCCACACCAGCCGAGCATTTGGCTCGCGAGGCTGCCGCGCGAGCCTGTGCGCTAGGTGGGTACGGGGCTAATCACAGCGCTTGAGATTGTCAATCAACGCATTGACATCGTTCGAAGTCTTTTCGTGACGCATTTGATTGGTCTATTGAGCTCTGCACAGCTCCACTCCACTTCAGAGGAAACGCACCATACACTAACCGCCTTATTAATTACCGCGGTGTAACGAAAACCCTGTTATACCGTGTTTTGTCTCTTTTGCTCTTGGGAAATTGCGTATGTCAGAAAGTGACAAACCATTTCATAGCTAAACTGTTCATAATACGCGTTTATTAATATGGCCCTTAATATGAAATTACACCAGACAGATTAAGAAGGTACCTTAAACTTAGTTTTGGAGTGTTCGTTTTATTAGTGTTACCTTTAGGTAACCTTACTATACCTCTCCTCTATGAAAAAAAAGTATCTTTTCTTTTGATAAATATACCTCAATGGTTACAGAAAATAAACATTCAGTATTATAAAAGGCTTTAAAGACAAAAATACATTAATAATTGTCACAGATCAAAGGCGCCATCTTTTCAAAACTTTATAATCGAACCATTGTTCCGAGAACAATAACATTTATAATTGAACAGACATAAAGCCTTTAAGATATAGTTGTGAAGTTACCGACGATTATAGAACTATGTCACTTTAAACTACAGTCATCAAATATCAGTACCTAGGCACCTAGGTACTATTTTTTTATTCATATTCAATTTGTAATGTAATTCAAATTGTGATTCTGTCTTTGATATAAAGCAACTAGCAGCGCCCCGCGGTTTTACCCGCGTTGTGCCCGTTCCCGTAGGAAATCCGGGATAAAATGTAGCCTATAGCCTTCCTCGATAAATAGACTATCTAACAGTGAAAGAATTATTCAAATCGGTTCAGTAGTTTCTGAGATTAGCGCGTTTAAACAAACAAACAAACAAACAAACAAACAAAACAAACTCTTCAGCTTTATATGTAACTAGCAGCGCCCCGCGGTTTTACCCGCGTTGTGCCCGTTCCCGTAGGAAATCCGGGATAAAATGTAGCCTATAGCCTTCCTCGATAAATAGACTATCTAACAGTGAAAGAATTATTCAAATCGGTTCAGTAGTTTCTGAGATTAGCGCGTTTAAACAAACAAACAAACAAACAAACAAACAAACAAAACAAACTCTTCAGCTTTATAATATTAGTATAGACTAGCAGCGCCCCGCGGTTTTACCCGCGTTGTGCCCGTTCCCGTAGGAAATCCGGGATAAAATGTAGCCTATAGCCTTCCTCGATAAATAGACTATCTAACAGTGAAAGAATTGCAAGTCATCAAGTGCATTATGCAAGTCAATCCAGTTGCGGCAATTCGTAATCACAATTGGGCTTTTGAAAAAAAAATTTTTTTTTGATAAATGGAAAGATTATATATATTAGTTTTATAACAAAACTATTTTTATTTTATTTTTTTTCGCAATAATTCAAAAGTCATTTCAAAATAAAAATTAATTTTTGAATCCAGTACCGAAGACACGCCGACAACTCCCGAACAAACTCGAGCGCGTGTGACGTAGGTATAACATTACTGTAAAGTTTCATCCAAATCCGATCAGTAGTTTTTGCGTGAAAGAGCAACAAACATACATCCATACATCCATACATACGAGTACATCCATCCTCACAAACTTTCGCATTTATAATATTAGTAGGATTTACGTGGTTATTGAGTGGATTGGGTAACCGTAATTGGTTTGTGTGTGTGTTTTGTTTTTGATTGCGTAATGTATTTTGTGCAATGAATTGACCGGAATTGTTGTATTAAAAGCAATGCATTATAACGGTTAGTTTCGCTATGCTCGATTCCCGCTATGCACTGATCATAAAATACCTACCAAAAAGTGCCGCTTTGCTCTGAATTTCTCAGTGCTACCTTAAACAATGGAAGGTACAATTCGATAGAAAAGTGTTTCTAAAGTATACTCTTAAAGCTAGCCTGGGACTGCATAGTTTGAGGAAAATTGTTTTAATAAATAAAAATCTAATTTAAATTTAAGAATTGCGTATATTTAGATTAAAAATATAAAAACACTATGAAACATAAGTCAACTCAAAAACTAGCCAAGAAAATATATATTTTCAGATTCCAAAGTTACACTTCCACTGCATTTAAGATCACTTCTTTTATTTTGTCTTACAAAATGGTAATTGTGTCCGGTATATAACAGGGTATTTCCACCACGTCTACTATCAATTATTGTATAATTTTTAACCGGACCACGGGAAGAACTTGCGTCCGACATGATTGCAGACGTACTAACGAACTAACCTAATTACGCTTATCGGTAAAATAAAGATGCACCAAAACCGCAATCCTACTGTCTCTTTCTATTCAAGGACAAAAGTTAACACTCAGGTACAAATTCCCGGAAGAGGTAACCCAAAAAACTCGTTGTTTTGGTGTTGACGGTTTAAGCTATGAGTTGATTAACACAAATACTGATTATTAATTATAGTTAGTGAAACTAGTAAGAGAGTATTTATTTAAATTTTTATTTATTTAAACATAAGCATTTTCCTTTCGACAGTCCAAAAATCTGATTCCGTGCATAGCGGCACTTTTTGGTAGGTATTTTATGATCAGTGCATAGCGGGAATCGAGCATAGCGAAACTAACCGCATTATAAGTACGTACTAATGCATTATTAAACCCTTTGTTCCGCCATGTTGTTGCTCCGTGGTATTCATAGCCAAGTTCAACGGAAAGGTTATATTGTACATCCTGAAATTCCCACTAGAACGAGCACAATGCAAGTAAAATCGCGGGGCGCTGCTAGTAGGTATGTATGTATGTATATAAGAGCAAAATCCACTTACTGACCACGAAATCTCAGAAACTATAATGTGCTAGGAGCGTCCTTTTTAGGACGCTTAGGAGAGTGCTCGCTTAAAAGGGATTGTACAAAATTCAACCACTGACAGGAGACCTTTTATCCTGACAGCTAGCAGCTTACAAACTCGCTTTATTGAAACCAAGAGCTAATACAAAGCAATCCTTCTTCCTCACTGGTATCTATACTGATTCTTCAGTAAGAATATAAACCAATACTTTGCCATACAGTAAGTAACAATAACAGGTCCAAAGGAAGTTACTTTTCAGTAACTTCAATCACCTGATTGCCCGAAAAGTAAGACGATTCCGTGCTTCGAAGGGCACATTAAGCCGTCGGTCCCGGTTACTTTCTTCGGATAGTAGTCGTTACATGAGCCATGTCAGAGGCCTTTGGCGGCTTAATAACTCTGACACCAGGATTGGTCAGGTTGACCATCAACTCGATGAAGAAGAAGTCACATACAACTACAAGTACCTACCTACTTTTCCAGCGTATGTTCTTACGTAGTTTTAACAATTTAAAGCAGGCCTAGTTAACGTACGTAAATAGCTGTGCCCTTCGGACCGCGGAAGCACTCATTATGGTAATAGCAGCGCTTCTCATCAACATGGCCAGCCATGGTGTTGCTTGTGAACTATTAACTCATCTATAGCGCGTAGAGTAAAAAACATGGCGGGCACGAAATAAATCCTACTAATTTTAAACTAGCTGTGCCTGCGACTTTGTCCGCGTGGGATTTTTATTTGTATACTAGCTGTGCCCCGCGGTTTCACCCGCAGCGCCCCCGTTCCCGTGGGAATTTTGAGATATTTATTCCTTATTTTTCTTATAAAAAAACCTTGTCCTGACAATAAGGAACACATTAAAAAAAGAATCATCCAATTTGGTGCAGTCGTTCTGAAGTTATGCGCTTACCAACACATTTCGCGATTCATTTTTATATTATAGATTTTTTTAATGCAAGTTTCAGTCTATGTAACTCCGTAATCCTCAATCAACTTAATCCTAAACGGAGATCATAGCTTCATAATTTATACGCCGAAACCAAGTCAGTTGATCGTAGCTCGTGATGGAAACGGTGAATTTGGGGCTAAAATGTAGGTGTAGGTTTATTTAGTACCTAGGTATTATTAGTATTTATTTATTCGCTACTAATTATCGTATTTCACCGCCCTACAAACAATCTAGGACACATTAAATAATAAATGAGTCTAGGTAGGTAGGTATTATAATACCTACCTTTAATATAACAAAATGAATTCGTTCTATAAATAGAATTGGTCCGAACATAGGTAATTGTAAACAAATCCGCGGGGAAAATCACTGGTTTTAATTATAAAAACGTAATATTGAGCCTCCCCCGACGATTCAAGTCGTTATGAAATTTGATTAGATGGGAACCTACCTAGGTACCTTAGTTGGTCGCATATTTATATAAGACTAGCAGCGCCCCGCGGTTTTACCCGCGTTGTACCCGTTCCCGTGGGAATGTCTGGATGAAATAACCTTCCCGTTGAATGTTGCTATCTATTACAAAAAGAATTATTCAAATCGGACTGATAATTCCTCAGATTACCTCGAACATACAAACAAACAAACTTAAAAATTTTACTTCTTTATATTATTAGTTAGTAGGTACCTATAGATGAAAAATAGAGAAACGACTTTGTGTCTCACTTAGAATGAGACTTAGGTCTCACTAGCACTGGACACTTAGGACTCGAGTTAGACTTACGTAAGAAGTCTGGTTTATTCCTAACTAGAAGCGCCCCGCGGTTTTACCCGCGTTGTGCCCGTTCCCGTGGGACTTTCGGGAATTTTTTTACATAAAAACCTTCCTCTTGAATCACTCTACCTATTACAAAAAACCGCATCAAAATCCGTTGCGTAATTTTAAAGATTTAAGCATACAGACAAACAGACAAAAATAGCGACTTTGTTTTATACTATGTAGTGATGATACTAACTTGAGTTCTAGTAGAACCTAAGTACAATCCTAGCTATGCCATTATTTATACTTAAACGGAACTCTCAAGTTTCACACAGCTAAAACAGATACTATAAGGGCCTTATTCATAAACGCTTCTAACAGCACTTTAGCTATCAAATGGTTTGTCCCTTTCCGACATAACGCTACCTAGATACTATTTGCCAAAGAGCGAAAGAGACAAAACTCTTTAAAACTAGCTTTATGTTAAACTAGCAGCGCCCCGCGGTTTTACCCGCGTTGTGTCCATTCCTGTGGGAATTTCGGGATGAAATTCCTATAATATAATAGCCTATGTTACTCTTGGATAATGTAGCTTTCGAATGGTGAAAGAATTTTTGAAAACGGTCCAGTAGTTTTTGAGCCTATTCATTACAACCAAACAAACAAAGTTTTCCTCTTTATCTATCTATACTAATATTATAAAGCTGAAGAGTTTGTTTTGTTTGTTTGTTTGTTTGTTTGTTTAAACGCGCTAACCTCAGAAACTACTGAACCGATTTGAATAATTCTTTCACTGTTAGATAGTCTATTTATCGAGGAAGGCTATAGGCTACATTTTATCCCGAAATTCCCACGGGAACGGGCACAACGCGGGTAAAACTGCGGGGCGCTGCTAGTACCTAATATTAGTGTAGATGAATAAGGCGTATTTTGTGGTTTTACACAAAATATAGACACCAATAGGTATCTTTGTTGTACCTAAATTGGTTACTTACAAAATTAGTAAAATGAGGTTTATAAACGGAACACAAAAGAACATCCTGTCCAAATAGGTCCTATTACAAACCTACCTACATACCTAACAGTATCATCCTTGTTCATGGCGTAATATAACCTAATCTTAACTCTAAAGTACCTAACTAGGTACAAGCGAGTTAAAAAGCGCGTAATCCCACGTGCGGCGAACAACCTTGCTGCCAATAAAGTGTTAATTAAACAATAGATCAAGGTACGTAATAAAGCCATAACTCTACAGTCTGTGGCTACTGCACACGCGAACGTTCATTCATAAATACATAGGTAGGTACCTAACTACTACTACAGTTAGGGAAACAGGTATAGATACCAATAGCTGGGTAGGTATGAAAATGTATAGGTGACCTAGGTTATTATAATATAACTAATAGCCCTATAATAATAGGTTATTTTACTATGGAAGGAATTGTCGGAGATCTTTGCCAAGAAATGGAATACCGAAGTTACTTACAATAGGAATTTTATTTAATGGTAGGCTAGGTACGTAGACCGACGTAGGTACTTAGGTAGGTACCAAAACAAAAACATAGATGGTTCATATTTTGTGTTTATAGGTAGGTATAAACACAAATGTTTTGTTTCCTACCTATGCTAGGTACTTATGTTTAAACAAGATCGATTACCTTTAGGTAGATTAGATAGCTAACATAGGTATTTTGTAATAGTAAACCTACCTAACATGTTTAAAATAGACTTTAGTTGAACTATAATCCTTGGTTATGTACGAGTAGGTAGGGGGCTGGGTAGTAAAGCCCGATTGCAAGATACCTAGATAAGTAGGTACCTACCCACCCAACTATTAATACTATCAACTATCAACCTATGCAAGGAGCATACCTAGCATACGATTGCTTACCTGCACTACTTCATACGTAGGTGATAGTAACTTTAATCGGGTTAAATAGGCAGTGGTAACAACCAGTGCTCATAACCAATAGTTAGCCCCGCACTTAGTAATTATAGTACCTAGGTAGGTATTTATACAACCTAAAGCCTTAGCTTTTATCGGACATGATTATAATAAAAAACTTACTTTGCTAGTTGATGGATATCTAATACCTATAATATTAGAGGCGTCTTTTTTATTTATAGTCCACGGACTGGGTGTTTTACCCTACTTAGTATGATATAGATATACCTACAATGTAAACAAACCAATTAAAAAAAGCAAGAAATACAAGTACAATAAATATAATTAGAATTACTCATACAAGGTTTATATTATATTTATCATACGTATTCATACCAAACTATCTACTTAGTTAACCTAGGCAATGTTTCTATCTAACTAATCTAACAAGGTGTCTACCTAACACTTAGGAATAGCCTTAACAAGACTTGCCTTGACAAAAACTAACATAAAGACTCACCATCATCATAGAAGTATGCATAATATCCAGCAGTCCAGTGCCCCGGGCCGGGAGTCGATCCCAAGACCTTCGCGCGTTACATCATACGCGCCAAAATAAGATCCCAAAGAAAAAAAACACACGTCAACCAACAAACACAAGGCTACGCACTAATAACACAAATTGAACAGAGTTTAACAACACAAAATGATTCAATAACTATCTAATTCAGTCAAAGATAATTATGTCTCCGACTGAAGTGTCACAACCAAAACAAAAACAAAGTTTGTAAATACGTAAAATTCAAATATTGGTTTGATTATAACGTCCGCACTCCGCACTCGGTGAGAGCCCGCACGGTACTGCATAATATTTAAACGCGCGCGGTCGACTTACTACCTGATAACGCTATCTCATTCCAACGCTGCAGACTCACGAGCAGTTAGAAAGAGACGCACACAAAACACCTAGAAAATGCTTTCGCTGCACATGCACCCTTACGATTAATTAGACAAAGTTCTAAAACTTTGTTCGACTACTAAATTGTTCGGTAGTAAATTGGAAGGTGGAACTTTGTCGTTGGCACAAAAGATCGTATTTCGGGATATTACGGAATAGTAAGGAGCAAAATTGTTTTGAAAGATCCGCGTGCTTGGATTAATTTAACGAGATTTACGTTCGGGTTTAATGATTCTAATTTCCTTTATTGTTTCTGGTCAGGGATAAACATTACTTTCCTTTTTAGAAGGAAAATTAAAAACTGATGTATCCCTAGGCACCATGAAAAATAATATAAAAAACCATAATTACATTTTCAAATAGGTATAATATACCTATATCTATGTAGGTTGGTAGATAAGTAGAGGTAGTTACCCTACCTATCTTAGTTACTTTTTTTTAATAGCTCTAACTTGATAGGTAAGTAGTTAGTTATAGTTAGGAGGGTACCTACCTAAATGACGCTAAGGTTATTTTCATGTTTAACCTAACCTAACCTATCTATGTATTTCCCATAAATTACATAGGTACCTATAGCGTATATACGATAGGAATTTTAAATGATTTCATGGTCACCACGTGCTATGGGTCACGAGAATCTATACCTAATAGTAACTATTTAGTAATCTGTGACCTAATATAGTAAAGCTGAAGAGTTTGTTTGTTTGAACGCGCTAATCTCAGAAACTATAAGTCCAATTCGAATAATTCTTTTTGTAATGGATAGCCACATTCAACGGGAAGGTTATAGGCTATTTTTCATCCCAAAATTTCTACCGGAACGGGCACAACGCGGGTAAAACAGCGGGGCGCTGCTAATCACTACATAGTATAAAACAAAGTCGCTATTTTTGTCTGTTTGTTTGTCTGTATGCTTAAATCTTTAAAATTACGCAACGGATTTTGATGCGGTTTTTTGTAATAGGTAGAGTGATTCAAGAGGAAGGTTTTTATGTATAAAAATTCCCGATATTCCCACGGGAACGGGCACAACGCGGGTTAAACCGCCCGCGGGGCGCTGCTAATCTTAAATAATCAAACGCATTTTAACTACCTAACTAAGGATAGAAAGAACCGGCCAAGTGCGAGTCGGACACGGAGGGCCCCGTACTTTAAAAAGCGGCGAAAAATCACGTTTATTGTATGAGAGCCCCCCTTGAATATTTGTTTTAATTTATTTTTAGTACCTAATAGCGGCAAGGCAATAGAAATACCAATAATCTGTGAAAATTTCAACTGTCTAGTTATCACCGTTCTTGAGATACAGCCTGGTGACAGACGGACGGATGGACGGACAGACAACGAAGTCTCAGTAATAGGGTCCCGATTTTACCCTTTGGGTACGGAACCCTAAATACTATCAAGCGTTTAATACAATTGTTCAATCAAGGTGGATACGTATTTATGAAGAATTATGACATAATTTCTTTTATCAGTTATTATATCACGGACGCAAAAAAATCACATATTTCATACATCATAAAACAACGTCTACCTCTGCAACAAAGATGGCTAAATATAATTTCCAATGGAATTTCCCTGAACGCCTGATGTCAACGATATACAATTTTCTTGCATATTATTGCTCACTTAAATCCTGCAGGCGCATATCTCGTAGTCAGTTACTTTTACTTGCTTTGCTTAGCACGTTTAGAGAGTTAAAATAGACTGAGATAAGCTTATGTTTAAGTTAAATTATGCTTATTTATAATATTATAAGTAAAATGATGACTGTTATTGTTCTGAAAACTGACTGATTTTTGTTAATTTAGTTATGTATTATTATCATTGATATATTTAAGTTTATTTTTTATTTTAGTAAGTAACTTGTAACTCTTCATTCTTGTGTTTTTGTTAAAATAAATTATATATCCTTCAAGTTTATGTTCTACTTAAACTACAACAATATTAACATATTGTTAACATTTTCATTCTAACAACATTTTTCTCGTCTTTAATAAATAATATCCAACATTACATTATTTAGGAACAACAACCATTTTATAGGATTATCTCCCATGACCATTACTACAAAAGAACATTAAAATTCACAGTAGAGCAGACCAAAACCCACCCTTACTTTCATCCGATAATCTTTTTGTCCAACATTCCCACAAAAATTACCACAGCTGTGAGTTTCACAGATTAATTAATAGCATTCTGTTGCGATGTCCCGGTCCCCTATCCCGGTCCAGACAAGTGCACTGAATACAATAATCGGGTGTAATCTATAGGTCCCTAGGGGCAGCATGTGGCATAAACTAATACGATTATAGTTTTTAAAATATTTATCTATGATTCGAAATTCAATAATCTCTAGGGATGAAATGGCTTTGGGGTATGAAAAATAAATTGTATTTAATATTATTTCATTTTTAAAATAAAATTAAGTACCTACCTACATAACTTCAATAGTAAATTCTTTTGAAACTAACTAATTCACTTAAACTCAGTGATTATCAAACTACACACACTATAATTTTTAAGTTTTTTTTATACTTGTACATCAAATTCTTAAAATACGGTTTTCAGTTTTCATAAGCGGTTTAAAAGTTGTTTTTATTGTTCAACTTATTATCTTCACTACATAGTTTATAACAAAGTCACTTTCCTATCTTCCGCTATCTTTAAAAAAACTACGCAACGAATTCTGACGAGGTTTTTTAAAAATAGATAGAGTGATTCAAGAGGAAAGTTTATAGAGTGATTCAAGAGGAAAGTATATGTATAAAAATTCCCGAAATTCTCACGGAAACGGGTACAACTTGGGTAAAACCGCGGGGCGCTGCTAGTTATCTATACTGCACTACGCCCCTCTACAATAGAATTCTATGATTTAAAGTGCATTAAAGTACTAGTAACGACATCTATATGATATTACTAGAACTAATTTCATATAAACTCTGGACTGACACAGTCACACAGACAGCAGTAATTAGTATCACATATAACAGATAGATGGCGGAAATTCACATTTTTTTAAATATGTTGTAGTGTTTTCTGCTATTTGACATAGATGTCGCGGTACTACCGCGGCGCTAAAAACTCTTCTG
Organism: Cyclophora albipunctata; assembly: GCA_963082685.1. NCBI lineage: Eukaryota > Metazoa > Arthropoda > Insecta > Lepidoptera > Geometridae > Cyclophora > Cyclophora albipunctata. The sequence continues at coordinate 8,206,567 of OY720123.1, forward strand.
TACTTGTTCTGTGGTTGAATATTTTACGTTAGAGAAACGGCTATCTTTTTTATTAATTTACCTAATTCTATTTTAATAAAAGAGCATGTTTGGCAGGATGATAAGAAAAAACATGTAATGTATAGGCGCTAGGTACAATTGGTGTATCTTAAGCCTTAATGTCTACTTACTTAATGATACTAATAAGCTGTCTCATCCGGCAAACGTTTATGTCATATAATAAAAATAAGTCGGGTTTTCCTCCCTGACGCTATAACTCCAGAACGCACGAACCGATTTCCACGGTTTTGCATTCGTTGGAAAGGTCTCGGGCTCCGTGAGGTTTATAGGGAATAAAAATCTCAAAATTCCCACGGGAACGGGGGCGCTGCGAGCGAAACCGCGGGGCACAGCTAGTGTCATATAAAAATAAAGGGGTTGACCACCCTAATCACTATAAATTGAGATGTAAGCAATCCTTTCTTTCAAGTTGAATCAAATTGCACACGGTGTGCAAATAAAATTTAAAATAGTTTAGGAGTCTATCGCAGACAAACATTTTTATTTAAAAAGGAAGGATGGAAGGAAATGGATCTTGGTTCTGAAATAAAGTTAAATATTTTTTTTTACCGAAGTATTTTGTCCCACTGCTGGACAAAGGTCTAATTACTTAAACACTTTCTGGCACATTGAACTCGCGTCTTTAGGAAGTGGAATTTTGTTATTAGGCATTTCCGATAAGTAATCTAGCGTGGGTTAAACTGTACCTGATCACAAACACATTTAGCGTAAAAGTACTTATATGACTAGGATTATAAACTGATTTTATCTACACTAATGTTGTAACATTCTACTTATGTTTCCAATACTTGACTTATAATTACTACTGTTATAGCGCAGGCAACTAAAACACTCAATTTAAGCAATTGCACATGATGTTATAATATCCACATCGATATCGTAAAATCTCATTATAACATCATTATAACGCGACCAATTAACCTGGCGAGCCTTATGTCAAAATCCTCATACTAGTTGTATAAAATTTTGATATTAGGCTGGCTTTTGAAAACAGTTGGCTTATACGTGAAAACTTCGTCGAAACTACTAAACTTACATACACAAAACTCTTTGGTAAGATCTCGCTCGCTCCTGATTGGCCCTACGCGCAGCTGCGCTCTCATTGGTTAGATTTTAATGGCGGCAAGTTCACTGTGACAATACACGTACGCGTGAAAAACTATTTCAGCTTTTACTCTTGTTGTTTGATTAATTGCATTAGTGTAGATAAAGTAGTGTATGCAACTGCATATAACACGGGTATTAAAACACTCGTTACTATTATGAAACTCGCTGCGCTCGTTTCATAAACTCACACTCGTGTTTTAATACCCTTCCTTATATGACAGTTGCATAAACTACTATTTAGTTATAACAATAACACCGTTAATTAGGTACTGTCAAACAAAAAACTCTTTACGCATATTAAACGACCTTGTCATTTTCGAAATTTAATTGCGGATTGTTCTAAAAAATTAATCAGATAAGGATCTATGGATATACCTTATCTTATTAATATACAAAAGAGGTTCCGGTTTCCTGCAAACTTTTTACAATGAATATCAGTACGAACTCGTTGTAATTAAAACTTGTTCGAGGTGGTTGTTTCCTATTTGAACATTACGATACGTTTTGCTAATTCCGAGGTCACATTTTCACGAACAAGTAATTTTGTATCCACGTGGCATATTATATCTAATTAACTGATAAAGTAATATTTTCAAACGTACTACTACTACACAGGGTGTTCCGAAATGAGTGGATAATCCAGCATTGCAGGTAGAGGGCTTCAGAACAGTCCCGAATATCAACTTACATATTCCATGATGATCCTTATGGTTTACGGTCAACGTATTCGACTTTTGAAAATATGTAGAAAAAACTTACCTCTTGGTTGATCTGTCCTGAGGGTTGTGCTTTTTCATGGACTCTTAATGAAGGATTGACAATCAGATTTTTTGTTCGGAAACCTGAATGTGTTGTCCATCCATTGTGAATTACTATCTTATTTAACACACACTAGATTTTTAAAATACTGACCTCGCCGACGCAACGCAACAATGTCACTTGTACAAAATAACTTATCGTAGGAATCAAAGTAACTTCAACACATTATTAAATTGTGAAGCGACTATTTTTATCTGTTACCATGTACATGTAAGTAATTAAATTAATATGAAACATAACAATCGGAAGTGTAGTAAATAGGAAATAAACTGTCGTGACCGGAAAAGACAATATATTTTTAATTGACGCATAGAGTATTAAATTCAAAGCACTAATATTCCAAGACTTCACAATAAATACCTGTCGCAGAGTTTTACTTCCTGGAGAAATACCTGTTACAATCACAGATAGCTTGATATAACTATGTTATTAATTGTTTAATAAAATGGGCATGTATCATTAAATCTGAGAATATTTGAATAGTAGGGTAACTTAAAATTAGGCATACTGGCTCCCATAGGGATTTTGGAATTAAAATTAGATTAATAATGAAGACAGAAGTTATGCATTTTAATTTTATCATCAAAGGTCCCATAATTCAGAAACTGAATTAAAATGGAGATTCAGCATGTAAGCCTACACAAGCACTTTACAAACATGAATAAAGTCGGTCCATTCGTTCGTTCGTTTGACAATGCGGTGCCACAGACAAACACACACAGCCGTAAAATTAATAACACCTTTTTTTGTTTAGCAGTGGAAATGCATTTACGCATCCCCCGCCGTCCGGTTGGTGCCAAACTTCGGGGTATGAGGTGCTCATCCCGGTAGGCAAGCTCCCCCCGCTGCCGGGGCTCATCGCACCTACCACAGTGACTACCCACTAAAAACACTGCTGTCTTCTGTGCCTAGTATCGGGAACGTGGGAAACTAACCACCGAATCCGGCAGCGCTGGGCCCCCTGAGGTGGGCCCCCCCTCCTCGGGGGGTGATAGGGGTTAAAACCCTCCGGTCTCCCGGTAAGTGCCGCGCGGGAGGCACCGCGCGCGCGCCACGAACAGGCCAGAACATAGCACACCTGCCTTTTGCATCAGGGGTTGAAATAAATATGATTTTTGTTATTATCTATAATAATATTATAAAGAGGTAAAATTTGTAAGTTTGTTTGTTTGTATGTCCGAGGTAATCTCGGGAGTTATTTGTCCGATTTGAATAATTCTTTTTGTAATATGTAGCCCCATTCAACGGGAAGGTAATAGGCTATTTTTCATCTCAAAATTCTCATGAGAACGGGCACAACGCGGGTAAAACCGCGGGCCGCTGCTAGTTTTCAATAAATTTATTTATAATGTTATTATCTCAAGTACCTGTGCTATCTTAAGATACTGTAGTACAGTCAGGGAATATATTTTTACACGATAGATGTCAAAACTGTATAATAATAATTATTGACTATTGTTATATTTTGTTTCAATCAAATACGTTGTGATTACCAAACCATTGATGGCTAAGAATGGAATAAAACAACTAAACCTTTTCCTTCTTCAGAAGGTCCTTCTTCAGAAGGAATCATCTTTTGCTGGAAAGTTCGACCAGATTATTTCAAATTTTAATTCTTGTAAGCAAACTTTATAAATGAATATAATGTATTGGAATTGTAAGTTTTTAATGCTTTTTTAACAAGCAAGTATCCACGTTACACACAACAAATGCAATGGCATGCATGTAAGATGGAAGGAATAATTGTATTCTTAACTACGTCAGCCATTATTATTATATATACGTGACTATTACTGCGTGAAGGTAATGTTTGTCGTTATGTCCTAAAATTAAAATCACCTACAATTCTTATACAGTATGTTTTATTAAACGTATTTATCCATATAAATAACCTAAAGATAAAAAATAATTTAATAAAAGTAAGAATCCACTAGAAAAAATATTATTACGTTACAGTTAACAGTTTTAAAGGTTAGGGTAATAAATTAAATAACACTTATGTGAGTTAGCCATTGTTACTTAAATAATTACAACTTAACCACATTGGTACAAAGCTAGACATTTGCTAGTTTACAAGTCGGACCTTCAAATTAATATTTTTTAGATATAATTGTATCCGTTTGTTGTAATTACTATTGTTATGCACTGCAAACTCTGCAAATCTTTAGAAATACATTTGGTATTGGCCTAGATCCGTTGTACTTATCAATTTATCGTAGAACCTTACGGACAATGTCGCGCGTTTAAAGTCTTTTATTATTAATGTGTAATGAGGTCAAAAGCAATACAAAAAATGGCCCAATTATAAAAATCTTGTACCAAATACAGTGTGTAGTTTACAGTATTCAAAGGAATGTAGAACTTGTTACGCAACAACCTAAAATGTTCCACAATCTCAGTTGCTCAAGACAAGACATCATTGATAAAGAAATATCAAATAAATTATCTGATTAATTGGTGATTAAGGGCACCGGTAGTGAGGAGCGGTGTCCCGAAGCACAGATTACTAAATAGTACTACGTACCCGAAGGTTGAACTTGTGATAAGACGCGGCGTGGTGTGCGCATGTGCGAAATACTTTCAATGAAATCTATTTAGGATTGGGCACCGCGCCGCGAGCCGGCTACAGTGAGCAGCGCGACAAAACTCGGGTCAGTTTCGGTGAACGACGCGTGAGCCGCGGTCGTGCGACGCGCGCGCCCTCCAAACGTCATTGGACTGAAACTCGGCCAACTTACGCACTCAATGGTGTTTTCTTACAAAGTTTAATTAATTTATGAAATAAAATGTGTAAGTTACAGTGTATTCTCGCTTTTGTCGCACTATCCTTCGCCGGAGTCCACTCCTGGGGTAAGTTAATTAATAAATCAGCTGATCTTTGACACGTGCTATTTTTTATTCAATTACATAATCGGAAAATTGTCTTCACTATGCGTTGTGTGCGTAATTGTATTGAATAGTTTGGTTTTAATTGACGAATCAAGAATGTGTTTTGGGTGACATGTCGATAAGGTGGTAATTTGTTTGGCGCCACGACGCCATTGCTAGGGGGCTTGCCGTCACGTAGGCCACTGCGAGATAACCCGACCGATTTGAAAACACGCTTTATATTTCAATAGGGGTACCGTTAGATGCAACGTCTTAAATCTGTTGCATTATTTTAGAGATAAATGGAAAAGCGTGAGAAAAAGTAAATGTGCTGATTGTAAAATTAAAACAATGATGCTATGTGTTACTTAAGTGGGACTCACTGTGTTTATAATTAATTAATTAAAATAATACATCTTCAGAGTATAATGCATTGTGATATTTGTAATGTAAACACTGTCTTTCATATAACCTCTATATAATTTCATAAATTAATTCTTGCCGCGCACCTAAGCGATGTTAGAATAAGCACAATACTACCACGTTGAGAAATTATTTCAATTTAGTGCCCTGATTGTACTTATGCACATTACAGATTATCACTAAATATGTATGTATTATGATTTTAGGTAGGTTTATTTTTGTTTTAATATAAATTATATGTAGGTATTTACACACACACGGTTAATTAGACCCAAAGTAAGCTCTAAGCTTGTGTTATGGAATCTAACTCACTGATACTACTACATATATACACAAATACTTTATAAGAATATATAATGAACATCAAGACGTCGTCGCCAACAACTACCTATGTCTTCACATATTGTTGACTCCGGGCGGGAATCGAACCCGCAACCCCCGACACAGTAAGCGCTCTCACTGCCCCTGTGCCAACGGGCTTGTCAAAAAGGTAAAAGGTACCTATTTACTTTTCACCAACGCCTATAGGCAAGCGAGATGACTACGTCTAATTCTCCTCACTGTACTGATCTTCAGTGAGATGAGACGCCTTTGCTAGCAGTGGGACATTACAGGCTAATAGGTACTTTACTTTTTTCTTTATAAAATCAAATCTTCTTCTTCATCGAGTGCATGGTCAACCTGACCAATACTGGTGCAGAGTTATTGAGCCGCCAAAGGCCTCTGACATGGCTCATGTAACGACTACTATCCGTAGAAAGTACCTAACCGGGACCGACGGCTTAACGTGCCCTCCGAAGCACGGAATAAAATCAAATAATCACATTTGTATATAATACAAGAATTTAAAATATAATTCTTGCAAAGAGCTCCAAGTACCTAATAAAATAGCTAGGTTTTTTATTAACCTAATTATTTCTTATTACAAATTAAGTAAAATAAAAAATAAGTGGATATTAATTACCTAACACTTAATATCGAGGTAAATACAGAAACATCAGTCTCGAAGTGAAGTAACTATATAATCTGTGCTTCAGTTAATTCAACAAGTTTACAATTATTTTTATTTAATCTAAAACAGTAAGTTAAGTAAATATAACAATAATTTATTGGACGGCGCCGAGATAAGATATCTCTGATAAAGTTAATAGGGATAGTGGACGTAGTAATTATTTATTGATATATGAAAGTTTCAGCACAAAGTTTTACTTCAATTCTTTTGGCGCTTATAATTGTTTTGTTATATTTTGTTTTTACTATATTTTTGTGCAGGTAGGAATGTTTTATGCAAAATGTTGTAAGTACATGAAAATTTTAAGTAATAATTTTAAATGTTTATGTATTAGCATGACATTACAAACTGCAAGGAAAAAGAAACTGAAATACAAAAATTAAAAAATATATTAATGGATTAAGCTCAAGATGATGAAAGCTTTCGAAGATACTTAAACTAGGTAACAAAACTACCCATAGATATGTAGATAAAACATAGGGATGGGTGAGGGAATAATATTAATGGTTTCCATAATCTAAAAACTCTTTGCTTTCAAATACTCAACCAGATTGTCCTCAAACTGAGTTCATTCGTGTATTGAACCAGTTTGATCCGGTAAACAAGTGATTCGTCACGGTTTCACGTGACGCCGCCCGCCCGCGCTCGCGTCGCCCTGGGCGGGGGCGACATGATGCCTACTTTAGAGTAATAGTCTTTTTTAAACTTACACGATTTGAACACATAGTTTAAACGTACTCACATGGGTTTTTTCGCGTTAGAAAGTTAATAAAGCAAGTTATAACTTACTTTTTATTTCCCGACGTTTCGAGGGGATTGCACCTCTCGTGGTCGCGGGTGAGTTCACCCGCGACCACGATTACTTGCTTTATTAACTTTCTAACGCGAAAAAACCCGTGTGAGTACGTTTAAACTATACTTTAGAGTAGACTGAAATATTGCAATTATCAAGTAACTAGCAAAGCCCCGCGGTTTTACCCGCGTTGTGTCTATTCCCGTGGGAATTTCGGGATGGCCCAGAAAAATTGCCTGTAACCTTTGAATATGGCATTACAAAAACAATTATTCAAATCGGATTGGTAGTTGCTGATATTAGCGCGTTCAAACAAACAAACTCTTCAGCTTTATTATATACTAGCAGCGCCCCGCGGTTTTACCCGCGTTGTGCCCGTTCCCGTGGGAATTTCGGGAATTTTTTTACATAAAAACCTTCCTCTTGAATCACTCTACCTATTACAAAAAACCGCATCAAAATCCGTTGCGTAATTTTAAAGATTTAAGCATACAGACAAACAAACAGACAAAAATAGCGACTTTGTTTTATACTATGTAGTGATAAACTAGCTGTGCCCCGCGGTTTCACCCGCAGCGCCCCCGTTCCCGTGGGAATTTTGAGATTTTTATTTCTTATTTTTCTTATATAAAAACCTTGTCCTGACAATAAGGAACACATTAAAAAAAGAATCATCCAATTTGGTGCAGTCGTTCTGAAGTTATGCGCTTAGCAACAGATTCAGCGATTCATTTTTATATTATAGGTAGATAGATGTTATCTTACATATTATAAAACAAAGTCCTCAAAAGCTGGCTGTAATTGATTTTTCCAAAAAATACTGAACAGATTTTCACGCGGTCTTCACTAACATACTGAGTAACTCATAAGGCAGGTAAACCAATCATATCAAAGCATAGCATAGACCCAAAACAATATAATATTGGCTTCAATGGTTATCATTTTGACTCCAAAAAGCGAAGTTACCAATTATTTTTTGATCAACAGTATGCACCCACTTAACACATAGACAACTACACATAGGTAACAAGTTTAGATAGACGAAGGGCCTATCTAAACTGTAGTATATCTATCTAATTATTCGTTATCGTGAACTCGTTTTCTACATAATAGCGCTCTGTTCCTCCGATCAAAGTGCCTACCTAGATAGTTACTAGAAGTCAGGCACAGGCCGGTCGAATAAATCTATACTAGCAGCGCCTCGCGGCTTTGCCCGCGTTGAACCCGTTCCCGTAGGAATTTTCGTAAATCCTTTCTTAGTGTGCACTTAAGTCACTTGAAGAACCTTCCTGCCAAATTTCATGTTTCTAGGTGTAGCGATTGAGGGTGTGCGTTGATTATCAGTCAGTCAGTCAGGACTTTAAATTTTATATATGTACTAGCAGCGCCCCGCGGTTTTACCCGCGTTGTGCCCGTTCCCGTGGGAATTTTGGGAATTTTTTACATAAAAACCTTCCTCTTGAATCACTCTACCTATTACAAAAAACCGCATCAAAATCCGTTGCGTAATTTTAAAGATTTAAGCATACAGACAAACAGACACGACTTTATTTTATACTATGTAGTGATATAGATAAAGCTGAAGAGTTTTTTTTTGCTTTTTTGTCACATATTCTACCAATCCGATTGCAATAATTATTTTGTAATAGAGCCACATTCAGCGAGAAGGTTAAAGGCCATTTTCGTCCCGAAATTCCCACGGGAAATGTCATATTGCAGGTAAAACCAGTACTTGATATAAAAAGAAGTACAGTGAGGATAACACGTAATCACTTCTTGTTCAATCTACAATCTATAGTAATATTACAAAGAGGTAAAATGTATAAATTTGTTTGTTTGTATGTTCGCGCTCATCTCGGGAATTACCAGTCCGATTTGAATAATTCTTTTTGTACTAGATAGCTACATTAGGCGGGAAGGTTATAGGCTATTTTTCATCCCTAAATTCCTACGGGGACGGGCACAATGCGGGTAAAACCTGGGGGCGCAGCTAGTAGGTAATAATGGCGTTAGTATCTAATAGGATTATTAATGGTCATTAATAAGTACCTAGTACTATTCATTTATTCAATGAAATAGGAACTATTCAAGAACAGTTGCCAGCCAATTAGAAAGAAACGGTTTCTCACTGAAAATTAATAATTAAATTGTAGTAAATCACGAGTTCGTGACTAAAAACAATAGTAATCAAGCGCCTTGCACTAGTAGTCAAGGAGAGAACTGCGAAAAAACCTGTTACTTTTGTGTACTCAGTATTTTCATTGATCACTAGGCTGAGTATATACTATTTTCATCCTGAACTAAACGCCTTGGTCATTCATTGTCAATCCCATTTTGTGATTCTAAATGAATTTATTAATTGTAGGAAGTTAGATAGATTTTTTTCCGGTGATTAAAAAAAACAATAGTTGAATATCCTCTTTATTGTGTCAGTTCTAAGAGTGAGTCTTCTTAATGTCCCACTGTTGGGCAAAGGCCTCTTATCTCACTGAAGATATCAGTACAGTGAGCCTATGTAAAATGTATTACATATGAATAATTATATTTTAATACAATACCTAATCTAGGGAATTTTATTAAAATACCTACTTTATCATCTAATACCCAAGATTAATTGTTGCGGCAAACTTAATGAGTTTAATTAAATTTGTTGGGTCGGTATGTCGTAATTATTTTCAAATACAGACAAGGTTATTATTACTCAAAGGAATAACGTATGTCTGACTGTCTGTCAATGAATGATATTCAAGTGTCTGCAGTTTCGAAATTATTGCTTTTGGCTAAACTTTGTCTCTGTGATGCAATTTAGACAATTCTATGGTTCATAAATCAGTTTTGGTACTTATCAACCTATTTACATTATTACCAAGGAACTCACAGTATTTCATTGAGATGAGAGGTTAACCTATACCTAATATCCCACTGCTGAGCAAAGACCACTCATATCACTTGCGGTGAGGAGGATGGGCGTAATCATATAAAATGCTCTGACAATGAAACGTCCGATTATATCCCGGGACCGACAGCCGAGTAGTAGAAACAAGCTTTAAATCAACATTCCTTGTGTTATGTTATGAGTATGTAATGAACGTGTATGTGTATCTGACTGTCCGCGGTATCGTAACTTCTAGAAACTCTACACTGATATACTCTATTTTTTCTTGGTTGTCTCAAAATGTGGACCAATGTCGTCAATTTTCTAGTCGAAGAAGACTACTCCTGATTTATTATTTATTTACTGGATTAGGAAAACAAACAGTTGAAATTACTAATTAACGTAAAAACTAAAAAACAAGCAACCATATCAATGTTTTCGCCTATAGAAAAATGTTTAGAGAATAAGATAAATCACTCAACCTTCAGGAGCAATCGTCTTCGGCTGGAAAATTGACGACATTGGTCCACATTTTTGGACAATCTAGAAAAAATTGAGTACAGACTAATTAATGGTCACATTGGCGGAAGAACGTTACCAAACTATTTCATTATTATCCCCACGATGCAAGTAAACCCGTATGACATTACACGTTCAATTAAGAATCGATTACTTAACTAAACTTGAATTTTAATTATCGCGTACTCGCTCGCTCTGGTTCCATGTCAGTGAACCCATTTTGATTGAATTACATTCGTGGAATGTTCTATAAACAATTGAAATCGGTCAAAGTGTACTACGACCTTTGAAGCGTATTGGTTACTACATGTTATGAAAGGGTTCGATTCTCAGTTTGGGCAAACAGAAAATATTTTTGAAAAAGATGTGACCTACTGAAAGGTCATCTCAAGTAGATTGAAATTGGTGTCAAATACTGATATTCATTTTTTTTTATATACTGTATCGTTAACGCATACTTTTGGTTCAACATGTTTAGTTGTACAAACAGTTGGATTTGTAATTTATCGTACAGCATATGGACTTTGTACTAAAGAATATTAATTGTCAGTAGTCGGCGATTTGGATAAGGAGATGCTTGGCTATGCCACTGACATAAGAACTTACATGATTTTAAATATACATATTTTGGTTTTGATATTGTTTCTATTTATCAAATATATATAACTAGATCTTAATACATTTTTATAAGAGTATGAGTTAAAAATAATTATATCTTATCGCAAATTGGAAAGCAATCTATACTAATATTACCTATAATGTGGTATTTTTTTCATTTTGTTTGTTTGTATGTTCAGGCTAATCTCTGGAATTACTCGTCCGATTTGAATAATTCTTTACCCTAAAAACCGCGTGGCGCTCCTAGTATACCATATTCTCAAAAAGTGTTTTGTGCATGTACCTATATGTAATAGTATCAGTTACTTAAATTCCATAATACAAGCTTAGAGCTTAGTTTGGGTCTTATTAACCGCGTGTGAATTTATCCGGTTGTGTATTTTTATTTGTGTAATTAACCTCTCGTCTGGCACGACGATAATAAGGCGTCCTTTAAAAATGGCGCATCTGGCACGAACGCCTTATTAAGGCGTTTGTGACAGTGGGTAGGATTTTACCATAATTAACAGTAAAAAACTATAACGATCCTGCTCTAACTTATAGCAGAGCCTAAACAAAAGACAAGGCTAGCATATTCAATAAGAATAAGAACGTCCTTAAAGGAAAATTGTTCATTCGTGAGCACATTTGTTAGGTGTATGTGTTCTGTGGTCGTGTCACATAGTAATTTTTGACAGATGTCTGGACCGCACGTCTCAGTGCTGCCGCCTAATTGGTGTCATTTCAGAAAACCCTCATAGTGCATTTAACGCCAGATAAAAATAACCAAATCTTTCAGGAAGAGATTAGAATGTTCAGATAAAATACTTATTCATATTTTTATCACATTTATAGCAATTTAATGTACCTATTTTATCTTCCTATCTAGTACTTAAGTATTATACTATATATATATATATATAACCTGCTTTGATATCAGAGTTGATAGCGTTTAATCAGGGTTGTTTACATTTTTACGTGTCATTTTTCACATATCATTATGTAATAAACATATTTAGGTACTAAATATATTTAAGAGTTCTTATGCGGTCGCCCTAATCCGCACTGCAAAATAAATATACCAACTTGTTACAAAAACATGTTACAAAACACCTTATGTAATCACACCTTTGCCAACCCTCTAATCAGCCGTCAAAACCAATTTCAGCTGAACATCTGTAAAACATGATTGATTATTATCGAAATTATGTCAATAATGCATGTAGTTAATGCAGGAAATAAAAAATAATAATTAGAAATTCTTTCGGTGTTGGTTTTCATTAAAGAGCTATTAAAACGATTTCATGGTTTATACGTAATTGGTAGTTGGGATGAATTATACAACATGCAAGTTGTACAAAATTTAAATAATTATAAACCCCTTTTTTAAAGTATATTAAGGTAAATAGCGTTTTGCTCTAATAGTAATTATCGGTGGTCCAGTTGCATGTGCACTCGCCTGCCAGGACTGAGGTCCCAGGTTCAATTCCCGGGTCCAGCTAAACATATTTTCAGTAATTTTTTTGTAATTTGTCAAATTTTATATTTTACCAGGCCTATAAAAAATCTAATCGTAAACAAAAAAATCAATATTAAGATGATATAAATCAAGTATTTTTTTTAAACATGTTTTAGATTTTGCATATGAATCCTGTATGACGCGGTACCTGTTTACTTTGCTACAATCTTACTTATTGGAGAATCCAATTAAAAGGCCAAATGTTATCGGCGTTAGATTATTATGGAAATAAATATTTCATGTGAACGGACTGTGTTGACGTATCTCGTATGTAGACAACTATTTTTTGTATATGTACTCGTATGAAAGGAGTTATTATAAAAGATTTGGAAATAGGTATACTTACTCGTAAAGATACTAAAGTTTACAGTTTTAGGTAGTCTTTCAAAAATAGTGCGTTTCATTCATATTTTTTTATATACCTATCAAGGTTTCTTTATCAATATTTTAAAAATTCTTAAGTGTAAAAATACATTTTGATCGCTATTGTTCTGTTAATTTTTTTATTTTATTTTTCAAAGTTAGTGTTAAATTTTTAAGCTCAATTCAAATAATGTTAGGGCGAAAGCAAATTAAATAAAAAAATAAATAAATACATAAATATTCCCGGATAAATGCACACACATTTATTATTAATGCTCTGAAAGAAAAGCTATGAAAATGCACACTAGAGACTTCGGATAAATTTAACAACTTTATGGTCATTGTTTTGTTTTTAATATCTATGGTATGACCTTCCATAACATAATGCGGTACAAATTGTTAAAATAAACGTATTATGTTTTCACGATTAGCAAGTTCAAACGAACAAACAAACACATTTTTGCAAACACTGATTAGGTAATTATATTTTAAAGTTTTTATATAATAATCAAAATAAAAAAATAAAACAAAGTATCAAATTATTCATAAAAGCACCTCGAATTTCCTAAAACTGCAATGTCAAAGAAAAATAACGCAAGTTCGTTATCCAAAAGATCATATTTCTAACGTTAGTTAACGTACTATGCAGAAATGTGATACCCCGTACATTTGATAAAAGGTAAAGATTTATTGAGTTTAAGCCAACAATACTCACTACCACGGTTCCTGTAATGGGGCCGAAACGTCAGATAAAAATCCTACAATAAATCACTACATAGTATAAAATAAAGTCGTCTCTGTTTCGTGTCTGTTTGTCTGTTTGTCTGTATGCTTAAATCTTTAAAATTACGCAACGGATTTTGATGCGGTTTTTTGTAATAGGTAGAGTGATTCAAGAGGAAGGTTTTTATGTAAAAAAATTCCCGAAATTCCCACGGGAACGGGCACAACGCGGGTAATATATTATAAATGCGAAAGTTTGTGAGGGAAACTACTGGACGGATTTGGACGAAACATTACAGTAATATAGGTTTATACATCAGAATAACACATGGGATACATTTTATCCCGAAATTTCCGCGGGGACGGGTACAACGCGGGTAACACCGCGGGGCGCGGCTAGTGTAAAATAAAAGCGAAGTGTATCCATAAACGTAATTTCAATTCCAAAGCTAAAGAGTTTGTTGAAACGTGCTTTACCAATCCAATCCATCTCATTTAAAACCACTTCACTACATAGTATAAAACAAAGTCGCTATTTTTGTCTGTTTGTTTGTCTGTATGCTTAAATCTTTAAAATTACGCAACGGATTTTGACGCGGTTTTTTGTAATAGGTAGAGTGATTCAAGAGGAAGGTTTTTATGTAAAAAATTCCCGAAATTCCCACGGGAACGGGCACAACGCGGGTAAAAACGCGGGGCGCTGCTAGTTTCTTATAATACTCACGAGTACAAGACGACACGCTCTCTAACTAAAACACTGCTAGTGAGTGTTTTGTCTCTTTTGCTCTTTGGAAAATAGCGTATGTCAGAAAGGGACAAATCATTTGAGAGCTTAAACGCTGCTAGTATGCGTTTATGAATAGGGCGTATAACATCTCAAAATCCCCGCAAAAACAATGTTAAAAGCAGGTGAAATCGTCTCATTACATTCTTAAATATCAAAGTATGATTGAGCTTTGTATCCGTCAAGTCAGTAGGTATCATATTGTGCCTGCCGCCAGTAATTGGAGGCTGAAAAAAAATCAATGAAAGACTGACTGAGTGCCGTCCGTGCTAGGAGTCACGTACGCAAAACGAGCTATATTTTGTTTATTAATTCGATGTACAAGCAATTATCTGTCGTAGGTTGATATAGAAGTAATAATATTTATCGGAGATGCGAAAGTTTGTACCTTATGCGTCTTGTACTGTCTTATATTATTGTAACTTTCCTTATATTATGAGTGGCTATATGTTATATTATAGTAACTTTATATTGTGGGTACGGTTAGAATGTTCAGCTTGGCTTGGTTGACTTAGTTCGCTTACTTGACGTTGATTTTACCCGACTGCGCGGGCCAAGGAGTGTAATGTGTTGATTAGTCTATGTATGCGTGTTTGTTCCTTTGTGGCACAATTTACGTATATATTGGTACAGAGCAAATGCGTTAATCAATTTCAATGATTTTTCCTAGTTTAGTAGCTTAGTTTTTATAGTTAGCTTCATGGATCGAATTATGAATAATAAAGTCAGCTATGTGAGCTAAGTTAGGCTCAGTAAGTTTGGCTTTCGATCCGCGAACTACAATGTAAATGGGGAAATAGGTATATAAAATAACATTAACACTTAAATGCTCATTGTGGCATATTATATTAATATATAACTGGAATTTCCTTAATTCTTTAATATATATATTAATTATTTGCGATAAAAAAGTGGTATTTAATTAAGATTTTAACCTCTTACTTGTATAAAGGTTTGAGATCACCAACCCGTATTAAGCAAGCGTGGTGATTACGCCTAAACCTCTTCACTTTACCAATATCTTCAAATAAATGAGAGATCTTGCCCAGCAGTGGGACAAAACAGGCTTATACTAAGACTACTTGTATAAAAGTGAACTATGGAAAAAATTAAGTCATTACTTTAATCATTACTTGAGGAAAATTTAGGATAAATAGGTATGTTTAATTCACAAATTATTATTACATCTTCGTTGTATAGGTAAATAGGAATTGTTTCAAATTTAAACAAACATTTTGTTACGAATAATAACTTGTGAGTAAGTACTCATGAATGGGTGGAAAATCACGTTATTATGAGGTTTTTACATAGGCACTAAGTAATAACATTATTAGTAATATTGATAATCCCTCAAATTGTGTTCATGTATGACTTTCCATTTTCACTTTTTAATGTTGATGAGTAATGTAATAATGCTTGTAGAAGTAGTAGTATTATTATATAATGTCCCATAGCTGGGCAAAGGCCTCTCATCTCAGTAAATATCAGTGAAGAGGGGATATGTGAAGACATAGTTGTTGACGACGTCTGGGCGTCTTATAAATACGTATTCATATAAAGTACTAGCAGCGCCCCGCGGTTTTACCCGCGTTGTGCCCGATCCCGTGGGAATTTCGGGATAAAATGTAGCCTATAGCCTTCCTCGATAAATAGACTATCTAACAGTGAAAGAATTATTCAAATCGGTTCAGTAGTTTCTGAGATTAGCGCGTTTAAACAAACAAACAAACAAACAAACAAAACAAACTCTTCAGCTTTATAATATTAGTAAGTATAGATTTATGTACATATGTAAGTATACCTATGTAATAGTATTAGTTAGTAAGATTCCATAATACAAATTAAAAGCTTAGTTTGGGCACAGAATAATAACTAGTACTACGTACAGAAGCTTTACTTCGCAATGGTTTTCAAAGAAATATGACTCGAATCTGATAAACAATATGATTTAATTTAGCTCGCGGTCCAGTCGAGCACGTGTTCATTTACATACCTACCAATTTCTTTTTGAAGGAATATGGGCCTTAATTCACTATACTACGGTTCATAATAAGTTATACATCGACGGGGAAGTGCGAACAACTCCTAACTTACATTTTTTACGAAAACGACTTTTGAATGCAGTTCGATAGAGAATGAATTTGCGCGTCTACTGATATATGAATTAAATTGAAATTCGCAAAATTGACGTAGCTAGGCATCGAAGAAACATCTCTTAAGTTAAGGTCCAACATAACCTGATTAATTTTGGCAGGAAATATATTCTAACTTACAAATGGAAACATCTCGTAACTTCATTTAAAATAAAACTTTGAGCTAATAGGTATCTCCTATCTTCATACGCAAGTACAGTGTTCCCGCTCTAGAGCGAGACAAAAACGGTGCGTCTCTCGCAGTGTGAAAGGGACACCGGCTTACGTGCGCGACGTCTCGTCACTAAGTGCTATGTTTTTAATCTATTTGCAGCGTTTTTGATTGTTTTTGAGTAAATAATAGTCAATTACTATGTAAATTGTGCTGGACGACAAATATTTTACTTGGATTCAACAACCTACCTCATAGAGTTTTTTTTACGTAAACTCGCTGTTCCCCTGCTGGGCAAAGGTCTCCCCCAATTCTTTCCATTTATCTCTTTCCATAGCCAACTCCTTCCAATCCTTATTAAAATCGCCCAGCTCTTTCCGCCATCGAGTCGGAGGCTAACCTGGGGGCCTGGGGGCATCCTGGAATTCCCATTCCGTTGCAATCTTTGCCCATCTGTCCAGGTGTATCCTGCTTACGTGACCAGCTCAATTCCATTTGAGCTTGGCAGCTGTAATTCCCATGTCTGCAACGCCTGTCATGGAACGCAGCATGGTGTTTCTGAGGCGGTCTTGTCTCTTGATACAATGCTGCGTTCCATTGCACCGTAGGTGAGGATGGGCAAGATGCACAGTCATTTCAATGAGTTTGCGCTTCAGAGAGATTGGCAAATCTCCCTTCATTAGCGTTTTCATGGACCAGTAGCTTTTCCAGGCGTTGTCTATTATTATTATTATTATATTACCCTTGGGTGTCCCATTGTTGGGCAACGGCCTCCCCCCATCTTTTCCACTTCTCTCTATTTAGAGCTTCACGACGCCAACCAGCCAAAAATCCGTTTAGTTCATCTCGCCATCTCCTTTTTGGTCTGTCGCGGCATCGCCTCTTTGGGTCTGGGTCCCATTAAGTGGCGATTTTTGCCCAACACTCATCAGGCCTGCGACAGACATGTCCAGCCCAGTTCCATTTTAGCTCAGCAGACTTGCGACCTACATCGGCGACTTTTGTGCGGGAGCGCAGTTCGGTGTTTCGGACTCTGTCCGTCAGCTTGACACCCAAGATGCTGCGCTCCATCGCCCGTTGGCAACCTTGAGACTGGACTTCTGCGAATCTGTCAATGACCAAGTTTGTGCACCGTATGTGAGCACAGGAAGTATACACATGTCCATTAGTTTTCGCTTAAGCGACATTGGAAGGCGTCCCTTCAGGAGTTCCGCTAGGGCCCAATAGCTCAATAGTTGTCTATGCGACGAGCAATTTCTGCATCTTGCCTGTTGCCGAAAGATGCTAACTGGCCCAAGTAAATGTACTCATTGACATAGCTTACTATTAAACTATTATCTATAAATAATTAGAGTCATTAAAGAGATTTTTATTTTTTTATGCCGCTTTCTCATTTTGTTCTCGTTGATTTAGTTTTAGAAGTGGGACTGTTTTTATTTAAGCTTATCTTTGATTTTTTAAAGGATGTTTTATCAATAAATGTTACAGTAATTATAGGATTATAGTTTCAAACACTACAATAAAAATTGCAATGGATAAACATTAATTTCTCAGAGTTATAACAGTGTTTCATTTTGAAAATACCTGCTATCTTAACCGATATAGTGACGATGATGTTGATATTAGAAAGCCAATAACTCCTATCTTCAAAAAAATCGCCTAGTTTGAATATTTGGTCTATATTTAGTAATTTTTAGATTCCTTTGTTATATTATTACCTAATATGATTGAAAACTTCAACGAGAAATGATAATTTTAAAGGATTTCTGTTACTTTTTTGAAGTATGGAAAATACTCCTATCTTCAAAATTTCAGCCACACGAGCTTGGTGATACCTCCTATCTTACATTATCTCGCCAAATACTTATTCCAAACAAATTTTGATTATTACCTTACATGCGGGTCCATTTAAGTATAAAATTGCCATTTACACATTTTTTCTTAAACATCTGGGAAAAATAAAAAACGGTTTTTTTCGCCTCCTGTAAAATTTGGTTTTTGTAAGTTAGGAGTTGTTCGCACTTCCCCGTCGACATGGTTATACGTATTGAAAGAGCCGCGGACTAGGGTTGCTTACTTCGAGAAACTACTTATGCCATCTAGCGCACAGCACGAGCGTTTACTCCTACTTGTGGCGGGCTTTTAGGATATTGGAATAGTACGGGGAGAAACGGTTTGTACCTAGTTTGAATTAATTTCATTTCATATAGGAACATAATGTAATCCAGTCAAAATAGATTTTACCCTTACCTGTCAGCGTCTTTAGGTAACCAAAAAAAAGTTAAATTCTCATCACGATCCGTATTTAAACAATTAAATACTGCACAGTATCTTTTTGCTTTTTTTCGTTTTGTGTCCATCTTGCAATAATGAATAAATCAAAGTTGAACGTGGTCGAACATATAGCGCGCACGCGTGTGTTTTCTTTCGCTTGTGGCAGCCTACTAGATTGGCCCTTGCGCAGTGGCCGCCGCCCGTAGGTATGTTTTTAATACCTACACGCGGAGTGACACAGGCGGGTTTGGGTCTAATTAAATGTATGTGATTTTTTCTGGGTGTCAACTGCCGGCATTTTGACGTGACCACCAAACGACGGTTTTCGGGCTTATTTTGTCGCGAACATTATTACGGCTTCACCAGTACTAACTGCTATTTCATCTGTGGCATCCTGACACAATGTTTCAGCTTGTGAAAGTGGCTGTAATGTTTGACGTCACAGGAATAAATGGGGTACTAGAGTGGGCGAAAGTGATAGACTGAGGTTCATAGGCGGGAAGCATTCACATAAATTGAGAAGTTAACAAGCTGTGAAATTAACAAAAGAGTAGGTATTATTTATGTTTATTTAAAATAAGCTAATATATACAATTCTCGTGTCACAATGTTAGTTACAAAACTCCATAGAAACGGCTGGACCGATTTTCATGATTTTTGATAGGTCTGATATATTTCGGTCGGTCGGTATTATCGGTTAACGTCTATTTTTTAATACCCCTAAACATTACCACCTCCACCTCTTAATTTACAATTTAAATCGCAAAATAACGTCTGCCGGGTCAGCTAGTGCACCAAAGTGCACCAAAGTTAATATACATAACTAGCAGCGCCCCGCGGTTTTACCCGCGTTGTGCCCGTTCCCGTGGGAATTTCGGGATTTTTTTTACATAAAAACCTTCCTCTTGAATCACTCTACCTATTACAAAAAACCGCATCAAAATCCGTTGCGTAATTTTAAAGATTTAAGTATACAGACAAACGAACAGACAAAAATAGCGACTTTGTTTTATACTATGTACTTAGTGATATTTGTGTAATCAACATTTCCGCTTGATTTTTTGGTCTTGTTTTGCAATTCCCTACAAACACACTCAGGAAACGATTTGAAAATATCGCATTATTTAACAATTCGAAACGTAAATACCTACTACGAATTCTGCTAGCTTCTATAATATTAGTTATTTACCTATTATATAGTATACCTATACTTAAATAACTCTATCTACAGAACATATCTATACTAATCTATACTAAGTAATATTATAAAGCTGAAGAGTTTGTTTTGTTTGTTTGTTTGTTTGTTTGTTTAAACGCGCTAATCTCAGAAACTACTGAACCGATTTGAATAATTCTTTCACTGTTAGATAGTCTATTTATCGAGGAAGGCTATAGGCTACATTTTATCCCGGATTTCCTACGGGAACGGGCACAACGCGGGTAAAACCGCGGGGCGCTGCTATTATTTAATAGTTTTCTTACAGGTATAGATGAATTAATTACTTATTTTCCACATACACAACACATCATTATTATCATAAGTATTATATAAGTATAAGCATCATAATATGATAAGAATTTTATACAATAGGTGTATACTTACATTCAGGTCAAACACATAACCCTCCTGGGTTTCGGCGCAGTCGGGTAAAAGGAAGTTGTTCATCTAGGGGGTTAAATCTATACTTACGGAATAGGTTTAAAATAAAATTAATATTATTTTATTACAATACACAATCATACATTTTATTGGTCAACTAATAAACAATACTAAATCACGATAACTCCATGTCTTACAGCAGTTTTTTGATCCGAAATTCACAATAATTGTCATCATTGCACCAATAACTTTTGATAAGATAAAAACGCGTTAAATATCACTGTTATTGCAAACAACTCCTATAAAATATAGTCCAGCTAGGTATACTTTATTTACTCAATTCGTTAAAAACCGGATTCCAAAAAAATAGTAGTCATTAACGACAGTAAATACGCAGAACTCATACATTATCTCATTATCAAAAATAACTACTTATTAAGTGTCTTATTTCACGTGACGAATGACTTTGGTTGACATTTATGCAATTATTTTTTATTTTCATGTATTGTAGTAAGGTAATTTTTTGGCAATCGTTTAATTTAACCTTAACCTCTACACTGTACCTCGTAAGTACTTCTAGTGGTGTGTGTGTACGATATATGTTTACTTACTAATAGTAGCGCCCGCGCTTTTACACGCTTTGAGCCCGTTCCCGTGGGAGTTTCGGGATGTAAAATAGCCAATAACCTTCCTGTTGAATGTGGCTATCTATTACAAAAATAATTATTCAAATGGGATTAGTAGTTTCTGAGATTGGCCCTTACAAACAAACATACAAAGTTAGATACTTTACCTCTTTATAAAATTTAGTAGACATATAAGCAAGGCAATATATTATATATACGAGTATATCACTTGAGATACATACTTAGAAAAACTTACAAAAAATTATGCGTTCAATTGAAAATTGTTACGTAGTAACTATTTAGTAATCTGTGGTACAGTTCGCAATCTATCGACAGTTTACAATCTCACTAATTGGATTATAAATAAATAAATAAATAAATAATTTATTTGTTGATAACAGTTACATTAACAAAAGGAATTGGAAACCTCCCTTTTAAGTTAAAAACCTGTGTTAGGAAGGTCCCCTCTGCACTGTGAATTATCAATGGTTTACAATGTTTTTCTGTGTATAATACAATATGAGTGTTTGGACTGGTTACATTATTAAATTATACATAGCTTAAACAACATGGTACTTATGCGTAAATTAATCTAAACATTTCATATATTAGCATTTACAATAAATTTATCTAATTGAAAGATAATTTGTTTTGTTACATGTGGGTTTCTTTTTTTTTGTAGGTACCCATAAAATAGTAAAAATAGTGATCTGAAATAGTCTAGGAGTCCGCTTACTTATTATTAAAGTGATCGTAGATAATCAAAGTTGAAATTCAATGAATTTTACCACATCTTATATATAAAATTCTCGTGTCACAGTGTTCGTTCCCGTACTCCTCCGAAACGGCTTGACCGATTCTCAAGAAATTTTGTGAGCATATTGAGTAGGTCTGAGAATCGGCCAACATCTATTTTTAATCCCGAAATTCTCGCGGGAACGGGTACCGTGGTTGAACTCCTCTGAAACGGCTCGACCGATTCTCATGAAATTTTGTGTGCATATTGGGTAGGTCTGAGAATCGGACAACATCTATTTTTCATCCCGAAATTCCCGCGGGATCGGTTACAACGCGGGTGAAACCGCGGGGCGCAGCTAGTTGTAATATAAGAGTTGATAATGATGATAGAAGTTTATAAAGTTAGTATTATGTTATTGTATGTAGTAGATTTTTCTTTATTTTTATTTAGTGTATTGTCGTCAGTAATTGTTCGGTTTGTTCATAATTTAGTGATTTTAAGAAAGAAGTTACTTTGGTTTTGCATTTATGTAGTACTAGGTGTTCAATATTTAAATGTTTATTAATTGTATTGTACATTTTTATGGAAAGCGTTCTATAATGCTTAGAGGCAAAGGTGGTTTTAACTTTGGGACAAGTGATTACTCTGCGATTAGTGCGTTTATTAATTTTACTGTTTGATTTTTGTAGAGAATTATGATTTTTAAAATACATTTTAAAATATATAACTGACGTACTGTCATTACATCTGGTTCATTATATAGTTGAGCAATACTGAACCGTTTTCTTTTATTAAGCATTATTTTGAGTACCTATACATCTTTGCGTACGTTCAATATTGATGAATTGAGTTAACGGTAACGAAGTACCTCCCCAGAGTGTGATGCAGTACTGCAGTATCGATTGCACAAGAGTTATATAGAGATATTTAATAAGAATATTATCTGCTATGTGTCTAAGATATTTAAAAATCCATATCAGTTTTCTTACTCTATTATGACACCCAAATATTTTACGGTGTTTACTCTTAAAAGATGCGTACAATTACAATCTTGTGGGTTAATAAAAAAATGTGCAGGTAAGTGTAAGTCGGGATTGGGTTGTTGGGAGTTTCTGATTGAGAATGTAATATAGCTTGTTTTGGATAGATTTAAGGACAGAAGATTTATTTTTAGGCAGTTTATAATTTTACGGAGACCTGATTCAGCAGTTTTAAAAGTTTCATCCCATGTTTTACCGTGAAACATACCAGCTGTGTCATCAGCATAAGAGAAAACTTTTCCATTGCAGAGTTGCATGTTTGTAAGATCGTTGATGTACGCAAGAAATAGGGTAGGTCCGAGGACGCTACCTTGGGGCACGTCATATTCAGAGCATTCCTCGAGGGTGCTTATTACTCCATTTTGTAATCTCACTTGCTGTGAGCGTTTTTTTATGTAATCTGTTATTAATCTGTGAAAACTACCACGAATACCTAATTTTTCTAACTTTAACAATAGTTAGGAACAGAGACGGTGTCAAACGCTTTTTGTAGGTCCAGAAAAACGCATAATGCTTTGTTCTTTAGGTCAAGGTGTTAGGTTATTTGACTAGATAAATCAGTAACAGCGTTTTCTGTACTTAAACCTCTTCTAAAACCATATTGAGCTGGTGATATTATATTGTATTTGTCAAAAATTGCATTAGTCGATTGTTAATAGCCTTTTCTAGAATCTTTGACACGGTTGTTAATACTGATATAGGTCTATAATTGTTGACATCGCCTCTGTCCCTTCCTTTATGAATGGGATGTACAACTGAACGCTTTAAGTATTCAGGAAAACTACCTTGACTAAAACAGATATTACAAAGGTGGCTTATCAGAGGAGCAATTGCTGTGTTAGCCATTTTTAGAAATTTGGATTGAATACCGTCCCACCCTGGAGAAGAATCCGTCTTTAGGCTGTTAATTATGGAGGTAATTTCTGTGGGATCGGTGTCAATACCTATTGATTTGTTATGTGTTGGTAAAGTGGAGAAGTAATTTTGTACAGTTTTTGGATCATTAGTAATTTTTTCAGCAAGTGATTTACCGATGTTGGTGAAGTATTTATTGACACAATCAGCATATTGGTAGGGGTCTGTTTTTATATTTGTGAGTTCTCTATTATTATCGGTTTTTTTATTTAAGTGGGTTAGGTTTTTTATACATTTCCATAAAGATTTAGTATTAATTTTTGCATGATTTAAAAATTTCCTTTCATAGTCATATTTTAGTTTTTTAATTAGGTTGTTGCAATAATTTCGATATCTTCTGCATTTTATTTCGATTTCTTATGCACTTTAACATTCCAGGGGTTATCCATGGTTTCGTAATTATCTTACTACAGGC
This sequence comes from Cyclophora albipunctata, assembly GCA_963082685.1. Classification (NCBI taxonomy): domain Eukaryota; kingdom Metazoa; phylum Arthropoda; class Insecta; order Lepidoptera; family Geometridae; genus Cyclophora; species Cyclophora albipunctata. Next base: position 8,230,942 of record OY720123.1, read on the forward strand.
GGTTTTTATAGTTATAGTACTTTGCTTGAGACAATCAGAGATAGTGTGTATGATTTCTCTACACAAAATGTTAGGATTATTTAAAGTAAAGAGTTCAGAATTATTTCTTTCTTCTAATAATTTAACTGCTTCCGTGTAGTCTGTTATCGTTTTGGTCTTTTTTAACTTACCGGATGAAAGAGTTATAATTGTTATAAACCAACGGTGTTTACAATTTTCCATTGACATCCGTTAACAACATAGATTATATATTGACAGTTGACAGTACTTAAGTTCCCTACTTATTATTTCCATGACAAATACTCTGAATATTTAATTAATAAATAACGTAGGTGGTAGAGTCCGTTTCTTATTATTATACTTACGCAGGACAGGAACTAACAAGCCAACTTCTAAGAATGATTCTACGTTCCGGATATTCTATTCTAGGTATTGGGTTTTGTATTTCATTGAATGAATATAATATGTAGATATTACACTAACATATCTAGACGGGACTTAATCGCGAATAAAACTTTAAGGGCCTTATTACTAAACGAGTATTAAGAACAGTTTAGCTATCATATGGTTTGTCACTTTCTGACATACGCAATTTTCCGAAGAGCAAAAGAGACAAAACACAGTATAACATTGTTTTAGTTACACCGCGTTTAGTAATATGGCGGTTAATGTATACCTCAACGATTCGATCGTGTCGCAACAGCGAGTACTCAAATGTAGGTATGTTTATTTATTCATTGAAATCCTAACTGATCTATGTTTATATTTTGAATACTTCTAGGATGGTATAGGTTACTTTTTATCCCGATTTTTTTACGGTAACGGGATTAAACGCCGGGCTCTTGTAGCAGTGGTAGGCAGTGATAGTCTGGTATAGTTTTAGCTGGTTTTAGTCACTTCAGACTAACCCTGAACGGATGATTCTAGGTCAGATATAACGGTTAGTTAGTACTTATTCTCGTAGTTATTTTTAACTGTAAGCAGTTAACCTCTGGTTTAACTAAGCGGTTAACCAAAGCAACATTAATATTACTGTGCATACAACATTTAGTTTTAATACCGTGCTGGTAAAATATTTACTATTGGAATGTTAAAGTGAAGTTTAAATGAATGGAAAATATTCTAGAATCCATTAACATACAGACTTGATAACTGCTTAATTATTAAAATTGGGATATTCCGCGATTGATTGCTAGAGCAATTTGTTTTGTACTGAAGTAACTTTTCGAAGTGAAATTAAGTTCTCTAATATATGACGTCATTACACTGACGTACAGGTACGTCAGTGTAATAACCGATGTTTTAACAATATTAATTATAAAAATTAAAGTCTTAATTCATTATTTAAAAATATACAATGTATATCGATTACCGGATTTTCAACTATCTATTTCTTATTTTATTTTCTTATTCTGATCACTCTGTCAACGCCGTGTTCCGTTTCTTATTAAAATATTATTCATTTTATTTAAAACGGTTCAGTAAATGCGTCGTATTTTTATTTTTTGGACATTGACCGAGACTGGGAACCAATCATACGTCGAACAAATAAACATTTGTTCGTAGAATAATCTTTGAATCTTGATTTAAAACGGTATAAAAAGGCAAACAATTTTTTCTTAAAAGTATGTTGCAAACACGATTAAAACAAACGCTTGTTATTTTGGACCCATAATATTACCGAGAATTTAAGCTCAATGACATTAAACCTTATTTAACCGACTTCAAAAAAAGGTGTTTTGGAATTCAATTATGTTTTATGATTACTGTCTTAATTATATTCGAAATAAACTAATTAAGTTCGTTAAATTGTGTTCCCTCATTTATCTGCCTTTTGTTTTCATACATAGGATTTTGATACAGCAATGTAGATATGCAAAGTTGTATCAACTATCAACCTGTTATATTTAAGTACCTATATCATAAATAAGCTGTTATCAGTTACGTAATAACACTGAAAAGTGCCTTAGTTTGTTCTAGACTGCTGTTAGTCACAACACTGCGGCAAAGCAATACGTAACATTAAAATAGTCTCTCTTGTTACATAAGAACAAAATTACTCTCAAAGTATTTCGCTTATCAATATTGATTACATTCCCAAAGTACATTTTGGTCTTCGTCTCTTCTTCACCGAGTGGATGGTCAACCTGACCATTCCTGGTGTCAGAGTAATAAGAGTAACGAGAACGACTACTATCCGTAGTACATTTTGGTACTCTTATCAATTAATTTCTACAACTACAGACATACTATCTACGTTGTAAAACCTTGAATTTCACGTGATGTGTAAGAAAATATTTAAATATGTAATAGTAGATATGTTTGTATTTATTTTCGGTAGTCTCTGACCGCCCACAATGCACTTCTGTTGCCAAAATGATCCATACCCTATCCAATGTGAGACTACTTGGACTTGGTAATCAAAACTGTATTATTATGAACTTGATTATTATCTGGCTACCGCTTATCCACTTACCGCCTTATTCATATACGATAGTTAACTTAAACAGTGTTTTAAAGTGTTTTGTCTCTTTCGCTCTGCGGCAAATAGCGTATGTCGGAAAGGGATAAACCATATGATAGTTTAAGTGCTGTTAAAAAGCGTGTTTAGTGCTTGCTTAGCGACCTAATCATCATGATATGACATTTTCTGATTCTATTAACCTTGAGTCTTCTCAAGTAAAAATAAGTTCAAGTTGTAACCAAACAGAAAAAAGGAAGTTGTGCGTTTATGACCGTTGAATAATGGTAATAAATAAATATAAACTCAATGTTATGTTTGCAATCAAATTCTGGAGATAGGTATCTAAATATTTTATAATGAGATAAGAATTATTGATCGTTCGTAGGTATTGCGTAATGTCCATGTATGTTATTAAATACCTTATCAATTAACTTTTGGGTACCAATTACTAATAGAACACATCACAGCTTTTTTTTTTCAAAGTGATATGAAAAAGAATTTAAAGATAACTTTTTTGCGATTTAATTGAGATATTTCGACGAAAGAAAGCGGAGGGCGGGTCGTAGATATAATAGAATATGTAATTAGGAGATTTAAAGAAGAGTAAACAATAATCGGTAACTTTCCACTTCATGACGTATGCGTGTCTTGACGTCACAAGCAAATGATACCGACAACCACACTCAATGGAGTTAGTAACCTCCAATCATTCGAATGTCACAACAAATTGCCAAGTATTATTAACGTTTGGCAGCGACCAGCTTCCACCCTTACGTAACTTAATTGTATCAAGCGCTACCAGTAATTGTTGCACCATCTGTCACGTGCGAATTCGTGACGTGGCAACACTGTTTCGGCCTTATATTTGTATACTGTTCGGATAATGACTTACAACTGGTGCGAATAAGTAAATGGCTACATGGCTACCTAATAATAGCAGTTGTCAATAGATGTATTTATGCATAATTCGTTCCCTCAGCTGCCAGAATTTTACATAACATCGAAAAATGTCAATACTTTATCTTATAGGGACCGGCTGCGTGAACAAGGTCTAATCTAAACCCTTTTGTTACAGATGTGGCGATCACTACTGGGGGCCAATTAGAATTTTACACAAACAAAACAAAGACAGACAATGTGGGGGCGCAGTTCAGAGAGCTCACAGCTTTGGCTTATGATGCAGCTCATAACATGCTGCTGTTCGTGGACAAACAGAACGACAACGCGTCCATCTTCAGTTACCACTTAGCTACCAAAATATACCAGTCTTTAGTTAGAAGGAAGTCATACGATAACATCCAAGGCCTCGCCTTCGATCCAGTCAAGAGATTGCTCTTCTGGACCGACACCAGTGAGAGGAGCATCTTCTGGATCTCCTTGGAACCTGGCTCTCAGAACCAGGTCTACGGAAACAGCCTTATTAATATGAATGATGAGATTCCTAGAGCTATTGTTGTTGACAGCTGTAGAGGGTAAGTTGGAATAATAGAACACCTGTCATATTCCATCTATACTAATATTATAAAGCTGAAGAGTTTGTTTTGTTTGTTTGTTTGTTTGTTTGTTTGTTTGTTTGTTTAAACGCGCTAATCTCAGAAACTACTGAACCGATTTGAATAATTCTTTCACTGTTAGATAGTCTATTTATCGAGGAAGGCTATAGGCTACATTTTATCCCGAAATTCCCACGGGAACGGGCACAACGCGGGTAAAACCGCGGGGCGCTGCTATCATGGATAAAAAGGGAAAGGTTTTACTGATTTGTTCTTCTCTTCCAGGTATGTGTACTGGACCAACATCAACACCACCAAGCCAACTATCGAAAGAGCACGTTTCGATGGCTCCGACAGAAAGGTCATCGTCAGCACTGATATCTACATGCCCATCAGCTTAGCCATCGATCACCGCACCAACAGACTTTACTGGGCAGACGACAAAGAAGGCATCCATTATTCCATAGAAAGCTCAGACCTTGAAGGAGGACATAGAGAAAAGTTAATAGTAGGAACTCTGCATCAGCCTAATTCCCTAACGGTTTCCAAAGATGACATCTTTTGGATCGATTGGGGCTACAAAACCGTTTGGAGGTTGCCAAAGAGTGCCAGAAGAGACACGGAGCCAGAAGAGTATATGAGTTTTAATACCGAGATGCCTTTCAGTATTGTTGCTAACTACAGGATTGAAGATCAGACTGAAGGCGTTGAGGAGTGCAAGGAATTCGCCAGCTTGTCTCAGAACAGCTCAAACCTCAATGAAACTTACAACGTGCCACCAGACGTAGGTCTTTTCTGCGTCCATGGTGTGAAGGTGAACGGCAAACTGGAGTGCAAGTGTGCTTCAGGGTATACAGGGGAGAGATGCGACATCTCGCTCTGTCAGAACTACTGCTTCGAAGGCGACTGCAGCTTTACCAAGGAAGGAAACCCAACGTGCAGGTATGACATAGCTTCTGGGTTTATTAATTTAGATCATAAAGTTTTTCCTCAAGTAATAAGCTAACAGAAATTTTCTCGAGAAAACTTGCTATATAAGACTCAGATCGTCGGTTACTCAAATCGTGCCGGTATTTTCTGCAATTAGCATGTTTAATTTAATTTGCATACATTCGTCAGCTTCACGGTAAGTAGAGTCGGTTGATGTCTAATGAGTTTGCTTGTGAAAAAATAGAAGAAAAAATTTTAAAGAAGAGAAGAAACACGCGGCGACTTTTGCTATTCTCCCATCATTGAGTAATCATAACGCATCGCAAAGAAATTACAAGCATTGAAATATAAGCTATGATCATTGGTTATAAATTTAAGATGTTATTTTCTTCTCTACTCCTACTTAACTATAAGCTCGACACGAACCATAAGTCAGTACTGACTAAGATGACTTCTTATTTCCTACTCTTTACGCCAATTAAACGAGTCTTAACTATAACTAAAACTAACCTTTACATCTCATCTTTACTCCATACTGCTGAACCTAAACCGCTCTTTGGAACCTTTGCACCTTTGCATTTATTTTACTTTGCAGGCCTTTGCTCCTTACTGCAATTAAATCGCCCTCTATAACAAGCCTTAACATCATTACACTTCACAGCACAATCTCTCACTACCCTCTATCCACAGTTGTAACGAAGGCTACTCCGGAGACCGGTGCGAGCGGTACGTCTGCCACGACTTCTGCCTCAACAACGGTTTGTGCTCTGTGACGCCGCTGGGCCCGTCCTGCCACTGTCCCACAGACTACGAGGGTCATAGGTGCGAGATGATGACCGTGGTGACCACCACGGAGGTCGCAGTTGAAGTAGTTAAGACTGAGAAGTGCAAGTAAGTGTTTCTGAAAGCTATGGTTAATAGATGTTGGACCTTGAATTTTGTAGTTAACAAGCAGTGTTTCGTATTGTATTAGCGTGAGAATTTTGGATAATTAGTAGGCTGACTGTCCTATTGAATGTAATGTACCATTGAAAAATAAAAATAATACAAGTCCCACTCGTAAGGGGGCGTTGCCGTTGAAGCTGAGCAGAGCTGTACTCAATCGACCAATCACAACTCATTACGAAAAGATTTTTGACAATGTCAATGCCTTGTTTGACAATGTCAATGCCTTGTTTGACAATGTCAATGCCTTGTTTGACAATGTCAATGCCTTGTTTGACAATGTCAATGCCTTGTTTGACAATGTCAATGCCTTGTTTGACAATGTCAATGCCTTGTTTGACAATTTCAATGTGTTGTGATTAGTCGATTCAGGTCCGCACAGCTCCGCTACGCTTCAAAGAAAATGCACCATAATCTATAATATAAATATGAATCGCTGAATCTGTTGCTAAGCGCATAACTTCAGAACGACTGCACCAAATTGGATGATTCTTTTTTTAATGTGTTCTATATTGTCAGGACAAGGTTTTTATATAAGAAAAATAAGGAATAAAAATCTCAAAATTCCCACGGGAACGGGGGCGCTGCGGGTGAAACCGCGGGGCACAGCTAGTTCTAAATATATACGCGTTCAATCAAATTCTCCAACTTAATTATGTTTTTACATTAGCGAGGTTAGGGTTAGTGAAAATTGACCATTACCAATATAAGATTTCACTTTTCATATACGTATACGTATGTACTTCCTAAGCAATGTTGTTTATCACATTATGATAAACAATACTTAGTATTGATATTCACAATGTGGTGTGTACGACTTTGTAATATCAATAATTTATAAATTACACGCGGGAATTCGCACGATAACGGTTTTATAGGTAGGTATTAGTTAGTGGTATACAGGTGGGAAATAAACAAATGATCTATACTATCTATACTAATATTATAAAGCTGAAGAGTTTGTTTTGTTTGTTTGTTTGTTTGTTTGTTTAAACGCGCTAATCTCAGAAACTACTGAACCGATTTGAATAATTCTTTCACTGTTAGATAGTCTATTTATCGAGGAAGGCTATAGGCTACATTTTATCCCGAAATTCCCACGGGAACGGGCACAACGCGGGTAAAACCGCGGGGCGCTGCTAGTATCTGATATACATATATGCCTACGTTGGTAACTATTGAATAACTGACGTAAGGAATATCATTCTTTAAGCAAACCTATTCTATAAATTAAAGGAGCATAATGAAAGATTTATTAAACTAATGACCAAATAAAATTGAACACTAAAGTTAAAGTAAAAAAAACATTGACAAATAAATTCTATCTCATAGATCGAACAAAATAAAGGTTTGTAACTTATTATTTACATTTTGAATTGTCCCACTAATGGGGGTAGGGAGTAGGGCAGGGTAAATTATAAAACTTTATTGAAAAAGCCATCTCCACTTGAGAAGTATGAAATATTTTTGAACCCAATCTCAAGGTAGCATTCTTTCCAGTTGCTCATCCAATGGCACTCACCCCTCCCTCCTGAAGCAAAGTCTTCAAGCGGAAGACGAGTTCGTTCCTCCCGTGAGCTGCAACGAGGGCTGGGACAACGTGCGAGACCCCATCATTATGGTGCTGGGGACTCTCTGTGGACTCTTGTTCCTGGCGTGTGCGGTGCTCATCACTAAAATACTGAATTTGAGGAAGAGGCCGAGGTAAGCTTTTGAAAAGTATAATAATTTTTAAAAAGTAGTACCGACATTAAAACGCGACCTAAATCAGGAAGTGAACTGATAACACATTACCGGCTGCCCTTGAAAGGGCCACCCCTATACTTTACCTTTACCGGCTCATGTACATACGTCTGTACCAAATTTCAAGTTTCTAGGTAGAGCAGTTTCGGCTGATGCGTTAATATATAAGTCAGTCAGTCGAGTTTGCCTGCTATTTATAAGATGGGTACTTCGATGGTACCTACGTATTCAATTAATTACTAGGAAGCAAGGACATTTTCTCAGATTTCGTAACATTGTTTTGTATTGCTGTTACCTGGAATTGGTACTCGGTACCTTGTTTGTATCTAGAATACTTTGTATGTATGTAAAACTAACTGAATTGAATTATTAATACTGTGTATCTAATTGTGCTTAATTGAAACTATAAGTACTTAATTTGATTGTCTGCTTTGAAATAATAATTAATTTAAGTTAATATTAATAACAAAATTAATTGATAATGGGTGGATGAGTCCACCATGTTTTTGGAAATTATTTTAAGAATCAAGTTTTAATTTATTTAAATACATTTTATAAGTAGCTACAAGTATGGCCTTGCTTTAAACAATAATAAAATTATAATATTTATAGTATGATCGGTACATAAATAAGTTCTTTACGAGTAACAGTTAATTTATCTGTGGCTATAGGTCAAACCAAAGTGCACCGTCATAAGTACTTATACTAAGTTGTTTCTTAGTTGAAGTTCAAACAAATATGGCCGACTTTTTCAACCAAAGACAATCTATTCTACAGAGGATAGAAGTTTAGTGATTTTATTTCGTTCTGAACCCCATCTATGGTTGGAAAATCGAATATAGTTATTTGCGTACATACATTTAATTTACACATTTAATGGTTTAAATAATATTTTTTTACAATTTACATAAATAAACTAGTACCACATGTAAAATAAATACGTCTTAACAGTACATCTCTCAACTCTTATAACTTTTTCAGAATCAAGAAGCGTATAATTGTTAACAAAAACGTGACTCCGATGACGGCCAGGCCGGACCAATGTGAGATAACTATCGAAAATTGCTGTAACATGAATATTTGTGAAACTGTAAGTATGAGAAACTACTTGAGTAAACATTTCGTGCTCAATCGCTTTCCAGATACGGCTTAAGGACTAAATTGGGGCGAAAAGGGACTGGGAATTGGCGAATAATTTGGGTTATAATTTATGTTTTGTTACAATGAAAATTTTACGTCAATCCATTAGCCAGGTACGGCTTAAGTGCTAAATTGGGGAATCATGGGGTATCATTAAAATTGGCGATAAATTTAAATTAATTTTTTATTCCATTAAAATGCTTAAATTATAAAACTTTTTTTTGAGCTAAATTATTTAATTCATTCACGCTTGGCCTGTATAGTAGAACATATTTATCTTTATTATTTGCATCAATATTATACGATAGTGTATATTCCACCATGTTTTCCGTTCTTCGTGGAATACCAGTCAATACGCACTGTTTACGGTACACGCACATATTGTCTCACTTTTGCAATTCTGTTCCAATGAAATGTTTGATTTTCAGAAACTTATACACTTTGTTTAATGTTTAATATTAGCACGTGCACGCTTCGTTTACTTTAAATGTGAAAATCTGTCAATATTATCTTTTAATACGTAACAGAAATACTCTACCGTATATCTGAACATAACAACATATTACATTCATTCATATTCTTAAATTTCAATGAGAAAAAAATATTTTAAGCTTACGTTTGTTCTAATATAGAAATAATATACACAATAGTTTCAACTAACTTCTAGCTCACTATATTTTGGTTTACACGATCATAGGGGCTTAATATAATAATACTAATGTGCCCATAAGAACAGTGAAACGGAAAGAGGTCACCTTAGATTAGAACAACTTTGTTTAACAAATCTGTGTAGTGAGGTGAGACTTGTAATGCGTACAATATATAAGTACAAGAACCTATCTAAAGTCAGATATTTCCACATTTAAGACAGCATTCAAGGTCATATTTGTTAACTGTTATCTAATCAAACTTGATATTATGTAGGGAGTGGCAATTAATATGGAAGTAATGGTAAAAATGCAGGCAAAGACACGCCTTGTAAGGTCTTATTGCAGCTCAAAAACCTTTCTTAGGTCTCTTGATGAATTACGCTGGCTGGATCCCTGGTGTCGGAAGTTTTTAGACCGCTTATAGGCCTCCCATATGGTCTAATCCGAAACACCCGGGCCGACTGCTTAACGTACCCTCAGTACAGTAAGAAGCAGTATAATATAAAATGACCACGTTTGATGACGATAGTGCATGTTGAAAATCGGTTAATTGTTTATATTTGTATAAAAATAAATATAACTAAGTCTTCTACGTAATATAACACTGTCATTAACTACTTTATGGAGGCACCTTAGAAATGTTTATTACTTCTTTATAAAAGACACGATATTGACATTTACGAGCGTTTGATTTTACATGTGTCTCTATTTTTAGGAGAATGTATTTGTTATTTTGAAATGTGTAGTTTTAAACAGGGTGATTAGTAGTAGCTTCTAAATCCATGATATTTGTATAGTATTCGCGAAACATATTTTTCGCAGAAAAAACATGATCAAAATGTAAATATAAATAAATAAATACACCCGGACAAATTCACACACGGTTAATTAGACCCAAAGTAAGCTCTAAGCTTGTGTTATGGAATCTAATTAACTGATACTACTACTTATACATACACAAATACTTTATAAGAATATATAATTGACACCAAGACGTCGTCGCCAACAACTATGTCTGCACATATTGTTGACTCCGGGCGGGAATCGAACCCGCAACCCCCGACACAGTAAGCGCTCTCACTGCCACTGTGCCAACGGGCTTGTCAAACGATAAAACGATAATAAAGACAGATTTTCACATTTCTTATCAAAATAATTCTGAACTAGTCTTTAAATTTAACTATACTCTATAATTAATACTAGATGTTTTTGTATTTGCTAGCATGTTGACAATAATTCAATCAATTTTAACATCTAATTCGATAACGGGGAAACGTGCAGTTTGTCGTTCGAGGCATGTCTAAAGTAACAAGTGAGATTAAAATCGTGGCACGTTCAAGATTTACGATTAAATATGAATTTCGATTAGTGTGTGAGGTGTTTTAACTGTTTACGTGCAGGTTGATGCAAGCGAACAACAATGATTGAGCTTGGGTCCTTATGCAGTTTACAAAAGGTTGACATTTTGTTCCAATATCGCCTACCCTGCATGCTGGGTTCACATGCTACTAACAAACGCTGTTTGAAGAATGATGCATGTTTTCTGATGTGATTGTTTTACAGAAGGCAACAAGAATAGCTGAGTAATCCCTAATTGGCATGGTCCTAAATTGTGTTGATTTCTTCGTGTTAACAAAAATCTTGTTTTGTAGAACTTTTGAGAAAAAGGCAAATGTTATTAAATGTAGTTCAGAGTATTTAATGATCACAGTAGTTTAGATTTTCTGAGTTGATTGGTAACTACTCCAGTATCGTTTCATTGTTTAATGCTTTCGCCTTTTACGACTTCTGATTGAGATTAAATTGCTTCAAAAGTAGGCAAGAAAGATATTTCTTCTGTAATGGGTTCAAGATTACTTGCGATTTTCGACTACGATACGTCTGAGAGAAAAAATATAACTAGCACAGTAGATTTCATCTTCCCGAGGTTTTGGTTTTAATTTAAATAATATACGACTGCATTTACAAGATAATTAGATTAAGTGAAACTAACTTACTAAGTAAGAAGGAAGAAGATCATTAATAAATATCATGTAAGTTGTATTAACACTTAAACCGTTTTGTTGCAGCCGTGTTTCGAACCCAGATCAACAATAAGGCCAACATTACTCGATGCGAAGCCCGGTAAGGAAGAGAAGAAGAATTTAATAGCCAATATGGAATATCCTGATTATTGAGTAGTAAATTGCAGGGCCCCGGTGAGGACAGGGCCCCACGCCCCGTCCTTAATCCGTTCCTGTCAAATGTGTAGGTACAATAATACTTTGGCGATCCATGGCACAGTATCAAGGAATATAATTGTTATTATTGTGTAAGAATTGTATTCACAGTACCTTGTCAGTACTTAATAAAATATTATTTTATCTTTAGTTCACATGTACAAGTAATTGGCATTCAATTAAAGGCATATTTTTTAAACAATGCAGTTAACTAGTACTGCATTGGTATTAAAAATGTACAGCATGTAATGTTTATAAACATGCTGTATTTATTATCGTTAACACGATTACACAATAATAATAAATTACTCTTTGTACATTGTGTCGAAGGTTTATTGTGATACTTGGTTAGGTAGAGCCGTAATTAAGACTGGAAATTAACTGGATTATTTGATGACTTAGGGTCACTTGCTAGTTGAATGTGAAGCCTGCCTGAGACTCGTAATTGAAAACATGCTACATAAAAATCAGAGCAAAAAGAACTTAAAAGGCCTGTGTGGATTTAAGTCCGCAGAGGACAAAAAGTCCTCGAATCAAATGTTTATGTTGTTCTATTATAACGGACAGAAAAGTTCGATGGACTAAAGAGTGGAGTCTGTGCAGGCCTTAAACGTTGTTCATGATTTTCTTAAGACTTTGTGCCAATTTTACTTGGTTAGTGACATTTTTATTAAATAATCCATTTAAAGGAGTGAATTAATACGGTCAAAAGGCTGTGTATGAAACGTTAGTGCAAGTTTGTATGTGATTAACTAATGATTCCCGCGAATGATGTGATTGAGTACGGGCATATCGTATTACGTAAACCTTAGATGTGCTAAATTTGTCATGTTCCAATAAACACCACCGCTCACAAACGTGCCTTTAAAAATAAATAAATAACCGCAAATAAAAATAGTAACAATACACAATATTAAATGTACCATTTCACCACACGCAATCATTCTAGGCTTATTCATACTGCCAATTTTGTTTATTTCATTGTGACAAAATGAATGAACAAAAATATGTTTGTGACAAAAATATTGTTAGAAAGCATTTATAAAAAAAAATGTGTACCAAAGTTAGGGGTACAGGTTTTATAGTTTTATTTCGAAGATAGGACGTTACCAAAACATTATTTTATTAAATAGAACATTAAAATATTTATTTATAAATATCAGTAGATATATCGTGACATTTGACATGTTAGCTTAATAAACAATATCACTGCAAGACGTCTGTTCCGGTGTTGTGTTCAATAATTTCATTGTAATCTTTTATTTCATGTAAAGTTCTTCCATCGAGTATCGACATTTCGGAAAAGACTTGTTATCTAATTGTAAATTAATGTACGAGTGACAAAATAATCTTTTTGATAGCTTTTTATTCTGTATCATCTGATACGCCAAGGTTGTTTTAGTTTAGTTGAAAAACACTTTTTTATTTGTGGTTAAGTGAAACTGCATTCGTGTTTTATTAAAAAGCATAGTATCGTGTTGGGTAAACATCCAAAATTATTCATTTCCTTCCTAACAAGATTATTATTGTTAATTACCTATTCTGTTGAAATACTTAAATAACATTAATGCCGAATAATAACGCGGTTTCATTTATCTACCATGTATGTAGTGCCTCTTGTTTCTTTATTAATATGTACAACTACACTACCTATATGTGCGCTTGCCATGAAATTTAATTATAGATACGGCAATATTTAATGTTACTGTCTGTTATTACTTGAAGCTTAATATCTTGATTGCTCTGAATATAGTTTCAGTAAATAAATTGCAATTCTACAGCATATTTCGAACGTCTTCAAAATATATCAAAGACTAGCTGCGCCCCGCGGATTCACCCGCGTTGTACCCGTTCCCGCGGGAATTTCGGGATGAAAAATAGATGCTGTCCGAGTTCCAGACCTACCCGATATGCACACAAAATTTCATGAGAATCGGTCGAGCCGTTTCAGAGGAGTTCAACCACGGTACCCGTTCCCGCGGGAATTTCGGGATGAAAAATAGACGTTGGCCGATTCTCAGACCTACTCAATATGCTCACAAAATTTCATGAGAATCGGTCGAGCCGTTTCGGAGGAGTACGCGAACGAACACTGTGACACGAGAATTTTATATATAAGATTAACATCTTTGATATATTTTGAAGACGCTTGAGCTAATAGTGACAAATAACACAGTGACATTGCGTTGTGTCAAAACCGAGGTTAAAATGATTCTAAATTATTTTTATAAATCCTTTGCGTTTATTTGTCTCTTTCTCTCTTTACACTATTATATTATATATATCCATCTCACTCTTTCATTGGACACTAGTTAGAAATTACACGCGGTTCAGTTATAATTACTTTAACACTTGCGTAATTATGTTTTGTATTTCGAGTGAAAGAGACAAGTTGTTTTTCGTCCTTTTTATTTTTTGATTAATTATTTTAAAGGAGCCGAATAACAATGGTATCTAATAGTTTTTAAGAAAATTACGTTCCTACGGTTACTTTACAGTTTAATTTAAATGAAGTACCTCAATATAAATTGAAATTAACTTAATATGTACATATATACTTACACGTGTACTTACAAACATTTTAAAATATAAATTACTTGATAAATATTTTATTACCAAAACACAATGGTGCTGAATGTACTTAAGACAATCAATTGTTTAGTTGAATCTCAACGTTTAAAATCGTTCCTAATTCTTTTCAAAATTACCAAATTTTTTATTTATTATTATTTAATGTTTTTATTTAAATCTGACTCGGCCAATAGGATCGTATAAAATGCTTAATTTATAAACTGAGTATGAGGCACATATTTATTTGTCATATTATTGGCGGTACTTAGATATAGATTTAGATGTAGTTAAACCGTGGTATGGTTTGGGGATGACATGAAGAGTCAACGAATTGAAGGAATGAACCAATATATTTTAATAAAAACAAAAATTAATCATGTGTAATACTTATTTACTTGCAATCAATTCTACATCACGATTGTATATGAATTTGACATTAAAATGTCACAAAAGAACATTAGTAATCGTTCATTCATTTCATTCGTTCATTTTTTTATGCCTTCCCAACTAGCGCGGGAGTAGTTAACGTGGATTAATAATATCCACATCAGAAATGTGATATTATTGAGTCTTTGTATAAGTTTCCAATAGTGATTAAAATATTAAATTTATTATAAAAATAAAATGCTTTGCAAATACCAACCGATTTTTATTACTACCTTTATGTTTTCCCTGATCTCATTTCTTTATAACTATACTAATATAATAAAGCTGAAGAGTTTGTTTGTTTGAACGCGCTAATCCCAGAAACTGCTAATCCAATTCAAATAATTATTTTTGTAATGGATAGCCACATTCAAAGGAAAGGTTATAGGTTTTTTTCATGCCAAAATTCCTACGGGAACGGGCTCATCGTGGGTAAAACTGCAGGGCGCTGCTAGTTCTTTGATAGCGGCCCGCCCTCGCTCTGCTTTGGGTGAGAGTGTTACCCTTTCTTAGGGATCGAATTTCAGAGATACCCTTTTAATCAAGCACCTGTGTCCTAAAAGGTATCCCATGAAAATTTGAGCCTTCTAGACTTATAGTTTCTGAGATTTTGGGATGAGTGCGTCAGTGTCCTTTTGCTTTTACATAGATTTTAAAAGAATCAATTTCTAAATCAATAAAATGATCCCAAACTCATAAAATTCAACAAATCTTCAAAAAAATATACATATATAATAATATAATGGTTAATGAGTGGTTTCTATACTGAAGACTGAAACACACAACGCAGTAGCTAACCCGTGCTTCGGTGCTTGGAATGTGTACATGCCTGTACCTGACAAGTGTGCTTACGTACTTTTACTTGCAGTAAACGTTATCAACCGAGTTGCGAGGCCATAAATCATTTAGCTATGTCTATCTCGCTCGCACTTACAGGTCTTATGGAGCTGGGACACTTATAAAGACATATAAAACAAGTAATAATTTAATTTATACAGTTTATTTATTTTCACAGTACATTAATACATTATATCACAATAATGAAGTCACATCAACCCATTTTACAAACTTATGGCAATAAGTTTGCAATTCCAACAGCATACCTATTACAACCAATATACGTACATAGTGCTATCCCTTTTATATAAGGTTAGTTAGAAAGAGAAGCTTATTAATGTTTTCATTTTAATTGGTGGCTATAGTGCCCAATTTAATTTATATAAGCGTCTATTAAAACATTTGGTAAGTACATAAATTCATGTCTTCCTGACACATTTTTCAAAAGTTGAGGCGTGTATTGTTTGACACTCGTCTGTATTAAAATTCAAATTTCCATCAGGTATGTTTTTTTTCTAGCACCTTTTTATTCAAAGATAAATGGCAGTGCGTATCTTTGAACCCAATCTCTTCTATTATCTATTCACTGTTAATATTATAAAAAATATATACACAAATGGACAAAAAGTCGGATGTTTTGTTTACACACGAATTTGTGTGTCAGTATTAGACATTATAGTTAATTCGTAAATGAAACCGATTATTATTTTTTGTTAGAAGAATGTATTTTTAGCTATGGTTAATTTTTTTGTCAATATTTGATAGAGGAGATATTAAAAAGGATTTATCTGTTTTTTGTCACAGTGACACAAAATTTACACACACATATTGTGATGTCATTTAATAGATTATGCTTGTTACATATTGCAAATATAATTAAAATTAGACATACCATACGTATGAACGTATTTCACAATAAATAGTTGTTATTTAATAACATACTTCATATAAACAAACAAATTCGTGTAATCTCAACAATGTACTAACAGCGTGTAACGGAATGCAACAAATATAACTAAACATTACAATAAGAATATATTAGTTCTAAATTTTATAATAGTTTGTTAATAAACATTAACAGTATATATTTATCTGTAAAGTCAGTTTGTATAGGTTAGTGACCAAACCTGGTGTCAGAAATTTTAGACCGTTTCAAAGCCTCCGATATGGTTTAAAAACTGGAACAACCGCAATGGACCGATTTTACGTGCCCTACGAAGCATGGTAAAATAAATAAATAAATAAATATACCTGGACAAATTCACACATTGTTAATTAGACCCAAAGTAAGCTCTAAGCTTGTGTTATGGAATCTAATTAACTGATACATACACAAATACTTTATAAGAATATATAATTGACACCCAGACGTCGTCGCCAACAATTATGTCTGCACATATTGTTGACTCCGGGCGGGGATCGAACCCGCAACCCCAGACACAGTAAGCGCTCTCACTGCCACTGTGCCAACGGGCTTGTCAAAATGGTATCGCTCAGATATAAATTATTCTATCGTCACCCCTCCAAGCAGGAGCCGAGCTGCAGATTGCTTAACAATAGCAATGAGTAAACATCACTTAGCTAAACTACTCCACAAGGAAACGCCTTCAGGCGGTCTAAAAACTCCAATGCTAAGGTAGGCCACTAACCTACTCGAGCTTACTTATGGGCAAAAGCCTGTTGATGAAGTTGTCACAAAGTTATGTAACTACGTACAAAAATACAAATCTACTTGTGAGAATATAAGTGTGCATAGTTAAAAGCTTAAAATGTATATTTAAGACTATATTGCACTCCTCATAAGAACATGTATTATTGACTAAAATATTTAAATAAATAATTAAAACCTGTAAATCAGATTGTGTCATAATAGTGTAGTTATAAGTACACAAATTATACTTTGTGTCATCTTTCACGTTGACACATAATGCTATACAATGCATATATCTCCTAAAAACTATTAATTTGTAAAGAATTCGAATATACATTTTAGTAATATTATACATATATTATAAATAATTAATTTACAATCTGGGAGTAAGTTTGAACCGAGACACATTCAATAAGTCAGTTGTCGACTTTTTAAAAACAATGGCTTGCATTCTAATGTCAATTCTACGAATAGATACATGGTTTCCGGCGTACAAATACACATAAATTAAAATGTACTTACTAAATTATGCTGATTGTCAAATATATTTTATCATATAAATAAAATTTATTTTGTCTTGAAATAATGTCACAACACTGGATGTGAAAATATCAATTCATAAAATCATGTCACGACATATGTGACAGTTTATATTAATTGTCACAATGTTTAATAATGTGCATATTATAAGAGCTTGCACATCCTCTCCAAGCAAGCACTGCAAGCACATGGTATGCATGCTTATTATTAGTTATTATTCTACCCCATACATTGACTAGTAATTTATCACTAACTTTCTTAAATATTGTCATGGGCTTGTATAATAATAAACATATACATTTTCTATCTGAACACGAGTTTATTGTATGCAGTGTAATAGTATTTATTGAGCTTTTAATGTAGATAGTAACATATTAAACCCGATTTTTTTAATCTTTCATCCAGTACCTAAAATGTGTCAATAATTCAAAATTGTTGCCTCAAAATTGAGTTTTAATGTGTAGTAAATAGTGAATAATTAAGAACGTATTTCATATAAATAATAGAATTTCATGTGTAGCCCTGAACAAAATAAAAACGTGTAATAGAAGCGCTCCCAAAATCATATTATGTATAGAGACGTTATAATCAATTTCATAAAATTACAAGTTAAATCTCATGATAAGCTATGTAAGCTATGTACTTACGATCAATTTATTTATTTACATCGTTTTCAATATCTGTAACAAAGAGAAAACATGTTTATTAAGTTTAAAATTATGTATTTTACTCATAGCATCTGTGAATATGATGCGTTTTAGCTAACCCAGATTTGGTATAACTTACTCAAACACATGGACACTTTTACATAATTTTTGAGCACCCAATACTCCGGTCAATTTAGACATTCGAGGTTACATAAAGTCCCAACAAGCTGAAAATCAGTAAAATTGTTCAAAACATAATTATAAACAATGTGTAAAAGTTCCCCATCATTCCCGTGTATGGAATTTTTTTTATTCAAGGTCAAAGGTAAAAAAAAAGTGTTTTTCGCGAATATCTGAAAAACGGTGCAATGTAGCAAAAAAAAGTGTATGATGAAATGAAAGCTTATAAAATTCTCTATAACTTTAATTCTATCCACTTTTTTCCATATTCCAAACCGTTATTGAACTACGCGCTCCAGAAATGTAAAAATTAAGGACCTCGGGCAGGTAACTATGGAGCCTGCCCCAATGCTCAACAGTGACATGACCTATGTCATTTGAAAGGTCTTGAAGAGTTGTACAAGTTACTCCTAGACAGTTATATCGAATTCGATGGCCAACTCGGTGTTTTCGACCACCGAAGAATTACCACTGGAGGTGCTGTGGAGCCTGGACGGAATGCTCAACAGTGACATGACTGTTAATAAGATATTCTAACCCTATCTATCATGTAATAAAAACAACCGGGACCGAGAATTCAAAAACCGAGTAAGGGTTCGTTTCCACTGAAGTATTGCCAAACGGAGCGGAGAGAATCTCTGCACCGCTTTGTTCCTATACACCACAGTTTAAGGCTGCCTGTCTCTTGAAGCAGAGCGTGGCTGCGGAGCGAGGAAACTCTTTAAACTTCGTTCAGATATCCTATTGGTTATGGTTTGGTTTGGTTGGTATAGTTCTCCTTTTGTCCACTCCGCAGGCTCGCTCCGTTTGACTAGACAGGCTAAGTGCAGTGGGCTCACCGTGGCTGAGGATGCGCGCGAGCTCGGCGACGCGGTCGCGGTGCGCGTGCATGTAGGCCTGCGTGTCCCACAGCATCTCCACCAGCTTGTCGTCGGCGCGCTCGTCCATGGGCACGTCGCGCGCGAGCGGCGCGCTGAACCGGTAGTACAGCGCGCCCGCCAGCGCGGACCACGCGCGCGCGCGCTCCACCACGCGCCCGTCCGACTGCGTCGCCTAACGGGGTTGCATTATTGTGACGGGATCCAGATGGAATGGATTTTGTCTATTATCATCATAGTATGCAATACCGATGACGATATGGCATACTATGATCAAATATACCCTAGCTAGATAATGGCTAAACAATAAAACTACCTCAAGAAAGTGGCCGAAGTGGCGTGGAATGGAAAATTTGCATGCTTAGATCAAATAAGAAAATGGCCGAACAAAATAGTGCTTATAACACTTAGTACTTCTGTTAATGACGAGAATACCACCAATTACTGAATCATTTAAATAGATTTACGAGTTTATTTTTGTAGGAAAAAAGTATTTCGTCGAAATAAACCTTGTTGTTTAGAAGTCGGAAACCGAAGCTAATATTACTATGAAATGCCACGATAGTGACTTTACGCTTGTCACAAAATTAAAATATACACTTTTTATATTTTCAAAAATACGTACCAGACTTACTTTTTAAACTCGCACGATTTGCACTATCTTGGGGCTAAAGGGCTAGAGGGCTAGAGGGCCTAGACGGCCATATTTTCACGGAAATGTATAGCTGCAATAGTGTGGCTGGCAGCATCAGCCAGCATTTACGGCTAGACTATGCAACACTCTGCAATATTTTTAGTATGGCCGGGATATGTTGTCACATATTTTTAGTGCAGCCGATGAATGTTTAGGGTCCCAGCTATATTGCCGGAGTAATCGCTTCGCAATCGAAAATACTGCAATATTTCTCAGCCACTTTTATTGTTGTCTCGCTATACGGCATAAGTGCGTCCCTTTTTCATGCTACGTGAAGTTTGCCGCGATTCGTTCGAGTAGAGTAGCTATGTTCGTGTTTGTTTCTGTTTAGTTTGGTTCGGGTGCGTGTTTAAAGTTTGAGGTTATGAATTAAAATACGGATCAAAATGACTGGTACATGGCCAAATGAAAAAATAATTGATTTCATCAAAGTCACTCTTTGACATTCGTGTAAAGTTTCTAAATATTTGTTCGTCTAGTCTTATTTCCAGACTAAAAATATCTATCGTATCACGCTTATAGGTCGTATATAAAATAAGGTCGAATCCACATTTTTCTTGGTTTTTTTTGTTTCGACTTTGCTTTTAAAACAATGTAAGCTGCTGCAACGCGTATGAGTTCGTCAGCCATTGTAGCCATACTAGCCATGTATGTAGCCCATGTAAAGACAAAATAATGAGCCATATACTGCTGCAGAAATATTGCCGAGATATACATTTTCCAGCCATATGCTGCATTAAAATGTTTTTTGTATTGCCGGGATATAGTCGGCAATGTTGTAGCCACATATTTCATCAAAAGTATAGCCCGTCTGGGGGCCTCTTATCACTATCACTATACTAAGTAATACGGAACTGTACCGCGTTAGAATATATAACGAATTTATTAAAATACGTACCCGAACGGATGTCACATTTCGCGATCGCCGAAAGACTGGCTGGAGCAGCGAGTTACGTTTATTACATACTTACTTGTAACTACCCTCATCTTTTTTCAACGTTTAAGTTAAGGCGCCATATTACGCTCACAACATCGAATATTATGTACCTATATTATACCGAATATTCGTCCAAATTTGAGTGATGCCCAAAACCATTCAATACTTAATTCTTTATATGTATGAAAAAGCCACCACCATGTTTCTGATTGAAATTGTGGAGTTCATTCATTTGAACCACACAAACAATCCCGTATGACTGCAAATGCGATTTAAAAATATCTATAAAACAAAGTCCCCGGCCGCAGCCGTCTGTTCGTGATAAACTCAAATACTGCTGCACGGATTTTGGTTTTTTAATAGATAGAGTGATTCAAGAGGAAGGTTTACATGTATAAAAATTCCCACGAGTACGGGCACAACGCGGATAAAACCGCTGGGCACTGCTAGTATTATATAACAAAATAATAAATTGGATATTACACATAATGACCAATTTGCATGGACAAAGTAATAAATTAATCACTTTGACTAGCTATTATGCATAATAGCCGGTCAAGCCATACTTTCCTTTGGTGACTTACTTACTTTCGTACTTTACTTTCGACCGAGATGCCCACTACATATTTCAAAATACTAGAGATAGTAAAACATGTAATAGAGCCTCTCATGAAAATTCTCCATGAACATAGTTAGAAGTAAAATAGTTTTTGGGTTAATGGCGTTGTTTCTAGTCTGGGACGAATCTTGAAACTGAATTTGGATTAGTAAACCAATTGAGCTCAACTTTGGAATACATCTTAGTCCTACAACTACTTATGCAATTTTATGAAATTAGAAAGTTTATTTAAACAAAAAAAGTATAAGGCAGTAATACCCCACTGCTAGACAAAGGCCTCTCATCTCACTGAAGATATCAGTACAGTGAGGAGGATTAGGCATAATCACCACGCTTGCCAAATGCGGGTTGGTGATCTCAAACCCCAGTTTTCGCTCGACATGGGAATTGAACCCGGAACCTCAGTCTGTGCAGGCGAGTACACTAGACCACCGATGCGTCGCGTATTTAAACAATCCGAATAAAATTGTATTACCTGATCGACGAGTAAGTTCCCGATGGCGGACAGTCCCCACGCCAGTCTCGCCGCATCCCACAGACTCTCAGGCATGAACACGTCGAAATCTTTTATCCTTTGCACTGGATTGCTACCTGAAATTACAAGTATTGAGTGGTAAATGAGATTTGAAGTATTAAAACATTTGCAAATTGAATTTTACATTTTATCTGAAACGTAGTTTCAATCCAAAATCTTCTTCTTCTTCTCCAAAATGAGTAGTGTTCGCTTAAACCTAAGTTGTTTCTATCGTTATGGCCGGTTTACATTATTCCAGTCCAGCGATCCAGTCCAGTACTGGATTGCTTACTGGAAAAATGTAAACCGGCACTGGAATGAACTGATTCCAGTAAGCATTCCAGTCCAGTAACTGGATTCGCGGTCTACTTTTGAATCCAGTGCGATCAATCCAGTGCAACAGGAATAATGTAGACGGCCAATCCGGTGCCATTCCAGTGCTGTGCCAAACTGATCTCTTCTTGAAATCATTGTCACTGTAGTGTTCACACTTCAACGGCTTCTAAATAACTGGAATAATGTAGACGTTACAGATCCAGTCCAGCACTGGACTGGAATCTCGCTAGATCACTGGACTGGAATAATGTAAACCGAGCATTAGACCATGTCGGAGGCCTTAAGGCGGTCTAAAAACTCCGACACCTGGGTTGGCCACTGCCCACTCGAACTTACTTACCAGTGCCACAGCTGACGACGACTTTCAGCATAGTCTTCTCGGCCTCCTCCATCTGTCCGGTGGCGCGGTACGCCAGCCTGAGCTCCGCCAGTTCTGTTAACGCGTCCAAAGTCGGGTTGTTGCCTATGAGACCGCCGTCAAGGTATCTGAAGCGAAAGAAAAATAAATATATTAAGCAAAAGATAATTTTACCAAATATATAAGGTGTCATGTGAAGGTTGTTACATACATGTTCGGGGCGGAGTGCGTTTGACAGGATTAGCCGAACGAAAAAGCCGATCCGAATTATAAATATCGACAATAATTGGTCATATTTGGCCCAGGACAGAATTTGAATGATAGTGGGCCTTTGGTATCTGCCCAGAAGTATGATAGTGAAGTACGTAGATGGAAAAAAGAAATCATAAGCACAGTTGTACTAGTTTCCATGAGAACTTCGGGATCAAAAGAGCCTATGTGCTATTCCAGAGTACAATCTAAATATGCCATAATTGTATTAACCTGCCCGAAGCCCTAAAGTACGAGGGTGCTGCTCCAGTGGCTCGGGCTACGGCCCACACCAGCTGTTGTTCCGGGGGCGGTGGATCCGGCAGGGACACTATGGTCGACTGGTCACCCGCGTCAACTCGGGGGCCTGGAAACAAACATAGATACAGTTGTAGCCTTCAAAAGATAATTAAATTACTCACAAAGATGCATAAATATGAAAAATTAATGAAATGAAATTATAAAAACATACTTGGTAATAGCTTGTACAATTTGTCGATGGAGTAGCAAATTTGAATGTCTTCTCACTAGTCAAGCCTGTATCGAGAAGACACATGTCTTCTCTAGTTTATCTTCGTCATAGAGATATTTTCTCATTAGGGTAAAAAATAATGTTTATAGATCATATCAAGATCATGTGATATGTCTTTACTTTTAAATCAACAGTAAAGTACGAGTACCAAAGAAGATGCGGATTTGGCTTCAAAAGTGTATTAAAGTACCAACGACAATGAGTACTTGCGTTCAAAAACTACTGTGTACATGCGAAAGCTACGCAAATCATCAATACATCAAAATGTATATCACCAGTAGAAAAAAAACGCTTGTGTTTAAATAAAATGTTATTATTATTAATTTACCGACTATATACAGGGTGGCATCGGGGTGGTGTAGCAACAAAGTAACATAAGACTTGCCTATTAATTAGGAATCTAACGCTGTGGATTATAGTGCGTTATATTTAAAAAAATTGGTCGATATAAAAAAAAATTAGACACTGACATTGACATAATTATGATATTATATGACTTAATGACTGATGACTTTTATTACTCATCTACCTAATCAGTTTGTTTTTAAACAGGTTTTAGCATGAATTGTGGGTTGAACATAAATTAAACATTTATCCGTTTATTTAATTTATTCAATTACTAACACAGCTGTAATTAATTAAAAACTAGTTTTATAACTGACATCGCAATAAGAACTGAGTTTGAAACAATAAGTTAGAGTCACGACCCAGATGCCGCCCTGTATAAGTCTTTGCTTTCAAAAACTACTTCGTTTATGCTAAAGCTAAGTACGAATACATCAAAATACCACCAGTAGGAAAAAAACACTTGTGTGCAAAAGCCTTTAAAAACATATTACATACTAGCGACCCGCCCTCGCTTCGCTTCGGGTAATCAAGATTTCATGTAGGAAAATCGGGATAAAACATTGCGTGTCTCCCGCAGGAATATACACAATCAAAATTTCAAGTGGGAAATTGGGGATAAAATATAACATGTCTCGCGCGAGTATATATGTATACACAATCAAGATTTCATGTGAGGAATTTTAAAGATTTAAGCATACAGACAAACAGACAAACAGACACGAAACAGAGACGACTTAATTTTATACTATGTAGTGATATTTCTCATCATAACTCTGAAACTAACTGTCCGATTTTAATAATTTAAAGAGGTATACAAAGAAACATAATTAACCTTTATTGTAGAGCTATTTATTTTGATGTAGATTCATATCATCATATGAATATCATCAACTTAAAATTACACTCCTTTTTTAACTAATTAATTTTAACTAAAAACGGTTATTGTGGCCTAACTATAATAGTTAGACATATGCCCTCGCGAACTTATTTGTTCGCAATGATATGTACTTTGATTGTGTAGAACATTGTTTTTGTGTATCATCAATAGATTTAGTAGCGCACGCCAATAACCAATTTTTTTAGGCATGTTTTTCATACCTTGGGTTACATATACCCGCGTTGTGCCCGTTCCCGAGGGAATTTCGGGAAACTTTTTTACATAAAAACCTTCTTCTTGAATCACTCTACATATTACAAAAAACCGCATCAAAATCCGTTGCGTAATTTTAAAGATTTAAGCATACAGACAAACAAACACGAAACAGAGACGACTTTATTTTATACTACGTAGTGATTAGTTATTTACAGAATGTATTGTCCTTTCTTCCAGCCATCCCTTTCCTAGATAAAATCAAAAGGTATTTTCTACTCACTTCTAGTCCCATTATGTTCATTGAGTATATCTTCAGCTGACTTGTAGTTCCTGAATATGTGAAGATCGACCGGCTTCCTGTCCGCCAACACTGCGAGGATCATCAGTTTGGGCTTCTTGATGTCCGCCATTACTGTTTCAGTGCCTGTAACAAAAAAACAATCCTTACTAATATAAATGCGAAAGTATATCTGTCTGTCTGTTAACGGTTTAAATGAAATTTGGTACACAGTTAGTTCAGAGCCTGTAATGAGTGAGTGAGCTGACCCAGGCAGTCCTTGAGGATGGTCTCGAGCGCGTCGGAGGGGTAGGGCCGCATGTAATGAGTGAGTGAGCTGACCCAGGCAGTCCTTGAGGATGGTCTCGAGCGCGTCGGAGGGGTAGGGCCGCATGTAATGAGTGAGTGAGCTGACCCAGGCAGTCCTTGAGGATGGTCTCGAGCGCGTCGGAGGGGTAGGGCCGCATGTAATGAGTGAGTGAGCTGACCCAGGCAGTCCTTGAGGATGGTCTCGAGCGCGTCGGAGGGGTAGGGCCGCATGTAATGAGTGAGTGAGCTGACCCAGGCAGTCCTTGAGGATGGTCTCGAGCGCGTCGGAGGGGTAGGGCCGCATGTAATGAGTGAGTGAGCTGACCCAGGCAGTCCTTGAGGATGGTCTCGAGCGCGTCGGAGGGGTAGGGCCGCATGTAATGAGTGAGTGAGCTGACCCAGGCAGTCCTTGAGGATGGTCTCGAGCGCGTCGGAGGGGTAGGGCCGCATGTAATGAGTGAGTGAGCTGACCCAGGCAGTCCTTGAGGATGGTCTCGAGCGCGTCGGAGGGGTAGGGCCGCATGTAATGAGTGAGTGAGCTGACCCAGGCAGTCCTTGAGGATGGTCTCGAGCGCGTCGGAGGGGTAGGGCCGCATGTAATGAGTGAGTGAGCTGACCCAGGCAGTCCTTGAGGATGGTCTCGAGCGCGTCGGAGGGGTAGGGCCGCATGTAATGAGTGAGTGAGCTGACCCAGGCAGTCCTTGAGGATGGTCTCGAGCGCGTCGGAGGGGTAGGGCCGCATGCCGACGAAGGCGCGCTCCTTCATGCGGAAGTAGAGCTGCTGGCACGCGCGCAGCCCGCGCCCGCGCGCCAGCGCCAGCGCCAGGATGCCGCCCGTGCTGGTGCCCGCCACCCACTCGAACAGCTCCGCCACGGGCCGCCCGGCCGCCGCCTCCACCGCCAGCAGCGTCTGCACCAGCACCAGCCCGCGGATGCCGCCCCCGTCCAGGCACAGGAGCCTGCCAACGGGTTATAGGACTATGTACAACACTAGCGCCCATCTTAGCTTCGCTCCAGGGAAAGGAGCCTGCCGTTTCAGGTACAGTTTCGACTGTGCCTTCACATATAAGTCAGAGAGTCCGTTAGTAAGTCAGTCAGGTTTACCTTGCTATGGCAACCAGCAGGTGATGTATTGTACTCCATTTCCATCAATGGATGTTCAAAGGTAACTTGGTGTGTTTTTTTTCGCACAAAAAATGAGTAATATGATATTATAACGAATCGTACCGGCCCTTATGGTGATGGTCGGCGGCGCGCTCCATGGCGGCGCTGGCGAGCATCTCGTTGACGACCTCCCGGAGCGGCAGCTTGGCCACGCTGGGCGGCGGCACGCCGTTGTACTGCCCGCGCGCCGCGCAGCTGGCCGGGCAGCTGGGCCACGCGGCCGGACATCTGCACACGTACCGAACACATTTACTACCATCAACAGCCTCCGTGGTCTTGTGGTTTGAGCGCTCAGCTCACGATCCGGAGGTTCCGGGTTCGATTCCCGGTGGGAATATCTCACAAAAATCACTTTGTGAGACTGTCCTCAGTTTGGTTAGGGCATTGCAGGCTGAATCACCTGATTGCCCGAAAAGTAAGATGATTCCGTGCTTCGGAGGGCACGTTAAGCCGTCGGTCCCGGTTACTTTCTACAGATAGTAGTCGTTACATGAGCCATGTCAGAGGCCTTTGGCGGCTCAATAACTCTGACACCACGAATGGTCAGGTTGACCATCCACTCGATGAAGAACTAGCATTTGGTACAAAGGTTGTGCCCGCTAGGAGTGGCACAGCTTGGCGGGCAGTTTGGCCAAGTTAACGGATATTTCGACTTTATGCAAAAGAAAGGATATAACAAGATATTCTGCGAATATTCAATTTTAAAGTCGATAATTCTAACTAACTTAGCTTAGCCAACAGTATGGCCAAGTGAGACCATATCAGCCCGGAAAGCATATATCTGAAGACATATCTCTACTCTATCCGGGAGATTTTATGTCTCTCTCGGACGACAAATATAGGACGCATGTTGTCGTTTGTGGACAGCATGTAGAGAAAATTCCCACAGCTAATAAAACCATTCATATTTAGTCTTCGTTGAGAGTAAAATGGAGAGCTTTTTACGTTGAATGTAGATAAAGAGCAGTTTGTCTAAAAAGTAGATACCTAAAACGAAGACAAATCCTTGCCGGGCTGGAGTAACGAGTATGTATTAATCCACCATTTTTTTGTAGTAACTCAATGAAGAAGAATTGGTTTCACTACATCAAGAACAAAGTTAGATCACAAACCTTTGAGCCCCGACAGCATGTAACGCGTATAATATCTTATCGAAACTGCTATTGGACATGTCTGAAGGCACGCAATGTCTTGGTGTAAATCCCATGTTGTTCTTAGCCTCTAAATCCGCCCCGAATACTATTAGTGCTTGGACTATAGTCAAGTTCGTCTGTTTCACCGCCAGATGGAGCGGCGTGTTACCGTCCTTGTCGCCCGTTGAATGTTCCGCGCCTGAAGGAAAGAGATAACATGATTGGCGATAGTTTTTTGTGGATTAGCTTGAAAATTGTGTTGCGTTAGTAATTAGTTTTTTTTTAAGGTTATTAATTGTGTGCCGATTATTATTCATTTTTGCTATAGGAGTAAGAAAAACATATATAATTTGTAATCGTCATTTCATCATCAGTAGACTATAGTTAAAAAGTACTGAACGGTTAAAGTCTACTCTATTACATATAGGCTATAACATTGAAATAAGACATGGGATACATGTTATCCCGAAATTAGTTGACAACATTTTACATTTTTATCTGACGTTTCAGCTTTTTTACTTAAACCGTGTTGACAGAAGACTGAGGTTCAAAATGAGTAGTGTTCGTTAAGAAACCAGTTGTCGGTAGAAAATGATTTAAAATGATTTTTTACCTTCTATCTGCTACCCTGCTTCGGGGGCACGTAAAATTGTCGGTCCCGGTTGTTTCCAACGTCATACCACGTCAGGCGATCTAAACATTCCGACACCAGAGTTGGCACTGACCTACTCGAACTTATTTACCTTGTATGCTTAAAACTAAAAAACCAGTAGTCGTTAATAGTGGATTGATAATGTCTCCTTACCTCTAGACAACAAGGCGACGGTACAATCCAGCCTCCCGCGCATCACCATCACATGCAGCGCGGTCCGGGAGTCGAAGTTGCGTGCGTTCACGTTGCAGTTCTTGTCCGCGAGCGCCTCGATCACCTCGCGCGACACGGCCCAGTGCAGCGGCGTGCCGCCGTGCTTCATGTCCTGTTGGTACAGCTTCAGCTGGTTGTCTTTCAAAAGGTCGCTTATAATACCTGCGGAATAGGGTTGAAAATCGTTCTTCTTGTCAAGGATAAGTGTTTATTGTACATTGTAGTTAAAGGTGAGTTAAGCGCATGTCTTGTTGGTACAGTTTCAGCTGGTTGTCTTTGAGGAGGTCGCTTGTTATGCTTGGAGAAAGATATTATGTTATGTCGAATTAGAATTTCTAAATTCAGTTCATGGTGTTTGCTTCAGTTTAGTTATTTCCCTCCCCCACCTTTCTCCGTGACGCGGTGGTGGGGCTGGCCGAGGTTGACGTCCGCGCCGGCGGCCATGAGCGCGCGCGCGCACTCCGTGTTGTTGGCGAGGCACGCCATGTGCAGCGGCGTGTACCCGTGCACGTTGTACACGTTCAGCGTCGCCTTGTCTTTGGAGGCTAGGATCTGGGGTGAGAACAAATAAACTTGTAGGTTCCCACCGCTGAGCAAGAGCATGTCAACTTACTGAAGATTACTACACTGCCTTGTAGATCTAAAACCCTAGCCATGTTTGTTTGAAAAGCAAATCGCAGGTTGACAAGTTCGGTACTACACCACTAAAGCCGGGTTTACACGCTTGCCAAGCCTTGGCAAACTGCAAACAGTCCCAAGCCTCCACAAATCTCGTTTGGCGTTTGAAAGGCGTTTATACGCTTGTGAATGCGTCAGTCTGCAATATACATCCAAGCATGGCGGACACCGAACTTGTGACGGCTATTGCATTTGCTTTAACGTACTTTTATTTGAAATGTCTTCTTATCTTTATGATTTGCATCTTTCGGATTCCAGATGCATGGTTCCATTTGGTAATGTTCCAGAAACGAAAGACTCTCCTCATTCGACCAGCAACTCATTTTTTATTTATTTTTTGTAAAATCAAGCAAGCGTGTACTCGCCGCGAGATCACAATGGCTACTAAACGCGGACCAACATGTAAATGCATCGCAAGCGCTTGCCGCAAACGCCCTTTGATCTGCGTAAAAAAACCGACACTCGACTGGATCGGAAGCAAGCAGGCACAAGCCCACGCAAGCCAAGCCAAACGCCCTTTTTACATGCTTGCGATTGTCGATCCTTGCCAAGGCTTGGCAAGCGTGTAAACGTACCATAAGGCGTTACGATCGAATATCATATAGATACAAAAGTCTCTACTAACAAAACTGAAGTTTGTTCTATATTTCAAAATTCTAATCTCTGGAAATGCTAGTCGGATTAAAAAGAAATATTATTTTTTTAAATATTACGCGAGGAGCGCGGCGCCGCGGGCGGCCTAGGAAACGCTGGAGGGACGACATTGTTTCCTTCGACAGCGAGTGGTGGGAGACCGCGAAGGACAGGGAAAGATGGAAGAGTTTGGGGGAGACCTTTGCCCAGCAGTGGGACGAAATAGGTTAAGGAAAAAAAAATACGCTGCTTTACCCAAAATTCTCACAACACTGGGTGTAATGTGAGCAAAACAATTCGCTGCTAGTTGACAGTATGTTAGTACTTACATTAATAATATCCTTATTACTCGCTGCCGCATAATGGAACACGGAGTTACCGTCGGAATCGATGGCGCCTAGAGAACTGTTCAGGGACACGAGGCTATGAACCATCCTCACATTCCCCGTCTGTATTGCTACCTGAAAGAAGAGTGAAAAGACCGAGTGTTAGGGTGCGCTTCCAAATTCGGAGCTGATCAGTGTGGAGTCAACTGACCAATGGTAGAGCGTTGCAAATGCACAAAAAGAAAGAGACAAAACACTTTATAGTGTTGCAGTAACGGAGCGTTTATTAATAAAACGGCTAGTTACTAGTGGAATGGCTCCTTAGATTTGAATGCACATTAAATAAACAGAAGTGTCAGTCAGGCATTTATTTTTGGAAGACCTTGAGTCAGCGGAAAATAATATTAATAAAGAACTGTAAATACTGTACGTACTCGTACTTAGTAAAATGATAAATGAGGAAGTTAGGATGATAAGGATGGATGGATGTGTGGGTGCCTTGTTCTTCGCTGCGGCTGGATAAAGTAAGCTGATGATAGACAAGTATCTTAAAAAATATAATAGAAAAATATACTCTGAGAATATAACCGTTAAACTCTCCTAGTATTTAAATTAAGAATGACCAGAGATTCGATGGTTACTTTTAGCGAAAAAAAATCTAAATCTATGGTTACTTTAATTAAGAAAGTAGAAATTAGTAATACAAGGTGCTAACAAATTAGTCACGGATATTTTTACAGCTGATAGTACTCGGTTCTCGGAGTACATTTAAGTATAAAACATCATAGGTTTTGTTATGTTTTTTTGGAGAAAAATAGGAAACAAATTTGCTACGTTAAAACACCCTGTTAATAAGATAATTAAATGAGACCTCTTTAGACATATTCTAGAACCTCTTTAAACTATCATTTAGGTGAAACATCAAAGACATTTAAGAAAAACAACTTTTGACGTGACATGACAGACAGTGTTAAACATCTTGACAGGTACATAATAAGGGGTGATTATTTTAAAAATTTATTATAATATTTTTTTTTGTTCGAAAAATTAAAACAAAAAAATGATATACAAAGGTTCCTTAATTACAGTTAAAAGTTAATTGTTTTCATGTTATGTATCATCTCTTGAAATATCCGTGATTAATTTGTTAGCACCTTATATATTAATGCCCATAATGTCGAGATGCTGGACAAAGACATCAAGCGTGTAAACATAATTATAATAAAAATATAGCCATGAAATAATAATTCGACTCTGAATTTTTTAAATGATACTACATATTCAATAAGTGAACAATACCTTACTTAAGGCACGTTTATCACTTACATTAGTACGGATATGAATCAAACTTGATTAATCGACGTTTTATGATCCATTGTCAATTAATTCAATACATAATAATTGCGGTGCAACACCTTTAAAGATTTGTTTAAACTGATAACTGATGACGGCAAGGAAATGATGATGAAATAATTTAATAAAATAAGTGAGAACAAAATTGAATAAGTATGTAACATAGGTAGTGGTGATTATTAATTTTATGTAAACCAATGACATAGTTTAATGAAGTATTTTTGCTAGCAAATAGAAATGTTCTGCTATCTGAGATAACCAGTAAATATGTTATTGGGAACGGCGCGAACGGCGCTAGATTTCTCTAGGTGGTTGGTCACTAAGGTCCTTGAATTTACTTTTAGTTAGACTATAATTAGGTACTTTTAAATGCTAAATTTAAGACCTGACCTCTTGTCCATGGCGTTTCTTCTACTTTTCCCTATTTCTGCCAACTTTACTACAACTGCTTAGCTTATGCCATATTTATCAGCTCACAAAAACTGAACCCTTACTTATTTTCTCTACGCCCTTACCATCAGCGGAGTGGCTCCAGTCACCGGATCTACTTCATTCATATGCTTCTGAACTTTCTCGTTGTTGAAGAGCTCGCTCAGACCGAAGTGTGCGACGAGATGGGCGATCGACCATGACTTGTGTTCGGACAGCGTGTCGCATAGCCTCTGTAGACTTGGGACTGTGCACTGAAAGAAAGCGTGTAATAGTCAGAGCTGGTGATGGCGTGACAAGAGGAAGACGGGATATGGTAACTGCATTTGCTGTATGTAGATTGGAGATTATATATCAATGTTTAGATAAACTACCTTTGAAAAAGTTGTCTACATACATAGCTATGTCATTTATGTTTAAAAGTAAATCCGTACACGTAACTAGCTGTTTCCTGCACTTTCACGGCCTTCGCCTTTTTCGGAAGAATATCAGGATAAAGAGTAGTATGCAGAATCCAGGTCATATCTATATCTACACTAAATTTCATCAAAATCGGTTCAGCTATTTGGCGAGAAAACGGAAACTTTTTACACTTTTTTTCTTTAACAATATAAATATTTCAAAGTTAGTTGTAATATGGTAGATACTTTGTTGTAACATTTAAACTTGTGATGTCTTGCAACAGGGCAAATGTCTCTATGTAAGTTAGATATAGGGACAATGGCTAGTCAAATCTTATAGGTAATAGTGTAATGAACAGATTAACTGATAACTTTAACTGTTAATACAACTGCATAGATTGTATTAATTCCACAAAAAGTTATTGTTATTATTTTAATTATTGAATAGTGACCTAATAAGATAAGCAGGAATGGTTACTAAATTCTCTTATCTGCTTGTATTTTTAAAGTTAACATTAAATCTAAGTTTCTTGAACCACTCCACAGGTTAGATATTGTTAAGAATATGGTACTAATTAGGCATAAAAACAGGGGTATATTTTAAGGGGTTTTTCAACTTGTGGTTTGCGGTCTTAGTGGTCCACGGGCCTATCCTCTAGTTTCATAATATATTACATTAGTTCAAAAAGATTTGTTACTGCCCAAGGTATATAAATGTGGAATTATTTAAAAGAGCCCATGGATATTGAAAAAGGTTGGTAATCTCGAGTTTGTTGTATAGTTACCTCTTTAGTGATGTCAATAAAGATTGGTATTCTTTCTTTGAATATTATGAACTTTTCCTCTCCACTATCTAAGCTTTCTGCTCGGAATAAACTGTAAGACAGAAAATAAAAAGTCCATGATACTTCTTCTATGGGTAAAGGCAAATCCTAGGGTTTTACCCGCAACGATTGAACGATAATGTATGGTAATTTTCCTGTTTGTCTGTTAAGGCAGAAAACTGATAAACTAAAATGAAAACATCCTTAACATTTTGAAATTGTTAGAAACCTAAAAAGTAAGCATTAATTTATATTGATATTATGTCATATGTATGTTGTAATTACCAACTTAGTAGCAATTTTCGTAAAAATACATAATTAAATAATCAAGGAACAGAGCAAGGCCTCACTAAATTACTCAGAATAGATTTGCACTTTGACCTTACAATAGAACATACATTTTTATCACTTGTTACTCATTTCATATCTTATTCGGGGCCTCTTCCTAGATGATGTGTTTTACTGAATATGCAATTTTTTTAAATCTAATGCAACAAAAAATCTAAGACTCATTTATCAGCATCTCGTAGTCTTTAATGCATTAAGATATGATGACATTGGTTACATAAGAAAGTAATAACTTACTGCAATAGATAATAGGTAAGTACTAAGATTAATAAATAAATAGACTAAAATTAATTAGCAATAAATTTGTTATTTTCTTTACCTGTACATCTGGTGTAAGCTTTCTGTGAAAGGTTTATGTAGTACAATTTCGTAATATCTGTCTTTACTATTTTTATTTTGAGCGGCTTTGGGCCCGTAAAGTAACATTGATTCCTCTCTGTAATGTATAGGCCTTGAGACATAGGTGTCCGATCGCACTTCCAGCACTCTAGTCACCGGCTCCTCGGTGAAACGGCGGAGCACTAAAAACAAACAAAAAGATAAAAAATATTTCAATAACTTAAAATTAAAGAAAATCAATACGATACTTACGCGAGTTAAACATCTTGTATTATAATGTAACTGGAACTGAACGCTAGCCAATATCGCAAATACAAATATTAATGTAACACGAAAATAGCATTAACACGCCTCACACAATCCAAAATAAATATTTGCTCTAATGAATCAATAATAACAATATTATTTTTTATTCCTCGATTTCCTCTGGATGATTTTGGCGAATGCGAATTTATTTTACTTGATTGACTTGACTTGACATTTGTGAAGTTGACACTTCTTAGTTTGACAGATTTTCCATAGGTTTGGGAATGTGGGCTGTGGTTTGGCCGTTTTAAGCCGGGTACTCATTAGCGAGCTGTAACCGTAACCGTTGCATGCACTGTAACCAAAAAACATAGTGTGTACGTGGTTCGCAAACCTGCTGCGAGCGGGTACGCGTCGGGCTTGCAGCGAGCCGATGTTTACAGCGTACTCATTTCTGAACCTGTAACGTTGCACGTAACTGTAACCGTTACTGTTACCAAAAACATAGTGTGTACGTGGTTCGCGAACCTGCTGCGAGCGGGTACGCGTCGGGCTTGCAGCGAGCTGATGTTTACAGCGTACTCATTTCTGAACCTGTAACGTTGCACGTTACAGTTACCGTTACTGTTACCAAAAACATAGTGTGTACGTGGTTCGCGAACCTGCGATGAACGCCACACGAGCGACTCGCAGCGACCCGACGATTGTCGGTTTTTGCCGCGAATCAAAGGGCGCTCGCAGGCCTCCACGTTCGTTACACTCCCCGTACACACTAGAACTTCGTTACTGTATCTGTTTGGTTACAGTTACAACTCGCAAAATGAGTACGCTCGGTGAAAGCGTTCGGGCGACAACACGAGCCTAAGCTGTAACACGCGTACACACTAGAACCTCGTTGCTGTATCTGTTTGGTTACAGTTACAACTCGCAAAATGAGTACGCTCGGTGAAAGCGTTCGGGCGACAACACGAGCCTAAGCTGTAACACGCGTACACACTAGAACCTCGTTACTGTATCACGCAGGATACAGTTACAGCTCGCTAATGAGTACCCGGCTTAAACGTTACGTGTTACGTGGTTTTATCATGGAATTAGTAAGTACTATGTACGGTAGTACTTCCTAATTCCATGGGTTTTATTTAACCAATCGTGTAGGTAAAGGAAGGGATAAAATCGAAGGAGGAAGGGGTTTAATGAAAACTTAAGATTCTATTTTGCTTTATCATATTTTCTAGGCGCGACCCATAAACTTAGATTACATGGCTGAAAAGTAGTTTTAGCAATAAACAAACATTTATGTACTCATTCGTTTATTAAGTAATAATTGATTATACATAACTAATAAAATACACACATCACATACCAACATATTAAAATAAGTACTTAGTTTATAAAACAGATATAAAATATAATACTAAGAACATAGGTAACTAATGCTTATAAACAATTTTGGTAATCCAGATCAGTGGCGTTGACTAGACCAATATTACTAGATACTTCTATTAAATTCCTTATCTTTGGTAATACAGTTCAGTAGAACAAAATACTTATTTTGAACATATTAAATTAATATTGGAAGGTACATAAATACTTTAAATTGCTATTTATAAAACTCGAAAAAACTACTTTAAAAATAAGCTACTTACCATTTAAAAAAATGGGAACTCAATTAAAAATCTTTTTCGAAATTGGTTTCTTGGTTAAAAAAGTTAAACTCATGCAAAATGTATCTAGGTACACACAATTTTGGAATGTTCAATGACTTATACTACAAGATCACAATATTTTTCATACATTTAGAACTGAAAAGTTTACATTTCGCTATGTAGGCAAGTGAGCATGCCACAGACATATATTTTCTATAACCATTTATATTATTTAAGAGATAAATATTAGTATTCCCTTTGACATACAGGCTCTCTATACCTTACATAACACTATCAAAATAAAACCTGTATTTATGGCCAATATATTTTTAAAAGCCAATTTTCGATGTTGCAATTTATCCCAAACAATAATTAATATTTTTTTATTAATTTGTAAATATTATACAGCAGAAGTAAATAAAGTTGCTTATCAATTACATTCTGAAACATATTTTTTACTAGGTGATCTCCACGGTTTTATCCACTTAGAAACCATTCCTTCAATTTCAGTACATATATATATACATATTGTTGGGAAGTTTGATCTGTTCATTCAGTAGTTTTTGCGTGATTGAGCAACAACCATCCATCCATTCTTCCAACTTTAGCATTTATAGTATTTGGATGTTCGCAATATTCAAGTGAAGCAAACAATAAAAGGTTATATGGAATGTTGATGAACTATAAATGTATAAAATACATCAGCTGTTAATATGATTAAGCAGCATGGCTTTGGTCAGTATTGGCTCCGGGGAGGCTGTCAGGGTTAGCAAGAGGGTCCAGTTCAGCAAAGAGTTTGAACCAAGCGGCCTTATCCTCCTTCTTTGGTGCGGACATACTAGGCTTGCTTGTTTCCTGAGGTTTATTCGGGGTTGGGGCCAAGGGCCCTTCGAGAAGACTTTTGGCATTAAAATCCTGAAAAAAAATCATGAAAGTATTTCATATAACTAGCAACAAACTTTGTGAGTTTACTTATGTTGTACCCTTTCTATAGGAGTTTCGGGACCTGATCAGAAATAAGACTATACATTTCCTATTAAATGTAGCCATCATCTATACTAATACATATTACTAATATAAAGCTGAAGAGTTTGTTTTGTTTGTTTGTTTGTTTGTTTAAACGCGCTAATCTCAGAAACTACTGAACCGATTTGAATAATTCTTTCACTGTTAGATAGTCTATATATCGAGGAAGACTATAGGCTACATTTTATCCCGGATTTCCTACGGGAACGGGCACAACGCGGGTAAAACCGCGGGGCGCTGCTAGTGTATCATATATCAAGTTTTAGAGATAATCCAGCAAAGTGTGGTTGATACTATCCTTAATATACTTTGAATGTTTGGTACAAATTCAAAATAATCTTAAGGAACTCTTAGTTCAAAATGTCTACTTAGATATTTGATCAAAGAAGTAAGTAACCTACACGTGAAGCAGAATAAATACCTGTAACAACTGAGAAGGCATAAAGGAGCTGAAGTCTGCCGGCATATCCATATCCAATCGCAAGCCAGCGAGATCTGCACTGATTTCCGATTGGCCCTCTACATTGGTGTCAATGAGATTGACAGCGGCTGCTTGGTCACTCTCGTCTATGGTTGAGGAATCATTGTCGAGTTTAGGGTCTTCAGCTGTGGACGGTCCCGGGGCTGTTCCATCAGTGGCATCATCTTTGTATTCATCCTGTAATGATAATAACGGTATTACAGATATGATTGATTATCAAGGTAGGTAATTTTAGTTTGCAATTGTTATAAAAATGATGACAAACATTTTTTTTACCCCTAGTCGTATAAGCTAAGTCCTATGAGATGTCCTATCATCTACCCTCTCCTATATTCTCTTAACTCAAGTAATTAGTAGATTAACTTATGCAGCTTTCAAAATTACTATGGGAATAGTTGGTAATGGTAACCCACTTGGAAGAACAGCATCTGATCTTTATCCTGCGGCTCCACTTCTTTCTCCTTAGCCAACTCTTTTCCCTCTCCCAGACTCTGAGACAACTCCTTCAGAATACAGAACTCTGTTTGAGGGTTTGTGGTTATCGTCTCAGCAGTGGCTTCTAATGTTTGAGCCACCTTAGAGGCAAAGGCCATGAAGGAAGTGTGGTAGTTTGACAGGACATGGGAGAACATGTTGCATCGGGCTGCTGCGAGAAGATCAATCTGAAATTAATCAAAGTTATCTGAGCACAGACTATTATGGTTAAGTGCCTTAAAACTAAGAATATTTTTGTGAGATATTGTATTGTATTTTAATGGTAAATGTTTTTGCCCTTTGGCAAGATTATGATTTAATGCTGTTTAAATTGGCCTCATGGTTACTTTAGAAAATATTTCATATAATATGTCATAATAGTGGCTCAAAATTCAATATTTGGGAGACTATAAAATATATTCATAGAATAGAATTCAGGCCCTTCTATGAAATTTGAAAATATTAAATAAGTAGGTACCTAATAGTGAGATGGGAGGCTTTCGC
Organism: Cyclophora albipunctata; assembly: GCA_963082685.1. Classification (NCBI taxonomy): domain Eukaryota; kingdom Metazoa; phylum Arthropoda; class Insecta; order Lepidoptera; family Geometridae; genus Cyclophora; species Cyclophora albipunctata. Next base: position 8,269,392 of record OY720123.1, read on the forward strand.
CTTGCAGTGGGATATTACAGACTAATCTATTTTTACTTACTTACAAGCTTAGTGATGTTTAAAGTAATCCTACCTTTTGTAGCACATCAAGTGTAAGTTTATCAAAAAGCTTTTTACTCTCTCTAACTTGGCGCTGGGCTTTCCTAAAGTTGTCCAAGCCGCGTCCCGTGTCGGGGTCCAGCTGGGCGCTGGTGGACTTCATCCAACTGAGCGCCGCTCTGTACTCAGTACGGGCCTTTTCCATAGCGGTTACCGTCGCCCGCATATCGCTCACCGCGCGGCCTCTAAACGTTTCCACTTCATGATAAAGCCTCAGCAACGGCCCGCGGATAGATAACCGCTGCTGCCCTGAATACGAAATTGCCTTCCCAGTCGATATCATATGCTTTCCGGACCCCTCCGTATTTTTTCCCGCATCTCGCAAAAACTTCCCTAACGAATTCTCCTCTTGAGCCAAGATACATAATCTCTCCTGATATTGATCTAGGACACGTTGTAATTGCAAACAGCTATCGGATATTGATCGAAACAACTCTAATTTCGCATCCAATTCGGCGTCAGAAGCGACGATACAATCGTCCTCTTTGGTTCCCAATTTTTTAAGCACAGTCTTTTTAGTTACCCAGTATTGATGTTGCATCATCTTTCATGTATTCTTGAAAATATACACCACTTTTCAATAGAGAAGAACACGTATAATATTTAACGAAAACAAATACTTTACCGCACATCCAGCAAGTAAATATGCGGCTAATGCGGCAGAACGGCAACAAAAATCGATTTTTGTTTGTTTGTTTTTTACTAAGTCAGTCAAAGTAACGTCAAAAGTTCAAATTCGACAGCTGACATTTTTTGACTTTGACAGACGGAGCAATATCATTCCACTCACCATGACTACATCATCGTCGAACACAGACGAATACTGATGTTCACTGTTCACAATGTTCACAATCATGTCGCTTTCTGTTTACTGGTCATATTATTCATGTCTATTCGTCACTTCGTTTGCCGCGATCCGTCGGTTGTCGGTTTTTCGGGTAGGAATCAAAGGGATTCGCGCGAATGTTCGTGCTCGCTCATTCACCGGAAGACAGTCCCGTGCGCTGCGCATTTCACGTAATCGCGATATTTTTAGTTGTTTTTTTTTGTACTAGGTCGTACATAACTACTCTACTGGATGGTCAAATAAAAAATTGTTCAAGTAATAAAAATCTACCACTCTGAATAAAAATAATTCAGTACTTTCTAAACCATAACATTGGTTAGTATGATTCAAGTCTTTACACAGTACTTTCACACAAGTAATTCGGTTTACATTGCCTATCAGTTTTTGTAAAAGTCGAAATAAATAGATATCGCGGGAGCGGTAATCCCTTTACGTAGAGAATTCCCATATGGAATCTATGAATCGAGTCATTAAGATAATTAAATGTTGATTACTGTAGTACCTATTGTTTCATTTTAGTTTATTTAACTTTATGTTTGTTGATTTATAACTGAGTCGTTATAATTTAATGTTTGTTTAGTAACGTTCTCGAATCGTTTTTAAGGTTTATGTCAACATATTTGTAACCATTATCATTGTATACTTGTCTATTGTTGTTTTGTTGCTTAATCACTTTGTTACATGTACACTGGGTCCACGGGGCCGTAGTTAAGCCACGTAAACCATCGACTGCCGTGATTCTAGTAATCACTCATTACCAGTAGTGAAGGAAGGTAGTGAAATTATAAAAGATTTAGTAATTATAAGTTAGAATAACTAATAATAAATGGATTTTCCCTTAGACTTAATTATCTGACTTCAGTTTGAAAGACAGATTCAGACAGGTTTGATTGAACTTGTTCAAATGAATTGTAGTCTACACGTCCATGATGAATGGCTGCCGCTCCGCTCAGTAAATCACAGTAAATAAATGGTCACTAACTATAGCGTGGATGCCTGGTCTGCACGATGAAAGTGGCGAATACAGTGTGTATTCGCCGTGTTTACTCATTTACGGACGACGTCACGAATATAGGCGATTGTGTAGTGGAGCCATACTCATGAAGCTTGAATACGAATACATTATCTGAGTCCCGATGTCCCGATCTCTTCTACTTACTTATATGTATTAAATACCTAAATACTATTTACCGATTGCTGTAAAAGCTTATGAAAATGAAGCTAATCAATTAACATAAGTAGCGTTAATTAATACATGATCATTTAATTGTGCAATATATATTAGCCAGGCCAGGCTAACCAGTCTAAGCTGAAGTCCCCACGGGCTTCGATCAACCCCACGGGACTATAGAGTCTATGGACATTGTCAGCTGTTTTTCTTAATCTGTGGCTATTTTATTTAGTCTATGAATATTTACAACCGGAATGTGGAATGGCCGCCGCGTTTCGCGTTTGCGAATGTCCTATAAATCAAATCGATGTGATATTATCATGTACAATTTAGTTAGATGAGATTATATGTTTAGTTCTTTAGTGTGAATTTTATTAAAATGTATTGTGCTAGTGATAATAAAACTATTCCCGAAGTTTCTTCGTCACAGTCTTCAAGGAATGTCAAAGATGGTAAGTTTTGCTGTCACAATAAAAATAATTTCATTGTTGTGAGATAAACTTGTTTTCAATGTTTTTATTTTACTGTAAGGGCCATTTAAAGAAAAAAATGCTTCAAAATTAACAGATAACTACATCACAGCTCCCAACTTCAAAAGTTTTCAAAGTAGTTTGTAAGTTTCAAAATGCTGTAATTATGATTAGTTAAATTATAATTAAGATGAAAATAGATGTTATTATATAATAAACTGCTCATCTTAGAAGTAGACACAGTACCCAGTTCATCAGTCATTGTAGAATTTACTGTATTTATGACATTATTTAATTATGTTTACAATGCATTGGTGTTTCAACGGAACACACACAAAATGACAGGTTTATGCTCAAGCAGGGCTGTATATTTTCGCTATTGTTTCATGATAATAACATAAGTATATTAAATAGGAAGACCTTCAATATGTTGCTGTCGAATTTCAAGCCTACATGAACCCATGTAGGCTTGAAATTGTAGCAGAAGTAGTAGTAATTAATTAGAAGTTGAGTATGTTTAATACTCAACTTCATGTCATGTCAAATAATCTGGCTGACATATTTCATTTATATTATTATTTTTATCTCCTACATTCCACTCACCACACTCTTCAATCAGTTTGCCATTTAAAATTATGAAGTTTTCAATGCAAAACAATTCAGCATGCGAACATTCCAATAATCTGGGATCCTATCCCTTACTTTCTATTAGTGCTTAATTTATTTATTTAGTTACTTACAGTATTTTAACCTTATGGCCGTCAAAATCATTATAGATTTAATATACTAGGTTATTATTATTTTTTCTTATTATGGTAAGCACCCATAAAAAAATAATTACAAAATCATATCATTAAATATACATTTATAAGAGTCTTTTGTGACATGAACATCATGGTGCAACACCTATAATTTTGGCAAGTTGTTTATGTAATTTTGTAATATTTAAAAAAAAAATATAAATTATTTATGTAATATTGTAATATTTTTTTAATTTTATTAACCTTATTCCTGTTTCTTCATACCAATTTTATGTTAAATATATTCAAGTTGTACAAGTATCAAGTCATTACTTACATCACCATCATGCAAATTATTGTTTAAATATTTTGGAAAAAAGAGGTTTACTTTTGGTATATACTATATAAATTCTAGTTGTTACTGGAACATTCTGAAACTCACCATAAAAAATACTTTTTGATTTAAGGAGTTAGCACTTTTAGACTGCCGATATACCATTTTGAACTTTATTGATAACTCAATGCTGTCATGCTCGATAAATTTAAAATAAATAAATATACTTGGATAAATTCACACACGGTTAATTAGACCCAAAGTAAGCTCTAAGCTTTTGTTATGGAATCTAATTAACTGATACTACTACATCTACATACACAAATACTTTATAAGAATATATAATACTAGCTGCGCCCCGCGTTGTACCCGTTCCCGCAGGAATTTCGGGATAGAATGTATCCCATATGTTATTCTGATGTGTAACCTACATTACTGTAAAGTTTCATCCAAATCCGTTCAGTAGATTTTGCGTGAAAGAGCAACAAACATCCATCCTCACAAACATTCGCATTTATAATATTATAGTAGGATAGTAGGATATATAAAATGAATTACCATTGAGTTATCTGTCTGTAAATTTTAAAGTATGAGTAGTGGCCAACCCTAGTATATCCAGCGATGTGAATATAATATGTCAGTAATACAATGTTTGTATACCAATAGATACTTACTGGAGGTTGCTAGGTTGCTACTGAAGTAAATTAGGTCTAGGTATGTTGACTTTGTAAAGGTCGTAACTCGGCATACTTATAATGAACCAACATTTTCAGCAAACTTTGCATTCCGTTTAACCTTTATTTGTAACTCCAGGCTTCATTCAGCAGGTCAAGGTTAGCATCCTTAGGTAAACGGCTAAATGGAGTAGCCAATGTGACTTATTCCCTTCATATGATGTAATATCATGTTAATACAGTCACTATTTGTGGTCATACTTATGTTTAAAACTTTGTGTATGCAGATCAGGCAGAAAATTGATATTTATTTATGCCTGTTAGTTTCACCCTCAGATAATTAAGAGAATATTAAGATTTTTACTTTTGAGAACAAAAGTTGGGGAAATTTATTAGAAATCTGTAATAGGAAGAGAGATACTTTAAAATTTGTAAGAAGAAATAACCAAATGTTTATACCACTACTCGGTTACTACTTTATTCTATACTAGCAGCGCCCCGCGGCTTTGCCCGCGTTGAGCCCGTTCCCGTAGGAATTTTCGAAAATCCTTTCTTAGTGTGCACTTACGTCACTTGAAGAACCTTCCTGCCAAATTTCATGTTTCTAGGTGTAGCGGTTGAGACTGTGTGTTGATTATCAGTCAGTCAGTCAGTCAGTCAGGACTTTGAATTTTATATATATATATATATATATATATTATATGTAGATGACATATTCTAAAAAATATTTTTTAAATTATATTTGAACCTCCGAGAAACCTTCGAACTTATCATGTCCTCTTTGTTAATTTATCCACGGTTGGCGCCTATATTTGATTCTCAAGTCGCGTGTCTACTGAAGCTCCTCTTGATATTATATCGATCTCGCTATATTCTTTGAAGCTACGTGTTTGAGGTGACCTTCTTCAGTATACGAAGCTTATTTTATACCTAAAATATAGTAAAGTACTTAAGTGAATAAGTTAGTAAGTACGAGTAGCTTAGTGGTCAACCCCTGTTGTCGGGAGATTTTAGACCGCTCGCAGACTTCGACACGGTCTAATGATTGAAAAAACCGGGATAGACAATTCCCGTCTAAGTAACTCAACAACCTAGTTCCCGATTTGTATAAACAGACGAACGACAACTGTCTTCTGTGACCACGGCTCCGGTAAAGAGGCCGAAACGTCAGATAAGAATGTAAAAGAAAAGCGAAATGAGTAGTTTAGAGTCAAAGTGAGTAGTGTTCGCTTAAACTTAAGAAACTAGTATAATCGGGGGTTTAGGCCCATCTCGTAGCCAGATTTGGTAGCTAGCTTCCAAATCTATACTAATATTATAAAGCTGAAGAGTTTGTTTTGTTTGTTTGTTTGTTTGTTTGTTTGTTTAAACGCGCTAATCTCAGAAACTACTGAACCGATTTGAATAATTCTTTCACTGTTAGATAGTCTATTTATCGAGGAAGGCTATAGGCTACATTTTATCCCGAAATTCCCACGGGAACGGGCACAACGCGGGTAAAACCGCGGGGCGCTGCTAGTGGGAGAAATAATCCCGATTCGAAGCTGGCTACGAAATAGGAATTCGAAAGTCCAAGATTTAGGAAAAAGAACTAGTAAAAAAAAATAATAACCCTAACCTACCGAATAGATCGTTCCCATTTAGTAGCTAGCTACAAGATGGCCAAGATTTAGGAAAAAGAATTAGTAAAAAAAAAAATAACCCTAACCTACCGAATAGATCGTTCCCATTTAGTAGCTAGCTACAAGATGGCCAAGATTTAGGAAAAAGAACTAGTAAAAAAAAAATAACCCTAACCTACCGAATAGATCGTTCCCATTTAGTAGCTAGCTACAAAATGCGAAAACACTTTTCTCATTTCGTAGCTAGCTACCAAATCTGGCTACGAGATGGGCCTAAAGTTAATCGGGATGTGTTAACGTTCGCTTACTAAAACTGCCGTACGAGGAAATGATCAGTTAGGTAAATGAGACTCTGCTGGTAAATATTCAAAGATTGTTTTGTGTGTCTTGTAAACACCAACAGCGCCCCGCGGATTTCCCCGCTTTGTACCTGTTCCCGTGGAAATTTCGGTAAGCAAAACTGAAGACTTGAAAACCCTTAATATTACTTATTCGAATTGTTCAAAATTTATACATAAGTAAACGATCTCTATTAATCCAATGTTATTACAATCTAAACCCATTTAAGGTATTAATAAAATATTAAGCTTTCCTTACAACACACAACATACAAGGCCGATACAATTAAAATAATGAAAGGTAAAACACAAAGTATCGATTGATAACTGTTACTCAAGGCGTCTTACATTAAAATTAAGTAATAACTACTTTTAGACTGTATTTAGAGCTTTCGAACGGTCAGAGGGTCAACTCTGCTAATCTGTCAATTTGCGACAAAATCGTTCGACACAGTCCTTGCAGAATCCCTGGACTTAGCCACTAACCTACTCCAACTTAGTTTTGTTACCTAGGACCGAGGGCGTCTGCGTTGTTTCCCTAATGATAGCTACGGACGGCAAACGTTAGTAATGGCCGCCAGGAAAGCACTAAACACAGTCTAAGAGATACGACTTAGTAAGCGATTGGTCTGAAGTTCGAAAATTACCAGAATTCCGACGCGTAGTACGTATTGTTTTATTTTAGTGGAACCCAATTTTTAAACTACCAGTTCTAAAAATGGCGTATACAAACTAGCAAACATCCTTTTTTCGAGCAGGTATTAATAACCTCTAGCGTGTAAGGAGTTGTCGTTGTGGTCGACTATTCCTTTTTTTGTAGACTCAATCGAAGAATCAATATAAATATCAGGTAATATCGATATTGAGACCATTGAATGACGAAGCGAATTCTTAGCATCGATCATACGAATGGTATTTCTTACGGATTAAACTTTTATGATTGCTCCATCAGCCGTGAGGTCATATTGGCGTGCGGCCTTAAACATAAATACTGGTTTCAGACGAAGCTATACTAGGTAATACCTATATCGAACGAAATGTATACTTAAACTAATGTAATAAAACCGAGGATTTGATTTCGTTCGAACGCGCTTATCTCCGAATCTGCCAGTCGCATTTAAAGGCCTAATGTTTTTGAATAGAATAACTACATTAAAGTGGAAGGTTATCGGTTACTTTATTTATATCCCGTAATTCCCACAGGAATGGGTAGAGCGGGAGGAAAACTGTGTAATGTACGGTTCTCGTCTAGAAACAAATGTGCGGTCTAATACATTTAATACCTACCTAAATTGTAACATTGGGTTTTCCAAATCCTGAATTATTGTGCAATCTAAATTCATATCACATAAACATATAATATTTATAGTATTTCGGGATTTCCTCCTAAAAGCGACGTTAATATCTGACATACTGCGTATTTTAACTAAGTAAATAAAGGATAATTTTATTTTACGAATGTAATTACTGCACACAAACGGCAATAACTATAATTATGTAAGCAATGTATTGCCTATAATATAAATAAAGTATGTATAATATAGATTATTAGTTATTACAGAAAATGTGATTTAATAACATTTATCACAATCAAGGCTACATCATCTTATATATAAAATTCTCGTGTCACAGTGTTCGTTCGCGTACTCCTCCGAAACGGCTTGACCGATTCTCATGAAATTTTGTGAGCATATTGAGTAGGTCTGAGAATCGGCCAACATCTATTTTTCATCCCGAAATTCCCGCGGGAACGGGTTCAACGCGGGTGAAACCGCAGGGCGCAGCTAGTTTATCTCTAAAAAAAACAAGATATCTCTTCTATGTTTCAAGATCCATTGACAAGAGCCTAGGTCGTAATATAATTACAAAGGGATAGTGATTTAGGGCGGATTGCAAAAAATCTTTAATACTTATATTTAGTTTATATATCATTCTATTGGGTGCAAAATAAAATAATATTTTGAACAAACAGGTTTTGTTTCTTCAACATATTAAAGTACTAAATTGATTTTAGAGTTTTTATGCAAGCCGCTCATAATCATATCTTTAAGGTAAGTCATATCGACTCCCGGTACCGCAGGTTTTTCAATAACTACAGTGATATACCCGAAGTTTTAGTAAGTAAATTAATGTTAGAAATTAACAACGTATTTCAATTTTGTTTTAGGTCTATCCCGATTAAATTACTAACATTTCGGACCTCCGTTATGTGTAAGCACCTTCTATTTTATTCCGTAAATTGTTCAGTAGTTTACGTACGAAATTAGATCTTATTCTCTTTGTTATAAGTGTTGAACTCTGTTAGTGTTGTAGGTTGTATTAGAATACCTATAGAGCTTAACATTATCCAGGTTAGTAACCCGTAATGCCCGCCTCTCAAATGTCAAAGGTCAATCCAATACGGATACAAAAGGATGTACTTTTAATAGGAGAGAGATCTTAGGATGGTTTTAAAAGTAAATTAGCTTAATACACCAAGTTGTATGTAAGGTGGTATAATTTGGACGAAGACCATTTGTAGCTAAAACTTGGTCTATGTTTCGAAGGTACGAAGCCCACGACACAAAATACAATAGTTAATGTGCTTATAGTTTTGGTTGGCAATTGGCATAAAAGTAGTCTACCGATAACAGTTCTGGCTGTACTCTGAGTTGTCTTTGTTTGGTAATGTGATCCTTGGTAACCACCAACGGTAAAATCAGAGCCAATTATTCACGATTTTACAATAATTAATTACTTTGGAAATAAGAGTTGATTTTGATTACCAGATTTACTTCATTGTATTCATCGATCGTCGTAACGTCTATTTTTATTAGTTTTAGGTAATCTGTTTTAGGTAATCTATTTTATGCTCCCAATTAATTGATTGGTCATAAAATAGCTGTAAACGTTTGAAATGAAATAGAGTGTAGTTTACGGCCGATATTTATTCGAAAGAGAGACTAAAGTTACTGTTGATTCATGTTTCAGTAGGTTACTAGTATCAAAATTAATTTACCGAGATAAAAACAAGTTTCATGTGAGAAACTGCCACTAACAATGTAGTCGGCTGTTTCCCATTATTAAATTCATTCTCAGGATATTATTTTTAATATAATTAATTGGCGTACTCTCCATTCACATTCAGACAGATCTGTTTACCGTAACTTTGAGGTAGTCTTTGAAATAAACGGTACAGTAATTTGGAATCATTAACAAAACAGTCAACATCAACAACAAACGATTCAAATCAAAATGTTTTAACATCATACTGCAGCACGAAAACAATGTACAGGGTGGATATTTTGATGAAAGCGATAATGCAAACGGTCACATGCATGTGCGAAATGTATTGATGCGTCTAGGTGGCGGGTCGCAGGCACCCGTGTGTCGTAGGGGTGGCCCGGGCGCCCGTCTGACACAGTTCCGGGCGCCGGCGCGGCGCGGGCCTTCGCCGTTCGACTGCAGCCCGGACAGAGTCGTCGCGACCGCCCGCCCGATCGCACCACTCTGTATCAATTCGCGTGTCGAAGCCATTGTTCGCGGATCGCGTCGCGTAACCAACAGCAATGTGCGTAAACCCCGCCATCCTTATACGTTTACAGTGATTGTAAACAATACATTCTTGTAAAGATTTTTCACTTACCATTGTAGTACTGATAACGTTTTGTGAAGTAACTTTCAGTGATTAGTGATTGCCTTTGATTAGTGATCGAGATTCGGTTCTAGAGTCTCGCGACTCTGGTATCGGGAGTCTAGTTTGAAGAGAGCGAACAAAAGCCGTCAAGCTGTATTCCGTAGAAAGTTTCAAGGTGTATGAGTACGATGAAGATACGTGCAACGGCCACGAAGATGGGTTCGGTACTTCTAAGAGAAGTGAGTACTTATACGGCTTTTATGAGACTGTAAACTTATTTTATGTTCAATTTGTTTATGTTGCATCTTGTATGAGCTTTTGATGTTATGTTACTCAAGTTACCAGGTACGAGTATCATGTCGGAATATAATTATAATAACGAGAGTGGTGATGTTAATGTGCCTCTTCCTGTGTTGTTACATTAATTATACGGATTTATTACAGTTGTCCTCTTACTTCATACAGTAATTTAATGAAGTGAGCCTCTCCTTATACTATCCACTTCGTCTGGGTGTTACATGTAACATTTAATCTGTTATTTCACGTTCAATCCATTTCCCGTGTAAACATGACAAGTTCCTAATCATACTTGTTACGTCAACTTTGCCCCAATCAAATATATACTGAAGTACCCTCCGCAACTAATGTCCTCGTCTATAAGTGGCCTAAATCCACTGAAATTTTAATGATTTGAGACGTTAGAAATCAATAAGGTTCCTTTCATATCTGTTTAGAAATTCATGTGTTGGTCACCGTACTTTTATTTCTTTATTAACAGCGCCCCGCGGTTTTACCCGCGTTGTGCCCGTTCCCGTAGAATTTTGGGATATAAATATCTTATTACCTTCCCGTTGAATGTGGCTATCCATTATAAAAATAATAATTCCATTCGGACTGGTAGGTAGTTCCTGAGGTTACCGCGTACAAACAAAAAATCAAATTTCTCATTATACTAGTTTAGATAGATCACTTTGGATACGTTTTCTTGTTGTATTCTAATTCATTTCAGATTACACAAAAATAATGTTAATTAATCTTAGTAACTATAATATTATAAATGCGAAAGTTTGTGAGGATGGATGTATGTATGTATGTTTGTTTGTTTGTTACTCTTTCACGAAAAAACTACTAAACAGATTTGGATGAAACTTTACAGTGATATAGGTTATACATCAGAATAACACATGGGATACATTTGATCCCCTAATTCCCGCGGGAACGGATACAACGCGGGTAATACCGCGGGGCGCGGCTAGTTAACTATATCTTTGATTCCTATCCGACTAAATGAAACAGTATTATACATATGTCTAATTTTAGTTGGTTTTGGTTATATTTATTTAAATTAGCAATTTTGATGAACTTAATTCCTGTACTTTATTTAAATTCTCAAATTGTGTTTCAATATTCAACGGTTGGTGTGAAATATTTGCATTTCTTGCCGTTCCCTGATAACTTATCTGGCGTTTGAAAAATCAGCCCCTGAAATAACATAATCTTTTCGTTACGCTCTAATAATTTTTAATAATTTACGTGAACGATTTTTCATCGCGAGATAAAGGTGCTTTCGAGTTTCCAAAGTAATTTGTTAATGTTATTATTTTGGACGTGGTCAATTTGTGAGACTTTACAAACAGTATGCAAATAAGATCGTATTATTTTATCGATGCAGTTTAAGTGTACAGGAAAGTATTATGTCTCTTAATGCCTTTAAATTTATCTTAAAATTCAAGATGGTAAAAAAAGGAAATAAGTAGATTAGTGGCCAACCCTGTCGTAGTTTTAGACCTCAAGGCCTCCGACATGGTCTGACGAAACAAACGGGGCCGACAATTTAACATGCTCTCCGAAGTACGGTAACGCCTAGATGAAAAACAAGATGGCAATATTAAGCTTAAAATGCTGGGATCTATTAGTTTGTATCAGGATGACTAAACGTTAAAGTCTCAACACTACATATTATAAAACTAAGTCCCCGGCCGCGTCTGTACGCGATAAACTCAAATACTACTGCACGGATTTTGACGTGTTTTTTTTTAAATAGATAGAGTGATTCAAGAGGAAGGTTTGTTTGTATGTATAAAAATCGAAATTCCCACGGGAACGGGCACAACGCGGGTAAACCTCGGGGCGGTGCTAGTTCAATACATATGTAACTGGTACTAGTAACTATGTATGCACGTTTTATTGGCATGTATCAAATAGTCGATCGCTATTCTTGTACACGAGACTGTAACCTTTTTACGAGTTTTTATTCACTGTTAGACTTTGAACTTGCTCTTGCTCCATCGAATAAAATAGTATGTAGTTTAGTTTCAGTTGGACTAAACGGTAGAGTCGGCAGAAATATATTATTTGCATGTCGTAATAGTTAAGTTTTCAACCATCTAGGTAGCCTTTACACCAACTAACATTGTATATTTTACGTGAATTTACTCACAGTGACGAAAGGATGCAGCAAATAATTGTGCAAAACTAAATGTCACTTATTTACAAAATCGTTCATTGACCGAGTTTTTTATTGGGGTTAGTTATTCACAATGTATAGTTTACTAGCAGCGCCCCGCGGTTTTACCCGCGTTGTACCCGTTCCCGTGGGAATTTCGGGAATTTTTATACATATAAACCTTCCTCTTGAATCACTCTACCTATTACAAAAAACCGCATCAAAATCCGTTGCGTAATTTTTAAGATTTATTAAGCATACAGACAAACAAACAGACAAAAGTAGCGACTTTGTTTTATACTATGTAGTGATGACTTTGCTACGTAAATCAATATTTTTTCGGTAGATATCAAATTGTTGACGCTTTTGTAAATTGGGTCGATATACTTTATCTAATCAGCGATATTGGCTTCGACGAACTTGCGTGATCGAAACAATTAAAATATTTTATATCCTGTAGAGTCAGTTCTCTAAGAAATATCTGATTAATATTGGTGACTGTGTTTAACGTTACCATACTGAATGGCGGCAGAACACGTAGGCAGACAATCAAAAAACTTTACTCTTGTACATTTTCATAAATAAAACATCGCCAATTCAAGGAAATCTTTTAAGACAAAAACTAGTCACATTATTCAACACTTTATCTGCGTTAATAAATTCCGTTCATTTTTATCGTCACCATAATTAATAAAGGTCGTAAATGTCCCGCGGAACTACTTTTCCGTTCCTTTTCTCACACAACTGCAATGCCATTCCACACGCAATAATAATAAGATACATTCGATGCAGTACAAGAAACCAGTTGAGTGAGCGTCGAGTCAAATGAGCAGGCTCAAGTGAACAGTCATCGGGAGATAAAGAGTAGGTGAACTGGTGAACGGGCGTTGGCACTCGTCTGGCGGCCAGTCGAGACCGCCGCCTCGCGCCGACTGCACGGCGCACGCGCACGCAAATTACAAAACATCACACAATATACCACTCGCTCATTATGGAAAAAATGTGCACCGTGACAGTTATCTTCATGTCATAACAACACACCCAGTGCAGCAAAGTGTACAACGCAAAGTGCTAAATTTTAATTTGCCACAAAGTTATCTATGTGGGCTGCGTGATAAAGTGTTAAACGGCGTGACCGTATTGTTTTGTCTGTCAGTTTTCTGGCTAGAGTCCGTTAGTAGGTAGCAGTTTCTCGGAAGACATCATCGCAACTTGTGGTGAATGAGTCAGCTAACAGGCGTGGGGATTGTTAGCATTGTCAACGTCCTGCCCACGATTTCAGAAGGTAACGCTATTCGACCCAAACTATTATTTTCATGTATAGTTATCACCGTCCGAACTGTGTTGTCATAACATTGGAACGTACTTAACGATAGCAAAGTGATTGTAACATTCAAATAGCCAGCGCTACATGTTGTGATAATAAATTATGTTCGGCGTCCATTACAATTACAAATGTTTCAAAAAGTTATTTAAATCCGAAACCTTTTTGCGTACGAGGGGAGCTGCACTTATGGTGTTTCAAACATATAATGTTTTATCTTGTTACAAGTACCTACTTAGGTGTATTGCATATTGAATTATACGCGGTTGTTTATAAAGGTACGGTCCTGTTTATTTATGCAACGAGGGTCATGTAATGGCTCATGTTTACGGATACACCCTTTGTTGTCATTTCTGTATCTCTCAAAACAGGCTAAGAGTATTATACTGACTTAAAAAGCCTTGATTGCTGATCAATAAATTCGCATCTAGCCCACTGTTATTGCTTGGATGTGTGAAAGTATAACTTTCTTTTTCTGCAAACAACATGCATTCATTAGCAAGTTGTCTGTCAAAACAGAATAAGAATTTAAACGCTTTCTTAGTTTTAGCGCTGTGTGCAACAGTTTGATTTATATTTCGAAGAAATATGTTCCATGCGCAAGGAAACGTTGTCTTTGTGTTGTTTCGTTCCGGGAAATAACAACAGCTGCATATTGCACTGGGCGGGTCGGCTGGCAGTTGGAGTCGAAGGATGTATTCGTGACACACAGAACCGGTGGTGTGATTTGCTAGTGAGTCAGAGCCCCAAAGCTCGCGGCCTTGAAGGCATCCGCCTGTGCCGGCAGGCTGGTGTCGCGGGCGCAGGTGCGACGGCGCCGAGGGTCGACGACCGGTGCTCTACCACTTATTTCCTGTGAATTTGATTAGAGCCGCCAAAAGTAGTTAGTTACGTCAACCTGCCCTACTTCTCGAAAAGTAGTCACCCAAATATTTCATTAACAATAACAGAACGGTTAGCTTATTCATTATAAATCGTTATTCTGCAGATTTTTGTAACTCGAAAATGTAATTTATGTGACCATTGTAGTATGTTTTATTCATCTTTATACACTAACAAGCTGTCAGCGGTCGTTAAGGAACTTCAATGTCACTAGAAACAAAAGTTGTTACAACAAACCTTGCAAGTCGCGGGGCCGGATCAAACGGTAATGGTTATTGGTTACCCTCGTGCTTTTATTAGTTTATGGCCAGTGTTTACGTTACGATCAGCTCCAGGAAGCTGTTTGCAGCAATTACAGGTAATTTTCATGACGGCAAAAACTAGCCTCGTGGATTATCTCAAGAGTACAGTTAACGGTCTTCTGCCCGGCTATCGTATGGCTGTGTTATTAAAGTACCGATGAAAAGCAAATGCTCGAGTACATTATTATGTTTTATAACTTTGCAGTAAAGTATACGGTATTTCTATTTCAAACTCTCTGTTATTTGAACGTCATAATATTTTATTCAGTTACTTCAAAAAGCTGAAAAGCTATCTTGAAATTATTTGAAAATGTTCTCCGACGGAATATGATATTGGTTTTTTAAGCAATCGTATCTTTTCCATAAACATACTTGTGGTAAATGAATATTTATATCGTTATTAAAATCTGTACGTATACTTGAGATTCATTCAACATTAAATAATCTTAAAAATGCTTTCAATATAAGATGAGTCTCTATTTTAAATTCAATTTTTAACTTGGATTCGACTGGCTCAGCGGAATTAAAACTCCATTATCCGTTGTTTCACAATTGTCAGTGAAAAGTTTGTTGTTTAATATGTTTTAATGGAGTTTGATGGTTAAGTGCATTAATCTCATAATAGCGGAATCCGTAGGGAGAGAAGAGGACGCTTGGCTGGTCACGCTGAGGCTCTGCCACGCCTCGCCAGTCGCGCCGTCTAACAATCACATGGAAACTATCATACTGACAACAACACTACGTAATACCATTCTGATCCAGTCACGATACTGAATAATACACGTTTCGTATAAAGGATCAGATACAAATTGCTTTGTAAATCAATGTGTCTCAAAATCGTGATTCTTGTATGATAATAACACGTTGGCTATAGATATGTACACTATGCTTTGTTGTAGACTTTGTATAATGGGACCGAGTTTATTTGTGCTACTTATTTGTAGTAAAGTGTTTAAGGTACGGAATTCTTCAGTTATCGGTACGTTAAATTGAGGTATTCCATCATCTATGTCTATTAGTCTTATGACATTTCCAGGTCATTCAGGTTGATACTCGCAAACGTAGTAGTTTCGCTTATCTTATCAGTTAACATTGTTACAGACAGCAATAAACCTTAATTTCAGGTAACAATAACTACCGTACATTATCATAATTAAGGCTTGTCATGTATTTAATTAATGATCTTTAAGAAAAACGTTGCTATGCATTGTTTCGCTTTCTTAACTTCTATCCACTGCGAAGAATGTTGAACTCATTTTTACTTTTTTTTTTTTTAATAGCTTCCGACAGTTTTATGAAGTATTTCTTAATTCCGATGAAACTTGTACTACAAACGAACGCTGTGCCTGTGATAACTATAGTGGCTGGAGTATAGCGGTATAAATCTGCATTTACATTACAATTGTTGGTATTGTATGCAGGGTCGCAGGTTCGAGGTCGCGGTCGTGTGCACTCCTCTTTTGCTTCAATGATTGCCTTTGTGTAGGATATACTGGTAACACTACGCCTTGATATCGGATATCTAGTTATCTTGTCATCGTTGATACATTCAAGGCGCCGATCGTGTGAGGGATCTGTACCATAAATAACTCTCGAAATTAGCATTGTTTTATTTTTATTATTCGTATCAGGTCTGTGATGTACACAGCCCACTGTAATGAAAGGCGGAGGCCCCCAGGAGCACCTGTCGCGATCGGAAATTAAAATCGATGCCAATTAATATTCCGCCGAAGCTATGCGTGTCCTCTCTAAATAAAGATTCTATCTTAATTAATCTTTTTGCTTTTAATATATCCGCCTCGATAATAAATGCCTTTGTTTTTATTGCTTTGCCCTTAATGGCTGGTTTTGGCAGGGTGATATTAAAAGTAATAGTTTTATTTATCATTTTATCGTCTTTAGGATATTGAGAACGTTCCAAGTGTATACAATTGTAAAGACTTCCCTAATTTAAATATTGTTTGGTTTGTTTATCATATAGGAAGAACAATGTAGGTTGTTTAATTTGATTGAAGTACCTTTATCAACAATCATATTAATGAAAGATAATATGCAGTGGCTTGGCTAGGATATAAACAAAGTGTTATTTAATGTTCTCTTATTTATGTCGATGGGATTGCACCGAATGCGTGATTCATCATTAATTAGCAATACTTCCATTAGAACCATTATAACTACTTATGTTAATTAGATATCGTTAAAACGCAGGCAAATGTTACGAGTCCCACTTAATATGCCGGTTTGTAAATAACTCATAATATCGAGGAAGTATTTGTCATGATGACCTAATGATTCATCATTTCATGTTTATTTATCTTTACAAAATTCTTTTCGATTACTTATTTCCCAAAAAAGATTATTAGTCGAAAGTGTTGCTCCGATTGTTTATTATCACTGAATGGATTAACTTGATCCGAATGTTTTATCAGTTTACGTTCACATGTTATTTTGTTGAATACTCTATTAACGAATATTGAATTTTTGGCTCCGATTCAAATTGTTCCGTGCTCTCTCAACCGCCTAGCAAGTGGCGCTTTTGCTGTCATAATAACTTTACGTCACGACACGAGGAGTGGCTGTGATCGTTACATTCAAATGTTTTATATCAGTTTTTTGTTGTTCGAGGTTCAAGGTCTTACCAACGTCTCGTATCACATTTTTTTATGTGCCGTTGTCGTCAACAACAGTGAATGCAATCATAAAACGTACAGTACTGGTGATTGCATCACAAAACGCTCATGTTTGTGTAATAAATAAGAAGTTATTGAGTATTTCTCTTGGTACTTGAGACTCTTGAGAGTGCTTACACGTTTCTCATTTATTCCTTGTATATGAATCATTCCTTTTTATGGGTTTAGTTGTGACATTATAATCAGGTTGTGTTGCAGCGTTGCTCAGTAGGCGGAATGGCACGCGGTCTGCGCGCTGCGCGGGCGCCGCGCCGGTCGCGCCGCGTCCCCCGACGCTCACGGCAAGGTCGACGAACGACTTTCGCACGTTCCACTCGCGACTCGCTATACCCACCGTGATCGGGTTTTGTTTCTGTTACAGTTGTTGCATCTAGAACACATGAATAATCACCAGTTCATGCTTCAATGAAAAAATAACGATAATGCACTTCTATGTATTCCACATCTAGTGCAACATTATGCAGTTATCAGAAGACACAGTCCGCTGCAACTGGTATCCATCGCATGTTCCATTATTGGCTCTGCATAATATTACGATCTTAGGACATGCACGCTAATGTAGAGTCTGTATGAACCGTTTGAAGATGGCGAAATGTTTGCTCGGAGCGCTGCAATAATTAAGCAATTCTTTGGTTTTTAGAATACGTGATTTATCTTGTTTACTGTAATATTGTTTTTAAACTGTTCCTTAGTTGAACAATGTTATGATATGGAGTCTTTATCAGTCTTTCCTCTACACTTATTTGTTATGTTCCGAGGGTTTTCTTTGTTTTAATATAAACGATCTTAATATTATACAAAGAGTTGCCCATAAAGAGTTATTATCGTATCAACAAGATACTTAATCCATAGTTACGAATATTGGTGTCGTATCTAAAATAAAACTTGATATTCATGGTCTAGGTGTGGGCGTTTTATCTCGTCACCCACGTAGTCTGGATCCTGTGTTATAAGCTTCGTTTTCATTAGTGTCACTGTTTCGAAACAAAAGCCTTTTTAGGTCAGATTTGATAATGTTTGTCCGCAACTTGACACTTTGGTGTCCATATTGTTCTTCCTTATAACGTGTTAATGTACTATATTTTTTCGGTAGCGTCTCGTATAATAGATGCATTAATTACGAAGGCACTTCGTCGCTGTATATTTGTCACTTGTTAATATGCGGGTAGCGCGAGTAGCGAGGGTGGTCGCGTCTCTATAATTTATGGTATTGTACTATAATTTAGGTCAATGGTTGCGACGAAATGGTATCTATCTTTTTCCTTCCCGAACAAAGGCGAAGCGTGTGAAAGATTTTATTATGATCGCTATTTTTATTTTTCCTCATATTTTTCCTTTTTCTGCGTGCCTACACACGATTATGTTAATTTGTCCACGTACTAAGACGTGCTTTTGCAAAGTGACGTTAAAATTATACACTTTAAAACTGGAGTATTTTTGTCCTTCCTCGTTATTAATGGTTGTGATTGGTGTGAAAGCATGCTGTCAACCCTGGCGCAGACGGGGCGTGGGCGCCGGGAATGAGTTCATTGGACACTACCGGCACGCGGAAATGTTATTTTGCTTCACCTCATTGCTCTCGGCTTGTTTATTTTTACTAATCATCGGTCAATTAAAATTTTACAAACCGCACAAATACTTTGACGTGACATCTTATTTTATTTCCTGACATTTATATGCTCTTGTTTATGTTTAGAATAAACATTTGCCCTACTAACGTCTGTCCGGTCAGCAAAGTTGTATTAGATAAATGTTAACGTAGAGGATAATAAAAACATTATACGAAATAAGTTTGGGAACACTTCTTCTAACACGAATTTGGGTGAAAGTCCTCATGACTTGGAATTATCGATTTATGTAAGTAGTACACCGTCTGAAACTTAGTTGTCCTGTCCTAAGTAAACTTGTTATTATCTTACACGAAAGCTTCTATCCGCAACCTATAAATAGTTTATTGGTTTCTCGTGCATCGCCCTGTGGTATAATAAAACATATGCCAGGTCTGGATGTCCGTATATCATACACCTTCGCGTGACGTAACTCTGCGCTGGGCCGAGCCCGATCTAATGCTTTTCGCCGAAGACAATTTATTACACAGGTAGTCTATACTACGCATACTTATTACTTACATATTTTCGATATATGGGATACGAGTATAATCGAAACGCCAAGTTCAGTCATAAATCTATACTAACATTATAAAGATGCAGAGTTGGTTTGTTTGAACGCGCTAATCTCAAGAACTACTGGTCCGATTTAAAAATTCTCTCAGTGTTGGATAGTCCACTTATCGAGGAAGGCTATATATAGGCTATTTTTCATCTCGGAATTCCTACGAGAACGGGCACAACGCGGGTAAAACCGCGGGGCGCTGCTATGATGTATAATTGGCCATATTGGCAGGTAAATAGCTGCTGGGTTACGCTACTCGTGTTAGCAAGGTTATCTTCCGATCCAATCATGGACGAGCAATCTAATTACTTGTGTCGAAGTTTGTTACGTCTGACACACGCACCTCACGCGACCGAATCACGTTAGTACCTAAATCAACGAAATCAAACGTAATTTTCATTATAATGAAACTTGATGATCGTTGCTTGATTGATGCGTAGGCGTAACAAAGTCTAATAAATAATGTAGATACGGTGTTGGATATGTCGCTGTCGCTTTTCAGATAAGATAGCGATGACATCGTCAATGTTTGTCCATGGTGGTCGTGTTTGTGCAGCCTGTTGACTTGGCTGTGGCGCCGGATTTCACAGTTAATTCCCCGTACAATATTCAACCTTATCCTCCCCAATCATGGCTCCTAATCAATAAGCTGCAATCCCGTGACCCGACCGAATAAACAACGTCACTTGTACATATTTATGCGTACAGGTAATATTGTGTAACACAATCTATTTAATAATGAGAGGAAATATTCATATTTTATGTGTACAAAATATTAATCAATATTCGTGAATATTGCTTCGTGGTTGTAAAATGTCAACACATAGCACAAACCTGAAAAGTGAAACTAGGGGAAAATAGAAGTCGGAGTGGTTTAATAATTTTTCAATTTATAGTGTAATAAAATTGGATTAGCTATATTATTTTAGCACTTGGTGAGAGGAGGTTAGTATGCGCTTTCTAGGCCAGTGCAATAAGATCGTATCCTCGTTTCTATAGAATGGAATGATTGCACTCGACTTCGACTGGGCCGACAGCCAAAATGCTGAAACAAACCAGATAGAAATTCCTTTACGTAAAGCTCTGCGTGCCCGTTTACCTTGAAACTCATTTCCAATTGTGTTTTAAACTTAAAGTTACACTTAGATTTCGTACCGTTTTCCTTATATTAATTTTCCGTTTTCCTTAGAGATAAGAATTATAACACGGTTCCAAGAGTAAAACTTAGTGACCTTTCTAAGCTGGATGTCGTGAAAAGTTACGACCGAAAACTAATACATAGTATCAGTCGAGTGTCGCCTCTTTACGGCCTTCAACTCATCTTTACCCTTGTCAGATAGTTGAAAAACTGGCGAAGTTTTCCACTTTGGCATGTCATAAGGTAATATCGTATAGTGTGAGGCTGTGGGGCTTTGTGGATGTGAGCGGGCGTCGGTGCGGGATCATTGAACCATACAGAACGTCCCAACTGGTTTGCGTAGCTGCAACGTTGCCGATTCGTTCGGCCGCGCTCGTGCATCTGTTCAAACTCGGCTTTTGTCAAATATGTAGTTAGTTTCCATCAGTCCTCTTGTCCACCATTTAATCATATTGATTGGGACGCCAAACTGTATGCTAGTGACAGTTTATTTACGATTCTATTCGTATTTCGACACATTGTCTGACGGGATTTGTGTCAGGTCCTAATGATACAATTTGATTGGAAATGCGCAGGTCTGCGAATGGATGGAATATATTTATGGTTAAGTAAGTAAGTAATAAATCCAAGTAATAAACCAGGAAGCAAATAATTAATGTCACCTTATTCTCGTGTGGGTTAAAAATAATTGACCGAACTCTATAGTAAATTGTGTATTTTCCTTATAAAGAAAATTTTCTTTACGTGAATCATAGGTCTGCATCGTTTTCTAATGGTGTTTCTAAAGTTTCTATATTAATTGAAATCTTATTTTTTATAGTGTTTTACGTCTGAGAGAACATAAAACTTAATTGAAACTACTTTAACGAGTATACTTCGCTTTTGTTTTACATTTTACAAGTTTTTATTTAGTTTCATCTGTGCCGATTGGGTTGGCCACTAACTTATTCGATCTTACTTTTCTAACTTACTTACTTTTTTCACCTGTCCCTATGTTTGTCTGTAGTCAAATCTTTTGCAAGCTTCGGACTCACTTCCCGGTTACTGATTGAACTGAAATTTTGCATACACGTTTGGTCTTGATGGCAATGCCAATGTTAAAGTTTATAAAAACTTGATTGGGTGTTGGTTGAGTTGAGCGTCTATACAAAATATACAAAGAAGTATTGAAGTAGCGCCTATCGCCGATACACTTTTGTTAATTCAGCACCATTCGGCATACGTAATCAGCCATGTTAAGTATCCATATAATGAAAAGTTACAATTTTAAAACTATATGTTACACCTACATGTATGGGCGGGTGTTTTCCGTAAACATTGCTCGATGAATTTGTTGTAAATGTGTTTCTCGCTCACGTGCGCCTGCGCCAGATACGTGATGTTGCGGTTATTTTCGGTATGACCACGTTTTGTCACTGTGTTTACATTTGATTAATGATTCCTCGGATTGAATGATCCTATTTAAAATAACTTTTGGAATAACAACCGATTTCTTAGTGACTAGATTTAAAGGAACTTATGAGGAAACCCTTTGAAATAAAAATATCAATGTTTCAGAATGTCATTGAGTATAACCATCTGTTATTAAATCGGTTAAGCTATTTTATTTGTTTTTATGTCTCAATTATTTAAAAAAAAAATATTAAGTCCAATATGTTTACATTCCCAGGATTACAAAATGTTTGACTTTGCGAATATTTCTGACGTGATAATTAAATTCATTTTTGTAGTGTCGTATTCCGACAATCACGCGAGCTGTCTAGAGTCTAGTACATACGTAGGTACGTAAATAGACGTAGTTCAAACGTCTTTGTTTGTTTTGTCGGGAAAATATTGACAGTGGGGATCTGTCTAGACTCGTCGGAAATAAGAAACTTTGGGAGAAAATTACGTTGAAAAGATGAAGATGTAATTGTAGCGTATTACTTTAACGTATTTATAGGGTTATGTATTTTGATGACAGTACTCTGCCCATAAAAGATGATGATTTTTCTTTTATGGCAGTAGTGACTGGCTGTCAAGAGGTTTTAGACTAATATAGGCCAATGACTGGTGTGAAATAACCGTGATTCAAAATGTAAAGGTGCCGTCTCAAGAGCCATTAGTCCACACACTGAGATGGGGCACCTACCTAGTACTTAGAGATAAATTATGCTTCACATAGCAACATGAGTGTTGCCATAGATCAGTTAAATAACCCTCACCGGATTTCTCATAATGACGAATTTAAGCGATAACAGAATATTTAAATAAAAAACTAATTTATTTTCATAGGCGATTTTTCCGAAATAAATATAATTCATAGCAACATAAACGTCGAAATATCAAAATATATCGGGCGCCATATATTTGGGTGGTGATAAAGTATAAAATGTTAAACTATGCTAATAACTCATACGGTTTACGTTTAACCTCCATAAGTCACAGCGGAATGTCTTCATTTAACATCTGGTGACGACTGGTGTGACGTATCCATATTTATTATAATGACACTTTAATTTTAATGATCGGTTGTTAAACAATTTTGAACTTTTAATTGTTGTTGTTAGCGAATTCTATAAATAATTGCTTATTTTGATGAACCTTGATTATGTTTTGGTTTTCGGTCAGTCTGGGTTTAATATTAATGAGAAGTAGTATTTTCAACTTTTTAAGCAGTGCTTTCAAACATTTTAATTCTGAACCGTGGCTTTCAAGCAATGGATTCTATATAATACTAGCTGCGCCCCGCGGTTTCACCCGCGTTGTACCCGTTCCCGCGGGAATTTCGGGATGAAAAATAGACGTTGGCCGATTCTCAGACCTACTCAATATGCTCACAAAATTTCATGAGAATCGGTCGAGCCGTTTCGGAGGAGTACGCGAACGAACACTGTGACACGAGAATTTTATATCCCCTCGTCTGGCACGACGCCTGAATCAGGCGTCCGTCAAAAAGTGCGCATCTGGCGCGACGCCTGAATCAGGCGTCTGTGTCAGTGGGTAGAATTTTAGCATAATTAACAGTTAAAAACTATAACGATCCTGCTCTAACTTATAGTAGAGCCTAAACAAAAGACAAGGCTAGCATATTCAATAGGAATTGGAACGTCTTTAAAGGAAAATTATTCATTCGTGAGCACATTTGTTAGGTGTATGTGTTCTGTGGTCGTGTCACATGCTACTTTATTTCACATTTTAAATACTTATTATTTCACGTATACATATTATTTCACTTATTATTGATAAACGATATATTTATGTGTCCATTAAAATAAAATTATTTCAGAAAAGTTGTTTTATTGTTTATCTATTACGATTTTGCTACTCTACTTTCGAAAAAAATTCTATCTCTACTTTCTCTCTACTTTTAGCTCGAATTGACAATATTTTACAAATTTGAGCTAAATTAATTATTTTGCAGTTAGATAGTTCATTTCAGTACAATTTCATAGACATAAATATCATATATAACTTCTATACAAAATTTTGAGAAATTACATAAAACATTGGCGCGCGCCGATTTCACGGGGCCTATTTGCCAAGGCTCTGCCAGACCCCTGCCAGACGCGCCATATTTTTTAAAAGAGGCGTGCCTGTTGAGAGGTTATATAAGATAGTTCAACCATCAGAAAACGTTGCATCGGATATTCCAAAAATAACTATTAATTTATTCTATAAAAATTCCAACTTGTCAAACTTTATCTGATGATTGAAGGATCAGTTCTACACATGTGTTGTATTCGTAATTAACCCAGTAAGTTTGTCATTAGATCACTCAAGACCTCATTAGAGCCTGTTCCTATTCTAGGCGAGCCTATTTAAAACGTGCTCTACGGAGTCCATGCAGTGGCGGATTCAGGATTTTGAATTGAGGAGGGCTTGACCCTGGTGGGGCAAAGGATATTGGTTGGAGGGCTTTATCGCGAGTAGATTTTATCAAGGGAAACACAAACACGTTGGGGAGTAATGAGTATATATGAGAGTACTAAGTTCTTTTTCTTGGGTTTCTGCTTGCCTTCCAGTGCCCCTCCCTCCCTAGATGCGCAACGGGGACCATTTACGCTCGGCCATGTTAATGAGACTAATTACTTGGGTCTTTATTAATTGCCAACTTGGTTTATATGGCGATTGTGTTTAACGTTCAAGAAAGTTCAAGCTTTGTGCACTGCGCTAGTGTGGTAATTACAAAGGAAAGCGGTAGAGAAGTTTTATTTGCCTGTTTAGTTCTAACTTGTATTACACCTTGTTCTTTAATGGTCTTCTACGATGTCGATAAGGTTGATGGCTCATGCCATGATAATTTTCGGATATACAAACTACCTTTTTGCATAAATTCGTCATTACTACATCCTCTACAGTTATTTTATCAAGGAAAGACGCTTTTGCCCTCAGTTGAGCTATTACATTACCTTTTAAGAAGATTCGCTTACCATTGCGAGCAAAAATTTAAAGCTCTGCTAATAACATGTGATTTTTATGAAAGTTTCCTTATTAAACAGGTGCCTTGAATGTATGGTAATTTGTATTTCCGTTTGCCCGCAGGCGTGACAATGAGAGAAAAGAGGGGTGGCGCAATGAGCAAAATGCAGAAGCTCAGGAAACGCCTCTCCCTCAGCTTTGGTAGACTGTGTAAGTATTCTTATCTAATATTTTTATATAATATTTTTATCTAATCCTGTTATTTATTTGTCGTATCTTTGATGACATTTATCTTGAGCTTATGAGCTTTAAGTAGTAAAAATTAAAAAAAGTTCTATATTAAATTCTGAATGTGAAGCAACCTTTAATAATATAGTGGTAGCTGTTGTGGCTAAATTAACATTTCAATCAAAATAAAAATTACCAATTTTCTCCTAACCTCATTTCACGTGATTTTGTGACGGGTGACGTTTTCATGTTACTGGGTAATTGAAATGTTAGAATTTATTAAATTCTATTTTTTCTTTACTTATCCTTTATTTTCAAACTACTATTTAATCTGTTAAAGATTTCCTGTGTGATATCGTAGGGAGCCGTAAGCCTTTGAAGTAAATTTCCAACCTAATAATCTTCAGCCTTTATCCTGCAAGCATCATACTTGAGGAAGGAAATTACTTTAGATTTTCTTCAGTGAGGTTGTTGACATTGTTCTTGTTTCACATATCTGTTTACTTAGTATTCTTAAATAACATCGTAAAGTTCCAAAAACGAACAATTTCGTTTCTATTTCGAGTATATGACGTCAGTTTCTAAATAAAGCTGTGATAAAAATATATTTTTAGTAACTTCTTGAGCCTGACACAGTCAGTGAGCCTTTGTCCTGCTAAATAGATTTTTTCTTCTAAGTAAGCCAGTAAACAAAGGCCTGGTGTCGAAAAAGGGACCGAGATGGATGTTGCTTAACAATAGCAATTAACTAACATCGCTTAGTCATCTACGCCACGAGCGCTACATATCTATCTTTCTTCTAGAAAAGTTATAATATGATTACGTAAAGTTGTAAATGCAAATGTTATTGCACAGGTATGCCGCATTATCCATACGTAGGTTAACAAGAAATAATAACATAAAATCAAGCTGTTTTCCGCCGAGAGTCGTTCCCGCCCACACACTCATTTCAACTTGCTAACTAGTTCCTTATTATTCAATGGAAATTCTTTGTTTTACTTGAAACACTCGAGTTATTACTGTTTTCATACGAAACGATTGCGGTGAAGCTAATTTTATAGCTTATGTTATTCGAAGAAATAATATTTTATGAACCTTTCTGATAACAATAATGTTTTGTGCTTATCATTTGGATTTTTCATTCATGGATAACGTATAAAAATGGTAATGAATGACTCTCATGTGTGATTTTCAATATATCAACGGCAATATCTACCTAAACAAATATTGCTAAGTGAAAGTTGGTCTCTCTGTTACGTTGTCAAGGCTAAACATCTGCACCGATTTTGATAAACGTTGACATATGTAATAGTTAAAGACTCAAGGTCAAACATGAGTTGCCTTTTTTTCTAAAATTCTCAATACACACATGCAGTCGAAACCGCAAGTCGAGGCAGCTAAAACCTACAGTCCTAGTTTGACCGCAAATGACAACCGTATGCGGTCCACGATCATTAGCTGCGGTCGCTGCACGCCGCGACGTAGACTGCAACGCCTTTGACAAGCCCGTTGGCACAGTGGCAGTGAGAGCGCTTACTGTGTCGGGGGTTGCGGGTTCGATTCCCGCCCGGACTCAACAATATGTGCAGACATAGTTGTTGGTGACGACGTCTGGGTGTCAATTATTTATTCTTAAAAGTATTTGTGTATGTATATGTAGTAGTATCAGTTAATTAGATTCCATAACACAAGCTTAGAGCTTACTTTGGGTCTAATTAACCGTTTGTGAATTTGTCCAGGTATATTTATTTATTTATTTTATAGGCGAGAATCGCTTACGGTTGCGGTCTGCGGTTGATCTAGGTTGTTACCTTTAGATAAATTAATCAAGTTACCATCCTTTATTAGCAAGCGAAGCTAGCACCACTAGTCTATACTAATATAATTAAGCTGAACCGTTTGTTTTATTGATTGTTTGAACGCGCTAATCTCATAAACTACAAAATCAGATTTGAATATTTTGTAATGAATAGCAACAGTCAACAGAAAGGTTATAGGCCTATTTTTATCCCAAAATTCCTATGGTAACGGGCACAACGCGAGTAAAACCGCAGGGTGCTGCTAGTTATTTGATAATTACCCAGTAGCTAGCATTACAATGAAGCTCGGTGGTTGTTATTAACTGTATTCTGTCGGTCGTTTATTTCAATACCCACGTCTCATTAAGCATAGTGCATCTTTTACAGTTTAACTTGCGGGCCAATATCGTAATATACGTTTTACCAACTAGTGTTGGGTGCACTAATAGGGTTCTTATTACTATGAATAATAAGCTATCCTTGAAACAGTTTCGTGGTGATTACCCGTACATCAAATCCTCCTCGGTATACTGAAATTTTGGAATGATTGAGATTCCTTTGCCTTTCTTATTTTCAAAACTGTCTTATTCTGTATATATCAATTGTTAATGGATGCGAATAAAATCGCGAATAATTTCATTATTACATTTTGTAATTATTATGAAAGCATTCTTAAATTCTCCATGGTTGCTCTCCCAAGGTCCCGGAGGTTCAAGGGAATGTATGTAAATATAAACTTTACCGAAAATTCTCAAGATTACTCGCATTAATGGATTGGAAAATGTCCAAAGTCATTACGTCGGCCCTTAAAGTGAATTCTTTTATCGCTAACATCATGCTTGGTGTTTTTGTGTTTGAAATAGTATTTTGTTTGAAAGGCAATCAAATTCAATGTCGCCGATATTTTGGATACCTAGTCATCAAATTGAATTTAAACTTAAAAAACCAAGTAAGTTAAATTTTCTTAAAGTTTGTGAAGTGATTTTGTGAAGACAAGTAAATATGATTATATCTCCATATAAAAAATAAAAAAACACTTTATTCCCAATAGAAAAGTCTTAGGTATTTCATATTTTAGTTATGTATTTTTTTGTTATTCTAAATTGTTTCTTAAAAAACGTCCCTGTATCCATAAACCAGTTGTGTTAAATCGCAAAAAAATCAGAACATCTGTGACATTAAAATCATTCAGAATAACTCCCAAATATTCATAATGCGATAGAAAAATAATCTGTTTTTCGTCTCGTCGTCCTTTCCGAATCGATTAAGATATTTTCCTCAAAGCTCTTGTTACTCGAGAGATTTGTTTTAAACAACACTAGGTAACTATATCCAACGCCCCTCGGGAATTTCGGATCTCTTCATCTCTTTGTTTTATGTTTTTTCCTCGCGTCCGTTATGAAGATTAACAGAATGGATTCTCTTTTCGGTTCTATTGCTAAGTAATTAAGTTATGTCGGCTGTTTCGTTTACATTAGGTTAAATTCACCTTAACACTGAGATCTTGTCATCAATCCCAAACAAAACTGTTTTAAATCAACATTATCTTGTTAAGTAAGACAAAGTTCCATGTTTCTTTCAATTTGACACTGACATAGAACTTTGTAACACTGGGCCGAATGCCCTGTACTCGGTATCTTTATAAAACCAAAATAGACTGCATAACAAACATAATCTGTGTGTTAATGATCGTTAAAACAACGTTAGAAACGTGAACGTCTGTTTGTTCTATGATAAGTGGTGTCCTTAAGCCGTATAGCAACAGAAATACGAGCGAATACTTCACTCGGATTAACGGATTATGTAAAACTTATGATATTTGTATTATGAGTACATATAATATGTTATGCAATTCCTGCGTTTAGTGACGCGACATTTTGATATCTGTTTGTTTGTTTTTATCCGATTTTTTGATTAAGCTTGTATTTTTTACATGGTGTAAAAAACCTGAAATTAATTAGCACTGTGTGTGAATTAGTCATGTCATACATACATATTTACTTATTTTATTGTACAGTTTGTAGTTGTTTAAGATATAGGATATTTTGGCTCAATAATAAAATAGTGTTTCTGTATTTATTCACTTTAATGTACTTACTATCAAATTAAAAATATCTTAAGTATGTCATAATGTAAGAATATTTTGATTTTATAAACTAATAGCAGCGCCCCGCGGTTTTACCCGCGTTGTGCCCGTTCGCGTAGGAAATCCGGGATAAAATGTAGCCTATAGCCTTCCTCGATAAATAGACTATCTAACAGTGAAAGAATTATTCAAATCGGTTCAGTAGTTTCTGAGATTAGCGCGTTTAAACAAACAAACAAACAAACAAACAAAACAAACTCTTCAGCTTTATAATATTAGTATAGATTTGATTTGACTATTATAAAGATTACAAGCTTTAGTAACTTTTTCTATTCCTTGTACATAATTAACTCAGTGAGAGAAAGGTTGCAATTAACGTACAAAAACATCATCCTACTTTTGATTTTGCCGAATTCCCTTTGAATGACGGCAAATTAATATGAAGTAAATATTAGCGTATGTATAAAATCCCTCTACAGGTCATTGAAAAAATTATCCACAAAAAAAAAGATGTACAATGTATGAGACTATTAAACAGGTTAAGTGCCGTATAGATTAGTAATGCCTACGCTTTTGATACCGCGTCCCTTCTGTTATCAGTCAATACACCGTCACGATCGGGCTCACATGACGCCACAGGAAGTTCCCATCCAATTTCGTATACGAAGGGTTCGGAGTACCATTATTCGGTAGCTAAACTACATATTATATAGTTACTGTATGCTTGACTAGTAGCTCCCGCGGTTATGTCCGCCATGCACCTTTCCCATGACAATTTCCGGATAAAAGGTAGCCTATAATCTGCCTCTTGAATATGGGGATGCAATATAAAAATAATTATTCATATCCGATTGGTAGTTCTAAAGATCAAAAAACAAAGTCTCCAGATTTATTATCTTACGATAGATTCATAGCATCTGATAAAAATATGTAAATGAAAGGGCTGAAACATTCCAAAAAAATGATGCTTCTACTAAGGTTGTGCTCAGTATTCGTCATTATGTTAAGATTTTTTTTGTGTGACGTGAGGGACATTTGTCTTGCCGTTAGATATTACAGACAGACTAATACTTGTCCTTGTTTATGTAGATGTTTGTCCTAGTTGTTCCGATACTTTGATCTGATCTTGTCTTAATAACTATTTATAGCAGTAAAGTTTTTACGATCCTTCGAACATTTTTTGCAGAATTGTTTATCATGTTTGCTCTAAGGCTAGACAGATAATCTTGTTACAAGTTTAATGGACTATTTATTACTACTCAGTCTATTTTATACATACTTGTCCTTCAGACAGTATCTTGTAAGTTAGTGACCAACCGTGGTGTAAGAGTTTAAACCGTATAAATTCGTTTTCTGCGCTTTGAAATGCACGCAAGAGCACAGAAATGCTGCTACCGGCCAATTCGTCCCAAATATATAAATAAAGTCAAAGTTTAAGGATTCGTTTGATCGTAATTTACAAAACTGTTTTCAAAACAACTACAAATCACACAGCAATAAATGACAAGGAAAACAGAATGATACTGTGCTTATCATAACAATGCGGTAAAATGATTTGGAACTCAAATCGAGGCACCAATAACATTTGTATGGCGTACGTTATAATTTCATTTAATGTCCAGTATACTAGTTCCGTTTGATAACTGTGTTTCGTGGTTTGTTTATAAATATTTACAGGTTATTAGTTTTGCGCATTACGCTGATACATTTACACTATATATCGGTTACGTTCATAGTTTCTAATTGTCACTTTCTCTTTATTTATCTTACGTTGCTGTGCACTTATTATACAATATTTTAAACATTAATGAACTTAAATATACAATATTTGTATATAATCCCTATTATCACATAATTTGCACAAGATAATTTATTTTACGTCACAACAAAGCAATTTGTAGGTACATAACATAATTTAATGAACTGTTTTCAGTTATTTGCACATGTTTGTGTTATCTGAATGTTACATATAAAGATAACAGAACAGGTTATTTTATTTATATAACGTATATTCATTTATATTGTGAATTGCATTTGGTACTATAACAATAAAACATTGTTTATATGACACGTTAATCATAACATGATGAATGATTCACCATTATGTAATATATAAGGAAGGCTAGCGTCAGGGTTTCTATATCGGGTTTCGAATCATTATGTATTGTGCTGTATAAGACTTGTATATAGTTTGATGACGAAGTTTCATTGTTATTGTACGCCTATCGCGTTACATAGCGACTTTGTGATTGAAATCTAAAATTAGCCGAAGTTAGTGCTAGCTACCCTAAATTGGTACTCCCAATATTAATAAAGTTACAAGCAATTACTGATATTTTTTTTTTCATTTCAAAACTTTCACACTTACTTAATAATAAAAACATGGTTGTCTTTTTGGGACCTTCGATCCTTCAGACTGGATGTCTACACATAGTACATATTATCATATGAGTGAGATGTGGAAAAATAAATCCTCCACGATCCCTTATCATTCTAGTTTAAACACAGAAATGTTTTTATATCGTTAGATGAAAAGTCTACAACTGAAACCAAGCCGGGTAGTCCATAATCCCTTGTGGATCTAGGTCTATTTGCTCTAAGTTTTAATAGCACAACTCACCGCGCAGCTCCACATGTACACTTGATGAGGGTCTAAATTATTCCACACAACGGTACGAGCTACCATCGAAATTCGCTCCGCTAAATTCCAGACTTACAGAACACAGAGCGTGTTGTTATAATCCGCCGAATTGACCGACGGCAATGTTTTTCATTACCTTCAAACTATTAAACTTCAGAACAATTACTTCTATTAATCTTGCTTTAAGCACTGCGTGGGCGTTGTGTGGCCTTCGCAACGTGAATCATCGGAGATCATTGGTGAACGAGTATTCATCTAATCCATAAATGGTCTCTTGTGACTAGAATGATACGCATCGTTGTGTATGGTAATCAATATGTTTATGGATACGATTCACTGCTACTGCTCCTTCTGATGAATAAATTGTATTACCATCAGTTTCCCGAAAGAGCTTTTTAACGCTTTATAAAGCCTTTTTGCCGTCAACGATGCGGTGGCTTTATTACTAGTTTAAAGTTGTTCGCCATGACAAACAGGAACAAGGCGCTTAACATTATTTCCCATACAGTGTTCAATAATATGACCTCTTATCGATCGAAACGATTGCTTCCGGTGCGCTTCACGGGGTTCAACATCTCCATTATTATGTCGGCTGATTGATAGCTAACTTCCTCGCCGGCCTTTGATAATAGTTATTGCTTCAGCTGCCCTGAAGTTGACGAGCTCTCGTCTCTAGCCCGTGGCGTAGACTCACAGAAGGTTTATCGGTTCCTTGACTCGCTGCAAATAACCGTCCGTACACAATATCGAAAGCATTTTATTGCGTCTATAATTCACGATACTTATATAAAGTTTATGATAGTTTTAGTGCAACATAACTGCAATAAATAATGCATTGTCTATTTTACGAGAATTAATTATGATACTAGGGTTATTACGTCAGAGAATGCGGGCTGTTGAGTCACTCGACCGCACAGGAACATTGTATTGTTGGAGTGCATCACCACCGGGGCCTGGACCGCCTTTTGTCGACCCGCCTCATTGTCTTCAACCTATTCAAATAGTTTTCAAAAGGCGTCGCCGGGATTTTGTTTCCAGTATACTCTTTCCTTTTTAACAGCAACCTTCGTTACATCATGCCATCATGTCATTGGTAACTTCAATGCGACACCAGTCCCTAATGTAGCATTAATAGCAATGATTCCTGCCCACTTGAGGATGTTTACATCTTTATTGCCTTCAATTGTGTGTTGCCCAACTGTCGGTCGGTTACGTAATCGTCTTGTAATATCATGTGAAGGGTTCGATGTACTTCATTTGACCACATTAGGTCGCTCTTCTGTAGGCGTTTACTTAAATGACTTTATCTGCGACATTTCTCAAGGCAAGCTCTATTTATAGCCAAGAATGTGCAGTTAACTCTATTTGATATTCTTAAATCTGTCGAACTGTCTAAGATTCCTGTTTTAACTATCTGGCGAGATTTAATTATGTTGCACTGGACTATATTGAGACGCAAGGTTCTAAAATAGATTTCAATTGTACAGCTAATATGAATATGTTCTGGGTTCATCGTTCGTGTTTATTGTTTCAATACGGTAGCTCTCTTTGGCCTATCTTCAAGATATTAATTTTAGTGTTACTAATTATAACCGAACTGCACTGATGTCTAGTGTAGTCTTTAACATAAATAATAGTTATTTATGAAGTATTCGTACTAAATGTCGCTATCACTTTTAAAGGAGTATTGATTGGTTTAATTTATTGTTATTGCTCATTATCAATACGTATACGAGTATCATCTATGTTAATATAATGAAGATGAAGAGTATGTTTTTAGTTTGTGTGAACGCGATCATCTCTGGAACAGAATGTCGGATTTGGAAAATTATTTTTGTATATGAAATTCACATTTATAAGGAAGGATATAGGTTTACGTAAGCGGGTGGGCACTGTCCTGGTATTATCGCGGAGCGTTGCTAGTTACTTTATAATGAGTGCTCGAGCCGTGTGTCGGTTCTCTGCTAGTTAAATATTATAAATGATCCGACTCTCGGTTCCTTTTTTAATGCAAGAATATACGTAACATACATACGAATATTATTTTAGAAGAACGCACATTCAACATTAACCTTTTATATGGAAATCCCCAAAGAATTAGGCACCGAATGAAACCCCGGTCAACGGCACTCCATCATTTTTATACTTCATAGCAATAAAAGTAAAATGTAGCACAAACATTATCCTTTAACAAGTGGTTGCGTAGCGTTATTTTTAACGAGCCTCAAACCTCTACTCCTGTAATGTAAGTGTGTTTGTCCGTCCGTCCCCCATCAGCGTCGCCGATTGTTTGGCCTCAATTGTTTACTGCGGGTTAACGACTGGCCCTGACTCCACATCTTCGAATCAACTTTATTAGTTTGTTGACATTTCTTATGAAAGCTGTATTGTCAATCAAAGCGTTAACAGCGTTGGTCGAGATTGGGTCAGGATTAAACGATTAGCTTGTAAAATGGAGTGCTGCCGTTAAGCTTGTTTTTAACTGAAGCATTCTGCCCAATATCCCGTATATTCCATTCAGTAAGGAAAAAAAAACGATCTGCTCTACTATGCCCACTGGGGCGGATAGACCCTATGCAACCCCTATACTTATTCTTTGTATTGGACAGAGTACAGGAAGCAGAAAACTTAAGCCAGTTTACTAGCCACCTTTTTACTGATAAACGCATGCAATGTCTTAGCCAGAGATTGCACTAGGCAAGTTCAATATCAGATTGAATATTGATAGCCTTTTGATTGTATTCCATTGTCAAATATTATGGTTTCATTGTAGTTAAACTGTAGTTACTTTTATTTACTTTTGATATCATAACTCGTTGTCTATTTACAATATATGAAAACGTATAAAACGTAACGCATGAGATGTATTTTGTTTCCGAATCAATGGAGCGTGTAGTCCATTTATTATTTGAACGAAGCGGTAAAGTTATTCGCCACGCAAAATCGTGTTTATAAACATTGCTTTCAAGATCTTACTTTGAATGTTGAGCTCAATTTTGTTTCAAGTTCTTAACCAAAAAATAGATATTTCTAACATTTATTGTAATGTTTCTAAATTAAGAACTTGACATAAATAGTCATAGATAAAATCTACTTGTGTCAACATGAACAATACTTATAAAATCTTGTATCTTTCTTCCATCACAATTATAATGAAGCGCCATCGTTAACAAATACAAACCCTAAATCAACATATCACAGAGTTTGGTAGCAATTTTATCACAAGAATGTCTGTAGTAGGCGCAGATATCCAACAGCTTACACAATCTTATCTTGTTATCAACAAAGATGGCTTGACAAATTGATTTTAGTGAAAAGCATGACAACCTTTGATTTATTAATTTTAGATCTCTACTAATAAATAATGTTCTATAGAATTTCTTATATAATGGGTCAGAATTCAAAAGTTTCTTGTCAAGTTATGCACGCTTTGACGTTGGTTGAATGGAAATTCGTTGGCGCTTCCAAGGACGTCGCTTTAAGATAAGGCGAGCTCCACATTTACGAGGCGACCCACTGATGCGACATTCGTGTGAAGCTTAACCTTCCGACCCCCACCTACTTTACTTCCTCGGAGTATATAGGTCGGTCACATTGCGTAATAGATGCTATTGTCTCCGCCTATTTGGGGAGGCTTACACTAAACACTGTGGCGCATCTAATTTCATCAACGTCTATGTAAACTCTGACTTAGCGCGTTTTGTCCGGTCAGCATGATGATTATTTGTTCGATTAGTTTAAATTCCCTTTGTGCTCCTTAGGTTTTGTGGTAAAAACAGCAAACGTTTTTGTGAGCCACCAACAATGGTCCCTTTACCGAAAAGGATTCTCAATTGTCTAATTTGCTTTATCGTATTATGGGCGACGTTTATTCACTGAGCGATCCCGATTTTATCAAGAAATATTCGGAAAAGGGTTGGCGCGGTTCTATCCTATTGTACTTGAGATTTCGGTGGGTACCAATAGAAGGCTAAATAAAATCTCTTTCCCTGAGTGCCTTTATCGGGCCAACTTATTCAGATTTGTTATATCTTATTTTCCGCTATTGCGTGCTCGCTCGGTACGTTTTATTATTTCAATCAGTTCAGTTCATGAGCGGTAGGTAACTCGTTTTCTTTAAAATGTTTGCATTCGTAATAAGCGTCAGGTTGTAAAGCATTTCAAAGCGGGCTGAGTGAGTCCTCAATACCGTCGCACTCCAGATAGAGTGAACAGGTTTAATGGCAGATTCAACGCTGACCTATATCTCCGTCGACGAGGAAAGTATCGCGCAAAATGACGCCCGCCAGCCTTTTAGCTTCGCCCAATTGTGACGCCGCAAAGCCGGTAAAAGCTCAAGCTAATTTCGTTAGCGATTTGAGCTGCCCCATGACCCGTGATGAAGCAAAATAACATTAACTCGGGATTATCGGGCGAAGCGAAATGCATACTCCGACCGGTTAATAAATATTAACGCTTTGAATATTAATCATGTTATTTGCATAACATTCTTGCGGAATAATGGAGCCGGTTATATAAAACTAACAGAAATGATGACAAAGTAATCAATAAATATGGCTCCATAAGAGCCAGAAAAGCTACACGAATCTGACATCCATTAGCGAAGCAAGTGAAGAACAAAAACATTCTCAGCATTCACTAAACCCCTGAGTGAAGTAACAAAACCGCTCTATCAAGTAACTCGCAATCGGTGAAGTTTTCACCGCAGGTAGTTTGTGAGTTCGCCAAGTTGGTAGTGGTCGGTGGAAATTGCGGCATCGATCGGCCGGGGGCGCCGATAAGCTGGTGTCGCCGAGAGCAGCTGACCGCAGCGGGGATCACCCTCGTCAACTTTGACACAGAGCTTCCCAACTTCACTCTTCGGAATGGAATCTAATCTGGAAGAAGTGCCCGTGACCTACCACTGACCTCCAATTGAAACCTCCTCTATTTTAAGAATCCTCGGCATTTCAACAACTCATTTGAATATGAGCCATTAATTTAGCACTTTATCTTAATTTCTTGTTTGCTTAAGCTTTAATCCGACTTTGAGTTTTAGATTTTTTACCTTACTTCAGAACGAAAAATTAATTAAACTTTTGGGTTTCGTGTTATTTAAAATATAAAATTCTATTTTGCATATAAATAGGGTGATTTCGGGGATAAACAAATATACTTTGTGACAAGTTAGTGAAGTATTGTTGTTTTTATAATAAGATGTGGAGACGTTGGATCCCCGATGGATTCACGTCTCGCGCACAAGTTTACACTTGGGTGAGTCACTTGCTTGTGGATGAATATTGATGAACACTGTGTGACCAAGACCACCCTCTGTTATGTCACTAGTGTTTTTATACAGGCTATAAATTGTTTCTTCAAACTAAAATGACGCTGAAATAAAGATTTAATAACTGTGTTGTTAATATTAATAACTAAGTAGTAGATTGCCCTGTCTGCTGTTCTTTTCGCTTCTATTCACAGTATTTAATGACTTCTAACAATGAATGAATGCCATTATTAGGTTGTGTCGAAGTTGGCTTCGCGTTCTCATTGAATGTCGCCGAGTTGTGGTTAATTATAAGAGCACTTTGACTGTTCTTTGAATTGCATCGTTTGCCCTCTGCTAATGAGTCGGACTTGTTAATATTTTTTGACGCGAATTTTATTTCTTTGAATAATGTTGCTAATGAATCCTTAGAACCTTTAAAGTAATAAACATTTTATTTTCATTTCATTTCTTATACCATTTCTTATGGGAACGTTAATTATATTTCTTTAATTAGCACTCCTGGACTCAAAGTCGTCTTAAAAACAAAGTTTATTATTTCATTACGTTGTATTATCATTTTAGTTACAAGGTTTCGTTGCTATGTTCCGTGTAATTATCTACGTAACGAGTTTGTTTTTTTATACCAACATCCAGTAGTTCAGGTATGAAAATAAATATTAAATTAGATAATGTATAGATAGCATGTTGTGTAGAGAAGACCGCAGCGCTGCAAGGTCTTTTGCTGCAAGGTGCATGCGGTTCATTTCCGTAATGCGACGCTTCTTTGATAAACGTCTTTTAATCTTTATTTAATGTGCCTTTTTATAGCTTCTATACAGATAACCAAAAATAACTTGAAATATCGTGCTTACACTCAATAATGGAGACCAAATCCCCACTGGCAAATTGTTTATAATACGAGTTCCATGTACAATGCGCCAAAGGTTAAGTTATGTGTTATGACTCGAAGGCGAATAGTTTCCGAGTTATGATTGTGGTGATAACTTTTATGACTCACGTTTCAAATGAGTTGTTTGCCACAAATGTAACTGCTTAAGTTAAATTTAACTGGTCAAACACGAAACTTACAAGATGACTCTACATTAAAGTTTGGGAACGTCCGACGACAAAGCGTCCCTAGCGACACGATAGATTAGTGTTGTGCTAGGGAGATGCAGAGGAAGATTTATCGACGTATACTTATTGGCTCTTACGTCTAAACGACTTAAACGTGCGAACAAATTAAGGTTTCAATTTATCAGCGCGAAATAGGCGGGTCACACAATCACAACCCCGGATAATTCAAAGCGTCACAGATTGCCAATTGCTCCGCGTTAATTTACTTAGCTAAGATTTCTCCCCACGAAAATGCAATGCCGTTGACAAATCACGAGCTTTAGCAGATGTAAGACGCAGGGAAACAGTGATTGATCGTCTGTTCCGATAGAGAGTCGGTGCCGGAACAAGGGGTGGTGAAAACAAGGAAATAGAGGCAGATATCTAATTGCATCTAGAGATCGTCGGAGGCTGTGTATCGGCGCGCGGCGCGAGCGTGAGCCTCCATTGTTCTCGAGTGGAGCCGAGCCACACGATGCGAGGGGCGAGTTATCGCGCCGCACACCGCACGTGCTCGCAACCTACTCGCTCTAATCTCGCGATAATCCCACCCGGAAAAAACCAATAACCATTGTTTTGCCAAGATATTTACGCAGCGTTCATGGGATGTTTGCATGAATTATCGTCTGTGTGAACACTCGCCTCTATTTCAATAAGTGGCTTGTTTACCCGCGCGGCGAACTCGATGCTTTAATACGCTCTGCTTTTTCAGTTGTCTGAAACTTCTTTTGAGCGTCAGATGTTGCATTCTACAGAGTAAGCAAAAACAGTTTTAACGCGAGCTTCGGGGGAATGCACAACCGCGTCTCAATTAAAGCGGGCTGGCTCGGGGCAACGGTTGTCGCCTCACTTTGTGTCTACTCAGCTCCACGCGAACACTGAGCCCCTAGCTATAGCTACGTGTAGCGGCGCGATGTGTTGCGAGGGCTCGTGCACCAGCTGCATGTGAAATGTGAATGTTTGAGACAAAAGTTAAGCTTCAAGTTTGTTCCGGTTACGTTCGCAATCTCGCCTTTCAAACTTTATATGAGAGAATACAAATTGCTTTTATAGTTTGGGACAAATTGTGTTATAACAAGTTGTTTAAAACTCATTAGTGGCTGAACAATAGCATGTGTAAGTTGAACGTTAATTTAACCACTTTCATAATATATAGGTAATATTTCACGTACCAACTTGTTGCGTATATTATTAAAAGAATACATTTCATTTACTCGAGCTTAAATCGATTTCCTACTCCACAAAAATTAACATGAAATTGTAGTCAAAACTTGAATAACGCAGTTGGTCAAAGTTATTTTTGGTCAAGAAAGTTATTGTAAGTTTCCTTAAACCGCCAGATGGCCGTCGCTCCTCGTTTTGGATGCACGAACAGACAGAATGTATAATTAATTCGCACGAGTTTACGTTTAATTTACTAATTTGCAAATGCGGTACTGTTTAATTGTCCACGTAATTCGACATGAATAGTAATGAAGGTAAACACCTACACATGTGTTAGTATTCATAGGGCTTGCTAGCTGTTCACCGCGATTTTTCCTACATTGTACCTGTTCCTGTGGAAAGTTTGGGATAAAAAGTAGCCTACGTATTATCCTACATTCCTGAAAAGTTTAATTAAAATCAGACCAGTACTTTTTGCGTGAAAGAGTAACAAACATACATCAATCCTCACCACGCATAGCGTTCGAAAACGACGAAGAATAGGTAGCAAATGTAGATAAAAAATCATTCATAAATTTGGGAGCTTCTTCCTTGTTTTTTAAAACCTTGTAATGAAAAAAAATACGGCTGATAAACCTCATCCTCAGTTTTGTTATTAAATATTTACATATATTTCCTAATAAAATGTAAAAACAAGAGTAATTTCCTTTAAGAAGGAAGTGCCGAAGACAGTGTCACGGAACCAATTAAACTCGTCTGTCCCCGTGCGCCAGTTGTCACTTCACTTCATATCCTGTCGCCCGACGAGGGTTCCCCATGCAAATGATTTCACAAATTATTAAGATAACTTTCATCTTGAATAACGTTAACAATCACACTGAAATAACCCAAATGCTTAACTTATAAAAGTGGGTTTAGTGTGCCATTTTATTGCCGCGTTATTCACGTTATTTTATGTTCTAAATAACGTTATTTAACTGTATAAAATTATGTTTCCTGGACCTGTTATGTTTTATTGGGTCACAGCTCAATGGTCCATTTGAGTGATATCGTGAGTAAAATAAAGTTATTATGGGTTAATCAACCGGAGGGTAACATGGTGGCATTGCACCGCCCCGGTCCTGTCCAATAAATTATCCTGCCACAACGTATTACCGCTTTTCAAACAACAATCGTGTTCACTCATCGGGAAATTTGACACTTCATTATTGGTGATTTATTCATCGTCTGTACAGTTCCTTATTCTGTAAATAAAATATGTATCGCGATTCGTTTTTAATGTATATTTTCAGTGAGACGAGAGGACTTTGCCCTGTGTGCCATTTGACATGTAATGACATTTACATTACATTCATTAGTCACTTATATTAATATGTAGTTACACTTATGAATTATGTTTATAAAATGATTTTAATTTAACCGTCATGTTTTCCAAATTGTGTAAGCTTCGATAGGCTTTAAATCAAACGATACGAAGAAAAATAAACGCCATTTTAATCACGCTATATATTTCTTTCATTATAAGGGTTGAAGAATGTTCTTGCTCTATTTAGTTCAGGTTCAGTCGCTTGAGAGTTGGTTTGAAGATCAAACGATATTTAAATACTTGAAATAGAAGCGTTGATACCTGAAATAATATTACAGTCTAGAATGGGTTCTTAAAGTTTCTTCATATAATATAATTAAATAGCTATGTAATGAAACCCAATGCGGTCCGCAAACCACACATTCACGAGTACATTAATTGAGTGCATTTAATTGTTCCTCGGCTGTGTGTCGCAGTAGGTCTTCGGGGGAATTCTCTCGTATAATGTGCTATTAAATTCATCTGCTGTGCGGTCTAAATGGGTGGCCCCTAAACTTTGCCGCAATAGAAACTCGGCCCGTCGTTTGTCAGCCCGTAATGATCTGCCTTTGAACAAACGCTCTGAAAGACCTTTGCGAACAAACGCTTCACTCCATGTTATATAAATTAATTAACGAGTTTTAACGCCCACGAAACAATGACATATCAATTTTAAGCCAGGAAATTGGATCACATTTTAAACGTAACGAACAAAGGACCATTGAATCTGTTTGGCGAGAAATCTTTTTAACCTTTATATCTCGTTTACGCTTGAATAAAAAGGAACTTTGGATTAATGGCCGCGTGGAATTAAAATTACACTGGAAATGAGGCAGTAATTTTGTTGAAACGACTATTTTCTTCGGGATTTTTGGTCTGACAAATTAAATTACGATTGGGCTTATTCGTCAGTGTATAAACTTTCCTTTTGCGTGTTAGACCGTAAACAATGGGCTGGTGAAATAGATTGATTTTATTGCCCTCTGACGAATACTTTTCAGTTACTACTGAGAAACAAGCCAGACGTCAAATTAAACTTTTAATTTATTTGTTACAGCAACAAAAGACGAGCCGGATGGTGACAGTGGGGAGTGCCGTGGACGGCAACAGAACGGCGGCGGGCGCGGCAAGCTGCCGTACAACGGGTATTCGGAGGAGTGCCTGGACCGCCTCGAGCCCAACGGGAACATACCACACGACAAGGACAATCATTACGGTGAGTTCCGAACAAAACCGTCTAGATCCAGTTCAATTTTCAATTACCCTCGCCTAAATGAAGCCCTTATCTAAAATCGGGTTAGGAACACAGCTCCACACATCAACAGCGTTAATTATCCGGCAATTGTGCAAGTACTCTTGACTGAGCTCTCAGTCACTGCTTCAACAGATGTCAATGCGTTGTCTTGGCAAGTGCTCTCGTCATTGGGTGTCGCATTGCGGGTGTCACCCACTGCTGAGTGATGTCGAGGAGCTAGAGTGGTAATCGCACCACGCACCAGATGCGACGACAAAACGTTTAAAGGATATTTACATTCGCCCCCGTTTGTATTCACACGATATTGCCTTTGAATAATATATGCGAATGTAATTGATCGATCGTGTCTGATGTGCCGATGTGGACTAACACCAATCAAAGCTCTTGTCTATTAACAAACTCATGCTTCAAATATTTTTTTACTGTATTTGTTTATTTTCCACTCCACCGACAACTTTTATGAATTGAATTTTATTATACGTTTTACGTAAGGCTCGTACATTAGCAAGTAAACAAAGTTACCCAAAATTATGGTAATTCCGCGATGACAGCTTTGTAAAACCTTTATAATCATAGTTTCGTGATGAAACGGCTTCGGACCCTAATAAAAATGTGATTTATCTCCCGCATCACAATCAGAACCCTTTGTAACACACTCACTGACAATGGCGTCAGTTTAGATTATAATATCGTGGAGAGAACTCGTTCCGCCCTTATTGTACACACACGACCTGCGGATATAATCGTTTTCATGAACGGTAACGCCGGCGTTACACTCAACTCAAGTACTGATTACACTTGTAATCACAGAGGAATTCCTTCACGGTTTTAATGTCGGTTGTCATTACGATATGAAAATTCTGGATAATGAAGTTGTGCTCGTAATTATTACTTTACGAATATAACGTAGGTGTTTTCTCTCTTTCTCCGTTTTCAAAGTTTGAACGTGTTTTCGTCCGACATGTCGATATAGCCAGAGCCACACTAGGGGGAAGTGAATCTCAATCCTAAATGTCATATCCACCCAACCGTTTTGCTTTTCATGATTTATGCCCATTGCTCAATAAAATGAAATACAAATGAAATTCTCCCCTGTCAAATCACTTACAAAGCGTTTTCTTTTGAAAAGTGATATTTTCTCTTTATCATAAATAAATGTTGTCGAAACTGTATCGCTTTGAAATCATATTTTCTGGTTTGTGAAAATATTCTTTTAATCTGACATTCCCGCATTGTTTTGTTGCTGTAACGGCGGATTTGTAAACAAACCAGAAAGGTTTTTCCCTTAAATACACCTTTGATGTTTACCTTTGTGGTTTAATAATATAATTTGTAGGTACATTAACTAACAAAACAGTTCACCTGTTGTTTGTGTAAAGTTTTATTAATGGTATTGCAATGTGTTTGTAAGTTGATTAACTCTGCCGGCGATACGGATGCAGCCGAAGCCGAATTTCCTCTTTCTGCTCAAATACGTTTTCGGAACGAAATTCAATTAATCAATGTTAAATTTTTGTTAATTATGAATTTCCGATCATTCCGCCTCTTGTTCGTCAATATAAATATTTATTTATTCAAATTACCTTTACGATATTAAGTTAATTTATGTTGGTTTCTGTTCAATTTGTGTCGATTTATTGGATGTTATAATATGGTATTAATTTGTACCGCGGTAACACGCCAATGATTGATGGATCTCTGTCGGCGCACAGATTACATGCACGTCAAGTTTTCCCTAATTGGTTTAGTTATTTAGTTGTCATAACATGAGGGCTTACGAACGAGAACAAATCACTTCCCTGTAATCCCTAGAACGAAACAAACGGAAAAGTTATGATTAGAATAGTTTGTTTGTCCACCCGGGCTGGGCTGGGCACTGAGCATGTCAAGTTGGTTTACTATAAATATTTTGACGTTTACCCAAATGATATTGACAG
Organism: Cyclophora albipunctata; assembly: GCA_963082685.1. Taxonomy (NCBI): domain Eukaryota; kingdom Metazoa; phylum Arthropoda; class Insecta; order Lepidoptera; family Geometridae; genus Cyclophora; species Cyclophora albipunctata. The sequence goes on from OY720123.1 coordinate 8,313,477, forward strand.
TGACAGCGGCTCTCGGCTGTCCAAACATGTGACGTCACGTCACGGCGAGGTTTGCGTCCCTTGTGGCGCGGTGACACCCCTCAGCCTTACCACCAAATAAACATTCACTAAATATGTTATTTACACAATCTTACTTATTTATTAGGGACATATTTTATGTGGGTGTGTAATAGTGAGTTACTATTTTATTTGCTTATACTTTGGTCCTATCCATAGTTTTGGATACGTGGAAGTTTATATCACTAACATAAAATGCTTACAGTATAATTGAAAACGCGTTTAGTTTCCTCGTTCCTGGGACCTCGTTGCTGTAAAGGAGCTGAAATAATAGATAAAAATATCAAAAATAAAAGCAAAGAATATACGTAAAGGTAGTTTCAGTTGTAAACATGAGTTCAGTTTCTATCTATGCAAATGATTACAAATATGTTAAAGCTTCTTTTTACAACGTTTGTTAAAAGCTCGTTTAACCGTTCACTCTTGGAAGCTAACTTTAACACCGTGTAATCAATAAAGCATATTTTATAAAAGCTCTCAGAGTGTTTGGCGAAGTACCTAATAACTAATAACTTGAAGTTTCCACTTGTTAAAGAGATACGGCAGCTAGTTTGAATATCCTTTGTTATATAATGTGGTTTTAATTTAGTATTGTGAGCCATGTCAGAGGCCTTTGGCGGCTCAATAACTCTGACACCAGTATTGATCAGGTTCACCATCCACTCGATGAAGAAGAAGAATTTAGTATTGTTAATGAAATGATACATGTAATATAACTTTATATGTAATGCACCTTTGACCATCAGTGGGACTGCATAGTTTAAGGGCCTATACTACCTCAAATTGCTTATTTTCAGCCCCCATATCTCCAAAAATACTGCTCCTTTCACATTGAAATTGATATATGGTAAAGTTGAGGTATGAGAGAACTGGTATGAGTGTATGTTATGATAGCTCTTGTTTTTCTTTTCTTTAGTTAGTATTAGTTATATTACCTACGTATATTTTCTTGCTGGTACAATGGTATAGGTAATATTAGCCTATAATGTCCCACTGCTGGCAAAGGCCTCTCGTCTCACCAAAGATATTAGTGCAGTGAGGAGGATTAGGCGCACCACGCTTGCCTAATGCGGGTTGGAGATCTGAAATCCGAGCCATGTTTAAAAAATTAAATATTTACAAAAAAGTATTGTAGGTACAGAGGAAAATGATAGTGGTATTTGTTCTGTCAATCAATCATACGTGTAGTTAAAAATCACTTTGCACCCAAACACGTCTTTAAAACCGTTAAACTGATACAAATGCCTAATTTTAAATAAAGTGTGTGTTCAGTTCAAACCGACCATTCAGTAAATAAACACTTTACTATTTTATGGCCACTTGAAATGTCTCGTAAAACAATTTGGAAGGTTTGTTTGTGTTCACGTGTCGATGGGGTTGGGTTGATTTTTTGAAATTAATTATTGTTATAGGGTTGAAGGCGATTATTAATGTTTCTCACGAATATGGCTCCTTTGGGCTTATATTAGCCGAACCGTACGTTGCTGATCTCTATTATATATTTTTATGGGTATGATTTGGCTTACAATGTTTTGTTTGCATTTCTATCATGATTCCAGCAGGGCCCCGCGACTTTACCCGCGTTGTGCCCGTTCCCGTAGGAATTTTGGGATGAAAAATACCCTATTACCTTCCCCTTGATTGTAGTTATCCATTACAAATTTTTTTTTTGAAACGGATTGGTATTTTTAATATTAACGCGTCCAAACAAACAAAAATCAAACTCACTCTAAAACATAATGTTCTGATGTGATTACCACAATAAACTACTTTTATCTTATAAGTAATTTAATCTTATTATCTTATTAATCTTAAAAGCTAAATATATCTATCAAAATAATACCCACCAATGATTTTAATGTATGTATATACAAATTCTAAACTACATAAATAATGCTACCACCATACTTTACATGCTGAAATACTTCGTGGAATAATTAACTTGTTTTGAATTCACTTTAAAGTAATTACTATGTACTCTGTTCATTAACAATATATACTTAACTATACATACATACTTAACTGATTGATTATATGTACGGTGTTACTCAAAGGTTTCGTGCTTAACTAATATTTGTGGCTTTAACATTAATTACTAATTGTAATACGGAAGGCTTGTTAACTTGATTTACTAATGTTTACTTTAAAATGTTTGACTATTGTGTATACAGTGTTTTTGTTATAAAATAACATTTTTTGTGGTTCGTTTTTGTTGGAATTTAGGCGTAAATAAAAGTTTGGTTAAAAAGCTATATTCTCTAACCCATTGGGGCTGGATGCGAAAAGATATGATATGTCAAAATATTTACTGTAGACCTGTCTGTTGATTGGTGAAAAACTAGAATTTCAAATATTCAACCAATCAACACAGTTTTCATCATAAATCATGTCATGTCCTTTAATCGCGTTCCTAGTGTTAGAGCACGTTAAATTGTCGGTCCCTGTTGTTTCAATCGTCCGACCATGTCGGAGGCCTTTAAGCGGTCTAAATACTCCGACACCAGGGTTGCCCACTAACCTACTCGAATCCACTTAGTGTTATAGGTTGATGCTAGACTAATTTTGTGATTTTCGTCCACCCCTCAAATGTAGAACATTACCAATAATTATAGAAACTAGTAGCTTTTATAACGGCTTTAGATTTATTTAATGTGTCACCAAGTCGACTGGAACACAATTAAATTATTTGCCTCCTCCCGGGATGCTTGGGGTAATACGGGAAGTTTACTAATTGGGTCACTGTGCACCACATGTCACGGGCATTTATTAAATTCACGTTTTTAGGGATGCGGTTATGGAGAGAAGATTTTAACCTTATCATATGATATCATAGTTTTAAAGCCTATCAATGGTAACATGATTTCACGATTTCACGATCTCTGTGAACAACTCTTGATACTGTCGTGTATTGAAAATGTACGATCGATATTTGACTCAACAACAAGCACCAAAACCCATTATAAATATAGAAATATTTTCCATCACATTTTATACGTTATTTGCAATGTCCGAGCTTTTCTTTGCAAACCTATACGCTCGGCTCACTGAACTGTGAAAAGGTAACAAGCGATAGCATCCATCTCAATATTTCACATATTTGTATGCATTAGAATACAAAATTGCCATTTGATGTTGATTTTATAGATAGCAAGCAGCGCCTCGCGGTTTTACCCGCGATGTGCCCGTTCCCGTGGGAATTTCGGGAAGTTTTATACATATAAAGCCTCTTCTTCTATTAAAAAAACCGCGTCAAAATCCGTTGCGTAGTTTTAAAGATCTAAGTACCTATACATAGGGATGGACAGACAGACAGCGGAAAGCGACTATGTAGTGATAATATGAAGTTTCTTTATAATAAAACTGAAGAGTTGAAGTTGAAGAGAGAAGGGAGATTGGAGGGCAGAGGAAGATGTAAAGTAGAGGAGAGATTCTAGACAAGAATATTTTTGTAAATGTATTTTATATGCGAATGTATAGAAGTGCCTATGTACGCTTGGTGGATGCTTGTAATGCAATCACGTTAACCTAGCTGAACTGATGTGATTGCAATTTAAAGTAGGATTTCGATTAGATTAATTAATTAGTCTATGATAGAACATGAGCTATAAACCCCTAAGTACCATGACATCGCAACCGCGGGTCGATAAAACATTACAATTGCGATTACTATGATCATAAATAAAACATTTTTATCTAGTCACGATTTTTCAACATATCAAACCTCATATTAGAATAGAGATTATTAACATGGGTGTGTTTTTTAAATTATAACAGTGTTTGGGTAATAATTAACCTAATTACTCGTTCCGTTTCGGTGTAACACCTGTCGTAGTTCCAAAGACTCCTGCCATTTTTAATTAACCCAAGTCGTGTTCACACAGGGAGCGGTTTCTATTAAAGGAATTTAGAACATGGAAATATGTCGTTTCGTACTAATGATGGTGTAATTAACTTGTTGTGTAGTGTAGGTTTATGTCTTTATTTTTACTTTTCTGTAATTTCAAAAACATAGCTACTTTTTTTTTGTAGAATTTTAAATATTAATATTTTAATTCTGTAATGAGTTAGGCAATACCCGACAGAAAACCTTAGGATGGGCTATTTTTAATTATGATGGTCGGCTAGTTTTTGCTTTGCAGAGCGTTAATAACCGATATGGATATTGTCGCACTCATATTGTCTTTACGACTCACAGTCTAGCTATAAACTAGGTACACTTCGGTATTGTGAGGAAGGTAATGATCTATCTACAAAACTCAATGTAGTCGACTGTCCTCCAAAGGTCGATGGGTTTTTGATGGTTACTGTAGTTACTGTGTTTATAGAAAAAAAAACATTAAAATAATGATTTTATGTAGTACTAATCCATACTAAAATAATAACGTTTTTTTGTCTGTTTCAACGCGCTAATCCTAGAAACTACCAATCCAATTTTAATTATTATTTTTGTAATGGATAGCCAAATTCAACGGGAAGGTATAGGCTATTTTCCATATCGAAATTCCCACGGGAACGCGGGTAAAACCGCGGGCGCTGCTGGTCATACATGTAAATATGTAATACGAAAACTAAACCATCGTATTTCAACGTTCGTTTATAATGCACTAGCAGCGCCCCGCGGTTTTACCCGCGTTGTGCCCGTTCCCGTAGGAAATCCGGGATAAAATGTAGCCTATAGCCTTCCTCGATAAATAGACTATCTAACAGTGAAAGAATTATTCAAATCGGTTCAGTAGTTTCTGAGATTAGCGCGTTTAAACAAACAAACAAACAAACAAACAAAACAAACTCTTCAGCTTTATAATATTACTAGCAGCGCCCCGCGGTTTTACCCGCGTTGTGCCCGTTCCCGTGGGAATTTCGGGATAAAATGTAGCCTATAGCCTTCCTCGATAAATAGACTATCTAACAGTGAAAGAATTATTCAAATCGGTTCAGTAGTTTCTGAGATTAGCGCGTTTAAACAAACAAACAAACAAACAAAACAAACTCTTCAGCTTTATAATATTAGTATAGATTTATATTTATAATGCATGTCGGTAGTACGTTAATCTCTCGTTATGTTGTCACGTGACATGTCATGAAACGTTATTGCCCCATTAAATATGTATCCGATGTTGTCTACTTACAAATTACATTACTATTAGTCGTAAATATTGTAATGGTTATCGATTCTATTATTAATGAGTTGATTCGTATTGGTGTTTATCATTTCATTTGCTAAAGTAATAATACAATAGGTAAGTGGTTATTACGCCTAATCCTCTTTGCAGTGGGACATTAGAAGCTAATTTTTTTTTTTATTAATGTACTTACGTAAGTTGTTTATAATTGTAGACCTGTATAAAGATTGTGCTGTTTTAATTTAATTATTTTCAACAATGAATAATTTTAATAGCTTTTATTCAATTTACAATGTTTTACATATCTCAATCTTAATTCGTTATTATAAACATAAACTCGAAGATTGAATCAGGGTTGCAATATAAAATTTAATTGGTAAAGTTCATTTTAAACTGTGGAATGAATCGCTCGCATCATAAGTACCCCGGTTATCGGTGAGCGAGATAAAGTTTTAATTGGGCCCCACCTTTCAGACACGCGCGTATATTTTCACAATCTAGCGTGTGCAAATTGAATCGTTCCAACTTGAGAGGAATTAATAAAATCGACCAATGAGGGAGTTTGCTCAATAAAATGTTGGTCGGAGAGGATGCGATGCGAGCCGGCTGCCCCTTGCAGGGCGCAGGGCTGCCCGGGTCCCCGGGCCCCGGCCCACCCCGTGACCCAGTTACCCGTAAACCGTTCGGGATAGGAGCCCGCACCGCAACGCCAAATTAACATCATCGAATTCCGTGTAATTCGATTTTTATTTCCATACCTTTGACTCCGATGCCATTTTATTATATCAATTAAACGGTCGGGGAATACGAATTGACCATCCAAAATGGAAATATAAATCATTTTAATTGGAAATATGGAATGTTCATGTGTTTCAAATGGTATGTGTGCAAACCCGATTACCGTCATACATGAGAAAAACTCATCATTTATTACATTTTTAATCGCAGTAATCGGTCGTCTCCTTGGCTCGATCGTTGGTAACAAACGAGCGCGGCTTGTCAATGATTTATTATTTTCGCGTTTAGTTCGCATCAATACCGGCTAGGCGGCTCTCTGTGACGTTAACGCGATTTAGGAGTGCTTCTCCATTACTCGTCGCCGCCGTAATATCGACGCCTCGCCAGAAAAATAGCTTCTTTCAAACAACCTCCGATGAACGCCGCATTTTTATTTTCTCGTGAATTAATTTGCTTACTAAGTGCTTGCCGACGAAATTCAGACGAGATTTTCATTCTATTGACAAGCCTTTCATTGGAGTGTTTGGTGAGTACCGAGCGCGGAGAGCGAGCGCGCGGCTTTGGGGACTGTATCGCTATATCAAATGGATGTTTGACGTTCAATAAAAAAGGAAACCGAAAATTGAACGAAAGTGACAACTGTATCGTAACAAAAAAATGTATTGGAATAAAAGGGAAGGCGTTTTATGTAGTATTTCATCGTTACGGTGTATACTGTTGTTATCTCTAATAAATAAATATTCACGTTACACGCTTTTATGAATACATTCCGAGTTATGGCGATGGCGTAACGTTGATTCGAAAATGTACGCAAAATGTATACGGGCGTGTTTTACTTGTACATTTTAATAGCTTGCGTTTGGGAATTAATGTAAAGCTTTTATCGACTTGGAAATCAATCATATTGGATCTTCGATCAACAATACACAACTAGATATCGGGTCACGTACAAAATCAAAGCTAAATACTGTCCGCGTGGATGACGTGTGACAGCTTATTTTGTTTACTACCGAAATTAAAAAAAAGTTTTAAAACAGTTCGAAGTTCAACCTAATTACAACCATGACACCTAGCAATAAAGTAGCAAATCTTATGAATAAAATAAGAGCTCACTTTTCAAATGAGGCGTTATTCACCGAGACGTATTTTTTGCGCCGACCCGACATCTAGTTGTGTATTGTTGATCGAAGTATTGGATTCATCAGGATTGTTTGTACCTACCCGCATACCCACGCAACCGACATCTCGTGTAGTCATACCATTGTTTGCCTCTAACATTAGCAGATACTTGAAGTGGAAAGTGTTTCGTCATTTGGAAGCGCGTTGCGAATCTCTGATTTACTCCCGCAGTCTCAAACCTACTTTCCGGAGTTTGATTACACCGAAATTTCCGCAAATATAGAGATTTTCCGAGAAACACATCAAAATGAAGAGAGTTTATTGCTTTGATGGCGTACAGAAGATTTGTATCAAGAAATATTAATAAGGAAGCTGTTTGTGAAGTGTAATAATTTTTGTTTCAAATGTTTTGTTTTTCTGGAAAGTTGTATGTCCATGTTTAAGTAATATTTTGTAGTGCGTTGAATCCGTCGCAGAAATTATGATCAGGAAGTTTAATTCTTACTCTTGAAGTAAACGGTGTTCGTAGTTTCGTATCGGCGAACTATTGGGGACCAACTATCAGACCCAGCACATCTGGCGAGAGAAGAGACACTGAGAGTATGAACAATGTTAATTAACCATACAATTATAGTCATAGAGGTTTACATTACATTACATTGTTACTTTATCCTACCTTTATCTCGCTAGGAATGCGCTAGGCCTCCAAATTTACTGCAGAAAATATGGATATATTTAAGTAACTTTAACGTCTAGTGCCCAGCAGTGGGGCATTTCAGGCAAAAAAAAAATGTTGGCCTATAAAGTCCCACTGCTGGGCAAAAACCTCTCATCTCACCGAAGATATCAGTATAATGAAGAGGATTAAGTATAATCACCATGCTTGCCAAGTGCGGGTTGGTCATCTCAAAACCGAGCCATGTTTGAAAAGTAGGAAACATGTTTTGGCTCGACTCGGAAATTGAACCCGGGACATTACAGGCTAATACTTTTTCTTCATATTTATTCTTCATACTAATATAACGTTTTCTTTGTCTACAGAATGGAGTGGCGGTGGCAACGGCGAGTACCGTGTCCGGAGACAGCTGTCAGTGTCGTCGGACTCCAAGCTCCTGGACGAAGGGGCGCGGGAAGACGCGCGCGTGGTGATGAGGCCCAAGAGGCCGCCGCGGCCCAAGTCCGAGGCCTTCCTCGGACCCCACGACCACTCCAATAGACGTACCAAGCGGTTTAGTGCCTTTGGGGTGAGTAATACAACTAGGCACCTAGACATAACTACCCTACACTTTTAAATGGAGTCTTTAGTCTTCAGTGTCTATCTGTTTACCTGCCAACTTATTATTAAGGGACTTTTACACATCACATATTATTACACCCTAAACTTCCAGAGGTTCCGGGTTCGATTCCCGGTGGGGATATCTCACAAAAATCACTTTGTGAGACCGTCCTCAGTTTGGTTAGGGCATTGCAGGCTGAATCACCTGATTGCCCGAAAAGTAAGATGATTCCGTGCTTCGGAGGGCACGTTAAGCCGTCGGTCCCGGTTACTTTCTACGGATAGTAATCGTTACATGAGCCATGTCAGAGGCCTTTGGCGGCTCAATAACTCTGACACCAGGATTGGTCAGGTTGACCATCCACTCGATAAGAAGAAGACCCTAAACTTAAAAAACAATCTAAACATAAAACAACAAACTTAAACTACATTATGTACCTAAAACAATTAAAGACTTTTATATAAAAAATCCAAATAAAATAAAAAATCTTCTTTGAATACTAAGTATCTCTAAATATATACCATCTGTATGTCTCTACCTGCTAAGTAAATTCTTTAAAGTATGAAGATAAGTCATTTTTCGATGTCTGTTTATTGGCAAACTCCTTTAAAATTTGCATTGTAAACAGTTGTCACTGCGAATCGAGTTTATTTTATGGGTGTGTATGTAGTATACATAAATAGTGTTTCGTAATTAACTGAAGCCAAGCGAAAGGAGCTAGTTATTCGAGATTATTATTGTCCCTAAATCTCTCTTAACCTTATTAAGTGGAAGGCTCTGATTTCAAAGGAGCACTCGGTTCGATGAACTTTGGATGAACTGTAAGTGAAGGTACATACATAATTTCTTAAGGAAACCAAAAGACCATGTCTCATACGGAAAACTAGCCTGAAAATGATGTCATAACTAGTTAACAACCCATAATAAAATAACTCTCGCAATGCCAATACAAGTACATTAACCAGCCGACATAATATTATTTGCAGTATCGCAAATAGCATCATTAATCTTGCAGCCAAATAGTTTTATACGATATTTTACGGGCTTACAGCTGTTATATCGGGCCATTTCTTAGAATTTCTCCCGTTCTTATGTAAGTAAATAAATGTAATAGAGGGAATAAATGATAAATGTTAGTCGGCTGCGGTGGTAGTGTACAAATAAACAACCGTAAGGACATTGTGACGTTGATGTATAGTGCTATTCAGATAGCGATCGTGTTCGTTTGGGGTGTTACGCAAAACTATATTTTGGCTAAAATGTTGTACGCTTGATAGCGCTCGACGCTCTCCTATTACGTACATATATTATTGTACCGCGATCATTCTCGTTCATTCCTTTCGTATAGGTTTGTGCCCGAGTCTGGCTTAGCTGTATAGACTGCCTTCCGACACCAGGATTGACCACAAACCTACTCGAAGTTACTTACTTAAAGGCATATTTACGTTATTTAGGCATCAATGTCATGTTAATACTAACTAGCAGCGCCCCGCGGTTTTACCCGCGTTGTGCCCGTTCCCGTGGGAATTTCGGGAATTTTTTTACATAAAAACCTTCCTCTTGAATCACTCTACCTATTACAAAAAACCGCATCAAAATCCGTTGCGTAATTTTAAAGATTTAAGCATACAGACAAACAAACAAACAAAAATAGCGACTTTGTTTTATACTATGTAGTACTAAAGAGAAAATGTATCATTTAAAACATGTCCTACTTAGAAACTAAACTTCCAAAATATCTCGACCTCAAACAGATCTTGATAAACGCATGAATAATGGCTCGTATTTGATGTTGCATTGCATCCGCTCAACCTTGGCTGTGAGTGCATTTGGAGCTATCTAGCGCCGCTGGACGCTCCGATACATTCCAATCCTAACTCAATGTAAATCAAACAACATTGTTGACGTACACTATCAATCACAGATGTCAGAAATACAGGAGATGTGGCAAGGAGGCGTGGCGCTTGCGAACGCATCTAGCCGCAAAGCGGCTTGTTGCCAGTTTCGGCCATTAGTCGAATGCCAACTTGCGACGTCTTCACTGCTTGTGATTTTTTACAAAATGCCGCGTTGTACAGTGGTTGTTTGCAAAAATAACACCTCTATTGTGAATTATACGAAAGATGGCATCTCATTTCACACGTAAGTATAAAAATATGATTGTTTTTCTTATTAAATTCATTAAAACATTACTTCGTGATACTAGTAACACGATAAAGTACCAAAAGCAATTATTTTCATTAGGAACTAAAACCATTGTTTGCTTAATACACATCGATCAATGAATCGCCTGGTCTAATAGCGCAATGGAAAAGTGTTTTACTGATACTCTCACTCACACGATAGTTTCGTGAAGCGGGTGCTGCCACACTGGTTCCAATTAATGAAATCAGGGACATAGAGGTCGAAGTACGAATTTCAATCTGATTTTTTGTAATTAAGGTCTTTGAGTGATTCTAAGCCTATTTTATAGAATACGTTTTTTTGATATACCTGCCCGTTTCCGAGAAAAAAAATGTTAAGTTTTTTTTTGTATGGAGAAAAATCGTTTTCTTTATTTATTTCATAAACGGGCAGAGACGTTAAAACCAAACCTTAAAGGGATTAAAGAACACATAATTCCTTGCATTTTGTTCGAAATCATCTACTCCATATCTCTGCCCGTTTAAAAACGGCAGGCGATCCAAATTTTTTTTTTCTTTTGTGGTTTTTTTGGTTTAAATACGCTTGAATGAATTCTTAAATAGCAATATTGTAATACTAGTACTTCATTCCATCGATGCAAAATGTAATTGTAATATTAATAGCTTAGGTAATTTTATACCTACATACCGGCTATGTTACTTTTTTACCTGGGTATTGTTTTGCTTAGAGGCTTTTGCAAGGCCGAATATGTTTTATTGTTCACGTTACCTGGATAAGATAAGAAAAGAGGGCACTTACAGGTTACAGGTAATCAGGTAACTTACCTGATTAGTTGTTTTCAAAACGGAGTCACTCGTTCCTCGGATCCTAAAGTATCAACACGTACCTACACGCTCTTTACCATTAATATGTCTCAGTTTAAATCAAATTTGGATATATATATATGTGCTACTGAAATCAAGTGGAAATATCAAAAACAGTGATATATTGTGCACTACGTTTTTAAATCAAATAAACGTTGAAGTTTCTGCTGAAGATCTTAGAATTCTAAAACAGTTCACAAGGACATATGTTGCAAATTTACACAAGAGATGGTTGCAAGCAAATAGATGCCAATCTAATTTTTTCACCAAGAACACCATATTTGATGTCAATATTTGCGAAAGAGAATTTGGATGTCTCAAGCAATGGAAGCCAGTCCGCAGTCAGATGCTGCTACAAATACTCCACAGAAAGCCATCTGAGACCCACCAGAGGATCTATCAAACAAGCATAAAAGAAGGTGCCTTTCATCTCTTAAAAACCACTCCGAAGAAGAATTACTGTCTGCATTATTAGATAGATTGAAAGACAATTAGATTGACATCTATTTGCTTGCAACCATCTCTTGTGTAAATTTGCAACATATGTTCTTGTGAACTGTTTTAGAATTATAAGATCTTCAGCAGAAACTTCAAAGTTTATTTGATTTAAAAACGTAGTGCACAATATATCACTGTTTTTGATATTTCCACTTGATTTCAGTAGCACATATATATCCAAATTTGATTTAAACTGAGACATATTAATGGTAAAGAGCGTGTAGGTACGTGTTGATACTTTAGGATCCGAGGAACGAGTGACTCCGTTTTGAAAACAACTAATCAGGTAAGTTACCTGATTACCTGTAACCTGTAAGTGCCCTCTTTTCTTATCTTATCCAGGTAACGTGAACAATAAAACATATTCGGCCTTGCAAAAGCCTCTACGCAAAACAATACCCAGGTAAAAAAGTAACATAGCAGGTATGTAGGTATAAAATTACTTAAGCTATTAATATTACAATTCCATTTTGTATCGATGGAATGAAGTACTAGTATTACAATATTGCTATTTAAGTATTCATTCAAGCGTATTTAAACCAAAAAAACCACAAAAGAAAAAAAAAATTTGGAACGCCTGCCGTTTTTAAACGGGCAGAGATATGGAGTAGATGATTTCGAACAAAATGCAAGGAATTATGTGTTCTTTAATCCCTTTAAGGTTTGGTTTTAACGTCTCTGCCCGTTTATGAAATAAATAAAGAAAACGATTTTTCTCCATACAAAAAAAAACTTAACATTTTTTTTCTCGGAAACGGGCAGGTATTTCAAAAAAACGTATTCTATAAAATAGGCTTAGAATCACTCAAAGACCTTAATTACAAAAAATCAGATTGAAATTCGTACTTTGACCTCTATGTAAACTTGGGCGTTATCGCTATATTTTCATATTGCATTATCCGTTATAATTATATTTTTCTAACTGTTGTGTTAAACTGTTGTAATATTTATTATCTGTTGTAAGATTAGTTGTATGTTGAATTGCGATTATAACATTTTACGGTTGTAAATACGATGATAAAGTTATAGCACAAGATTATAATAGTAGGTACAATTTTTTCAGTGTTGCATGTTTTAAAATGTGTTACAGAAAAACAAATTTGGTTTTGATTTGATTTCAACGAACTTTCCTTCCTACTCGTTACAGGCTTTACGTATTTGTTTGAATTTTCTTACTCGAAAAAGTTGATGCAAAAGTTAATAAGTGTTGTAAATAATAAATTTATTGTGTGTGTAAAATAGTTTTTAAGTTATAAAATTGTAAAAACATATTTGTGAAAAATGTCGCGAGCTCGAAGTTCCGCCGTTTGGAATTATTTTACTGTGGACAATGTATGTGATAAAAAAGCAGTTTTTTCGCAATCAAAACAAACTTTCTAATGAATGAATATACACCAATAAAACAACAGGCAACAGCGAAGACATGAATCTATCTTCATACGAATATAAAATCAAAATTATAATAAACTGTTGTATTTTAATGAAAGTAAAATTTGCTCTTGTACTTAGTAATTTAAAGTTCATATTCGTCTAACGCTCTACGATGTGAAGTTCGCTATCATTATTTTTTAACCTTGACCTTGAACCTTGAATAGTTGAATTTGAGTCGACATCGGCTTCGGTTCGGTCCGTTCGGAAATCATCGGAGATACTCGGTACCGGTAGTTTCTAGTTCTACTAGTTACCGAGTATCTCCGATGATTGCCGAATCGAGGCGCACGATTATATTATAGGTACGTAATAAATATTACAACAGTCTTTGTCGAAAATAAATAATGGTTGTTGTTGCTATAAAATTATAATGAAATATATTATTTGTTGTATGTTATAACGCCCAAGACTACCTCTATGTCCCTGATTTAATTAATTGGAACCAGTGTCCATTGTTAGGTAGATAATTAGAGATGTGATGTCACTTTTGAGGTTGTCGATATTTTATATCGATCCTACTTAGTTCGAATGATTACACAAGGGAACAAAATTAGACTTTTTTTGCTGCATGGAACTTTATAGCTGTTGTTTACTAATGTGAGGTAAAAATGATATAATTAATTATTGAAAACACAATTCATTACTATTTCTTGATTACTCGACTTATTATTATTATTGAATCAAGTATGGGTTTTTAATTTATTGCGGTACTCTTACACATGTATCATTGATATCATCATCATCATTCACACCTTTTTAATATTTTAGCTATCCGAAGGATCCAAAAATAAAAGAAAAGTGGATAAATGCAACAGGAAAAGGTCCAAACTGGTTTCCCACAAAAAATAACACGATATGTTCGTCTCACTTTGAGCCTAAGTGCTTTCAACCATTGAAGAAAGTTCGTCGGCTCTGAATTTCATCGATACTATTTTTTCTACGATTCAAATTCAAATTCAAATTCAAATCAATTACCTCTTCACATCACTAGTTGCGATGTGTGTTTATTGTCTGTAGCTACAGGTAGAAGCCCCGCCCCCTGTATGCATGTGTTCTATTACTGAGTTTATTAGTGTTGCTGTAAGTTTCTTTGTGTGCGGGAGAAATATGAGCTCGTGTGCCGTTCTTATAGTTTTTGCTTTTGTGTTAGTGAACGTTAGTAACTATTTATTAATCTGTGACACGGCGACATCTGAACACGAATACATTTGTTTACAAAGCATATCTCCTGTATTTCTGACATCTGTGCTATCAATAGTCTTACGAGTAATGTTATTGAGAGATGTTTGTTGGGTGTTGTGTAAATAGAACGATTGACATGGAAAATACAGGTAGTTCGGGCAGTTACTGAGGAAATAAACAAGCCTTTATAAAGGAAAATAAAGTACATTTTGATAGGTAATACTACCGTGTTTTTAATGGTTAAAATTAGATCAATTTGTAAGCAAGCTGGTAATGAATTTTGAAAACGTTTCATAAAGAACAGACATAATATGAAGTACCTAAATTTAATTTAATACATACACACGAATTAAATACGTCCTTGTATATGAAGTCAATTAAAAAATAAATTGTAGTAAATAAATCTTATTTATGTTTTTACCTGGATTTATACCATCTATTTACCCCAAAATACTTAGCAGTCGTTCGTTCATTCGGCCCGCATGCTCTCAACTTAGAAACGCATTAGTCAACTCAAATATTTGGCCGACATCAACGTGAACAAGAAAGCGAAACGATCTCAAACGATAAAGATCACTTTCTTACATCAAACGAGACATTTTAATAATTCTCTTTTAAGGTGCTCCCACACTGCTGTTATAGAATGTTAAGTAACGTTAGTAAACATTTGTTAGCTAACATTTAATCACCAAAGTCAAAAAATGTTTTCATGTTAGTAAATGTTAATTAACATTTTTGAACAAAATTTTGTTTGTAAACATTTTATACGGGTGACGGCGGGGTATGTGGTGAGTCGATGAGTTTTTCTCTAGCTTTAAGCGTTCGGCGCATCCAATAAGAGCGCTTTTTCTTTTTTTTTAAACAAAAAATGAAAGCTATCCCAATTAGCAAATCTTCTTCCATTTTCGTGTAGACGCCTCAGAACGCAAAACCAAACTGCGAGCCAATGCCAGATTCAAAATGTTATAAAATGTTAGTAAACACTTTCCATCAGTGTAGGAGCACTTATAACATATAACAGTTCCTAACAAAATGTAAGAATTGACAACATTTGTTAGTAAATGTTTTAGTGTTCAAAAATGTTTATAAACATTTTGTAACAGCAGTGTGGGAGCACCATTAGGTAATAACGTCGTTAAAACTAAAGCAAGATCATTATTTTTATTGAAAAGAAATTTGTTTAAATCCTATACTAATATAATATAACTGAAGTGCTAATTTCGGAACTACCAATGGGATTGGAATAACTCTTTTAAAATAAATAAATAAATAAATATACCCGGACAAATTCACTCACGGTTAATTAGACCCAAACTAAGCTCTAAGCTTGTAATATGGAATCTAACTAACTGATACTACTACATATGTATATATACACAAATACTTTATAAGAATATATAATTGACATCCAGACGTCGTCGCCAACAACTAGTATGTCTTCACATATTGTTGACTCCGGGCGGGAATCGAACCCGCAACCCCCGACACAGTAAGCGCTCTCACTGCCACTGTGCCAACGGGCTTGTCAATGCTTTTTGTAATGGATAGCAACATTCGACGAAAAGTTTAAGTATAGGCTATTTTTCGTCTCGAAATTCCCACGAGTACGGGCACAACGCGGGTCGCGGGGTGCTGCTACTAATAAAAACATAGAATTGAGAAAACCTGAAAATCCTAGACGTGTGAAACCGTGAGGTATAGCTAGTTATCTTATAAATACTTTACAACTGGTCTTTACCGCTTTGCTGTTTAATCGCAAGGTTAATAACATAATAACACAACTAAGTAGTTTTATGACTTTTATGGTTCCTAATTGGTTTACTATACAATACAATGTATTTGTTAGTAAAAAATCACGTCTTGGTACGTAATCTGTTTCCTGGATAAATTTTATCTTCATGAGAGATAATTGGTATATTTTCAGCTTATTACCATTATAATAGTTCAATAACTCTTTATCGAACAGATAAAGATCGTATAAATAATAAACAGTCGTTTATCGAACCTTGTTTATGTGTTTATGTTAATTATGAATAATTACAGAACAACCTGAGTTGAGATTAAAAGGTTAAATCTTGATCTAAATACATAATAATCTCAAGTGTAAGACATGTAATTACCGACGCGGGAACATGGTGCGATATTAAACATTCTGCTTTTACAATCTCTGTTAATTATGCCAAACATATGTCCCTAATGAAGGTTACGGAACTCGGCGTTATAACTTTACAGGGGTTTATTCTCGTTCGTTCTTTTTTGATTGTTTTTCCATGAATTTATGAGTTGGTGTTATGTGAACGTAATCAGCATTTTGTGCGTGCGGCCGCGGCAGGCGCCCAAATGAATTGCGGGATTACACCGTCCTTGTGTGTCGTAAAACATATGACAATTAATATGGATGTAACAACAATTACACCGATATGTCACACGTGTTTTATGATTAATTGTTTTCGTGTATTGCGTTTCGTAATTTATACATATGTAATACAAATTAATTACTGGAATATTTTTCAATTTTGGCTTAAATGTATCTTCTTATCGCATTATTGTCTCCCAATATACTTAACTTCTCATTCAATGAGGTAACTTTTCTTCAGAACAAACTATTAAGACCGAACTTGGATAGAAATGTCTAGGTATCTGGAACCCAACTTATTCTATGTATAACATTCCGAATTTCAGCTTTTTACCTACAGCCCGCATCCAAACACAAACTTTATTCATAAACACAGCCTTCATACTACTCAAACGAGTAAAAAGAAAAACATTTAACATTTGTGATGAATGAATGTATTGTTTCAACAGGGTGATTCTCCGTTCGGCAAATCCGAGGCTTACATAAAACTCGAGCAACTCGGGGAGGGCTCCTACGCGACCGTTTACAAAGGATATAGCAAGTGAGTACCGCCATTGTTTTTCTGTCATTAATATGCGTCATTCACCTTTGTCGATCTGTTTGAGCCGTTTGATTGAGAATGGAACAGTTTAAAGCTTTGCTATTTAATGAAGTTCGATTGTTTGTTCTGTGTTTTTTATTTGCCTATTTAGGAGCGGATTGCGCAAGGATTGTTGATTATAATTAGCGCCTAAATATGCTTAAACGAAAGACGGTCGCTTTAAATGGTGTTTTGGAACAAAATAAAACACAATTTTGAATGAATAGTTTTATATTTTTTAAACACATTTAGATACTGAATAAATTTAAGACTTGTGCCATTAAATACTATTGGGGTATATTCACCAAACATCGCCAACCGGTTTCAATACATCAAAGCATCAGCAAGGTTCTATAGCGCAAGCTTACTTTGAGTCTAACAAACCATGTGTGAATTAGTCCTATACATACATCACCAAATCGCGTTCTATTGTTTTAGGTTATTAACAGCAAATCTTCGCCAAGATTTATACTAATTGGACCTTCTCAACATTGGTTGTACCCAATTACATATCATAATGTATCAAAGTTTCAATTTTAGTGTTCAGTCAGTGTTTACCGCATTGCTAACGCGGAAAACGGCAATTTCACGATCCCATGTTCGAGCTATTAACTATAAATGTGATTATAATAGTTTAATATGAATTTGAAATTAACGTTCAGCGATGCATACGAATAGAGCTTAACGAACAATTTGCAATCACATACAACACAAATGGACGTTTCTATTGAATTTTAAACAGGTATTGCACAAATATATATTCAGTTAACTTCAACAATGTTTTAGCTTTAATGATGTGAGTTGTATTTACCCGTTTTTCAGGATTTTTTATACATATAAAGTTTCCTCTTGAATCACTATCTATTTAAAAAAACCGCATCAAAATCCGTTGTGTAGTTTTAAAGATCTTAGCATACATAGGGACAGACAGACAGACAGGGGAATGCGACTTTATTTTATACTAACAGCGCCCCGCGGTTTTACTCGCGTTGTGCCTGTTCCCGTGGGAATTTCGGGACAAAAATAGCCTACCACCTTCCCGGTGAATGTGACTATCCATTTCAAAAAGAATTATTCAAATCGGGCTGGTAGTTCCCGAGATTAGCTCGAACATACAAGCAAACAAATTTACAAATTTTACCTCTTTATAATATTAGTATAGACTATGTAGTGATATAGATCGACCAATATTATGTAAATGTTTTACATATGAAATATGAAGCTTTGTATCCACCACTCTGCGAAAGTGGATGTCGTAAATCGGACGAGTATTCAATATCAAAAAGTAATAACAAGAAATGGATAACTTATAACTTATTTCAAAGACTCATAAATCTAATATATAAAATTCTTGTGTCACGTTGTGCGTAATTGAACTCATCTGAAACGGCTCGATCGATTCTGATGAAATTTTGTTTACATATCGGGTAGGCCTGAGAATCGGACAACGTCTATTTTTCATCCCGAAATTCCCGCGGGAACGGGTACCGTGGTTGAACTCCTCTGAAACGGCTCGACCGATTCTCATGAAATTTTGTGTGCATATCGGGTAAATCTGAGAATCGGATAACATCTATTTTTCATCCCGAAATTCCCGCGGGAACGGGTACAATGCGGGTGAAACCGCGGGGCGCAGCTAGTTATTTTATAAAGTTTTCTACTAAAATTTACAGTGATCCCTCAGGGTGAACTAATGAGTTAGTATGTCATAACTCCGATCACCAGAGTTGCCCACTAAACTACTGATTGAATGAATGAATCATTCGGTTTTTCCCGCGGGTTTGCGACATATTATTCCAGCCAAAGTCTAAATGCCGCACTCAAAGGAGTCCGTTAAATGGACAAATAATTATTTGACGTAATTTGTGTACATTATATTATGTGAAAATCACTAATTCAATGTCTACTAAGGACGCATTTGACTCTTGAGTCCGATGGTAAATATATTAAGTCTATAACTTAGTCATAGTATTTTTCAAACTTTCGCGATTTTTACACATTATTAATGATTTAACACTTACTTTGGTTCCCGATGTTTCGAGTGGATTGCACTAAAACAACTTTCTGTGCCGCGAAAAAACCCGTAGTAATCCTAACTATTCTAACTTCCTAACTAATATATATATATATATATATTAGTTATAATATTATAAATGCGAAAGTAACTCTGTCTGTCACGCTTTCACGCCAAAACTACTGAACCGATTTCAATGAAATTTGGTACACAGTTAGTCCAAAGCTTGAGAAAGGACATAGGCTACTTTTTATTGCGAAATTCCCGCGGGAACGGGTACACAGCGGGTGAAACCGCGGTGCGCGGTTAGTAAGTTAATAATTAGTCCATAGCCGTCTTTATCCTTTGACATTATACATCAAATAGTCATCCGAATATACAATTCATATATTCAAATACATAGTAGCTGGATGTAATTCAACCCGCGTCGCGGATCCATGCGATACGAGCTGGTCCTTTGTGTCTCGGCGACTGTCTTTGACGTCACAAAACTGCGACACACGCTAACTCGACGCTAAATCTATCTATTGTGCTTTGTTACTTTGAATTAATGTACAGTCTCATGAATTATGACTTAATGGAACTTTGGTATTGTAATGGTATAGGCACAGTACATACATACAGTAGAAACTAAGTAAGTGCTGCCCATGACTTTGGAGGATGGTTGAGTGGTTTGGTTGTATGTTAAAGAGACTCTTCTAAGTTTAAACTGCATAAAAATATTCGAATAGGTATTTGTGACTTGACTTTAGTTTAGCTTTAATAAGGCAGATTTCAACAGACTCTTTAGAACTAATTTTAGCTGTGTGGATCAACCTAAAACTTTCGCCCGGATACTATACTTCATTAAAGATAATAATCCATTAAATGTAATGCCACTTTGTTCTAAAAATATAATTATATAAATTGTAATGAATGATTTTACATAGTGGGATTTGTACAAACAAACCTGATAGGTTTTAATTATACTCATCGTTTCACTCAATGTCATGAAATACTGGCTTCACTAGCATTGCGTACAATTAAAAAACTTTACCAGTGGATAAACGAAGATAAATCACCAATTAAACGAAATACGATACGTAACAACATACATAAGTACAACACAACCAACATACATACAAAACCTTAATTAAACCGCCATACATTCATTCCATACACATGTTAAATACATTTTATTCAGTAATCGAAGGCACAACCGCTTTCCGTCTGAATTGGGCAAGTTAAACGGAAGTTCACTGTTCATTGCTCGTGAATATTGGGCCAAGTGCCCCGTGGCACCGAGTGGAGCGGCAGTAAGCACGCAAATTAATGAGATATTGTCGTTGTCGTATCATTCCTCCTTTATTCCTTTACCCTTCTATGTTAATGTTGAGATCTGTTATATCATAACAATATTTTGTTGCTAAGCTGGGAAATTTAATAAATATAGGCCTTGATGTGCAATAGTTTTATTAAGTTCATTTTGTAAACAAAAATTATTGATTTTTAAGAAAATATTTTTAAATTCGCTACAGGTTTATCAATATTATACCAATTATGTATGTAGTATCAACACGATCTAATAATATAAGTGTACAGTGTATACCCTCTTAGCGATGTTAGTTCATTGCGAATGTTAAGCAACGTGGAGTCGGCGCCTTCTTGGATGGGTGGCTGATAGTGGCATTTTTATCTGAGCGCTACCGTGCTTTGAAGGGTAGGTTACATTTTCGGTCCTGGTGGTTTCAATCGTCAGACCATTTCGTAGGTCTGAAAACTCCGACACCAGGATCGACCACTAACCTACTCGGACTTACATTACTTTCAGTATAACAACCGTTTCGGATATTTTACAGGTAGACGGACCATATATACATTGTACCCGGATAATGTTATTATCCTATCCTTTGTTGGTTACGAGCATATTAGCTCTGTTTTGCGACAAACTTTAATAACACAAGTAATACAAAGCCTCAAAGCTCTAATAAATAATTGTTCCACAATGAAAACTTTTTTCGAACATATTTTAGTTTTACTTCAACTTACTTCATTTTTATTATTATTATCAGCCGTTTGTGTCCCAATGCTGGGCAAAGGCCTCTCCCCATTCCTTCCATGTATCCCTGTTCTGGGCCACTTCTCTCCAGTTAACCACGAATATTTTCACTCGTATAAAATTAGATTTTTAACCAGCTACCTAACATTATTTTTCACAAAACTTGAATCATGTATCAGACAGAATACTTCAAAATGTATGTAGTTTACGAGTATTTATTCAATGGTCACTGCATTGCAGTAAATTAGTTTACGAATACTTCGAGTAATTACTGGTCCGCTCTTTGAAGGAAAGTCGAGTGTTCTATGTGGAATATGAAGGAAGTTCCTCGGAAATATTACACGTCTATTAAACCGATATTAGCGATGTAAATAAAGGAACATTGTTTAACTTGCCTGATTGAAGCTTTAATGAAACACGAATTTAATTTGATCAAGTTTAAATTGGTTACAATGATTACAATACAATTAATGTTTATTTTAATTTTATATTTACCTCAAACTTTTAATAGAAAAAGTTTTATTGTTTCATCATTTATTTTGAAACATCCCGAATTTCATACAGAAAATGAAGTACCTACTACATGGGATTTATTTGGGACATTATATGAAAACAGTTCATACACATCAAATATCATAGAAATCCCAAAAGAACAAAAAGCGCGGTCAAGCTCATAATAAACCCTTGCGAAATATTCGTACAGTAGTGATATCGCCACGCGCGGGTCGGCCACTACATCATATCAGGGTTCCAGAAAAACTGCGTCAAATATACCCTTATCACACACATTCAGTCTTCGAAGAGGGTTAATATGATAAAACATTACAAAATAAGACGCATGTAAACCTTTTTTGAAGTAGGTAACGAAGGGTACTGCGATCTAATTTAGGGCGATTATCCTAACAGGTCGTATATCCTCGGAGGCGACTGCCCGGGGATTGATCTCGCTCAACTTATCAACGGTAATGTATTGCATTTGACCTGTTACGGTGCGGCTCTACGGCTATATTGTGTTTAAGAGTTTTAAGAGAAATCTACGTGATTAATTTTGGTAAAACGGGTGTTGTAATCTTGTTTTCTTTAATGTTTTGGGTTTGTGGTTTATATTTAGGACAGAAAGGTTCTGTTACATTCTCAATCAGCGGCTTCAAAAGGTACTCGTAAGTTCTGAAACTTTTGAGATCTTCCATGCTTGTTAGTACATAACTTACGCAGTGATCAGCAACACAAGAGTTGCTTAAAACCTTGCATTTTTAGCTATATTATGATGTGATTATGATCAACGTCACATAGCCATCTCCACTAAGCACGTCAATCGTAGCAAACCATAGCTCTGGTGGTATGGCAAATCCCCGAAGAAAAAACGCTTGGACTGGTAGACGACAGTGTTTTTCACTACTAATCCTACAGATAGAGTAGAATCTTGGGCAGACCCTGATTTACCCTTAGATGAAAAATTTTATAATGTAAAGGGCCCTAGTTCAGCAATAAAATAACCCGGGGGGAGAGGGGTTGCAAATGCCATGCTAATGGTCACTAAGGATTTAAATCTACGAGTAAATATGGCCCTCTGCTTAGAGGCCGTTTCCTGACATTCTACTCTTCCTTCCAGTTTAACACAACAAGTCGTAGCACTGAAAGAGATCAGACTGCAGGAGGAAGAAGGCGCGCCCTTCACCGCGATACGCGAGGCGTCCCTGCTCAAGGAGCTGAAACACGCCAACATAGTCACTTTGCACGACATCGTGCACACGCGGGAGACGCTCACGTTCGTCTTTGAATTTGTGGTAAGTAAACAGAAAACATGGTAAAAATTAAAGATTTAACAATGTATTTATTGGCACTGAAACAAGATATTTGACTGACTGCAAGATTTCCGAAGAAGATGTCGAGGATAGAGCCAATTGAAGGAGAAAAAAAAGAAAGAAGATCACCACCATGTGGAACACATAGCCAGGAAGAGAGAGCGAGAGTATACAAAATTAATGTGTTAGACACGTCGGAGGCAGTTAAAATCTCCGACACCAATCAAATGGTGCCCACTAACCTAGACGAACTTACTAATCATTAAAAAAACATTGAGATGGTGGCCTAAGCTATATCGTTTGTTGTAGGACACAGATTTATCCCAATACATGGAGCGGCACCCGGGCGGGCTGAACCACCACAACGTGCGCCTCTTCATGTACCAGCTGTTGAGAGGACTGTCTTACTGCCATCGGCGGAGGGTGTTACACAGGTATGTGTCGTTCAACGTGTCCTTTTTGTCTGTGTACCAGCCTTGTCTAAGTCCAAATTTCCGGTAGATCAAATATATGAATACCGTAGATACGGTAGACCGCAAAATCGAGTGTTAACTAAAACATACTACTGATTATCGCAATCCTTTGACCGCTTTGGCTGCATATCTTACATAGCTGTAAATATTTCTACCACAGAAAACCACCCCCAATTTTCTTTCTAATACATATTTGTCTATGGTTGTTGTAGGGACGTGAAACCCCAGAATTTATTAATAAGTTCCCAAGGAGAGTTGAAACTCGCTGACTTCGGGCTGGCCAGAGCCAAGTCGGTGCCGAGTCACACGTACTCGCATGAAGTAGTTACGCTTTGGTACAGACCACCAGGTGAGTCAGGTTCATAGTTATTAAAAGAGGATTTGGTTAAAACTTGTTAAAATTAATGTATATGATTGCAAAAACAGGGAAGTATTGGCATTTTATAATATGCCAATACTTAATTGATTTACCGATTCTTTGGTTTTTAAGAACTTTAAACATCCCTTTTTCAAACCATTGCTATGTTATGTTAAGACATCTAACTATGAGTTCCTTGGAATCTCGGAACTTTAGAAGTTTGGGAGAAATCAAATTATATATTTTGGAAGATACTTGAATGACGTTGTGTCGTGTGCAGACGTGCTGCTGGGCAGCACGGAGTACTCGACGTCGCTCGACATGTGGGGCGTGGGCTGCATCTTCGTGGAGATGCTGTGCGGCGTGCCCACGTTCCCCGGCGTGCGCGACACGCACGACCAGCTCGACAAGATATTCAAGGTAACCGATACGGTTTGGGAGATGGAAAACATTGTGGTTCTAAACGGTTTACATCGTTTGTTTCCCCAATCTTTTTTGAACGAACCTAAATATGACCACAGATTATGTGTTGTATTGAAACAGAGTATTTACTCATACATGAAGCATTATGACGATTCTACGCGTATTCGCACATTATCTGATAGTTTCACGTCGCCCATACTTCCTAAAGGGGTGCGTGATTGCCGAATATATCATCAATGTACAACTACTCTCATTCCTTAGGTGCTAGAGTTACTGAAGTGAAGTGGAAGTGTTTCCTTTTGAGTGGAGCTAGTGTTGTGCAGGTGGTGGGCACGCCGACGGAGGAGAGCTGGGCGGGCGTGTCGCGGCTGGCGGGGCTGGCGGCGCACTCGGCGCTGTGGGGCGCGTGGCCGGCGCGCGCGCTGGGCGCCGCGTTCCCGCGCCTGCGCGCCGCCGCGGCGCCGGCCGAGCGCCTGGCGCACGCGCTGCTGCAGCCCGACCCCGCGCGCCGCGTGTCGGCGCCGCGCGCGCTGCAGGCGCCCTACTTCGCCAACCTGCACCAGAGGCTCGCCGACCTGCCCGACGGTCAGTGTCCAGTACCATACGATGGAACAATAATAGCAAATTAGATCATTTGTCTGTTTGTAGATATTTCAGAGTAGAATTTCACGATCAAAAATACAACCAGAACTTAAAATGTTGGATTTCCTTTATCTTTTCTTCCTCTTGTAAAATTGTATGTATTTACCTCTGAAAAGAACCGTAAAAAAAAATCATGAAAAAATCACCCAATCTGCGTTACAGAGTGCACTATCACTGCAGGTTCCCCGTGGCGCGCCGGACGGACGGGATTCATTCGATGTAATGACTGTGTTGTGTTGTTGCAGAGGTGTCGATATTCACAGTGGAGGGCATCAGCTTACAGCCGGAGACGCGGCAGGCGGTCAAGTGAGCGCCGCGCCCTCGCCGCTTCATAGTACACCCCCCACCCTATCCATCCATGCGATTCAATTATTCTATGGAGACAAGGTAACCGATAGCTATCGACTGTACTGTATGAATATTACTATAAATAATTATAGAAAGAGCAGTGTGCCATGTATAATTATCTATAAACGAGAAGAGAATGACTTATTTTATTTTAAAAAAAGATTTTTATGCTGGAAATATATGCTGAAATAATTTGGTAAAAATTTTGAAGATGTTTATTTATATTAAGGGATAACGTCTCTGAAGTCTTATGATCGCTCTCGAGCGCTGGCTCCGAGTCGCGCTCGCGCTCGCCCGCGGCGCTACCCGTGGGTTAGATAAATATATGTCGAATTGCTTTCAAAAAGCGGGACTGTTATAGGAAATTTGGTAATGTTGATGGTTGGTCGCGGGCGCGAGCGCGGGCGCGGGCGTACACATTCCTTCCACGGTGCTCAACTAGTAGTAGCGAGGCACACGCTTGTCGCTCACGCTTCTCACCGCGAATTGATTCAACACAATACTTCATAGATCTCAATCTTATTGATATGTGGGACCGTCCTACTGTACATTTATAAAGTGATAGGAAATTCGACGATTTATATATAATGTTATATTAAAACAAATATTAGGCTCTTCGTTTCGGCTAGAAGTGTAGATGGGAGGTAGATTCCGTCTAGATTAAAGACTAGTAAAATTAACCAGTTTAGTGAATTAGGTCCGTCACTGTACCGTGCGCGGTAGGGGCGCGCGCCGGCGACTCGACGCCTCGCGTTACGTACGCATTCTAGGCGCGGTCCGTATTCGATCGTCTTGTATAGTCTAGAATTTTTATCTGTGATTTGATAAATAACATAGAACGTAGCAATATCGAAACGTGACACCAATTTGTGCCAACTATTAAAAATAATACGCTTTTTTCATAAATATAATAATCAGTGCGGAACAAGACGATAGTATCATAGGACGTGCAGTTAATATAGTGTTCCTAATTCGATCTAGCTAGTCTACCAGTTATCTAAATTAATTGTAATTAGCAGTGAATAGGTAGTCTCTCTTATACCTTAACTTAGTCCTTATCCATTACATTGTAATGTCTAGAATCGATGATGTTAACTCTATAGTCTATCGATTACGGCCCAATAGACGCACAATGTTGGATTTGATTCTGTCAATTAGTTGAATTGTGCGGGAGGTGATTAACGATGCCGCGCTCTGATTGGCTCAAACTAATTACACCAGTATTGTTTTAACATTAATTCAATTATTAATTTTGGAGCTGATACAAAGCTTTATCGAACATATTCTCCAACACGCAAAGTTCGTGTATTGGGATATATTAAATAATGGTTATTATGTATTGTAATGTACTTATGTGACGTCGTAGGCAATACAGAGGTGATCCAGTGAAGCCTTATATTTAAATAACGAGCAATCTGACAGTACCACTGCCACTCTGAGGAAAATAAGTAGTTGCTAAGTGAGCGGTGTCGAGTCGCCAGCGCGCTGGGCCAACGTTTGGGCCCATCCGAGTAATCAGTCTAATAGGATCTAACATCTTAAATAACAATTCTAAAGTCGAATTAAATTAAATTATGTAATAAATTATACAGTTTTGGTTTGGCCCCAAACTATAAGTTCTAGTGAGCATAGATCAACTTAGTATAGTACCTAACTATGCGCGTACGAGCTTTAGAATCGACACGTTCACAGAATACCTCCCCATTCTACTGGGGATGAGCGCGAACACGTCTGAAGTCACAAAATGGGAGGTATTCTGGACGCGGTCACATTCGGTTACGAACACCAAAATAGTGAGTAATATTTGTGTATAGTATGTGAAACGCAATAATGGTTCACTGTATAAATTGTTGAGGTTTTTGATTGGTTATGTTGGCGGTTTCCGACGGTGTACTTCGACTTGGTTTTAGTAAATTGGCAATAGAAATCATAGATCTTTTCTTAATGTAAAGAGATAGACAATTTAATTTTTCTGTTTTCTTGTTATATTATAGGTACTTAACATCGAATCTTAACGATTTATATTGCAAAGTATTTCGCCAACGTCCGAAGTATTTCCGTACTGAAAGCCCCAAGTAGTACATATAAGAATGGAAGCTAATGTCACCCGTTGAGTGAGGCACCTTGCAGTCTAGTAATGGATACCAGCATTTATGTTTCAATTTACAATCTTATATTTTGATACTAGGTTCAGATACGCACTGGAATACTTGGTATTTTAAAACATGCCTAATATTTCAAGTATACTATATGATATTTAAAACTGTTTCTATCTAACATGCAATAAGACATGATATGATAAAATGTTCCTTATTGAATGGTGCAATATTTGAATTTCGTGTTTTCCGCCAATCAAGGCAATTTTGTTACATAATGTCTCATCGCATGTTCGGGAGTTGATAGTACATAATTCTTGAGTAAATGTTACTTTGTTGATATTTATATTCGGAATTTATGATATAGAACAGTACCGTATCATAATAATTGTTAATATCTTAACACTTTGTAAGGGTATTAGGTCTCTCGCTCACTGAGGCTATCAGTACAGTTTCTATGGTACAGTGTAAGGTCAAAGAGAGAAGTGGACTTTACCCATTTGTACCAAACATTAGGGTGCGTTCCTATAGAAGCGGAGCGGTGAGGTTCTTAACCAATCACTTAACATTATGAGACATTTTGATGATTTCAATCTTCGATCAACAATACACAACTAGATATCGGGTCACGTACAAAATCAAAGCTAAATACTGTCCGCGTGGATGACGTGTGACAGCTTATTTTGTTTACTACCGAACTGAAACAAAAGTTTTAAAACAGTTCGAAGTTCAACCTAATTACAACTATGACACGTAGCAATAAAGTAGCAAATCTTACGAATAAAATAAGAGCTCACTTTATAAATGAGGCGTTATTCACCGAGACGTATTTTTTGCGCCGACCCGACATCTAGTTGTGTATTGTTGATCGAAGATTTCAATGCGTTGTTTTTCGTCCGCTTCTACGGAAACACACCCTTATTTTATTTTTAAATTTAGACATTTGTTATGACTCCGACTATAAGCTAAATATAATCTTCAAATAGACCATTGAACGTGCGAATCAAAACACAGTCGATCAAAATATATGTTTGTAAACAATGAATATTGAAAACATGATATTGTATACAGTTATTTGCATTTGTGAGGCGGTCTGTTTAATGTATCGGTTTATTGTTGGGCATTGTTAGTGTTATTGACGCCACAATCAAATAGAACAAGTTTACTTACTAACGAATTTAAAGTCTTCTAATAAACTGATCCGATGCAATGAAATACTATCTAACTAGCAATGATTAAATTGGCGAGTTCATTAGCTGAAACTGTACTAATTCGGAGGTATGAAGCCTGAAAACTGGTTGATGTAATAACCTCACTTAATTTGTAATATCAGCTGATATGGTCTTTGACCTATAGTGGATCATTACAGGCTAATACAATTTATCTAGGCTACCTTTCCCATTAAAGGCAAAGGACTCTCATCTCATCGAAGATATCAGTACAGTGAGAACACGTACTATGGATTATAATACGATGCCCAACATTAAATTAACTATAACATTAAACCCGCCTTTACTAAAGAACTGAGTTGCACGTTTGTGTTACGATGCGTGTTCGCTGTTGTCACCAACTTGTTACGTTCCACTCAATAATATTATGTATGAAATTAGATCAATATTGTGTATTCACACATTGAAAATTAAAAGGACTTTTTGTAAGCATATCATATAGCTGGTTGACAAATACAAGTTGTTTTGTTTCAACGAAGCCTTCATTTTGCATCGGTTAATGAAAAAACTCGTGGAAAATTCTGGTTTAACCTTATTTTTTGACCAGCTTAAAGTCTATCTAGACAGACTTAAGCTAGTTATCAGTAGTATCCACTTAAATGGGTATGTTGCGAGTAAAACCGCGAGGAACGATTAGTAAATAAATAAACCTTGTAATAATAAACCAGCTTGTGTTATGCATATAACAATCGCCGTAGATTTTCAGACGCGCCGCATCGCCGACGTAATCTAAAGTGTTGTTCTCAAATTTGCATACAAACTACGCCCTCAAATGTGTGAACGTATCTACTAGAGAACGGAAACTCAGTGTCGTGGTTACAGCGAGTGCGTATCCTGTAGGAATTTAAATACTTTAGCCGTCGGCGATAAAATTTCCTAAAAAAAATTGTCGGCGACAAAAAGTTGCTTGATTTTGTCGTCGTGTCGGCGGCTTCAGTGTATTCTTAAACGTATGGATTTGTAAATAGTTACTTAGTTGTTACAATTTGTTAGTTGACATGTACGAGTTGCCATTGCCTACGATATCCGCAATAAATGGAATCCTATGAGATTTATTTTATGAGTTTTAACTGTACGGTAGATTAATTATTACACATTATTATTTTACGTATCTTTAATAGTTGCTGCTGATTAGCTATGACGATTTTTTTTATTTTAATACTATGTATAAACAATGTGCTTTTACTCGTTTAAAAGAATGTAAATACGATATTTGAACTGATAATAATAAAAGTTTTTATTTCTTAATGAAACATGTTTTTTCTTTCTTTCACCTTTTAGTCTTAAGATTATACTTCTACACGGTACACACGTAGTTTATAGTTATCCTGTTCAAAAAACATACCTACGATATCATAGCTACGATATCGAACCTTCATCAAAGTCAATAAAATACGAATCACTATGAGATTTTTGGCGGCACAATATGATTTTTAGGCCCATCGCAGACGACAGACTTTTTGTGCGATCGAGTCTGCGGCGCACAAAAATTTGGTCGCGGATTGTCGCGGATTTTTGTGCGTCGTGTGCGTTACTGCATATAATTACATAGGTTCTATTTTCACAGACTAAAAAGTGCGTCACGGATAGTCTGTCGTCTGCGATGGGCCCAAGTATTTTTTTTACTTGTATAAAACTCTCACGTGCCGACAAAAAAACCGTATTTATTACATGGTAATTTTAAAAATATAATAATTCATCATAATATATAATGTAGCTAAATCTCCTTTACCAAATCTGTCCTGATCATGAATAAAGCCAACTAAACATTCAAAACGTGTCCACGGAATAAGATTAAACCCAGAAAAAAAAGATAATAAAATTATAATAACGTCGTTGAATGTGAACGGGAGCGTTAAATTCGTCAGTCGTTGGAAGCGTGCCAGCGGTTTCAACTGCCCAGGAATATGATAAGCAATGATAACGAGCTTTGTCTCCAACTGGGTCGGCAATTACCGGGTGATGTTCACTGATCGATGCTTAACCGGGAAAGTCACCATGACGGTGTAACGCTACGCCGTGCCGCGGTGAGTTTCAGAAAAGCTTATCGAACACAATAGTAAGTAATAAAGTAATGTAGCTTTTAATGTTCTCATCTCACTGAAGATATTAGTACAGTGGGGAGATTAGGCGCAATCACCACGCTTGCCTAATGCGGGTTGGAGGTCTCCAACCCGAGCCATGTTTGAAAGAATGCACATACCACTAGACCACCGAGCTTCGATCAACAATACACAACTAGATGTCGGGTCGGCGCAAAAAATACGTATCGGTGAATAACGCCTCATTTGAAAAGTGAGGCGTTATTTGATTCATAAGATTTGCTACTTTATTGCTAGGTGTCATGGTTGTAATTAGGTTGAACTTCGAACTGTTTCAAAACTTTTGTTTCAGTTCGGTAGTAAACAAAATAAGCTGTCACCCGTCATCCACGCGGACAGTATTTAGCTTTGATTTTGTACGTGACCCGATATCTAGTTGTGTATTGTTGATCGAAGCCACCGAGGCGTTAAGTTCGTGTAGGATGGTGGCAAATTCTGGTGTGGCGGAGTTCTGAGACTGCCGCAGGCCTCCGACATGGTCTGATGTTTGAAACAACGACATTGGTGGCTAAGGAACTAAGGACGTTATGTCTTACATTTCTGATTTTTTTAAAGAACTTCCTTTTTTTTCAATATGTAAGTTTCAATGAAAAACGTAATAGTGCTCTGAGAATTCGGTTTTCGATCTTAAAGAGGTATGTATGGTTAGGTCAAATCGGTGAGGGTGGCAAGTCGAAAACTACAAGAGATTCGAAGATCTTTTTCTAGGAACCATGTCAGACCTGCCCATACTGACAAATTTAAAAAAGCCACTTCTGTTTAAATTGAAGTAAGTAATATAAGTATGTTTAAGTAAGTACGGTCAGCCAAATATGTGGTCTACCACCCTACGGTTGAGATTCATTTGAACGTCATGAAACAACAAGGTCAATTTTAAACGTCATAACATAATTGTGCATAGAAAAGTCAACCTTAGCGATCGTTACATCTCGCAGAAACTTTTGTCAAAAGTGGTAGACCACTTTCTTGGCCGACCGTACATACAAAGCATCGCAACCCGCCATTCATCTTAAAACTCCAATTGTAATTGGAATCCAAACTTAAACTCAATAAGGACTTAAGGCAGGTATTACCATTCAATTTCTCGGCACATAATCTACATGAATAATTTAATGAAAAGTTAATGCGGAGTCGGTATAATTTAAGACATTTGAGGGTAGAATTGGCATCAATCAAAACTCTGCGATATTCCGCTCTAGTTGACACCCTCGAGTAATAAGTCGGGCACAAAGGTATTATACTGCGTTCAGTTGTTCAGTTAAATTTTCGCTTATTTGCTTTGGAGCTCAGCTTTTTGGTAAGTTTAGTCTTAAGAACTTGAAAAGTCAATTATAACAAAACAAACGTTTATACAAAGACTTGACCTGAAACGTTATGTTGTTGTTCACGTCTGTAATATCACGTTATATATATTTTGTATAGTTTAGCTGTACTTTTTCAACCGTCTTCAAGAATCAATATTCCAAGTGTGTTTTCAATGCGTGTGAATATTTTATTACAAGACTGTATTTAGTATCACCTGTTCGGGGTCTGTCTGTAGTACAGGTAGGTAAGTGGGTACAGACTCTGTACCCACTTACCCGGTTTGACCCACTTCTCGATTTCCGATTGACATGAAATTTTGTATACACGTTTGTTTTTGATGCTAATTCATGATGAAGACATACATTGATTTTTATGTGTATTTTTTATCCAAAACTTGTATCTCTTTATTTGTTAAGTAAATTTTTTTTTATCTCATATCTCTCATCTCATCTCCGTCGTTAATTAACATATTTCGAGAATTCTTTCGGCTAATATACAGCTATACCTACTTACAGAATAGTCCCATTTTTTTCATAAACGGCTGAAACGGTTCTAACAAAAACCTACCTAGAAGGTACGTTGTAACTCGACGCCTAGAAGTCGGTTTTTGCTGACAAAAGTGGTGAAACACATCAGTAAAACAAATTACAGTAACTCCGCATACAATGCAAGCTTGTATTTACAGTACAAAGTACAAGCTTAATGCGAAACCGTCAACCGCAAGAGGCAAGATTTGCAGCGCTTCAATGTTAGAGTTGGTCGGACTGACTCGCCTGAATAAGTTAAATCGGTATAGTTGGACAACTCTCCCACAGTCCTGCACGAGTATGTTCTTGTTTTACTTACTAGCAAATAGTAAGCTCTCTACTGAAATTGGTTTTAAAGCATTAAAATGCTTTGATACGAACCAGTGCGAGAGCACCGTGTGTTTTTGACAAGCTTTGGGAGGATCGCTGAATTCGGTTTTTGAAACTTACGGCTAGTCTACCGGTTTATTTCGGACTAGCAGCGCCCCGCGGTTTTACCCGCGTTGTGCCCGTTCCCGTGGGAATTTCGGGATTATTTTTACATAAAAACCTTCCTCTTGAATCACTCTACCTATTACAAAAAACCGCATCAAAATCCGTTGCGTAATTTTAAAGATTTAAGCATACAGACAAACAGACAAACAGACACGAAACAGAGACGACTTTATTTTATACTATGTAGTGATGATGATAAAATAATTTGACATTTATATCTCCGTGCCCTTAATCTACCCTTAAAACTGCTATTTAATTGTCTTCACAATCCAATCAATGAAATCCAAAAATATCTAATGGATGAATTGTTAAGAAAAAGGAAAGTGTGGGAGGTGTATTAGTAAAGTCGGGAAGTGTAGGTGTGGTATAAAAGCATCTTTCAAGGAGAACAACAGAAGTTAGCATTCCGTAGGAGTAAGAAGTATTTGTGTAATTTGTAACTTATAAATAACTAGCCGCGCCCCGCGGTGTACCCGTTCCCGCGGGAATTTCGAGATAAAATGTATCCCATGTGGTATTCTGATGAATAACCTATATAACTGTAAAGTTTCATCTCAATCCGTTCAGTAGTTTTTGCGTGAAAGAGTAACAAATATACATACATCCTCACAAACTTTCGCATTTATAATATTAGTAGGATTTTTAGCTGTCAGTAACCTGTAAGGGCATACAGTAGATGTCATACGCTCGTATATGTTACAACTTTTTCACCTTGTAAGTGTACTATACATACATATACTATAACGTGGGTGTTATTGAGAACAGTAGGTATTAATTAATACTTTATAATATCCACGAGTATTAGAAAACTACGTCCTACAATAACACTACCATACTAGCTTTAACTAAATGATGTAACAAGGCCATTAATAAATCAATTATTTTACCTACTGGCATAAATGATAGACGTATCTCGTAATCACTACATAGTATAAAATAAAGTCGTCTCTGTTTCGTGTCTGTTTGTCTGTATGCTTAAATCTTTAAAATTACGCAACGGATTTTGATGCGGTTTTTTGTAATAGGTAGAGTGATTCAAGAGGAAGGTTTTTATGTAAAAAAAATCCCGAAATTCCCACGGGAACGGGCACAACGCGGGTAAAACCGCAGGGCGCTGCTAGTATAAAATAAAGTCGTCTCTTTTTCGTGTCTGTCACACTGTTTGTCTGTCTGTATGCTTAAATCTTTAAAATTACGCAACGGATTTTGATGCGGTTTTTTGTAATAGGTAGAGTGATTCAAGAGGAAGGTTTTTATGTAAAAAAATTCCCGAAATTCCCACGGGAACGGGCACAACGCGGGTAAAACCGCGGGGCGCTGCTAGTAATTAATAAAGTGAATGAGCTGTGGCAATCATTTGGCGCCCGTTAATTGAATTATTGATTAATTTTGGTGTTAATAATTCGGTTCCTTGTTGCCTCTGTATGTCGCGTTTACCTGTCACAGGAATAATTACTGTTTTATCAACCTGTGATGTTTATTTAACGGTGAATAACTTCATCAGTTCATAAATTAAGATACAACGTGTACACCGTTAAAATGCGTTAATCAATCGTGCTTTTGTAGGTATGTACAGTGATTTATAATTTTAGCATTAATTTCTATGAACCTGCGCTGCACAGAGCTTAAAAATACGTTATTTAAACTGTCTTCAGGTCTGTTAAAATCTATGAACGACACACTAGAAAGGTCGTTTTTGTCATTAAAACTAGACTGACTTAATAAGATTTGACTGCGTCCAACAAGTCTTGACTATTTCCGGTGGTATTAATTAACTCGACGAGATGGCTTCTATTTCAATTAAAGATAGTACTGAAACGGTGATTGACGCATAGGTTGGAAGAACGAGTTAGGTACCTGTCTGGAGCTAACAGAACACCCTGAGTTTATCAAATATTGAACTTTAAAGCGGAAGGGTGTCGTCATCTACGTATCCTGTCACTGATCGATTTACCAATAAATTGAATTATCTGCTATATGGGAGCCGTCGACGCCAAATTAAATCTTCAAACTGATTTTCACGCTCCGATAGTTTCATGAAGCAGTGACAATATGGCTTCGACGCCGAACGCTTGTATCCAATATCTGTATTGCAAAGTTTGATATTCTTTCTGTAACGCAATTTAACTCATTTCCGTAGAGCTCGGCATCCCCTTGGGAATGGAATTTTAAAGGAAAGTTGGATCGGATTAAAGATTTCAGACGTATGTTTTCATATTTGCTTCGTTGGAGAATTTTCAATAAGCTTTCGGAAAGGTCAAACGTTGTTTGACAGGAAGCTGAATAATAAAATACATTTTCAGTCGCAGTTTGTTCGGAGTTGCGTTGCAAGGGAACCTTTTGTTCGGAATATAAAGGCAAATAAACGGGGTTTGATAAAACTCGGCCAATAAGTCTAATTTTAAATGAACACTCAATAGCTTTTGTATGATTAATATACTCAATAGCTATCATACATAAGATTTAAAATACTCAAAATAACTCCACTTGGGTAGCGATCGCACAGAACTTGTATCAACCGGAGCCGATATATTCGATATATTTTCGGAACTTATTTCGGCCAAGTGCTCTCAGTATAAATAGGTGTCTTCCTAAAACTGTATCTTCATTCAAGTTACATAAAACTTGATGTTTTCATAGGAGATTGATATTCAGTTTTGTTTATTTAGGATACGTTTGAAAGGTTGTAATAACACTTTTAGCGATTGGTGTTGCTCTAAAGTAAGAATAGAATTTTATCTATTTTGAAATCAAATTCAAAAGTTTTAAATTAGGTTAGGTTCTAACCTATTATATACAATTAATTAATTGTTATACCTTTTCCTATTCTAGTTTCACTGTTGAGTTAATCATTTAAAAAAAAAAAAAAAAAAAAAAAATACTTGGACAAATTCACACACGGTTAATTAGACCCAAAGTAAGCTCTAAGCTTGTGTTATGAAATCTAACTAACTGATACTACTACATATACAAATACTTTATAAAAATATATAATTGAAACCCAGACGTCGTCGCCAACAACTATGTCTTCACATATTGTTGACTCCGGGCGGGGATCGAACCCGCAACCCCTGACACAGTAAGCGCTCTCACTGCCACTGTGCCAAGGGGCTTGTCAAAAATTGGACTGTCAGGTTAGGAATTACGTAACAGCGAATTACGTAACAGACGGAAAGATTTTGCCTCCAATTTATTTTATTACTAGCAGTGCCCCGCGATTTTACCCGCGTTGTGCCCGTTCCCGTGGGAATTTCTGGATGAAAAATAGCCTATAACCTTCCCGTTGAATGTGGCTATCCATTATAAATAATATTATTCTAATCAGATCGGTAGTTTCTGAGATTACATAAAACAAACTCCTTAGCTATATTATATTAAACTTACATAACCAATAGTTATAATTACTTTCGTTAACATAAAGTCTCTGCGTTATTCTGCGGTCCTGTAACAATAATCCCTTCGAAACAACTGTGATATTCGTAATTTGTTACATTGTTACGTACAACTCGGCAAGTGCGTGCGAAAGGGCAATATTGGGCCGCCGTAGTTTTCATACCACAATGGATTCACAACGAGAGCTTAATTAGTTTCTGCAGTTATTACATTTTCATTACAAAGAGTGTCTCTAACAGTTACGTGTATTGTTAGTGGTCTGTGGTTATCTTGTTATAACGTAAGGGCCGTTTCTCACTTGTCGGTTGTCGGGTTCAAATTTTGAACGTACTTTAAAGTGGTAACATTTTATAAATGTTACAAGAAATAAGGCCCACTTGATTAAAATTCGTTTACGACAGTCGGAAAGTGGTAACAAGCTTTTGATCTACCAGGTTGTTAAAATGTACTTCCCTTGTATCTACTTAGCACCTTTTCAAAGTATCGGTTGCGGTCATGCATTAGAACTTTCCTACTCCAACTAAAACGCTATTACCTTCCAAGAAGTTTCCTAGACATCATTGTAATATTAACCAACTTCAATATGCTAACGTTAATTAACTCTTCGTCGTAAAATAAGGTTCCTACTAAAAACAAATTACATCACTAATTTAAGAGAAGTTAGAAGGGGTTTAAACTACACCCCCACAATAACTGAAAAATACGCAACTTCAAAAATAACCCACCCCAATTTAAAATAAACATCTGAAATATACTTGCACACAAAGAGGGTAATAAATATACACATTTTAGTAGAACACTGCAGCCGGCAACATTTCATGGACAAAATATGATAGGATACTCGGGGTAGGTACACCTATATCTAAACGCGAGGTATGTTTATGTTCCCATGGATTATAGACGTGACCCAGATATGGTGTTCCCCTCAAAGCGGACCCTTCAGACACAAACGACCGATTTAACTCACACCTCCGAGCTCGCACGACAATACAAAATAGAAATGAGAACTGTAATTTTTTGTTCTGTGAACGTGCTACGGTAGCTATTTGTGTTAAAGTTTTATGGTGTTGTTTGTACCTGTTCTTTCCTACCCTTTTGGGTTATTCTGCGTTAGAAACGTACGCACTCTGCTTATTGATACTTTATTACCACTTTTTACTTGAATATATCGTGATAAACCGGCTATTATCCGCAATAAATTTTGCGATAGATAAAAAACAAAAATAAAAGAGGACCAGTAAAAGCCTTCTCGTAAACAAAAACGACATGGAATCGCATTTACATAACGCAAAAAGCGCGTTACGAGAGTGAATAAATACGTCGTTTCCCGCGTGCCGTCCCTTTACTGCTAGTCATGACAACTATATTTCAATATCGCGCTAGTTTCCCCGCGGACATGCCCGGGGTACCCACTATTGTCTAATCTGTGTGGGGGGCATTCGGGAGGCTATTTGCCGGTTTATGGGAGACGCGAGACTCTACTTCCTGCCTCTGACACCTTCATAGCTCTGCGGAGAAATGAGATTGCAAAACGTCCGTTTTTACGGTCCTTAATGTAAGGATTTGTTTTTTACTTCTTTGTTAGTGTTCATTGTGTGTTGAATGTAATGAGGTTCTTAGGGGATTACGATTGGATTTTTATTATTGAAGAGCTTTGGATGTAAGTTATAAAATCTTGATTAAGTTACGTTGAAAGTTATAGACTTACAAAATTGTGGTATCTACGGTTAAGCCAGGAACATAGATTTCCGTGCTGATGTGTAGTAGCTGATGATTTTCTTGATGTGTGGAACTTTATATGAAACCAAGTTTTGACTGTCAAAAATATAGTATTTTTGAGAATCTGAATTTGTCTTGGGACGGAGAGGTGAGAGATTTCTCGACAATTCATGATTAATTTTAGTAGAAGATTTTAGGCCATTTCTCATCCCGAAATTACCACGAAAACGGGCACGACGCGGGTATACCTAACAGCGGAGCACTGCTAGTAATCAATAAAGTCAAAAATTCTTCAAATAATTTTTCTAAACGAAAATATTGACATAAAATAATAACTTCCCAGATTGAATTTATGTTCCGTACGAAAATGTAAGTCCATCAAAAAGGCTATGAATTTGAACGCAGCTTAGCCGGGATTCGGCGATTTACATGAAATATATTGAGGAGGCGCCTCGAAGATGCACTTATACATTATGGGCACGAGTATGCAAGTGCTTGTTGCCACTGACTTAGATTTACATAGAACAGTTTATAAACGCGAAATCATCTTTTGGGAAGAAATTATTAAAGCCTGAGCACAAAAAACTTTAGAAAAGGCCGTTTTTAGACAAAACTGTAAGTTTGTAATTAGACCAAACTGCAAGACTGTTATTAGACCAAGACTAAATTCACACACGGTTAATTACACAAACTAAGCTCTAAACTCATATTATTACTAAATAACACTATTACATATACATACACAAATACTTTATATATGAATACTCCTGGTCTGAGACCTCACACTAAAAACAAGAAGTTATATATTTTGTTGTCCTTTAGATTAGACTTAAGAATTTGAACTGAAAAGTGTTATTAAAGCAGTTTTGTTCGCGGCAGTCTTAAGGCCTTTGTGCCTGTTGTCTTGAACTCTTGTTTGTCTGAACCAGTAGCTATTTAAAATGACAAATTACAGTTTCCTTGAATTAAATTAACTTTGCTTTAAAGCATAAAAAAGTAATATAATTTGTAAAACAATGGCTGGCCCTTTACACAGTTAATCATTTCAAAAAACAGGAAGTTGAAAGGACTTATGTCCGCTTCTTTGTACCGTACCTTTTGAAGTTAGGTAGGTATCTGAAGGGAGATATGGGTTTGTACCGTGCTTTGAAATTCGTAGATACTGTACAACCTTTGGAGGGAAAAACTAATGTAGTAGGTCCAGGTAATACAAGACATAACAATAATAGTTGAATAAATTAAATAAAGTTTGAGTTTACTGTACAGTGTGTTATAATTACTTTAAGTTATTTTTATGTCAGAAACGTCCATTAAATCGTCACTTAATCAATTGCCGTAATTTTTCATATAATACATGTTAAAATCACTCATTAAATCTCTACTTAGGAAGCATTTGACCACTCAGAGTACCACTCAGGGTGTAAAGGTATGTACTACTTTTCAGTGAGTTAGATAAGAGCGGTGATCGCGTCCAAACCTTTTCACAATCCTTCACGACATTTACTATCTTTAATAAAGTACCTTTCCTTTTCCGTGGGAACGTACACCATTTTACATAAAATACAATACATACACCGTTCTATAAATTGTATATCATTGTACACGGAGTCAATATTTCATATCCCGCCGCTCCAGCGGAGCACTGCACAAGACGACCACAAAATTCCATTTTTGCATCATTATTTTCAAGTGGGAGTATTTCGAGGCATCCGTAGCAAACATCTAGTATATTTATGAAGAAACTACGGCTCGGGAAGGAGGTATACTTTATGCGAGATATATTACAAGCAGTATAGGGAGTATGAGCTGTATAGGCCTTCAGACTTTACTCGACTGATACAAAAATAAGTAAAGTAATTTCGAGTAGGTTACTGGCCAACCTGGTGCCGGAGTTTTTAGACCGCCTAAAGGCCTCCGACATGGTTTGATGAAACAACCGCGACCGACATTTTTACATGCCTTCCGAAGTACGATAGCTTTCATATAAAAATGCCACTATCGGCCACCCATCCAAGTAGAGCCTAGCTGCACGTTGCTTAACTCTCGCAGAGAACTACCATCGTTTAGTCCAACAACGTCACGAGCGCTACAAAATTAAAAAAATGTTTTGTGACTATGACTTCTGCTTTGGTTACATTAAGGGTTATGTGAATTCAATCGTAAAATTAGCATCATTATTTATCATACTTCTCCTCCCGACACAACTTTTCCACTTAAACTGTGTAATGCCTGCATGATGGTTATGAAAACGCCAGCAATCATAACCGTGGGTCGCAACTCGCAAGTACATAGCTCTAAAGGGTGGAAAAACTGCAGTAAATCGTTTTTATTGCATTTTATTACGTTTCGGTGGCTCCGGTCGAATTTAATGCTCCAGAAGTATTTACATATGAAAGCTCTTCGGCATGTACCCTATTATTAATGGCGTCGTAATTTTTTGTCGTAAACCAAACTTTATTATTCTCTGTTGCCTTCGTTGGATTTGTGATGTACATTTTTAATAGAGCGCTGCCGTGCTTCAGGTGCCGGGTTAAATTGTCGGTCCCGGTGGTTTCAAACGTTAGGTTAAGCGGTCAAAATACTGCGCTAGAGTAATATATACCGTGCTTCAATTAACGCGTTAAATTGTCGGTTCTCATTAAACGTTAGACCTGTCGGAGACCTTTGGCTAAATACTGCGCCACCTGAGTTAGTGATTAAACTACTCGGTCTTATTTTTTTGTGATTGATAAGACTTGCGTAATTTCAGTAGGGTGAAAATCAAATAACATCTATTCACCTATTAATTAACACCATATCTGTAGCCTAAGCAAAACACTGAATCCCCCTCCCCCTACCCGATACAAAACTATCGCCCAAAGGCAAAATCATAGACTAAACAACATCTACAACAAACTAATTAATTATCCAATTAGATTTTCTCAGTCCTAGATTATTAGAGAACAATACCTCTGATAAATAAAGCATAAACAAAAGAAGACATGCTTTATTAGCCGGCCACGTGATTGTAATATTTATTAGTATTATAGTAAACAGTTCACAGGACGGAAAAATAAAGAATATTTATAGGAGAGAGATATATTTGAATAAGGATTTTTCTGTATTGTATTTCTGTAACCAGTAATAAACTTGCAGGAAAAGTGTCAAATGATACTGATGTCTGTCTGGCAAAATTTTTTATTTAGCAGCGCCCCGCGGTTTTATCCGCAAGTGGGAATTTCGGAAAGAAAAATAGCCTACAGCCCTATAACCTACCTGTTACTGTTGAATGGGACTATTTATCATAAAGGAATTATTCAAATCCGATTGGTAGTTACTGCGATGAGCGCGATCCAACAAACAAAAAAAGAAAAAATCAAAATTCAGCTTCATTATATTAGTATAATAAAAAAAATCATCAACATAGCTTCACCCGTGATATAATTTGATTTACGTATAAAAACATAAAAGCTCTGAGATGAGAAATAAAGAGTTGCCAGGTTATTAAATACGAAGTTAATTAACTGGAAATACAATAAAAAAGCTCTCCACTCTCGGCACTTCAAACGCTCAAAGTAATATTGGAACAGAAATAAAACTTTACCATTTCAATTCTGTATTTACTGAAAAAGAAAAAAATCCACAAAACTAAGCATTAAATTAAGTAATCGGTTTAAAAAATGGTAGCATTTAATTTGCTTCTGTGAGCATACTAACCTCTACTCGTAGAGCGAACTAATATAAAACGTTTGAATTTGTCTACGTTTTTGCTTCGAACTAATGAAACGAAACGAGTATTTTACATGGAAACACTTGCCTTTAGAAAAAAAGCCTCGACTACTGTGTATGGTTACGTTTACGAAGCTCTTCATTTTTAGAATATTTAGATTGAGTTTCAATGCCCACATGTTCAGTGAGATTTTGTTTAAAACGACACATGTCATAAACTTCGTCTTCAGAATTAGTCGACTCATCCTACTAATGCGAAAGTTTTTGTGTTACTCTTTCGCACAAAAACTACTGAACGGATTTGGATAAAACTTATGAAACTTTACAGTAATATAGATTATACATCAGAATAACACATGGTATACATCTTTTCCCAAAATTCCCGCGGGTGCAACCGCGGGGCGTGGCTAGTATGTAATAAAAATCATGAAATTCCCACGAGAACGGGTGCGCTGCGGGTGAAACCGCGGGACACAGATAGTAGCTCATAAACTCGCTCTATCTAAGTCATCACCTGAGGACAGAGGAAGGCTGTTATTGAACTTCTGAAAACATCTCCTTACAAGAGACTCGGGTAAATTCATGGTAAATGGCCCATTTTGTTCGGATGTAAGGTAAATTGTCTGCCTTGAGGCGCCCAGCCAACGGGCAGTCCGGACAAAATGAGAAAAATACGTGCAACGACCAATTACAAACGGATATTTGAAAATACATTTTCAGTTTGTGAAATGAATTCTGATTTTTTGTTGACGATATTTTGAGGACTTTCTTGTTTCGTAACGGTAATACCATTTTTGTATTTTAAATGCTACTTTTTCGATATGAAATACAATTTTGCATACTAAGTACCCACTTTTTGAAAGTAAAATACGACTGTTTTTGTTAAATTTGTAAAGAAACGACTGAATAAACAAGTTTTCCACAGCACGGTGCAAACGGAACACTTACTGAGTTCAGGAACTATCCAAACTTGTACAAAGAATACTTCACATGTAAACTTCTGGTAAGTTTCCGTTTAGAGATGCTTTTTTGTGATATTTTTTATTATCTACTACTGAGAGTAACATTCCACTCTAACGTATATGAAGGACAATAGAGCCACTCATTACGAGTAGCTTTATGTGATTTATGGTACCACGTCTCACTTTGTATCTAACCGAATTTTGAACGAAGAACATTAACATTCTTTTTTACATTACACTTTGAACACTTTAGTGCACATTTAGTACACACATTTTGATGCATTTCCAGTACGAAAAGATTTTGACAATCAATGCCTCGTTTGAGAATTTCAATGCGTTGTGATTGGTTGATTCAGCTCCACACAGCTCCACTTCAATGGAACGCACCAATACACTATTATAATTTGTATTCTTTTTCAAAATACGTAAAGCTATGTCCACATTTGTATCATCTTGACGTATCCCGATCAGCGTATCGTGTCGAGTATTTTTATCATAAATATGGACCAGGACGCTCATTTTGTCCATGTCGTATCATTAAGGCGTATTTGGTAAAAACCGGGTCCATACTAATCAAATGCTGTATCATTGCAGAAAAACCGAACCAGATGGTTCGCGGTGTATCACGTATCTTATCGCGATCCAGTATCGTGATACAGTATCAAAATACGTCCATACTACCGATCGTGATACGCGTATCG
This sequence comes from Cyclophora albipunctata, assembly GCA_963082685.1. NCBI lineage: Eukaryota > Metazoa > Arthropoda > Insecta > Lepidoptera > Geometridae > Cyclophora > Cyclophora albipunctata. Next base: position 8,357,184 of record OY720123.1, read on the forward strand.
AATACGAGGTGTATCAAGATACGCGGTTAGTGTGGATCGGGCCGTATCAGATACGGCGTGTATCATTAACGGGTATCATCTTACGTCCAAATTAGCGATCATGATACGCGCCGAGGCCACGCAACGGAGATACGATACACCGAAATAATACAAATGTGGACATAGCTTTAGTCGCTGTTGCCGTCACAGCACCTTGGCTATTAATTATGCGGCAAATTCAAGCCTTTTAAGTTACTAAAAAAATCATACCTAGCGCACAAAATATACAGGCTATAGAAACGTCAGTCACCTTTAAAACAAAACAAAATCGCCCTACGATATCACACCTCAAACACACATCAAAAGTAAACCCCTCTTTTTAGCTCAAAGGTTAAAAAAGGACGGATATGACCTGAAACCGCGGTGGAATTAAATGTAAAAGAATTGTCGCCGGACCCAAACAGTATCTACAGGCTAGAGAGACAGTCAAACACTTTGATATGCAAATGCTACTTACGAACTTGTAACACAAACTTTTAATCCAGTCCCATCTCGGATTACAATTTCTTATTCGTATTCTTTCCGTAAGTATCTCTTTTTGTCTTGTTAATTTTTTGTTTTGTGCTCCCAACGACCGAAATGGTAATGTACAAAAGTTTCCTTTGAATAAAGGTACGATCTTGTAACTTCATTGGGAATGGAATAGGATTCAAGGTTCATTTTTAATGGAAAATATTCTTTGCCTATTCTATTTTATTGAGGGATGGTAGCACTTTATATTGTAGCTACCTACTTTATATTGATGATAGATTTATCAAATAAACACAGGATAACCGTATCCTGGGTGTTGCCACGGTTCAAGTGATGACCGACGGCAACGACGACAACGGGCAAAAAGAACATAAAATCTAACATAACTGTTCGTGATAATGATAAGTTAATGTTTCAAAATCGCTTTCGAAGCCGCTCGTCGCTGTCTCTTACACCATGACATGCCCATAATCCTTCACCATCAAATCTAGATCAATTTGAAACAATAAAACCCGACAAAGAGCTACAACACCGCTGAAAGATGTTAATAAATTGTCTGCCGAGTGTATCGGAACGCTTCTGATCGGTCAAAGCGACAAATGTTTCAAGTGCCGCCGTCTGCGGGACCACAATCAAATGAAAAACAGGGAGGAAATTACTACACAGAGCCATGGGATTCTGCACTCTATTCTGTACGCTACAAGGGTTATTTGATTTGTTTTGAGGGAGAGAAAGGAGGCTGTAGAAATAATACTGAGTCGGAATGTCGTTAATTGATTGTTAGTTGTGTTAAGGCGTTTTATTGTGAAGGTTCAGCGAGGTTGTTTATTTTATGGTTTTGTTTTATGATTTGGCAAAAACCTTTAGGAATACGTAGAAAATTATATTTTAACGACTTTTGTTCATAGCTTTATAAATTTTATATTTATATAAGTAGGTTATAGAGAGGACTGCATATATTCATTTGATCTGAGTTCCAGTTATCTATCTATCTTTCTATATATCTTTTTATTCCTGAGGAACATCTAGAATGCCTTAATAAACTCATTATTATAAAATCATTTTCATTTATTTTATTTGGACTATACTACTATACTGGAAAAGAAAAAAGCAAAGAAAATATAAAGTATTGAAATACTGAAAAATATAAAGTAATGAAATATAACAATACAATGAAGCATAAATTGACAGACTACAATTGAATAAAAACATTTACAAAACGCAGTGTTTAGAACGTTTCAGCGAGCGATAGATAACAAAATACATCTCGTAGTACGAATTGAATGTCGAATTCAACTGAAGTTTTTTAAAAACAAACATTTGTTTTGTAAACCGAATATCAGTTGAGTATAGAGTGGATACATTCGACGGATAGCCAACAATGACACGCGGCAATTATTAACTAACGAATACCATGAACTAGGCAATGGATTTACAATTGTTATGCATTTAACTTTTGTAAAAAATGTATTTAACTAGCTCCGTGATTTTACCCGCCTTGTGCCCGTTTCCGTCAGAATTTCGGGATAAATAGCGTACCTTACAGTTGAATGTGGCTTCACATCACAGAATTATTTAAATCTCATTGGTAGTTTCGGAAATTAGCGCGTTCAAATTAACAAAAAAAAACAAATACTTCAGTTTTATTATATTAGTATACGTGGATAGATAGAGTTATTATAATAAATTATGATTAACGTAACGAGTTCTGTGGTAGAATTAACTGGTAGAACAATGTTCTAAAGCTTTACAAGTCTAATCTACGTTGGTTGCACATTGGTACACAACTTTATCCAATAACCTAGCTAAGCCCTAACTTCTGTAACCCAGTTTTGTTACGTCCGTCATAATTTGATAATGAATTAAGGTCTACTAATTTTATTACTGCAAATAAACGTGAAGAGAAATAAATAGTTACTGTAATTTTAATTACTACAAAAATAAAAATTACGATGTTATAACTACAGCATAAGTAATAAGCTTTTATGTAAAATAGTATCAATAGCGAATTACTTTTCACCAAAGAGCAGATCGGTTCAATCTGCAGAACTGCGGACTAGATCAGATATGAAAAAGTATAAAGAATTTAGGGTTATCGCAGACTACGCTGACAGTCTTTGGCCTGACTTGTTGGATGTAGCAGAGTCTGCCGTTAGTCATTCGAGCAACAATATCAATATATTTTTTACGTCATACTACGACACGTTTCAGTTCCTTATGATTGATTTTTGACATGTATTGTACAAAAATTGAACAGTTAAAACTATAACGGCCGTACTCAGAGACATCAAATAATTCGTTAGTGATTTTAACATATATTGTATGAAACATTACGTCAATTAGCTATTGGATGTCTCTCGAGTTTCGATGTAATGGTATCTCTGAATGGGACAATAGGGGTTCCGTTTTTTTCAGTTGGCTACGAAACCCTTAAACACTGTGACAGACAATTAAGTCTATAAGACGTAATGTCTATATCGGTTTTTATCATTGGTTTTTAGAGACTAGAAAAACCCTGTAGACTTTCGAAAGCCTGTATGAACTAAGCTCTGCGCCAGCTCTAAATGTAGAATGGCTCCCAATATGGCCGCTCCAACGTTTACCGAGCTCTTCCCGTTAATTCCCGGCCTCTCCGGGATTGACCTTTGGCTTTCTTTCGGGACTCCATTCGAACCAATCTCCCTTAATTTTTTATGCAACAGCAAATAGAGCAACTTAGATATATCTCTGTTTTATTAATGGCGGTTCCCTTTCGTTGCTTCCTTTTGCTTTGTTCTTCGGATGGTAATTTAAATGGTATAAGAAGCTTCCATTATTGTGTTTTAGATTTGTATAGAGATTTTACCTACATCTCACAATTTCGACTGCTTAGATTGTTTTTTGAGGTTGGTATTTTACGAAACTTTTTGGTTTTGCTGATTCTGATAAGAATGACGAATGAATGGAGTGATTGAATTCATGTCTTCAGAGAAGGGAAATGCTTCCTCAGTAGATACTAGTAGATTTAATGAGTTATTTTGACATGTAACCTAATGTATGAAAAAATACGTCAAATACTTAATTTTCTATTAAATATCCTCTCTGAGTGCGGCGATTAATTTGTCCTCTACTCATCCACCACTTTAATTATCCCAATACATTAAGTGCCTGGTAACTGAGATCGATGTTCACGTAAGTTAATTACGAGTCGACAGTGAGTGCGGGAGGCTGCGATCACGTGACCACGTCCCGTCTATTAGCTGCTAAGTAACAATACCGGCGTGGACTGCGCGATATCTCGACACCGTGTTACACCGGAATGAAGAGGTTAGCAAGCTTCATATCAGTACCACGCGGTATAAGAAACTCCAACAACATGGTTGGCCCTGACCATTTTTTTTGTGAGTAGGAGAAATGCGTTTATGCATCCCCGGCTGTTCGGGGAAACGACCGCGCGGTCACCCTATTGCCGGGATAATTTCGGGCCGGGAAATACCCACTTAAACTCTGTTCGATCTTTGCTCATTTTTAACTAAAGGGTAGATAAATTGTGTTTGCCACCCGCTTTTTCTGCGACTACCGTCGTTTGAAAATTGGTGGTTGAGGCACCCCCCGCCCGCGCACCATCCTTGCCTGCGCGGGCGCGCCTCCCCAGTACGCTTGGACGACCGCCCTGATTCGGTCGTGATCTCATCCTTGAGCTGCTATCCGTGATAGCCAAGTTACAAATCTTGATACATATTACTGCCGTGCAGACAATATTGTGTGTGTGAGACGTTCTCGCAACAGTGCTGTGCCATTTTCAATACCTAGCTGGTGTTTGGACTGTTACAAGGCTGCTCCATCATCTCCACGCCATCCAGAAACCTCTCTGTGCCGATCCATCTTACAGACGACGCGTGGAAGCAAGAAGGTTGGTGGTGGACTTAGTTTATCTACCTTTTGAGCAAAGATCTTTTCCAATTCCAGTGGGTATATTGTTTATGTACAGGCTAAAACTTTACATACTTAGGTCCTTCGAATCTTCCCAGCCCTAACAGACTCCACATTTTGGTCCTTCGAGCCGGATATTTTACCTTCGTAAATTTCATACTTAAATACTTAATTTCATACTCAAGTTCTACTATCCACGTTGGTTAGCTAGGACGCCATTTTGAATCAACCACGTTGCCGTGTAACCAATTTATTCAATTTGTGCATACAAGCCGTGCTTGTTTCTCAATTAAATATTTACATTTGTCTTATTTTCACAACTATTTAGGTTTTTCAAAATGCCTAATTCTGATGAAAAAGCCTCTGACAAGGCTCCCTCCAAAAAGGAGTTAGAAATTGCTCGCTACATTAATAAAGCCATTGCTAAAAGGCAACGAATTTATTCTCAACTTCAGCAAATATTTGATTTATTAAATAAAATTGATACCCAACCGGAAGTTAAAATTATGTTCCTTTTGCGTGCCTCAGAGATTGATTCATTACGCGATTCATTTGAAAGCATCTGCATGGAAATTTATGATTTGAAATTGACTTTGGATCCCGATACGCAATTCAATGACAGTGATCTAAACGCCTTCGATGACCTGTACTTTCGCATAAAGCTGTGTAAATCAAAGCATGCTTCCAAAATGGCGGACGTTCCTCCATGCGCCAGAGATAATTCTAACGCCGAAGTACGGCCGCGTTTACCTAAATTAGAATTGTTTACGTTTGATGGGAACATTGAAAGTTTCACAACATTTTATGAAACATTTTGCTCTTTGGTGCACAATCAAAAAGGTATCTCCAACATAGATAAATTTCATTATTTGCTGTCATGTACAAAAGGTTCCGCACTCAGCATCGTCAAAAGTGTGCCTATAACATCGAGTAATTACGAAGTTGTATGGCAGTCCTTGCTTGATAAATATCAGGACAATAGAATGCTAGTAGGTAAATATCTGGATAAAATGTTGAATTTTCCCGCGTTAAAAACTGAGTCACCTTCCAATTTAAATAACTTTATTGAGACTTTTGATCACTCTTATCGCGCAATAAATGCCCTCAACATCGATAATTTATCTAGCTATGTACTTTGTCATATAGCATTGAAAGGGCTAGACCCTAATACCCGAAAGACGTTCGAACAAAGCATTGACCAGAAAACTATACCTACTTACGAACAGCTGATGTCTCACGTACATAACCATATTAAAATCTTGGAACATTCGCAATCTAGTTCTACTGTTTCGCAAAACAGGAATTCTACACCTAACGCTAATTCAAACAAAAGGACGAGTGTGAATTACATAAGAAAAACTTTTTCTTCACAGACGCAATCTGTAAATAACAAGGCGACTTGTTTACACTGTGGTCAAAAGCATATGATTTTTCGCTGTGAACAATTCCGTGAATTGACACCCGCGAAACGACTCAGCCGTGCTGATCATTTAAAATTGTGCCACAACTGCCTCAAACAAAATCATTCGTCTGCCGATTGTCGTAGTCAGTTCAAATGCTTTGCTTGTAATCAGCGCCATCATGCGTTATTGCATCTAGATACCGTAATTAAGCCTGCCGATGCACGATCTATAGATACACATAGTGCGCACGCGCATACGAAGCTATCATTCTCGAACGTAAACAATATAAAGAACTATATGGTTCTACTTGGTACTGCTATAGTTAATGTTATTGACTCGTTTGGTAATTCTCAAGCTTGCCGTGTTCTTATCGATTCAGGCGCTCAATCGAACTTTATTACGATGGATTGTTTTGAACGATTAGGGTTGTCACGACAAAAATGTCCGTTTAATATTTTCGGCTTAGCCGGTAACAGCGTGAAGAATTTTGGCATGACCTCATGTACCATTAAACCGAGACATTGCGAAAATCCAGCGTTTAAAATCGATGCTATTATATTGAAAAAAATTACTTCCGACTTACCTTCGGTGGAAATTTCCGAAGAAGTTTCCCACCATTATAAAAACCTTTTGCTGGCGGATCCCTCATTTTATAAAAAATCCCCTGTTGATATAATTCTCGCAGGTGACATATTCCCTGACATCTACGACGGGAATAAAATAATAGTGAGCCCCACACTACCTGTAGCACTAAGTAGCGCTTTCGGGTACGTATTGTGTGGAAGGATGGAAGTACCGTGTACTTCCGATGATGTCACTAACATTGCAACATTGTCTTGCAATTTGGTGTCGTACACCAATGAAAATGACACCATCAATGCATCTTTAAAATCGTTTTGGGAATTAGAGGAGTCGCCGTGCGACAACCCTAAGCTCAGCCCACACGACGAACTAGCCGAGGAGATTTTTTCTAAGCAGCACTATAGGGACGAGAGTGGTAGGTATGTATCACCTATTCTGCTCGACCCGAACCGTGCCGCCCTCGGTGAATCACGTAGCCAAGCCGTGCGAAGGCTACACCACTTGGAGCGACGTTTCGCTCGAGCACCTGAGTTGCGTACTCCATATGTTGAGTTCATGCGTGAGTATGAACAACTCGGACATATGCGACCATACACCGGCACAGAGCCGAGTAAGTACACAATTCCACACCACTGTGTGGTAAAAAGCTCAAGTACCACTACGCCCGTGCGAGTGGTATTCGATGGTTCAGCGGTCACTTCGAATGGCGTATCATTAAATGACACATTGCTCACAGGTAGGAAGCTTCATCACGATATTTTAAAAATCATTTTCAATTTCCGCCTGTATGATATTTGCCTAACAGCTGATATAGCTAAATTTTATAGAATGATATCTATAATTCCCGAGGACCGCTGTTATCAACACATTCTTTGGAGGGAATCTCCTTTTGAAGAAATCAAAACGTACGAACTTCTCACGAATACCTACGGTTTGCGTTCATCTGGTTACGTAGCTGTGCGCTCTTTGCAGCAGTTAGCTCAAGATGAGAGTAAAAATTACCCTCACGCTGCTAAGGTTTTAATGGAAGGTTTCTTTGTAGATGACCTGTTGTGGTCTACACAGGACCTCGCCGAGGCCTGTACGTTACAGGATGAGCTCGTAGCTCTATTGAAACTCGGCCGCTTTGACCTGCGCAAATGGGCGAGTAACTCCCCTGAGTTACTCGCAAGAATTGACGCTGAGCAATCCGTCGCTATAAACTTTGGTAACGACACCGTGTGTTCTTCACTAAAGGTACTCGGACTGAAATGGCTGCCCTCTGATGATTGTTTTTCATTCGACTACAACATGACGGACGATACCTACACTAAACGATCGGTGCTAAAACTTCTTGCAAGTATTTTCGATCCTGTTGGATTTCTATCTCCCTGCACATTTCTCGCTAAATGTATAATGCAAGACTTGTGGAAACTTAGTCTTGGTTGGGACGAGTCCCTCCCAACTCAATTGCGGGAAAAATGGTCAATGTATATAACATCATTATCGAGTCTCTCGTCTATAAAAATCGAACGGCACCTGCTTATACCGAAATTCTGTGAGATACAGTTAATTGCATTTTGTGACGCATCAACCCGTGGTTATGCGGCATGTGTTTACGCTCGAAGTGTCGACTCAAATAATAAGGTGAAAACCAGACTGCTCATTAGTAAAAGTAAAGTCGCACCGATAAAACCTCTTACGATTCCACGACTCGAGCTTATGTCAGCTGTTTTGTTATCTAAATTAATTTTATTCATTCAACAAAATATAAAAAATATAAACTTTCAAGTAACGGCTTTGACTGATTCCAGCGTTGCACTCGCTTGGTTACAAACACCTCCCTACAAACTTCAAACTTTTGTGTCTAATCGTGTCGCTCAAGTAGTGGAGGTAGTTCCGTCGAACAGCTGGTATCACGTGAGAAGCGAAAACAATGCCGCTGACATTTGTTCGCGTGGCGCCATGCCGACTCAGCTCGCAGCTGATTACGAGCAATGGCTTCACGGACCAGATTGGTTGGCTGATGACGTTCATCAGTGGCCAATCAGTCCGTTTTACATAAAAGATGACTCGGAAATATTAGAGTTAAAATCAAATAATGATACTTTCTCCTGTCTATCTCAAACATTAACTGACGATTTTTCAAAAACGTTTTTTGAAAAGTATTCCTCATTCACGAAACTTCAACGTGTTCTTGCATGGTGTTTACGATTTGTAAAAAACTGCAGACTTACAAATAATGAACGGTTGTTTGGATCCTTATCAATTGGCGAGTTGAATGTGTCGCACGATCTTATAATTAAAACTACACAAAATACCTATTTTCGTGACGAAATAGATAAACTTAAAAACAACAAATATGTTCCGTCGTTACGGAAGTTAGCACCCTTCGTCGATTCCCATGATTTCCTCAGGGTGGGGGGTAGGTTATCCCAAGCTAAACTACCTTACAATAGCAAACATCCTCTGCTATTGCCTAAAAAATGTCACGTAGCTTTTCTAATAATCAATTATCTTCATATCATGTACCTACATGTAGGACCTCGCTCATTACAAGGTATATTGTGTAAACGTTACTGGATAGTTTCCGCGCGCAATGTAATCCGTAGTGTGTTGTCGAAATGCATCGTATGCTTTAAATGCAACCCTACATCGATTCAACCCCATATGGGTACTTTACCCGCCGAAAGATTGATACCTAACAAGGTTTTTGATCATGTCGGTTGTGACTTAGGTGGTCCGTTCCTCATTAAGTCGAGTACTAAACGTAACACAAAGATTCTAAAATGCTACATGTGCCTTTTTGTGTGCTTTTCCACAAAGGCCGTGCATATTGAAGTCTTAAGCGATTTATCAGCTGACTGTTTTCTAGCTACACTTGATAGGTTTGTAGCGCGACGCGGCCTATGCTCGTGCCTACATTCAGATAACGGTACAAATTTTGTCGCCGCTGCAAAACATTTGAAGGATGTGGTAATCTTTTTTAATAAATATAATGACACGATTGCTGAAGGCTGTGCTTCTCGGTCTATCGATTGGAAAAATATTCCACCCACAGCTGCGTCGATGGGCGGCCTGTGGGAAGCCGGGATTAAGTCAGCCAAGCGTCATCTTCTTCAGGCAGTAGGAAATAAGGTGCTCACATACGAGGAGCTCACTACTGTCTTTTGTAAAATCGAAGCAGTGTTAAATTCACGTCCTCTGTGTCCATTGTCTAACAGTCCCGATGAGTTTGAAACATTAACACCCGGTCATTTTTTAATAGGTCAAAGCTTACTTGCCGTACCCGAGTACGATGTTGAAGATGTGAGTGTGAACCGGCTATCACGTTGGCAATACGTTCAAAGGATTTCCCAAACGTTTTGGAAAAAATGGTCCGATGACTACCTACATACATTGCAACAAAGATCAAAGTGGCACACACATTCTCCAAATATCATGGTTGGCGATTTAGTTCTCATTAGATCTGATCTAACTCGCCCACTCAATTGGGTTCGGGCTAAGGTAGAACGTGTTCATAATGGTCCAGATGGGGTAGTTCGTGTTTTAACTTTGAGGACGCAAAAAGGACTATTAAAGAGGCCGGTAAATAAAATCTGTCCTTTTCCTTATTCGAATTGATAAGTTCATAAACTATACTTAATAAATCTTATTCATTTTATCATATTTATTACTTATGTAGCATCTTATTATATTTACTTATGTATAATTAGTAATTACTTATAAAAAAAAAATGTATATTTAGGTACACTATTCTGCCCTACTAGCAACATTTCCATCGCCGTAGGAATTTCTTTCTTATTTCATGTACATTTATCTACTGGAAATTATCATGATAATTTCGGTGGGGGGAATGTTCGATCTTTGCTCATTTTTAACTAAAGGGTAGATAAATTGTGTTTGCCACCCGCTTTTTCTGCGACTACCGTCGTTTGAAAATTGGTGGTTGAGGCACCCCCCGCCCGCGCACCATCCTTGCCTGCGCGGGCGCGCCTCCCCAGTACGCTTGGACGACCGCCCTGATTCGGTCGTGATCTCATCCTTGAGCTGCTATCCGTGATAGCCAAGTTACAAATCTTGATACATATTACTGCCGTGCAGACAATATTGTGTGTGTGAGACGTTCTCGCAACAGTGCTGTGCCATTTTCAATACCTAGCTGGTGTTTGGACTGTTACAAGGCTGCTCCATCATCTCCACGCCATCCAGAAACCTCTCTGTGCCGATCCATCTTACAGACGACGCGTGGAAGCAAGAAGGTTGGTGGTGGACTTAGTTTATCTACCTTTTGAGCAAAGATCTTTTCCAATTCCAGTGGGTATATTGTTTATGTACAGGCTAAAACTTTACATACTTAGGTCCTTCGAATCTTCCCAGCCCTAACAGACTCCACAAACTCCTATTGTGTTCCGTCGTGAGCGGCTCACTGAAAAAAATCACCGAGCTACCTTGCGGCATTCCTCCGCTTCACCAGTCGCGCAGACAGCTCGCGTTGATGAACACGCCGATGGTTGGCCACTGACCTAGCTACTCGAGCCTACTTACCTCAGTACCTTTGACTGAAAGTCTACGAACCATGATGTACCGAAAAGTATTAAATAATTGTTTCGCGCCTTGTTTCACTGAATTGTCATTAGCCCGAACGTCGTGTCTAAGATAGTTTAATCGAAAACTCGTTTTACTGAAAGTCTTTATCAAAATAGCAAAAGACCAAGATCATATTTCGCAGCGTATTTTTTACCAATAAGTTTGTGGCCAAAGATCGTGTAATTATTCCATTTAAAAACAAAAGAAAAACAATTGGGGCCGACAATTTTACGTGCCCTCAGACGCACTGTAGCACTCGGATACAAAACCGAGCTGCACGTTGTTTAATAATCGCCGTGAGATAACATCGCAAACTACAAAACAGAAATTCGGTGTAAACTTGCTCCTACATTCTATAGTCTATACTCCGCGCTATTATGCCGCAGATAGTGGTTGCATTTGACGTGGAACTCGATTCGATCTAGTTTACTAATCTCGTTCCCCACGTGGCTCTATGGATGAGCTCAGTAACTCAATCATGATGACGGGATCTAGCAACATTGTCTGACAGGCTATTAATCGTAGAGTAGTATAAGCTATTTAATTTTCATACATGCAGATATGATGAATTAACATGGTATTCACTAATTGAATATCAGCGTCATTTGTGATGAATATAGCCTTAATATAGATACAAATTAAAGTAAAATATTAGCCTGTAATGTCCAACTGCTGGGTAAAAGCGTCTAATGAAACCGAAGATATCAGTACCGTGAGGGAGATTATGCATAATTAACACGCTTGTCTATTGCGGGTCGGTACAATGTTTGAAAAGTAGTAAGGTCGGTAACATGTTTTTCTCTCGACCGAGAATTGAACCCCAAACCCAGCCTATTTTTTGAACTATCAACCATTTTTACACCTTTTATTACCCCCTTTACCCCCAAAAATTATAAACTATCTACTCTACAGCAAAACCTTTCAAACCGATACTACTAACCTTTAAAACACTTACTCAAACCAACACTCAATTTCCCCCCATTAAAAATAGATTCCTATTAAAGTCTCCATCATTTACATGACCTATAAAGCTCGCGTTAAACCGCTAACTTCAAAACCAGGTGAAGTGTATCGCGGTACATCGGTGACCTAGACATTACACTCATTAGTATTCCTTCGCGAAGGGTCAACAGCTTAAAGCTTGCATTAAGCTGCCGAGCGCTAAAAACGAAACGTTACTTTTACATGTAGTTCTAGTTTTTTCTGTTAGCTCTGTATAAACATGGTATAAACCATTGCTGGTTCGCTTTTTCTTTGTTTGTTGTTGAGTTAAAGGTTTGTCTGTGCATTGCAAATTCAGTGCATTGAGTTAGTTTTGTTGTTTACCAACTTTTATGAAATGAGGAGGTTTTAGATTAGTCGGAATCATTTTTAAATCGACATTACCACTAGTACCTACTTATTTAATTTTTCCATTGAATATTACACTTACACAGCGGAATAGAGTAGATAATATGCTTGACTTCTCACATGTAGTACTTATCTAGTATATTTTTGTAGTAACTTTAAATTCGAACTAACCGAACCCAAAGTGCCCTTAAATTGAAAGTAGGTATGATAACACCGGTACGCAGAGCGTGTCCTCACTAATAATACATGTACAGTCACCCATGTCGGGTTATCTCCGGGGACCTCTGACATTCATCCCCCAGACGGGGGTAGGACGTGCGTTAGGGTCTAAAGGGCATATTCGATTTAACTCGTTCGACTTCAATGCGTTAGTTTATTTTATAAGGATTTCAAAAGGACATGACATGTTAAGGAACTCTGTGTTATGCTATTTTGGGTTTTATTTTATTTTTCCTGCTCACTATCGAAATCGTCAATGAGATAAGGCGAGCGAGATATTAAGGGCCGAAACTGCAATAAGCGGGCGCATGCGACGGATCACTTTTATATGAAACCGCTTAACGCAGTTTCGGCACTAAAGGTTAATGGCAAGCAAGAACCAGGAGATGTTTAAATAATTAATTTCATACTAGTGTCTTTTGATATTTGTCAATTTAAGCAATTCACTTGTATCTCCCATTGAACACCGACGTGTGTGCATGTGTGAGTGACTCATTCGTATTTCGTAGGGTACGTAAAATTGTCGGTTTTTTCATGTCATCTTAGAGGCCGACCGGAATAAAAACTGGTTGGCCACTAAACTACAAGAACTTCATTTTTAGTGACCATTGAGCACTTTTTTTAGTACTTAACTCATAGCCAAAAGCACGCACTTTTTTAGTAACCCATAGCCTACTCATAATCAGTGCAGTGCTGTGTACCTTCAATTCAACCCTTGAACGCCCGACCGCTAATAACCCAAACAATAACGGTGATATTTAGTGAGTGGAGCCGATCACCCGCTCCCACATACGTCATCCAACAAATCATTTGCAGACGTGATCTGAACCTCTGAGTGTTGAATCGCCACTTTTATGAGCTTTTCAGGGAATTACACTTATTTACAGCTTTGTGGGAGTTGTTTTTAACATTGACGTACATTATATTGTAGGCAAGGTAGTAATAATGTAGTAATTAACTTTTTTTTTATGTGTTGCGTTTTGATTAGCCTAACTTGGTTATACCAAAAGGTCGGTCATCGGAAAGAGATAGAGCTAAAATAGAATACTAAAAGAGATACAGTAACGTCATATGGAGCGATGCTAGTAGTGCGGTAGCGGGTGAGCGATGACTTTTAGAGCCTACCACTTTCCACGTGTAGTGGGATTTAACAGGACAATAACTCTGACACCAGGATTGGTCAGGTTGATCATCAAGGAAGAAGAAGAACAGGACAATACTTTATTTTTAATCCCCGGCGCAAAAGGCGGGTGTTATACGTTTGAAGTCGATAACTCTATGTGTATCATTCTTTGACACCGTAGGTTTTAAACGAATGTACTGATTTCGATGCGATTTTCAATTGAAAACCAATTTCCTTACGGAAGAAAAGAAGAGAGATTTTTTAAATTTAACTTGTATTTCATTATTGGGTATTATCAGTTATTACTGTTCAGTTATTCTAAATATATATTTCAAAATATTTTAATTCGAATATAATAACAAAATTAAGCAAACAAAGGTCTGTTCAAATGTTTGCTTAGGTTGATTTAATTTTTAATTAATATAAAATCATTACTTGTCTAACAATTTCAACTCAAATTAGTTAAACTAAAGGCAAACAGTGAGCACAGAACTTAGTAATAACTTCTAGAACGGATAGAATAACTACTCGTAATAATAATAGAAAGATAAATATAATATCAAGTTTCAGAGCGCTGTGACGAGAGTGATCTCTGATTAAATATTAACTTTACACTAGATTTTATAATACTGTTTTATTCGGTTTTGCTTCGGAGGGCACGTTAAGCCGTCGGTCCCGGTTACTTTCTACGGATAGTAGTCGTTACATGAGCCACGTCAGCCTTTGGCGGCTCAATAACTCTGACACCAGGATTGGTCAGGTTGACCACCCACTCGATGAAGAAGAGAAGATTCGGTTTAGAAGTACTAAGTATATTTTCATTATTAAAGTTAATCACAAAATCGTTTTTTACGTTGGCATAGATTAGGCCCTGGATTAAATAAATATTAGGCTCGGTATGTTTATAATTACAATAATTATAAATAGTCTCTTTTGCTATATTGGACCGGAAAAATTTAAAGGTCATTGACACGATAGAAGAAGAGTATAAATACATAACTTAAAGTTAATACCTACCGATGTTCAAAATGTAGTATATCCAGAATTGTATATTGACAACATAAGTATGAACTTAAAGGGTAAATACGGAATAAGAGCGCTAAAATTAACGGCTAGATTACGAAATTATGATAATTATAAAATCAGTAAGTAAAATTGATTTAAGTAAGGTATTTAATAAAACTTTGTTCTTTAAAAAACATGCCTCATAAATTCTAAAAAGGAATTTCTTTAGCTTTCATAAACAATGTTCGGAGTAATGTCGTTTACGTTTCTTGACAACAACCATCAAAGAAGCATACTTTCAGAGCTGAAAGCGCAGAGTGTTTCAACTATGTGTCTACTGTTACAATGGTTTACGAACGATCTCACTCTCTATAAAATAACAATCAATTCAATTACCCTCTGTTGTGCTGTTTTCCGTTGGAATTTCTGAATATTAAATACCCTTACCGTTGAATGGGACATTACATAAATAATTATTCAAATCATTAGCTGTTTCTGAGATTAGCACGAACAAAAAGAAATAAACTCATCAAAATTATTATACTTATAGAATATATAACTTTTTGAATTACGCAGAGTACTCCGCGCATTGCCTAGCTTTACAACAAATATACACAAAACATGGCGTGTATTTTGTTTTATTACAATACTAGTCGCGCCTCGCTTTTAGTTGTGATGTACCCGTTCCGTAGTACGGAAAACAAAGTAGATTTCTGAATGTGGTTTTTAGACAACTAAATTATTATCAAATAAGTATGGTACCTAATCACATTAGCGTTTTCAAACAAACAACGTGTCCTAAGTCCTTGTAATTACTAACGTTTATAACTGTACCTGAAGTATTTTTATTCGCCCACAATTTGTGTTCATAATTCAAACTAAAAATACATTTAAAAAAGAAATCATTAAGTGAGCACACCACTTAACCCTTTCCACAAATGGCGCGCACTTGTCCCCATCACCAGATCGTGAATTAGCCCCCACTCGCGATCCTAACAGCTCTTCACGTGGGCACTTAAAGGTTAACCCTATTCCCTCCAAATCTTTGCCGTCACGGTAGTTATTTGAAAACTTACGTTCCTCTGATCTCCCCTCGAGGTAAGACATCAAAGTGACTGTTAACGGGTTTGTATAAAAATCTTTGAGGTGGAAATTCTGTTTCGCTGTCGTTATGAGTTATAAGTTACCCATTAAACGTACACAGACCGTGATACACACTGCAAGAAGATGTATTAAGCCTTTATTAATGGTAGTATCGTCTGGACATGTTGTTGGTAAATAAATCTTTGGTTTTTTAATCGTTAGACCATGTTGGAGGTCTTTAGGCGGTCTAAAAACTCCGACACCAGCGTTAACTACTAACCTTTACAAACTGTCTTATGGTAAACGCAACTAGAACGTATATTAATCAAACAAACAACCCACAATACAGCAACCCCGCACCACATTGAAAGTAATCGGGTGACGAACAAAAAACAATCAAGACAACAGTTCAAGCCATAATCTGCTTTATGTACGCCACATAAGAGCTGTCGTGTTCGGAGTCAAATTCGAGGCACCACTTAACCTGACACCCGCCAATCAGTACGTCAGGGTGCTACGTCACGTCTTGTCACGTCAACTTGACGTTCCGTCACGTGACGTTACATCAACCGTGCTCGCGCTGTCTCCTTCTGTTAAACGAGAAATTGACAGGTTGTAATTGAGGGTTTAGTGGATGTGATGTATGGTTGAATATTTTCTGCTTGTTGTTTGTTGCTTATTACTTTTCTGGTTTGAAAAAGAAGAAGGTTTTATTGAAAACGTCGTATCCTACCCTATCGGACCTCGAACTGAAAGTTCTAACCATAACCTAAGAGTGCGGTTAAGTGCTACAACAAATTAAACAAAAAATCTTCTGGCTCTTATACTAATCTAATCTCTAATCTTATCTAATACTATTCAGAGAGTACGACTAGTACCCACCTACTCCTACAATATTGCATCCGTCAAACAATTGTCATTACACAATACGTATTACAATCACGACCCGTATTGTTTGCTACCTGCATCCCCGAGGATCTGAGGAACGTAATCAAATGAATGCGGCACTCGCTGCAGAGATACCTGGTCTCTGGGATCGGAGCCAACGAGGCTTCATTTTTAACCGCCAGCAAAAATAAGGTGTAGTCTTTTGGTGATTAGTAAAGTAACTTTAAGGAGTGTCCACATAAGGGGGTTGTAATGTGGATTGAAGGATCGTAGTGATCTAAATTAATATTGCTGGTTGAAATACTTAATTTGCAAACACGGTGATAACGCCTTGTCACTGTAACATAAAAAATAGTAAAAAGTATTAGCCTGTAATGTCCCACTGCTGGGCAAAGGCCTCTCATCTCACCGATGATATCAGTACAGTGAAGAGGATGTCGTAATCACCACGATTGCCATGCCAAAAGTAAAAGGTAACATGTAACATATCCAATTATTTGTATCCTATCAGTTCAGTTATTTCCAAAACAGCAACGTTTTATTTTCTCTCTCTTTTTAAGTAAAAATACACTAAATCGAGCTTACCAAAAAACCCACCACTCAGGATACCTATACAGCAAATCTTTTAATACATTAGCCAAACCAGTCTGGGTTCAGAATTGAGATAAATAGAGTAAAAGAAAACTGCCTCAGCCATTTGTAATTTGATCAGCGAGCCAATCGTATGGTCTACCGTCCGGCATTGTGCAAGGAAATTGGATTTGAAATTGTGACCAAAAAGCGTAAGATATACGGAAGTTTACTTAAAACCTGGATCATGTCTAGGATTTGGTTATAGATTTTTCGATTACAGGAATTATTTTTCATTTAAAAACGTCTGTATCCAAGATACACATTTCTGAAAAACCCAATCCTCCATTTTATTAGCGTCATTTATATTTCGAATATCGAATTTACTAAGTACAAAAGAATGCAAGCGAGTGAGTATGGAGTGAGTAGATAATTTGACATGTGTCACGGTTGATTACTATTGAACACGCATACTCACAGCCAACTCGATTAAAACACTCTAAACGTCAAATCTAAGTAAATAAAAAAACCTAATTAAAAAGGCGTTCACCATACAGGGTCATTACGCTCCCTATTAATCGTCAGTCTCATACATTTCATTAGTACTAAAAGCAAACCTTTCATTGTCCATATTTCCGTCCACATTAAATTACGTGATAAAACAGCCATAGCTCGCGCTAATAACCGACATACGAGCCGAAACCACAATAAAAATCCATTTTACTGAAAATAACAATCAATTAACCTTTGTACGCGGACTATTTGCGATTTACGTGAGAGCCAAGAAATGCTTCCAACTGTTTTATGTTAGAGCGGTCTGGAAGGCGCGCGCTGGCGATGTGATGGTTAATTCTCAACCCCTATTACCTCGGACAGGAATGTATTTTTCATTGTGTTGATTCATAAAACACTTGTAAAGTGTGTCTGGAATTCGTTTTGTTTTTAGTAAAGTTAAGTACTGGTCTGTGTGTTTGTTTTGCGCGAGTAACTCGCCGAAATTACTAGCAGCAGTAGCTAACCATAGTTATTGTTTGGTTATCGTTTAATTACTTGGTGGCAGTGCTTTTAATCGTTGGACCATTCTAGATTCTTATAAAGAACTAGCTGACCCGGCAAACATTATTTTGCCATATAAAAATTAAGGGTCGGACAACCGTAATCACTATAAATTGAGATGTAAGCTATCCTATCTTTTAAGTTGGATCAAATTACACACGGTGTGTAGATTTAAATTAAAATCGGTTCAGTAGTTTAGGAGTCCATCGCGAACAAATATCGAGCCACGTAATTTTTATACATATATAAAGATTTAGAGATTACATGAAGATCCGAGATTGGTCACTAAATACAAAAAGTACCGCATATAGCCAATAGATTTTCATTTTTAATAGTATTTCCACTCAAGTGGTTTGAATCATTCGGAGTTAACGAAACAAAAACCAGTGCAGAGTGCCAGAAAGTTCAAACTTGATAGCAAAATACCAAACAACAAATTCATTTAGATAAAATATAACGCAAAAATAATTGAATCAAACCTGGAGAAAACATCAACAAGAATATCTACTACCTATTTCTTTGTCTCATTTTAATTAAGTACCTACATATATCTATTTCTGTATTTGATATCCAGACTAATATTATAAGAGGAAAGATTTGTATTTTTGTATGTTTGTAATGAATAAACTCAAAAACTACCTACTCGACCGATTTTGATGAAATTTGGTACAGACATAGATTTAACTTTAGATAAGGACATAGGCTACTTTTTATCCCAATATGTTTATGGAAAACGAGTATAAAGCAGGTAAACCAGCGGGGCGCCAGTAACTTATAAACTTGTCTAATACAATGATTGTTGCGGAGTTTGTATTAAATACGAAGTAGTATCGTAAAGAGTTTTACGGATCATGGAATATCTATTTACAGAATTGGAATCTGTGTAATTATTTCTGTTCAGTCACTCGGTAACAGAGTCTAGTTATTACTTTATTTATTGGAGTATGTATTATGGATAAAGTTGAGATTAAAACAATATACTCGTATGTATCTTGTTTTTTTCTGCGTCACTGGCTAACAATCTCTACTAAGATAAAGAGGTAAAGTTTCTAACTATGTTTGTTTGTAAGTGCTAATCTCAGAAACTGCCAATCCGATTTGAATAATTCTTTTTGTAATGGATAGCCGCATTCAACCGGAAGGTTATAGGCTTTTTCATCACGAAATTCCCACGGAAACGGGCACAACACGGATAAAACCAAGAAGCGCTGCTAGTCGGTTTATTAAAAAAATACTATACTGTAAGTAAAACATATTGTATTTTGACATATTTTATGTATGGGTGTACAGTACCAAGGCCAAAAGAGTAAAACAGGTACCTAAACCCAGCTATAAATCACTTTTGATTCGCCTTGTACACTACACATATTAATTTACGGTCTCGCCACACGGCGCACTTTAATCTGCGTTTACGCGGCACAAATCATCGCCGCTCGTTGAGAGCATCAGATTCATCGCTCTCTGAGCCATCCAGATTGATTAGATGTCTACCGTCGTTCAACTTTAGATGGAATATTAAGTACATTCGGTTTTTTGTACATATTTCATGATTGGGATAAAGTAAATTAGCCTATAATGATTTACTGCTGGGCAGAGGCTTAATCTCATCTCACTGGAGATATCAGTACAGTGAGGAATCAGTGTGGTGTGATACTTTTTATATTTTTTTCTTCTAAAAACATTTTTTCATATTTATTTTTTCTAAAAATTAATCTAAATTAATTTCAGTTTAGTTATATGTTGTAAGTGCCTGTTTTATGGCTCGTTTTATAAACTCTTTAATTCTATGCCGATAAACTGCCATTATAGGCAACCAATCTTAGCAGATGTTATTAAATTGTTTAACATTCATAATTAAGATATATTTAGATTTTAGACTATTCTTATTTTCCTCCTCACTGTACTGTTATCTTCAGAGAGATGAAAGGCCTTTGCCTAACAGAGGGGCATTACAGACTAATACTTTACTTTACTAGTTAAGGTGATGTGAGAATGTAATGAAAGGTTACAAAAAAATACCTAATGCCCTAGCTCATGCTACGACCTATATTATAGTTGTTTTTCTTTGGGAAAAATCTGTTTATTTTAGCCAAATAATTATTTTTAAATTAATAAAAGAGGCAACTTTGTGATTTTTTTCTATCGAGGGAAATTAATCTAATCGTGTACTGAAATACCTTTGCCACTAGAATATATCCTCAACTTTAATATAATAGTTTTTTTAAATCAAAATTGTGACAATTTATATGAAAATAGTTGGAAGGAAAAACCGCGTTTTGCAAGTTGCTGCGGTCACCTCACCTTAATATAATACACATTACAGACAGATTAGTTCACTCGCATCGCAGCTTCATTCGTCTCGAGACGCTATTTACTGATTCATCCACTGTACCGTGGCACAGGTTTTATTAACACACGGGTGCTCATTGCGAACAGTTAACAAAATATAAGAATTCGGTCCTAAGTTGTACATTGGTCCTACTAAACTATGTTTTACTATTGTAGTTGTTAAGTAACTAATTCTTCTTCTTCATCGAGTGGATGGTCAACCTGACCAATCCTGTGTCAGAGTTATTGAGCCGCCAAAGGTCTCTGACATGGCTCATGTAACGACTACTATCCGTAGAAAGTAACCGGGACCGACGGCTTAACGTGCCCTCCGAAGCACGGAATCATCTTACTTTTCTTACTACTTAGGCGTTGTTTACATTGAACTAGTTAACAAGCTCCAAGCAAGCGACTTATATTATTATGTGCGCGAGCATCACCGTCGCTTTCTATTCTATTTCAGCTGCCAACCACTTACTAACTAACTTTTAATATATAGTTTCAAAGTTTCAATAGGTAACATTTTCACATAATTTTACCCAAAAAAATATTTTAAACTAGTATTACTCTTTTACCTTTTCAACAAGTAAAATAGCTCCGTACATTTTCATGAAAAGTGTTTTTCCCTAGTCGTTTTTAGTAATCGAGTGAAGTTGTCTCGCAAACAGCGCGAGTGCCAGCAGACTCGCGATGCCTCGCCCAAACGATAACTACCTATCACATAACAAGCTTTTTATAGAAGTTAACTTTAAGCATTTTTAGTAAATATGTATCGTTAAAATTTAAAAAGAGATATATAAAAAGTATAAACAAGGAGTTCTTAAACTCTAATCAAAATTCAAATTACGAATGTCAATTCTACTTTCGATTCAGTAATTACAAATGTTTCGAAACGTTAATTCTGAAACTGTTGTACAGCGATAATTACTGAGCATTTAATAATAGCAACACTCGACTTTCGCAAATGAAATTATAATAAATGTCTAATTAAATAAATGTAATTGTGTTCTCTGTGGTTTTCATGTTTCTGACGTCAAAACCATTCATTTAATAGGACGGTACAGTTGTTTTAAAATTCGAGTACCAGTTTAAAATTCGAAACAGCTTCGAGCGGGACAGTTTTATTTGCTCCGTGTTTGTTCCATGGCGAATAATATTGTATTTTGTATTTATGATTTTTTCTCTGAAAGGTTTTCCATTTTTTAAATAAAATTGTTAAATTGCGGTACACGATATTCTTGTTTGTTTTGTTATTTTGTGTTTGGATTTTTGTATTACAATATCAAACAGTTCTCTGGTCTGTAAAGGGTTTAAATTTAAATGTTTTCATATTATTCATTTTACTCTCCCATTCAAAAATACTCATTCCCTGCATCTGCTATTAAACTATAGGTACGAACGTCCATTTTGGACTAGTGTCAAAATAAAGATCACTCGTCATTGAATTGTGACGTGACCGCGATCTCTCCGTCCGTCGCCGACAGTGACATATGGCGGCTATCGCTCACGCGGTTAATTACCTACCGCACGGCTCACACGTGTTACCTGCCCAGTCTGTACACCCCTTTAATTAAAACACTCAGCGAAACAAACTTTGGCAGTTAATTCTTGCTTTTGTTGCCTTCGTGTAGTTTTTAATGAACTTTATTCAGAAATATGGAATTACCTTTTTTATTATTTTGCAGTACAGATAAGTTTAATACACTGCAATGTATTTTAAATAACGTACATTTACTCATTTTGAACTTTTAACACCTTTGCAGAGAAATCCTTCAAATGTATTCCGGGACGAACGAAATTATTTTCTGTTGGGTGTAAAAATATTTCTCATATGAAGGAACAAGCTCGCAGGTCCCTCGTAACATAAGAATAGATAAAAATAACAGAAAGGTCTACCGGAACTAGGTTAACGTAGTTACGCGTTGTTATAACAAGTTTTACACAGAGTTCGGTTTATGAATACAAATAGGGAAAACAGCAACTGGGAGAACTCGTAAAATTATTATTTTCCGTTCAACGGCCCGTTCTGCAGATTTGAGACGCATTCTCAAACGAAATGAAAAACTTTATGAAACGTAAAAATATAAAAGTTACGAACGGAAAAGTTCGGAAAGTTATCTTACAGCCTCTTTGTGGTGAAACCCACGCCTTTTAAATACTGGCTGGCAACAATTTTGAATTAAGAAAAACTTTTTAATTAAAGTTAATTTATTAGATTAATTTTTGAACTTTTTTTTAAAGAATTGTTTGATCATTGGCCAATACTGAAACCACAGACAAGAATTTAACTAGATTAAGATGTAAATCTGGCTCAACTTCATTCACAAAGAATTTAATAAAAGAACGGGATTACACCCCTCTAAATAAGGCGTAATCTAGTCTCTCGGTTTTCGGGACAGATATTTTTATGTAAACACTTATCTGCTATTAAGTCGTCGAGTGTTCAATATAGGGAAGGGAAAAAATTCGCGGCAGCCGAAAAGGCGGCGGGATCCATTTGAGAGACTTTTTATTACGTCGAGTGCCGACACGTCACTCGCCGCAACGCCGCGCGCCATGTTTCATAACGTTAAGGGGGCTTGCGCACACCTCCGATCATCATCACATTAGTGAATACCTACACGAATCTATTTTTGTAAAAATGTGCGGAGCGCCGCTTAAGGGAGAGGCCTCATTGGTGCGTTGCGTTGCCTAAATATTCCATTTTGTAGCAGTAAAATGTTGCAGCGTCTAGAATATGCCAGTTACAATTTGCGTGAATTCTCGTTCTATCTAACTCTCTGAATACTTAACATAACTTATACATACCATGTAACGTATAGGCTATGCATAGGTATATCGAATTATCTCTCAATATAAACAACGCCATAGTTTTTACACTGTGTATCGGAAAACCTTCTCTTTTAGCGGTTTAGCATTTCTTTCCCGTAAAGCCCCGAACATTTGCACCATTTCTAATCGGGGCGATACACAACCCCCCTAAGCTCCCCAGACTGTGCGTCTATTCGGATCCCGCGACGCCAATCATTGCAATCAGTTTTTCAATCATTTTAAAGTCCCTCTCTTCAATCGTTCCTGTTACGCGTTAAAGGTTTTTTAACTCTCTTTTCACGGTCCAAAGGATTCAGATAACTATAATTGCTTTCCATAGATGTGGGTATGCATTGGAGATATTTTCGTTTAGTGGTTGAACGTGGAAAATAATTAAAAGAGCTTAAAGTATCAATTAAGTTTTCTATCATAAAACAATATAATCTGTAAAGGTGTATGTAACATTACGAGTTTTGAATGGAAACTTCTGTGACACGGTTTCTGTAAAGAGGCCGAAACGTCAGATATGATAAAAATCTATACTAATATTATAAAGAGTAGTTATAATGTTATAAAGAGATATATAATGTTATAAAGAGTACTAATATTGTAAGTTTGTTTGTTTATTTTGTTTGTTTGTATGTTCAAGCTAATCTCGCGAATTACCAGTCAGATTTGAATAATTCTTATTGTAATAGATAGCTACATTCAACCGGAAGGTTATAGGCTATTTTTCATCCCGGAATTTCCATGGGAACGGACACAACGCGGGGCACGGCTAGTGTAAAATAAAAGCGAATGCTATCTGCTGGAATGCTAGCCCACTGTTATTATGCGCCAAATATTTATGTCCCAAATATGAGAGAACGGTAAAAAAGTTATCTGGCGTGACGAAAAACCGCGCGTGATCACTTTTATAAAAGAAGACATTAATTATATATGCTTGATTTGAACGTGGCCCCCGCGTATCCCTAAACAAGGCCTAAGAGCAAGCACACAGATTACATGGAAGTATGTATATATGAATACAGATAGAACGCTTATACAGAGTATATAACTACAGATATCCCAGTACATATCGATGCAATCACCTAATGCCTATCGACATATGTTCGGGCGCCTCGCCGTCAAAACACAAAATATGACGACTCAGCTTATCTATAGAGCTTTCTTGAACAAGACGAAATACGTCTTATAACATACAGCTTAAAGTACATTTTCGAGTATAGAAAGTCAATGTTTGTTTCAGAATTAGGTCGTTGCTACACAGGTGGGCACATCTCTGACACGGTGATGAATAGCCTTTATATCGGCTCGTGTGTGTCGGCTTAGATACGTGTAGGATTTATCATGTTCATAACTTATTTTAAAGTATCTACTATGTTTATACTTCCTTTGTAGTACTGTGCTTGTGTTCATAGATAGGTGTTTTAGATGGGCTAGTTAACTGGGAGGGGTGAGTTTATTGCAAGGCAAGTGAGTGAGCGAATAGTTTGACATACAGGTACATGTACAAACCATTTGAAATGAAAATAGGATTGAAAATATGACATCTTCCGTTAATGTTGTAAAAATTGTCAAAAACCCAGACCTACCTTTTGAAGTAGACAGTTCGCCGATTGTAAGCTTGCTTAATGATAATGATAATCAATGGAGTTTTTCGGTTTTAAAACAATAGATAAACTTATACCTCGCTACGGATGCGGCTTATTGTTTAAACGTATCCATCGCTATAGATGAGGGCTTATAATAGTTAAATAAATATAAACGAGTGAATCAAACGTGAAACAGCGCGCTCATTCCGTTAATCTATCCACACACAAACATTTGCCTCGGTAATCTGCCGAATAACTAACTTTACCGACTAATGTTCAAAAGATGCTAATTTTATTGGTAATTTCTTACATTTCGCGGATGCACCACGCACATAAATAATTTTAAATTAAAAATACTTTAGTGAAATCACCTTACGTTAGAATTTTATTCATACAAAGTTTGTTTGACGTCTGTGACGTTCCTTTGTATTAAATTCGCGGATTTGCATCTTGTAGACTTGCTTAAAGCTAACAATACTTTGAAAAGCACTTGACTTTAAGAAGATTATTATACTAAATCTTGTCTCATATATTAAACAAAAACAATATCTAAATTAAATTTATTTCAATGTTTCAAGATTAATATTTAAAATGTAACGAGCAATATAATTCAAATAAAGCACAAAATTGTATTCCGCCGTGCTAGCTACGCCGCGAATTCTACGCGGCTACGACCTACGCCGTAGTACCTACTACGAAGTAGCGCTACGAGCGGAAAAACGTAGTACATAGAAATGTTTTTATAGTGGCACTAATATTTAAGAGTCTTAATGCAATTACACTCCGTTTTACCCCATATTAAACAATAAATTAGTAAAAGTTAAAATAGTATAGTTTATACATGCATCTATAACTTTAAAGACTTCCAACAGGATCTAAAGTACAAAACGTTATATATTCAATAGTATTTTGAGTTTCCGAGTTTCCTCGCCGTCCGTCTGAGACGTGACTTTCGTTAACGACGCCTCTCGGACAGCTCAAGACATTGTCATTTATTATATTTCAAGTGGACATCACTTGAGCTTGGAAATTGAAATAAATAATCAGTTTTGCACGTTTACGGATTTTATAATAAAACTAGCAGCGCCCCGAGGTTTTACCCGCGTTGTGCCCGTTCCCGTGGAAATTTCGGATTTTTTTTTACATAAAAACCTTCCTCTTGAATCACTACCTATTACAAAAAACCGCATCAAAATCCGTTGCGTAATTTTAAAGATTTAAGCATACAGACAGACAAACAGAAGACAAACAGACGCGACTTTGTTTTATACTATGTAATGATCTACAGAGGCCTGAGGGTCGTATCCTATAGACAAATAATGTATGAACACACTTTGCTTCTACTCGTGCTATATTGATATATTTTCATGATCATAAACATGAAAATAGAAAGATAGAACCCGGCGCCAAGTTTAACCCGCGTTGTGCCCGTTTACGTGGGAGTTTCAGGATGAAAAATATCCTCTATCAACGGGAAGGTTGAATGTGGTTATCGATTACAAAAACAAGTATTCAAAATGGTAGTTTTTTAAATAAGCACGTTCTATATACAAAAAAAACAACCTCTTCAGCGCTATTATATACTCGTACATATAGATGTTAGTATCAAACTAGCGCCATCAAGCACCGAACTTCACTGACAGGACCTGACTCACATTATATAAACACCCGACACCGGCCACGCACTGAAGACTGAGATACTTCACTACATAGTATAAAATAAAGTCGTCTCTTTTTCGTGTCTGTCACACTGTTTGTCTGTCTGTATGCTTAAATCTTTAAAATTACGCAACGGATTTTGATGCGGTTTTTTGTAATAGGTAGAGTGATTCAAGAGGAAGGTTTTTATGTAAAAAAATTCCCGAAATTCCCACGGGAACGGGCACAACGCGGGTAAAACCGCGGGGCGCTGCTAGTACTACATAAGCCATTACCCGCGCTTGTCGACGCCAATGAGCGTCAGTGACCGGCGCTGACTATCAACTCTCTCTATGAGACCTTATATGTTATACCAGCAACGCCCTACGGTTTTGCCCGCGTTGTGACCTTTCCCGTAGGAATTTAGGGGTAAAAAATAGCTTAGCTGAAGGCTGTGGCAATCCATCAAAGGTAACAGATACGCCTATACGCCTATTAAGAATTAATAAATTGTAAAATGGTACAGACAACTTGAGCGGACAGCATCCATCCCTGGTTCATTAACGTAGTCAAACGAGCTTTGAAACTTCTATTCGTTTCATAAACTAATTGAAAACTGCGTTCAGCAAGCCTCGTAATTACATTATGAACTTTCATTTCAGACTTTTAACTTTTATGTTAAAAATACTTTAATTAATAAAGTCGTACTATATTGTACGAGAAATACTTCAACAATATTAAATCTTTTTGTCTTGTATAGTATAACCTAAGCTGTCCCACAGCTGGGCAAAAGTCTCAAAGGGCAAACACCGCAAGCCGTCCTTTTCTTTCGCCTCCTCCCATTCAATCTAAATATAGTATTATTATCATTGTTATAGTATTATCAACACAGTTTCATTCCCGGCATTTCTGTTCCCGAGGGATTTCTGATCCAGCGTGTCTTTTTTATTTCAACTTTTAATGCGAGTTTTAAATTTTTAATGCGAGTTAATAAAGCACTCTATCAATTGGCTTCATATACTTCAAGTATATTCTCATCTAAATTCTTCCTGGCTGACTGGGGCACAGTGACTGCGTAAGTAACTTCGTGTAGAATTGTAACTACGTTTACGGATATTCTTCGCTTTCATTTTTACATTTTTATCTGACGCTTCGGCGCCTGTACAGAAACCGTGGTCAAAGAAGACTCGAAACAAGTAAGAAACCAGTAAGTTTGTGTAGGTTAGTAGCCAACCCTATCGGAGTTTTAGACCTCCTTATGGATGCCGAATTGATCTAGCGACTGCTTTATTGGCTAAAGAAGAGCTCTGATGTATAACAAGTATAGCAAAGCTTATTGACAAGCCCGTTGGCACAGGGGCAGTGAGAGCGCTTACTGTGTCAGGGGTTGCGGGTTCGATCTCCGCCCGGAGTCAACAATATGTGAAGACATAGTTGTTGGCGACGACGTCTGGGTGTCAATTATATATTCTTATAAAGTATTTGTGTATGTATATGTAGTAGTATCAGTTAGTTAGATTCCATAACACAAGCTTAGAGCTTACTTTGGGTCTAATTAACCGTGAGTGAATTTGTCCAAGTATTAAAAAAAAAAAAAAAAGTATAGCAAAACTTAAGAGTATAAACAATTCCATTGAATCCCGTTCTTACCTTCACGTTGTACGTAAGTAGTTTCCGTTCGTAATGTTTCCTACGTATCCATTACGTGAAGGAAAATAACAACACTATCGTCTTGGAAAATAAAACAAGATCGTTGTAATATTTTATGACTAAGAAGCAAAATTCCGTCGTCCGAACCTAAGGTGTTTCCTCTGAGACTTACCGAGCGAGCGGAGAATGATAAAGCCTGCCGCCGATTTCGCCGGTGACAGTTTTATTGTTGTTAGTTTCTGTTAATGCAATTATTGGAGTTATCTTGGCGGTATTGAACAGTGATTACTCGTACTTCCTAAAACATAAATTGGCTATCGCGGAAAACCGACACATTTCGTTTACTGTTTTACCTTGTCCTGTTCTACCTATATATTTTTGACTAACTTAATGAAAATTTTCTAAATATCTTCGCAAAACATTTTGATTCGATTGAATTCTGAAGCTCTACTTTGTTCAAAGAAATCACACTCTTGTGCTCTTACCCACACTTACCCACTCGAACTTACTTACTTTTATCATAGTAATATTGTAAATAATGCAGTCAATAAGAAGAACTAAGGGTGGGCGCAGACGAGACCGCAACCAATACCGTGATTGAAACGTGCCGACTGCAGCGCAGACCGGCTTTGAGTCCCGCTGGCTAATGAAGGCATTGTTGCATACAATGTATTAGATATTATGAATCTATTGATACAATATTATGTATCATAAGCCGCGCCTCGTGCTACCTGCGTTGTACCCGTTCCCGCGGGAATTTCGGGATAAAATGTATCCCATGTGTTATTCTGATGTACCTATATTACTGTAAAGTTTCATCCAAATCTGTCCAGTAGTTTTTTCGTGAAAGAGTAACAATCACATATACATACATGCATACATCAATCGTCACAAACTTTCGCATTAATGATTTATTTTATTAAGGTTTTTGCCGAATTGGCGCAATAGTTCATAATATTATGAGATAGATAAACGATCAATGACGATAGTGTTGTGTGGATCGTTCACGTTGACAGATGGTACAGTGCCTGACTTTAAATGACAGTAGAGTCAGTAGGTCGGTAGAACTACAATTATATAATTAAAATGAGATTTATAGTATGTAAGTACTTGTACACATACATCATTTGTATACCTTTTGATCACAGCAATTTTTTTATGGAAATTCCCATTGGAATGGAATGGACAAGATCCACTGAACTTACAGAAAAACAGTTTGAAGTAGTTATTTAAAAGACAGTATAAAGTTTATACTGTAAAGTTTGTACTACAAACTAAGACGCGCCGGGCTGCGTCGACAATCAATCTCAATTCTCCTGTTTGACCGTTCTCCGGTTACACGGGCCCCCAGGGACGGCATTAGGACGCGAAGGGGCCACACGCGACATGCTAGCCCTGTAAGGACACTTTACGACCGAAACGAGACTTCATATTTGGAAACATTGGGCTGTTTTCTTCATATATTATACACAGATAATAAATTATTTTTCTTCTACTTTGTTATGTACTTTTTTTTCATAAGTTGTTCATACCTACCTTTTCAAAGATTTTAAAGGATTTTTTTTTAAATTGATAAAGAAATTGAGGATGTCATAGAACTTAATTACAAAAGCTTGGGAAGTGAATTTTTTATTCTATGAATTCGCCGCCTCGCCCCGTCCCTATTACCTCCCCTTGCCCTCCCTACGTGGAGTAGTGGGGCAAGCAGCAGGAGGGTAAATTAGTGAAATTAATGGGCCCTGTATCGCAGCCGGATAGTGTTGCACTGCTTAATTACCCGCTTTTGGCTCAGTGTTGCCACTGCTATATAGACGGCGCATAGTGTTGCCTACAAAAACAAATAATGAATTTAAAATTACGTAGTCACAAAAGGCACCCATAAAAATAAAAAGTATATTTTTACTATCTTGTGGCTATTATGGGAGTACTATATTTTAAGGAAGTAATTTTTTTAAGTTTGATTGTTTGTAATTTCGAGAATTATCAGCTCGATTTGAATAATTATTTTTGCAATGGATAGCCAAATCCAACGAAAAGGTTATAGGCTATTTTTCGTAACGAAACAGGGCGCTGCTAATTCGGAAATGTAAGCGCAATTTTAAATCATGCTGATCTGAGTCAGCTGCGAAAGAAAAAAGATAAAGGGAAGGGTACTTCCAAAGTGAATGCTTAACATTAAATAACTTTCATTCCAAATGATGCGATTAACAAACCCGAGCGCAGCACGAATTATAAACGTAGGGAAAACACTTTAAAACATGACTTGTCGGACGCATTGTACGGAGATTTCAACATTTTATATTCATATTTTAAAATTCACGAATGCAAAATGGAGAGACGTACATTAAATAAAAAACATTTATCTACAGACAAACTGGCTACATTTGAATGTTGCAGTGTATTCAAATTGAATTCCCCGAGCTTGTTCTAGTTGGTTTAATTATGTGTTTTTTAACAAGGAGTTTATTAATGTATTATTTTAGGGTAAGTTTCGAGTACAAAAGCTACTGACGTTTGTAATTTGAGTAGTATTTACCTATCTACCATTACTCTCTGTTCCGTATGAATAGTAGGAATAGGTGCTTTCGAATGCAATAAATTCTGATATGAATCTATCACACACACACTACATAAAACTTAGATCTTAGTTTAGGTACCTATAACAAAACTTGTGTGAATTAGTTTACATGCAGATTTTCCCATTTAAGATTTCTCAAGAATTCTTACGTGCTTTCATTATTTACATAAGCCGATATCATGTATACGCCATCTACCCAAATACTAAGTTACTAATCTTTTTATAGCTCATACAGACTTACGAGAAATACCTGAGCTAGCATCTCAAAGGTAATATTATTTATCCAGCATGTTTTATATGTGGGTTACTCTCGACCCGGCGTATCCCTGGCGACCGCTGATCCTCTTATATTTATTTACCTTTAGTATTTGCCTCACAGAGTTACTGTACACATAGTGTACTACATATATAGTACACAGAGTCAGTAGTGAGTTAATTTATTAACCATTCTAATAGGTGAACAGGGCCCGGGTTTGAGATCAACAACCGCACTAGACGCGGTTACGCCCAATCTTTCTCACTGAACTTCGATGCTTTGGAGCAAAGGCCTCTCAGACTGCGGTAGAATTGTCCAGTTAGACGATTTTGCTTAAGCGATTTACAACCTGCAATGAGTTCCAAGATACAAAATTAGTTCCAAGATACAGACCCAACTACATGCACTAAATGGGGCCTAACTATTCGAGTGAGACATTATATGTATACACCTTCTTACTATCAGTGTGTATCGCACCTTGACAAGTTGCTCAAAAGAGTTGCGTAGAAATACGTTATTAAAACCGGCTGAAATTTTCTTCTACCTTTGAATGACTTTCCGTTTTTTTTTTCATAGGAAATAATAAATGTTATTTACATATGAACGGTTATTTTATATCACGTAGGTTTTATTTAATAGGTTTATTTTACGTTTACGTTTGTGATACCAAACAATTGTACTCGGTGTATGATAAAACTGATAAAATAAAGATGTGATTGAGGCGAGGTATGCGCGGCCGCGGTCCGCACCTGAAATATTCACCGCGATCTCGCTGGTTTATTCATGCAACCATCTGTTGTCTCGCTTTGTTACCTGAGCCCTCGGCTTCAGGGCTCTCGCTACGAAGGGAATCTGGAAAAAATAGTTTTTATAGTTGAGTTTAGAACTATTGGGAAACTTGGTATTCGTTATCGTATTACCAAACATTAAGTACTTCAATCACACTACGTTATTCGTTCGTCTAGATTACGCGAGTCTATAGCTGCACTTTGCATCACTATATGGAATTTTGTGTTTTACTATAATCATAAGTATCCCATTCTTAGTAGCATGGACCACTGAGTCAAGATAGTAGATATTATTGTGACAATTCTCTTCAAACAAATAAGACAGTGTTAAAATTACATTTAATAGTTTTTCATACTGAGTTGTACCATGTATACCTACCACGAAAAACATTTTTTATATTGTAAAAGTTTAAATTATTTTTTGTCAAAAAAGTACAACGTGGCAACCCTGATAGCAGAAAGACACGTCCAGGGTGTATGTGCACGCATAAATTGTCACAAACCAGGCTGGAGTCCAGAGACAACGTAGACCACTGTTTGTTTACACATCACAATATACAACATGTACTACATGTTGGTACATATGTAACCATAGACTCCCTGATATGTAATTTCTTATCTTATTGTGTTAGAAGGATAATACAAGACATTTTCAGTGTCTTTCGGTTGTTTCATAGTCTCGATTGACCACGGAGGCTTGGCACGGTTAAAAGTTATACCTATAGCAGAGTTCGTAGTCAGTTTGGATTTTCGTAGTAAATGTCTTTTAGATTTGTAGCAGGAATTGTAGTAGATTTCGACATTCATGGCAGCTGCAGCATCGCAGCTTTTTGTCGGTTTGGAGATTCGTAGCAAAGATCGTAGACAATTTGGAGATACGTAGCAAGGATCATTCGTAGAAAAGGCATAAGTAGTCGGTTGGGATATTCGTAGCAAAATACGCAGACTTAGAGATTCGTAGCAGAAATCAATGTAAGTGAAGTCGCGGGCACGGCTAGTGTATGTATGTATAATACATATACTTGAGAGCTCGATGACAATAATGTTTATAGAAATCGTGCCAATATTTTAACAAAATGTTCATGCCATGACCATATTCTAGCTCACCGCTTTATAAAATGTCTTATCATCTAATCTGTTGAGGTTTGGATGTATATTTCTACCCTTGTCGTGCATTATCAATTTAAAGTGATAAAAAACCACTCAGTGGTTGTTTGCACGAAGCTGCCGAAGTTTTTCAGTTGATAAACTGTAAATTCAGAGCGAGGGAAAACCACAAAAAGTTTCACTGAGATTTACCGCGTCCCGCACCTACCCACAGGAATATACGACAGTTTTAAAAGTTACAAAAGAGAAGTGGATTTCGTGATGTTTATAAATAGGAATAGATACTTACTAAGTACTAGTAGATACAGTTGTTACCTCTTTTTAATACTTAGGTACTGTACGCCTGTGTTCTTTTATTGTATGGAAACTTTTGACACATACAGGCACAGGGGTAATATGTATGAGTTTGTTGTGAAGTGTATACGAGTGTATGCTCGGAGAATTAAAAAAACTGATTTTATTTAATTTTGTGACTTTATATCATGATGTCATGCGAAGGAGCTGTTGGTTATAATAATAGATTAAAAATTAAAACTTCTACAAGTTGGATCTGTATCACATGCCTCCCAAAAAGACTTGTCTTGTCCCGTGACTCTGAGGAGAAACACTTTAAAAAGAATAATAGATGGAATTGTATTACTGTGTTGTTAACTATTTCTAATGTATTCGCATCTTAAATGAATTGCAAACTATTTGGAACTTAAGGAAATGACTTTCAACTACTACTAAGTTCGCGCAACTTTGATCCCGCCGCGGTCTTGTAGTTTACCGAGCGGCGAATATTTGCATGTTTCGAGTTATTCCGCTTTGAGGCGAGTGTGTTGGATCCACTTTAAGTAATTCATAATAAAACAATTCCGACACGAAACCATGCGAGTACTTCACTCAAGCATGCATTCAGCGTTAAAAGTATTGTAAAGTTTTGGACTCGAATACAACAGAATAAAGAGTTGATGTTGATTGTTTTATAACTTATATTCCAATTCGTCATTCGTCGTTCTATGTAGTCTCAATTTGATAATTCATTTATTTTTCAAGGTATGTTCTAGTAATATATTATATTTCAGTATAGCCTCTTAAATACTATTTTCTCCATTTTCAGTTAAAGCTGGTTAAATGATAGTCCATCTTCATAGGGATTGATAAGCATTTACATGCTTAGAGTAGTAGAATGTGCAAACATGCTGGGACCATGAGAGGGAAATGCAATTTCAAATGCGATTACGAACGCCTTTGATACGAGCGACGAATTTCACTTATACCTGACATAGGTATATTGCTATCTAGACTAGACCTAGGTACTGCATTAGGGAACCTGACTGAGAGCAACATGTTAGATTGAGAAAGTGCTTAGTTAAGTGAGTCGACCTTTGCATTAACAGTGCTCTGAATTGAAATTAAAAAATACGGCTGTTATTAAATTTGGTAGATTCAGGACAGTAAAAATTCCTATTAATACGTTTTAATAAGTTTATAAATAGACTAGTACATCAATAGTAGTCCATTAACAAAGTGTTTTTTTAAATAAAATTATAAAATTAAGGAGTAAAATAATTGTGAATTACAATACCGTTGAACCTCACAAAAAAGCTGAAACAAGGTCGACGTGATGAAAGTCCCACTGATGCCCGCACAACGCCAATAACGACCCACAATATTTTTAACGAGCTTAATGCTTCTACTTTGGAAATACTTCCAACTTCCTAATGCTTGTTTGCGTTCAGCTCAGCGCACCTACTTCCTTATCAGATTGCAAAACTTTTGCTTAATTTTCTCAATGTTTTTTGCTGCAGCTTGGAACATTTGAAACTTGTTACTTACAATTAGAACTAAAAATAAGAAAATTAAGAATTAAGTTAATTAAGAAAAAATAGAAATTAGAACTAAGAAGACTGTGTTTGCAAGTCGTTACTTCCTATGTGTGTGTTCACATAGTACAAACTTGTACTGTATAGATAGACAAAGCCGATACACATAGGCAAGAATCACCTAGAGGGTCATCTCCAACTTTGCTGAATGCAAGCACTTAACAATGTGTTTAATTAAGCGCAGTGTTTACCGCAGACGTAAAAAGGGATGCGGGGTATTCTGTGCTTATGTTAGACTCACAGATACATTTATCCGCATATACATAATCATTTTGATGATTAAATCATGCATGACTGTTTGACAGGTGCAGTAATCTATACCTAATATAAAAAATGAATCGCTGAATCTGTTGCTAAGCGCATAACTTCAGAACGACTGCACCAAATTGGATGATTCTTGTTTTAATGTGTGCCTTATTCAGTCAGGACAAGGTTTTTATATACGAAAAATAAGGAATAAAAATCTCAAAATTCCCACGGGAACGGGGGCGCTGCGGGTGAAACCGCGGGGCACAGCTAGTCCAGTATAAAAAAGCTTATCCTAGTAATTCATTAATTCAATCAATCGTTCATTTATTTAATCAATCATTAATTCATTCAATCAATCATTCATTCAATCAATCATTCATTCATTCATTCATTTCGATTAGGTTAGTGGTTTGTGGCCAACACTAATCCTAGTGCCAAAATCGTTAATTAAAATGTAATCAAAATCCTCTTTATTTTTGTACATCAAACGTGCGCAGTTTACCGTTGTTTATAACGTAGTTTGTATGCAAATGAGTGAGCGCGGGGGGGACACGTGACGATGCATACTGCCCTCCTGAAGTTCAGACCACGCGCCTGAGCGCGCATTTTCACACCGTTTGACTTGGTTATGCAATTCTTAGGTCCCTTGTTTGAGGTGCGGGCAGGTCACTTATTTATATATATTGGTAGCATCCCCTTATTGAACATGTTGCTCGGGACTGGAAACAAAATTAAGGTATGTTCCCATTTATCAGCTGTAGGATCGGGATTTAAATGGGCTTATTTCCGGGATCAAAGCGAAGTCTGACAAGTGGGAATAGCTTCAGGCAGCCGACAAGTGGACAAAGAATTTATAATTTACTTAAGTATAAACCTGTTTTGCAATTTCAAGTGATTTCAAGTATCTAAGCACCTACTTATTTGCCTACTTTTCTATTAAAAACTTTAATCCTTTAAAATAAACTAACCCAGCATACCCTACTCCACAAGTATGTTCACGTGAATATTGTATATTCTCTAACGAAGGAGTATTCAATATTATATCGAGAGGTTGCGCCCGACCCCTGCACTTTTCCGCGCTGCAGCCATGTCCTGAAAGTAGGTCACAACACCCACACTACACCCAGGGGCGGAACCAGAAGGCTGTGGGGTCAAGCCCCTGAAAAATGGTCTTAGGTTGTGTTGCCATAGAAATGGTACGAAGCTCAATTAACATAATGCATTAAAATCGTTTTAAGTTGTCAAAATTTCTTCATGTCGCCTTTCAATGGA
The DNA here is from genome assembly GCA_963082685.1 of Cyclophora albipunctata. Lineage (NCBI taxonomy): Eukaryota > Metazoa > Arthropoda > Insecta > Lepidoptera > Geometridae > Cyclophora > Cyclophora albipunctata. Next base: position 8,393,594 of record OY720123.1, read on the forward strand.
GCTCCGTATAGCTCTAGCGATAAAACTTGAAATCAGGTTTACCACGCCCTCCTAGTCCCTACTCCTCTACTTCTACTCGAAACGAAAATCCTTTCCGTTCACCAGGGTCAACCCCTAAGCAAAATCCTGGGTTCGGCACTGGCAACACCCGAGTGCAATGAATGAAATTGTGAATAATTGAAACACTAAATCCAACGAGCGAGTGTGTTCTTAATGCTTTGCCGAGCCATTGGTAGGTACTACCATGGATCAACGTATACCACCTACAGCTCTACCTATATGAGTTCTCCTGTCTCCCGATTGATTAGAACGTATTTTTAAAGTGTGCGTTTACCTTAATCTGACTAACCTATAATGGTGAAATAACTTGTATGTTCTGATATGACCTACTTAATTAACACTTTCTTTATTAAATCATAATTATTATAGTATTGGATACTGAATAGAATGTGATAGTACAGATTTAACTACGTACCGAATTTAATAGTGTAATTATGCCTTTGAGTGCAACATGCGGTGACCGCATCATAGTAAGCAATTCGTTAGTCTAAGCTATCACCTGATTAGGTCACAATACATTTATTAAGCACTAGAACACAAGACTCTTAAGAGCTTGATACCCTCTAGAGTAGTCTAGAGCCTAGTTTTCTAGTATAACAGGACGTTCGATGGCCAAAGTAGATTGAAACAAGTTCGACAACCGCATCAGCTACACCACCTATATTCGCTAACCGCCTGCGGTTGCAGTTTACGGACAAACTCGAACTGATACCTTTAATGTAATTACATCATTATTTAACAGGAAACAACTTGTGAAATAGGTTGTTTGTTGTTTTGTTGTTGACCTGTTCGAGAAGTTTCAACTTTGTCTAGCTCTGCAACAATAGGAGTTAACCTGCAATGTGGCTCGGGTATCTAGTTCGGACTGGCTTTGCTAATGAACATCTAGTAGTGAAGTTATTCATCTGGTGTATAAAGTGTATCGGCTATTCGTCAATAATCTTGAGCCTGAACCATAGAGAAATATCACAACACTGGCCTGAGTGAGTTCATTATACTTAGTAAATTCGAGTAGGTTGAAGGCCAACCCTGGTGTCGGAGTTTTTAGACCGCCTAAAGGTGACGACATGGTCTAACGATTCTAACAACCGGGTCCGACAAATTTTACGTAGCATCCGAGGCACGGTGGCGCCATGATAGAAATGCCACTATCGGTCACCCATCCAAGTAGGGACCGAGCTGCACGTTGCTTAACAATTGCAATGAACTAACATCGCTGTGAAACTATAGCACGAGCGCAACAAGTCAAACCAGTATGTGAACTTGTCTATTGCCAGTCTAACAACGTTCTGCACAGATTCGTTAGTCTAACAAACGCAAAAGTCTGTGACAGACCATACAATATTTTGGATGGCTTGTCTCCCGCGTGCGCCCCTTCATATGTGTTTATAAGCCATAAAACTATAACTACAGTCATGCAATAAACATCATGACCACTATAATAAATTATGTCACCTAAGTGACAGCTAGAAAGAGAGAGAACGGCAGAAGATAGACAAGAATAGAAAGAACTCCATCGACGAAGAGACCTGAGAGAGAGAGAGAGCCTGCCTACTTATAAACTTGATAGGTAGAAGAAACATTTCGTTATTAATATTTATAAATCTTGACAAGTGTTTAAAAACAATTTCGCATAATGAAAAATGAAATAGTGTCCGCTATAATTTGAAATAAATTGGACGAGATTTGAATTTAACAAGCCGCGACCTGCGAGCTCCAACAAAATTAATTTTAAAATCGTATCTCACTTTTCTAACTTTCAAATTGTTATTACTTATTATTATTTGAGTCAGAATTAGTTAAATCATTAATTTCTTGTTTAAACTTGGGTTTGGAAAAGGATTTTTTTGTTAAGTATTATTAATTATTCCACATTTTTTAATTTCGAATCTTATTTTCAATTGTTTCCTTTAAAAAATATACTACATTCATTTATAAGGCTGATTAGTATATTCGCCTTCGTTTTTTTTTATAAGACCAATAAATACTTCCCATCACCACATCACACCACAATAAATATTCACATTGTGTAATTTTAATCATTGTGTGCCTTTGATATCTACCACGCATGTACTTGTACATACCTATAACATTATAGTGCTACGTGGTTTTGTGGCTACTGTCTATCAATAAGATAATGAATAGTAAGATCGTAAGATATTAATACAGATATATGTTCACAACTAAGTCAGATTGTAAGGTATGGTCGGTATGTAACTAACAATGTATGTACGAGTATATTGATTGATTCAACGGCTAGTTCTCGTCCAGTACTCAAGTACTGGACGAGACGATGGACGAGGAGCAAACGATCTCAAGATCGTTTGCTCCTCGTCCATTCTCCATTGACCACGCTTCTCTCTTTGATCCTTTCAACGAACTAACTGGTTTTGATCTTTGGAATTTTCACTTTTTATTGTCCATGAAATGTAAGTAAGTACTACACAAATTTATTGTGTTTTGCCTGTTGATATATCTTTTACATAAATTAATTTTGATTTGATTACAGTTTATTTATTTCAGACTTCAGTGCTACATTGTTTTCTTTTGTTAGTCTAACTAAGTCGTGTCTAAGTAGTAGAAAAATATACAAGACTTTTGTGGCTAAAACAGTGTTTGTGGTGTACGTTAACTAGCGGAACGTACCCGTAACCTGTACCTATTGGTACCACCTGAATACAAGTAACAACTTGTATTGTCTAATATTTAAGTAATTCATTTACTTTTTCATAAACAAAACAATTAATGTCATTTTATAATTGAAGCCACGTCGTTCCCGTTCACGCAATCAGTTTATTGAACAATATCAAAACCTCGCCCGCGGTATGAAACGCATCTATTTTGGCGATGGTATCGGATTATGGGATTGGAATCCGAATTGATTATTGGAATTTCCTGACGCTCGTCCACGCCAGGACTTAACGTTGCATCTGCTTTGGATTCATCATTTTTTCGACGTGGCCCTTGCTTTGCTTCGTAAATATGTTACTTACTCAGTTAGGATAGGAAAATTGACCTCCTAGCTTTTACTTTTTACAGCCTTTTCCACTTTTCAGCTGTCCCGCCCGGATATTGAATCGGATGTCTCAGTGCAGAGCATTTTATGTAAACATATTGAATACTTGTTGGTGTGCGAACTTCTGTATCGATAGATTATCATATATTTTACTAAAATCTGTAGTCTCCATAGTTAGATAGTTAAGTAGTAACTATAAAGGTTCTCATGGTACCTAGAGGAGGTTCAGACTTGCCTTTTTACAGCGAATACCTGGGAACGGTCATTTTGGTAAACCTACGCCCTACATTTCAAAATTCAAAATCCTTTCTTATTTCATTCATTTTTGACTTATCTGTTTAATACAAGAAAGTCATTTGTAAGAACCAAAGAAAAGCAATATTCTTCGCTTTATTTATTTACAAAAGGGGCCGGAACAAAGAATTGTGTGCGTGTCGAGTGTTATTTAGAGCACATCTCTTACGAGTCTCGGCTTCAATTCATACCGCGATAAATTGTACGTGAAAGGTCTGTTAGCCTGCGACGCCGCCTGAGCGATGACAGGCAAATCAATTTGAATTTTTTTATACAATGTAAAGAACCTTACTTTGTAAAGAGAGCATTTGGCGACGGACCGCTTTTTGTATTATAGAACGATTTAGCTAGGACGTATCTACTTAGGTGGTAAAAAAAATTTTTTCTCACCTTAAATTCAATGTTGCGACATCCCTCAAGGTGGAACTTAGATTTTTAGTAATTCCATTATACCTAAGCTATGTACCAACGAAATTATATAATTATTTATCCCACAGACTCGCTATGTACACCAGAATCACGGTTACTCCACCTTTTACTGAACAAAACTCTCCATAGACAGGATCCAAGTCCCAATGCTATCTCCCAATATCTGTTATAAATTGATAAACGAGTATAGTTGATGATAAATCTAATAAAGCAATTTTCAGCGTATAGTATTGTCACCACATACATAAACTCGATATCATATCCTTGAAACTATTGTAATGATTTTAGAACGTCATAATAATTTACGATCGAAGTATCAATTGAACAGTTGGTCAAAGTAGTTGAGAACAGCCAGCTAACTAGTTGGAAACTTGCTGCCGTTTGAGACTAACTCAACGGATTGGGAATTGAAACGATCGTTTGTTATAAACTATTCTCTTGTACGATCTAAATACTATCACCTATGTTATAATGAGGAACCATTCGCTTAATTCTGATGGTCACACTTATAGGTACCTAACAATACTATAATGAAATACCTATTAACCCTAATACCAATATTGTAAATGACAGAGACCTTCAAATAACAAACTTTAGATTAACTTCGTGTAAAACTTACTCACTTGATAGAACTTTATGTAATCGTGGACAAACTTAATTATCCGCATAAAACATGACCTTTATGCAAACAATTATAAAACCTATGACATACATATATCCCCGAGTAGAACCGCCCCCAAAGTTGATTGCATTGCCTTCCGTAAGAAAACTCCAGGAGGTCTACTCTGTTTCTCTCAAACGAAACTTCGCAAACGAACGAAATTTAAACGAAGTTTCGTTCACTACCCTACTCTATTTCTTTTTCGGACGCGCAGACGATTTTCGGATTCATAGACAATTTTCGTGAACGATTGGAATGAACGGGACTAATAACCGACTTATTTGAAGAGTACTATTTCATCCCAACAATGCATAGTAACCATAGTAACATCATAACATCAACATGTCAATTGTCAACTTGAGTTTTTTTGATGCAGTCTTCATTTTAGTTTAGTTCGCAAGTTTGGATTTGAAAACTTTGTAAGTAAATAATATATTAAATTTATTATAATTATGTATTTATTCACTAAAATCACCTCTTTTGAATATTCTTTTATAAATCTTTTCAGTTTGAAATGGCTCCACATACGGGTTCCGCTACTTCCGAGCAAATAGACACTCTTCTCAATTTCTTGGACGAGCATAGGGATCTAGCCCGCGGGAGGTTGAGGAGTGTCGAAGGAAATGTCCAGGCAAAGAGGCTGTGGGGAGAATTGTGCAATTTACTCAATTCAATGGGCGGTTGCACAAAGACCATTCAGCAGTGGCAAAAGGTATTTAGTTTTATATAATGTAATTAAGAACATAATAATGTAGTGGCATAAAAATCTCATGATTTTATGATTTGCAGGTTTGGGCTGATAGAAAGCATTGAGCCAAGAAAGCTGCTGCTGATTTTCGGAGGTTGGCTTCAGCGACTGGAGGTGGTCCATCGACAGCATCCCCATATTACAGCATATTTAACCCATTAAATTAAGATTATTTTGTTGTATAAAATTAGATTAATTACTATTATTGTTGCCTTTCTTTTTAATATTTTGTTTCTAGGTAGAGTTAAGTAAATAAAACATTATTATAAGTTAAAAAAAATAAGCTTTTATTTGCATTCCTTACATACTACTTGAAACTACAAAAAATATTTCATAAATGTCACTAACATAGGCATTAGTGCAACAGTTAGAAATATGTATGATAAAGTTGTTAATCCTACCTATTCCTTTCTAACAGTTGCACTAATGCAGCTCTTGCCCTTCGACCAGCCTGTAGGGCTTGAGCTGAAGTAGCAGCGGATTGAGCGGGAACCTGTCTGCTTCTTTCAGCTCGGAGTTCATCTGTCAACTCGGGAACATCAATACCACCTCTTATACATAGATTATGTAAAACACAGCAGGCTATTATAATTTTACCGGCTATTTGAGGGCAGTAATGCAGTTCCCGAGCTGCCAAAAGACATCTCCATCTACCTTTTAACATCCCAAATGTGCGCTCTATGGTGGAGCGTGCACGCTTTTGGATCGAGTTATATCTTCCTTCAGGAGAGATACCTATACCTCAACAGCATTATCTATGATACCTATAGATAATGCTGTTGAAGAAACAGCATTATCTATAGGTATCATCATATGTTCTCTTTGAGCATAACCAGAATCACCTAAAACAAAATGTAAATATGAAACTTTGTGCTAGTGAATAGATGTTTGTAACTTTTAAGCTATTGCATAGCTTCTATCGCGGGCCTTGAGCGCGGGGACCAAATCCAAAAATTCCGTAACGAAAAAACCTCACGCTTACCCGATCCGACAAGAAGGAGGTGTGGCTTTGAAGGCCGTGCATCGTCTAACGTCGTTTCAGTTCGGCATTCTTCGACACGGCGTTGTGTGCGATTGTGCGTTGGGGGTGAGAGAGGGGGTGAGAGAGGGTGGTGAGAGAGGGGGGTGAGAGAGGGGGTGAGAGGGGGGTGAGAGAAGGTGGTGAGAGAGGGGGTGAGAGAGGGGTTGCGTTGGGGGTGAGAGAGGGGGTGAGAGAGGGTGGTGAGAGAGGGTGGTGAGAGAGGGGGGTGAGAGAGGGGTGAGAGAGGGTTGAGAGAGGGGGGTGAGAGGGGGGTGAGAGAGGGGTGAGAGAGGGGAGTGAGAGAGGGGGGCGAGAGAGGGGGTGAGAGAGGGTGGTGAGAGAGGGGGTGAGAGAGGGGTGAGAGAGGGGGTGAGAGAGGGGGTGAGAGAGGGGGGTGAGAGAGGGTGGTGAGAGAGGGTGGTGAGAGAGGGTGGTGAGAGAGGGGGGTGAGAGAGGGTGAGAGAGGGGGGTGAGAGAGGGGGTGAGAGAGGGGGGTGAGAGAGAGGGGTGAGAGAGAGGGGTGAGAGGGGTGAGAGAGAGGAGGCGGGAGGGGTGAGAGAGAGGAGGCGGGTGAGGTGAGAGATATGAACTCTTCAGCTTTATAATATTAGTATAGATATGAATAGAATAAAAATAAAAAAAGTACAATACCTTTACTGTGGGGTCGATTCCATGACGTCTTGCCTTCGGAGGTAATAGAGGCACTATTTCCTGGCACAACTCTTCAAACAATTGCCGACTGAGTCTATAATTTCCTATAAACTCTAAGTCGGGAATTTGGCTTATATTGAGTTGGTTGCGCAGACGGCGCCGTCTTCTTCTACGCTCTAAACGCTCTTCATATAGAGCAGCCTCTATTAAAAGTATTCTTGTGGCCATTTCAAACAAATTTCCTGACAAAATGCACACAAACAATTCCAACGATCGACTAACGAAAATCAAAAGATAACACTTTTGGTTTCGTCGAATTGAGGTTAAAATTCCGAACAATCATCTGTCAAATTCAAATTTTCGTTCGCAACATTTATCAATTAGAGTAGGTTTAGAGATTTTAAACGTCAAACATTTTCGTTCGAACGAAACTTCGGAACGAAAACGAATTGTAGTAGGAAACATGCGAAGTTTCGATCGATATTTCGTTTTTCGTTGAATTAGAGTAGACCTCCAGGTTATTAGGATAAACCTCGGATCGACGCAACACATGTAACTTACTAAACTTGTTTTGACCGTCTTCAGTCATAAAACCACCTAGTTTTACGACTATACTGAACCTCTAATGAAATATAATAAAGTTGTGACAAAAACAACATCCTTATGGATTAAATTGGTATACAATTTGTAGCCATAAGTTGTTATAGCAATATACGTACTACGATCCGTAGCGCAACTACTACGAACGTAGCTTTGGCGTAACACGTAGTAATTGGGCTTTTGAAAAAAAAAATATTGATTTTTTTAATGTATTTTAAAACTTTATTATTAATAATATTGATATTTAATGCAAAAAACTTAAAAAAAATATTTTTTCAATTAATTATAAACAATTAAAAATTGATGAAATTTAAATAAAAATCACGTGACTATAAACGCGCCAAGATTGGTCACCGTAGTTGTGACGTCATAATGATAAAGCTATTTAACCATAAGTACGTACCAGCGTTTACAATCAAGATTCCCGCCCTTTTATTCTCTTTCCCTCCAAAAGTTTGCGATGTAACCGAACCTCTTTTCATAAACATATAAAAAGTTTGCGATGTAACCGAACCTCTTTTCATTAACATTAACTAACATTAAGACGTCACACGCGCTCGAGTTTGTTCGGGAGTTGTCGGCGTGTCTTCGGTACTGGATTCAAAAATTAATTTTTATTTTGAAATAACTTTTGAATTATTGCGAAAAAAAATTAAATAAAAATAGTTTTGTTATAAAACTAATATAAAATCTTTCCATTTACCACAAAAATTTTTTTTTTTCAAAAGCCCAATTGCTACGAATTATCCACGAAAATAGTTTTCCATCTGCAGTTCGACTTGCAGTGATCATATTTTAAACCGATTTTATAAAAACAAGGAAGTTCTGAATACTTGTGATTTAAAAAAAAGTTTGTAACTACTTACCTAGATCAGTTTGAAACAGATTTTGAAAATTCTGTCGGTCATATCATTATGACCCCGGGGACATACACACCTGGGGGTTATATTATATATAACACCGTATTTTAAGAGAAAGATTTTCATCTAAAAAGTAACAAAAACCAGGAGCCCAGAAGTAATCGGGAGTTGTATACAAAAATGTATGCACGTTTTATAACACCGGTGTCCGTATTACCTGTTACTTAGTTTATGCTAATGGTTTTATAGGGTAACTAGCCGCGCCCGCGGTGTTGCCTGCGTGGTACCCGTTCCCGCGGGAATTTTGGGATAACATGTATCTCATGTGTTATTCTGATGTATATTACTGTAGTTTCATCCAAATCCGTCCAGTAGTTTTTTCGTGAAAGAGTAACAAACATACATACATCCATACATCGTTACAAACTTTCGCATTTATAATATTAGTAGTATAGTAGAGAAGCGTAATCCCAGATACATAAGTAATTAGGATTAACAGACTCGATAACGTTGAATTGAACTAAAGTTGAACGATACATAATTGACATACATTGTAATTGGGTTTCGAATTTCGTTACTTTTGCGTTACAGTTTTCGAGGTATTACAACATTTCGTTTTGATCACACGGTTGTACTCAATATATGCAGTCTTATATATGGTCATAAAAATATATTATTAAACAAATATATGTAAGTGTAAGTGATGCCTCTGGGATGAATAGGATGGACTGGAATCCAGGAATAAATTGTCTTTGTGCGATCCAAGATTTCAGTAAGGGTTTTAAAAAAAACAACAATATTCTTTCATATTATTATTAACATGAAAAACTTAACTTTGTCATCATAAATAACGCATCAGGCTTGTAAATAATGATATTTACAATTTAATTTACATTACATAATTACAATGATTTGAACAACGTATGACGAACATACATCATGTTTCATAATTCACTTATATTCATTCCGTATCTGTAAAACTTACAAAGGTACTATGAAGAAACAAAATGGTTTCCCAAGGTTGTATTTGTGTACGATTATAAATATTTGTATGACAACATAATTTTAATTAATTACAAAAGATGAAATCTTCAACGTACTTTTGGCAATTCGTGTTTATTTCATTCAGATCATAATTCCTTAAATTATCATCCTCAAATGTAAGTTGCGCGTACGTACCGAGCTGAGTTGTGCGTACTGATCGCAAATAACATTATGTTAGATTTTATAAAGTTTAGATCTAAAATAACATATTACAAAGTTTGATCAAATCCATAATTCTGAGTCGCGTCAGTCATCAGTCAATATTGCACTGTCAATCTCAACTTTAGTTACTTATTTCTTCCACTTCATTACATAGTGACTTAGACTCGAAAGGCTACATTATCCGACTGGACCGATAACCAACTAAAAATGTGTAGTAGTCTTATGTCACAAGCGACCTTGGTACATACACATTATCTGAGCGTGCATCATGGTACGCGTCAAAATTGTCTGTGAAGTAGCGATAGCATGGTAGGTTTCAATAACCGGAGAATATCATTCTATAATTATTCGCAATGAAATGTCAAATGAAAATAACCAATGATCTTGCCGACGGTGTTGATAGTTACGCACACAAAGACGTGTGTCTATACTCATAACAACTATGATCGAGCTTGATGCTCGTGAAATAAAACCAGTATATGACTTAAGTTACAAATAAATGACTAAATTAAAAACAACCTTGAGATAGTGAGACCCGACAAATGGAATTAAGAAACAATTGGATAGAATTAAACGTAAAATACTCTAACATAATGGTAGTATTTCATCAAAAAGTGCTAAACCTTTGACTTTGACTCCATAGGGTAAGTAATTTAGTTAAGTTAATCAATTAAATTCTTTAACAATATTCAGTCATTATTGCTCTCACTGCACTGATATTATCAGTCCGAGAGAGGACTTTGCCCTGCATTAGAATTATGTTAACTCCATCTGTCGGTGCACACGTTGAATTATTAAATTAAATTATTTGAGTATTGAGGTCATAAAAAATAATAAAATGTATGCCACCAAGCCCCTTCCACCTGACCCAGTATACTGGGTCAAATAGATTATATTAAAAAGTTCGGGTCAATCTGTTTCATTATTGCACTTTAATATTAATCTGAGATTTACCGCCTTGTTCATGAACGATATTTAACTTAGACAGTGTTTTTAAGTGTTTTGTCTCTTTCGCACTTTGGCAAATAGCGTATGCCGGAAAGGGACCAAATATTATAGCATTAATAGCTAAAGTGCGTAAATAAGCGTTTATGAATAAGGCCCTAAAAGTTTAATAAAATGAATGAATAATTGGTGTTTTTTTTTTATAATGTCAGATTAATTTACAATCCGTTTGCACGATGTCAAAATATTATACATTAAATAAAAATTACATTTCGTTATTTATTTGGTTTGAAATATAAAATATTGATTTACATTTATTCTGTAGATTAAAATAATCAATAGAACGTCAGCATTTCAAGATTAAAATAACTAATGTGATGTGAACTTAAAACGCACCATATTACATTACCCGTAATTCTGCGTATTATTATAAATGCGAAAGGTTATGATGAGTTTATGTCTCTTTTACATTAAATTCACTGAACAGATTTTGATAAAATTTGCCACAAAGTAAGCTTATATACCACTAGCCGCGTCCCACAGTGTTACCCGCTTTGTACCCGTTCCCGCGGGAATTTAGGGATAAAATGTATCCTATATGTGGATTTCTGATGTATAATCTATATTACTGTAAAGTTTCACCCAAATCCGTTCAGTCGTTTTTTCGTGAAAGACTAACAAACATCCATACATCCTCACAAACTTTCGCATTTATAATATTAGTAGTATTATTTAGACTTAGATTACTTTCCCAACAATCCCAAGGGAACGGATTGAATAATGAAAGAAATGGGTGCAGCTGCGGATGGAAAGTCATATTTTTCATGATTAATTTAGGGTGCTAATTAAACAGGCTTCTTTTTAATATCATATTTCGCCCCCAAAAATGTATGTTGCCTTCTAAATTACTAAGTCAGCCACAATTAACGAGCATCTAAATAATACTATCTTAGTCACTAGTTATCTTCTAAATAAAAAAAATAATAACCCTAACCTACCGAATAGTACCTACGCCTAAGATAGTATTATTTAGATGCTCGTTAATTGTGGCTGACTTAGTAATTTAGAAGGCAACATACATTATTAGAGGCTATGTCATTTTCCCGTTGCTTAGTTATAAAATTAGAAGTTTAATCACGTGTCCAATAAATAATTTTGTGGCTAGACTTATAATTTTCCATTAATTTATTTATACTAACTTCTTTTTGCGTTATCAAAAGCTACGTTGCGATTTATTACTGAAGATTATACCGAACTAACATCTTTTGAAAGTTGTCAACTATTGACTGAAAACATGCTTCTTATTTGACAAAATTGTCAAGTTTTGTCAACTTGATAAAGTCATCATGTTATTGAGTTATATTGTACTAAACTTTTGTCAACAATTTTTTTAATATTTCTATGTATTGTATACACTTATTATTTTCATTGTTTGACTTTTTCATCAGATATTAGTTCGGAATATCAATACACTATACGAAGATGCACTTTTCGAATATATCTAGATTACACTAGTGTAGTTTAACTACAGGCCGCCAGCTCCGCGAGTTTGTCCGCTGTAGCACCGCCGTCGAGCATTTCCCTAGCAATCACATTAAGGAAGATCCTTTTCATTTATATGGCAACTCTTGTACGGAAACTAACATTTTTTTGTTAAAATTTTCGATTTTGAACACCTTATATGTCCCCGGTACGTTTTTCATAAAGATTCTTCTATAAGGCTTGTATACATTTAACAGGAAGATTAACAAAATTTACCTACTTGACAAAATGTGACTAACTTAAATCTGGGATATTAACGTATCGCGATCTACATTTTTTGTACACTAGCGCCATCTATTGCATCGCGAGTACCACCACCGGGTGGGGCACCTAGTTAAAGTATAATAAACAAAAATATGTCGAAGATAGCTACTAAGTTACGTACATTTGCGCCAAGTTAGAAGACCAATGATTTTACCCGTTTAGAAAATTTGCTTGGCTATGAACTAGATTATGCCTAATCCTCCTCACTGTACTGATATATTCAGTGAGATGAGAGGTCTTTGCCCAGCAGTGGGACATTACAGGTTACTACTTTACCTTACTTTAGTAACTTTGTTAGTCATGTACAAGAGTAACCATTGTCAAAAAAAACGTAAATTATGTACTCGTGTCAGTAAAATTAAAATTAATGCGAGATATTACATGAACAATGTCAACTACAAATAGATTAATAAATAAACATTCCATGATAACAATAAATTGAATTATTTACAATAAATTACTTATTATCTAAATGTTTTGGTTGGGAACGTTCATTTACGGACAACAACGTAAGAGTACAAAAGAGGGGTTACTAACGACCATCTTTAACGTTTTTTAACTTTAACGACTTTACTTTATAATTGAGAAATAAAATAGTTTAGAATTTTATAAGGGCCTCATAATTTCAGTAATTTTTGTATAGAGTAATACAAAAAAACATGGCATTGATTATTTATCTTACATCAAAATTCTAGGTCGATACAGTTTCGGTCAAATTAACATTTGTAATTATTCCGAACATATTCTCTTTCAGCTATTTCATCTTTTCGTTCTCTTTCAGCTATTTCATCTTTTCGTATTCGTTCTCTTTTCAATTACTTAACATTAAAGTATGTTCAGAATGAACTGAATCTATTGCAACAAGCCCAGGTTGTTTGATATAGTTAAAATCCGTGAATGAACTCCCCTGAATATATTTATGACTGGATAGCTCACTGTTGAATCACAAGCGTCACTATAACTATGTAAGAGTCATTGGCGCAGTACGCGCTCGCTCGGAGTATTATGTGAACTCGTTGAACTGTGCTAACGCCGTCTTCACTCTGCAAATAAAGGATTGAAACAAACACATTAATTAATTAAACTAAAAGAGTAATCATTCGGGGGTCTGTAAATAATTTCATCATTATTTGATACGCTTCTGACCTCAATTTTTTAATATTGTCGACAACTATTTCGCAGAATTGTAAGAATATTTAAGAAATGTCTGTAACTTTCTAATTGGTTCGCTGTCCTGTCGCACTGTCGTGTGACATGACATGTCAAGTTTCGTGTGTCAAGTCGAGTTTTGAGTGTCATGGATCATGTATATTATTACTATTACAATATACATGATTCATGTGTGTGTGTCAGATCGAGCGTCGTGTCATTTCAATGTAGTATAGTGTCGCGTGTGTGTCGCACGCACTTGTCCCGCAGGTGGTCGGCGAGGTGGCGGTGGCGCAGCAGCTGCAGCTGGCGCAGCACGCCGCGCTCGGCCAGCGCGTGCTGGCGCGCCGCCGCGCCCGGCTCGCCGCGCCACACCAGGTTCCCGCACACGAACAGAGCCGCCTCTTGCAATTTACTTTCTGGATGCGCCTAGCAACAAAATAACACTTTGATTTTAAACTACGTTTACGAATACACTTCGCTTTTCTTCTACTGTATCCTGCAAAGGGGCCGAAACGTTAGATAAACATGTAAATTAAAAGCGAAGTGGAAACGTAGTTACAATTCAAAATGAGTACATGTGCTGCGTTGCAGACAGAAAGGGTGCATTCCTTACAAACGTTCGCATACTAACTATAAGCAGAATAATTAACAACGAAGTCTTCTTACTAAATAGTCTACGAGTTTCCTTAAAACGTCTTCGTTGGCCATTATGAGATCCTTCGCTTTCTCCCCGTCGCCGATATTCCCTAATATACAGAGCGCTTGTTCCTTCACCTCGGCAGGGTAGGAACCTTCTAGAACTACTATTACAGCCTGAAAAAAAAAACAAAGAAATTTATAGAATGAAAAGTAAAATATAATCGTAAAGAAATGGACGTAAAAATAAGAATATTGAGGAAATAAAAACACCCATAACTTTAAAAAGATGTCGGTAAACTAAAATGTTTCTTATTGACGCCCGTCAGTAAGATAAAGCCCGACATCAGCAAAATAAAACCAAACCTCAGCAAGATAAAATCCGAAGAAGAAGACGTGTCATTACCACAAAATCGCTCATATCACCTTACCTGCATAACCTGCGATGAATATTCACTCATTATCGCGTCTATATGATGCCTCGTAGAGAGTAGATTCCGCAGTAGCCCGAGTGTCTTCATAATGACGCGGGTGTCCGCGTCTCCGAGCAACCGGAACATTTGTTCAGTACCGAGGCACCAGAGTATGCGTTGCTTCACTTTTTGTTCAGCCTGGTGGGTTAGAAAGGTTTATACTATGGTCAGTGGGGTAAATTATGGTGATAAGTTTTATATTCTGTTCAATGTGGGAATTAATTCAGATTTTTTTTATTAGTATTTGAATACAAGTGAATTATTGACACTATTTGAAATGACATTCAGATAAAAAAAATAGATATATTTATTGGATATTTAATTCCATTACATAGTTATGAAAGAATATTTTAACAATTAACCAACTTTATAGTGTAAACGAGATATCAAAATACGAAATAGAATACAACATATTTTGTACCTGAAAAGCCATATTCATCAGAGCCCAGATCCCGTTCAGCCTCAGCGCAGACTCTGGCCTCTTCGTTAAATTACACAACATCTCCACAGCTCCTGCAAATTTGTCAAATATAAGTAAACCTGCCTAGAGACACTGCAGGACAAATACATCTTACCCAATAGCAAAAAAATAAGGAACATCAAAAATGTTTTAACCCCTACGATTTTTTATCTCTCTCAATGAAATCACTTTTCCAAAACCAAAAAACGCTACATGTACTCGTATGTAGCTACTTGTTAAATATAATGCCACAATAAAATATATATACAAACCCGCAGACTGCGGCACCACAGACACACATACATAAAAACACTCACTTCACATCTCTATTTTAGAGTAGGGGCCGGTAGGGACTGGGTTGTAAAACCAAACTTGAAAATTAGAAGAAAAGACGTCAGGCCATGTGTGAGGCCTTCAACCGCTCTTAAATTTCGGCTCCAGAATTAACTTACCTAACCCAATCTAACCTCCACGTAGTTCATTTTAATGTATAAACGACGCTAATGTCTTATGGATGTATTACTAAGGGTTTTTTCGCGGCACATCCCGCGGCATTTCCCCACGTTTCGAGTGGGTTGCGTTGATTGGGAATTCAAAATAAGTGTTTTTACTTACTAAAACAACCTTCTGTGCCACGAAAAAACGTAGTAATACATTCATAAGATATTGGCGTCGTAAAAGTTTGAAAAAGACTGACGCTAATATCTGTCAAACCTTGATCTAACATTGGCTCTTTGGCGGGCGAGAACTCGAGCAGCAGGTTGCAGAGCGTGGACGAGCCGACCGTCAGCAGCTCCGTGCCCGGCGAGTCGCTCAGCAGCTGCATCAGGGGCCGCCACACGCCGTGGTCCTGGACAGGGTACAGTAGGGAACAAGTGCTTCAAAGAAGAGTCAATTAAGTAACAGTCCTTAAAAAAAGAAGGATATACAGGGTAAAAAATTTGATTAGGTTAACGACCAAACTTGGTGATAAGAGTGATTAAGCTGCTTCAAAGCCTCCGATCGCGAACCGATAGGCCGAACGTAGGACTGGTAGTCTGATGATCTGGTGAAGGCTGCGGGATCGCGGTTGATGCTGGTCGCTTCCAATCGAATTAATTGGAGATCAATGAGGGAGGCCTATGCTATGTCCAGCAGGGGACATCCTACGGCTGATATGATGATGATGATGAAAGGCCTCCGCTCCGAAACATGACATAACAAAACAACCGGTATATACCTTCCAACATGCCTTACAAAGCAAGGTAGCAGTCAAATAGGAATGACAAACAACTTATTTTTGTATATATGCTTGTTCTTACCTGAAATGTAGTCCTTAACTGTTGTACTGATCTTGACAGTGAATGTAAACACCTGACAGCCGCTAATCTTACCTGGAAAGGACACACATTTTATTTGAAGACTTGCTAACCCGGCAAACGTTATTTTGCCATATAAAAATTAAGGGGTGGACCACCCTAATCACTATAAATTGAGATGTTAGCTATCCTATCTTTCAAGTTGGATCAAATTGCACACGGTGTGCAAATCAAATTTAAAATCAGTTTAGTAGTTAAGGTGGCCATCGCGGACAAACAACGTGACACGTAATATTTTTATATATAAAGATTTACCGAAGGTTCTGAATTGTTCATTCCGTTGACGACGTGCACCATGAGCCCGTGCGTCTCGATGACCCGTTTCCGGATGTCCTCGTCGTTGGCGCCGAGCGACGCGAAGCATTTGAACGCGCCTTGCTTGGCGGCGGCAGACTCGCACGTCACGATGTCGGCTAGCGAACTCATTAAGTGGTTTGATATCGCCGCTAGCCGCTGCAGAGATGTGTCTACCTGGGATTAGAAAATGTTTTATTTATGTAAAAGTAAAAAAATTGCGCAAATAAAAGCGGTTTATATCTATTGTAAAACCTACATATTATGACATATGCTAAAGGATCTACGATCATGGATGTAGTATATTTTAATACCTTATTCAGTTCATATACATGTATTGCTATTTTTTACTTGTTGGGTGTATAGAAAACTGGTAAACGGAGCTGGTTAGCGCTTAACGGTACCAAAAAGGGCTTAAGTCACTAGTGCAAGTAGGTTTTATCTGAGATTTAACAATTTAATACTTCTCGTGTACCGAATTTTTGTTGGTTTTGTAACTTTAAAGCTAGACTTGACGGAGTCCTTTACATTCCTCTCCGTCCGCCGCTATCCTCTTCAAGTATTTTAAATTGAATATATAGTGTCCTCTACCTAGCCTTTTATGTTAGTCTATGTAATATGTTAGCTCATCACCTCTGCTAAATACGCCAGCGTCTCAGCGGCCGACGCGCGTATTTCTTCGGGCATCTCTTTCGTACACAACCGCGCTAAACAAGGTAACGCTCCAAATACTACTCTGTAACAAAGAAATAATGTTATGTATAAACATTTTTTAACAACTATTTCCACTCTCAGGGCCATTTATGAATATAAACGCGTATTAAGAACATTTTAGCTACCAAATGGTTTGTCACTTTCTGACATATGCAATTTTCCTAAGAGCAAAAGAGAAAACACATTTTAATAGTGTTTTAGTTACACCGCGTTTATTAATGAGGCGATCAGAGTACAAAAGTTCAATGGAAAATTACGCCATATAGTACATTTAATTAAACGAAAAAGTATCAGCCCGAATACATATCTCACTGATAAGTACAGTGAGATATGTAAGCTCAAACCTTAGCCTGATTTCCTCAACTCCAGAATGGAACCCGTGACTTCAGTCTTGGCAGGCAAACCGCACATGCTATAATACTCATACTAATACTAGTCTACCGAAGCGGTGATATCTAATTCAACTTTTTGTTTAATAATGTTTGTGTAGAACGCCTCGGTGGTCTATTGGTATAATTATGTATAAGACTGAGGTCCCAGGTTCAATTCACAAGTCGAACGAAAACATGTTTCCTACTTTTCAAACATGGTTTGAGATCACCAACCCGCAATAGGCAAGCATGGTGATTACGCCTAATCCTCCTCACTGATATCTTCAGTGAGATGAGGCCTTTGCCCAGTAGTGGAAAATTAAAGGCTTTAAGTTTACTTTGAATGGTAATGTGTCTCACTTGTCGTCGTCGGCGTGGAGCGCGCCGGCGCGGTGGATGAAGGTGAGGCAGCGCGCCGCGCCCAGCGCCACGCCCAGCGGCTTGTCGCGCGACACCAGGAACATCAGCAGCTCCGGGATTGACTTGTCGCCGTTTCTGGAGTAACCAATAATCTATATATATAAAATTCAAAGTACTGACTGACTGACTGATAATCAAAGTACAGCCTCAACTGCTACATCTAAAAACATGAAATTTGGCGCATATGTACACGGCCACGCATAACTTCAGAACGACTGCACCAAATTGGATGTATCTTTTTTTTGTGTTCCATATAGTAGTAGTAGTATGTAGTATATCAGGACAAGGATGTTATATAAGAAAATATGTAAAAATGTCGAAATTCCCACGGGAACGGGGGCGTTGCGGGAAAAACCGCGGGGCACTAACTAGCTGGCATCTAGGCCCAAAGTCAATCTTTAGTCTTTAATTAACGAAAACAAGGTGCTAATTGCAGAGTTTGCTTTCTTAAATTATGTTATACCTACTCTACTGTACTCTATGATCTACAAGTACGAAGAACTTATGGAAACTCACTTTGTAGTAAGCATAGCTTTAGCCGTTGCTGCATTCTCGAAGCACATGGCCGCTATTAGATCTAAAGCCGGTAACACACGGGGCGGTGCGGGTGGTGCGGCGCGGTCGGGCGGCAGTAACGCGGCGGCCGCGCGGCCCGCGCCCGCCGCGGTCACCGCCGACTGTTCACTGCACCCCGAACACCATAGTGATAGGATCCGGACTACACACATGCGGGATGTACAGGTGCCTTCGTTTGCTATCTCTGTAAGTGGAAAGACTTGAATGTTGATGTGCCCAATAGATGCATGAATCGGTGCCGAATAGTACTGAGTACTGGTATACTGGGCAATCAATTACGAACATAATAATTATGTTCGTTATCAACTATCGCGGGAGAATTTTCCTCCTTACACAACTTTTGATTGACTTTGATTTTAAATTGTAAAACAGAAGCATTTGAGTATGCCAAAGTAATCTGTAACAAGTCGATTAATTTCGGCGCGCCTTCTTCTTCATCCAGTGGATGGTCAACCTGACCAATCCTGGTGTCAAGAGTTATTGAGCCGCCAAAGGCTCATGTAAGGACTACTATGCGT
Organism: Cyclophora albipunctata; assembly: GCA_963082685.1. Lineage (NCBI taxonomy): Eukaryota > Metazoa > Arthropoda > Insecta > Lepidoptera > Geometridae > Cyclophora > Cyclophora albipunctata. The sequence goes on from OY720123.1 coordinate 8,412,863, forward strand.
AGAAAGTAACCGGGACCAACGACTTAACATGCCCTCCGAAGCACGGAATCATCTTACTTTTTAGGGCAATCAGGTGATTCAGCCTGAAATGCCCTAACCAAACTGAGGGCAGTCTCACAGAGATTTTGCGAGATATTGTCCCCACCGGGAATCGAACCCAGAACCTCCAGATTGTGAGCCGAGCGCTCAAACCAGAAGACCACGGAGGCTGTTGGGCGCGCCTAATTATAGTCAATACCCGGCTTTAGAGATTGTAATCACCATCGTATTTGTAGTTTAAAATTTGGTTTGGCCCCTAACCTTTTACTTTGACCATTTCAAAAAACATTAGGCAGGAATTCATTTGACATGAACTGTTAACCAACTTTGGGAATGATCTTTGCCCAGCAGAGGGAGTACAGGTTACAATAATAATAATTTGTTCAACTTACGTGTCAATCTTTCTAATAAACTGATATCTGCGGGTAATGTAGATATAGGCGCGGGCGGATGTGAGAATATGCTCCTCAGTGCACATAGGGTCGCCTCAACGAGTTTAGTGCCCAATGGTGCCGTCTTTAACATGTCTACTAATATCCTGGCGGCACCGAGTTCTACTAGGGTGGTAACATTTTCTGGGGTACCTTTTGCTAGTGAACCTGTAATAGATATTATTAACGTGACAACTAGTTTTATTTTCAACCATTTAAGTAGAGTATAAAATAAAATATCAGCCTGTTATATCCCTATGCAAATGACTTTAATCTCACCAAGGATACAGTGACAATGATTAGTCAAATTATCAAAACATTAGTGAACAATGTAATTCTGCTTTATCTTTAGCTTTTTATGAGCTTAATTTAGAGAGCAATGTAAGTGAAAACATATGTCTGATTATACAGTACAAGTGCCCAGTTTATATAGCACTATGTTTATACGACACCTTGAATACTTATAAAAACACTAAGTGCTGCCAATTTATACTATAAATAAGTTTTATTGGTCTGCTCAACTCAGTTTGTGGGATGCAACCAAATATTGTTTTGAAAATTAAGGAGATACTTTCTAAATTACATTAATTATTGTAGTATCAACAAACAGACATAACAACATTATCAGCTATGTTATTAAACTTTTGTTATTGAACTTCAGTGCAATTTAAGAACATAAAATACTTGCAACACATTTTAATCAGACAAAAAAACATTTGAATAACACTCTAGTATTGTATTTTATGAGTGAGACTAAGTCTAAAGAAAACTAACCTACTTATAAACTTCGTAAGAAGTTGCCTAGTTTTTAATGTTTATACATGTTTGTACACAGCACAGACGATGAGAGGTGATATTCTAACTATGTGTTGACACTCACCGATAGTGATTGTCGCGTCGAGTCGTATATTAGGGTCGAGGGACTCATCCGACATCAGATGCAAGAGTCGAGGCACTACCCCCTGTTCTATCACTGAACTCTTCTGTCTGTTGCTCCCTATCACTGAGTTCTTCAATGTAACCAACGCCTCCGCTATTTTCTCAGACTCAGTCGAATACAACTCGTCGATATAAGACCGAGAACTCTCGATATCCTACGAAAAAACATTGGAGAGGTTAGAATACAACCAACAAAATATTAACAGTGACCACATATATTTAAACATTACAATAACATTTACCATAAATATTGTTAGCTGCTGCATGTTTTGTATATTTGGTGATTTACGCAGTAATAATGATATAAATAAACGTTACTTGCGAGGCCGAAATAAACGCTGACAATATTTCGGTCACCAACGAACCATCTGTCAACTACTGTCAAGTCAAGTAAAGTAGAGTGTTCCTGATAGCGCTTGACAGTGACAATATAAATCATGTGACAAACGACATTTACAATCTAAAAAGTTTCACAGTTTCACTTTGTATTTTTGACTGATTGATTGAATTGATTGACTTGTGTTTTAGTCTGTCTCGCCTGGGTCTGTGGTCTGTATTATCAAGAGCAAGAGTCTGTGTCTGATTTTGTTGTTTTTGCAAAACTTTCTATTGGAATTTGTGAAATTTCTAAATAGGTACCTACCTATATTTGACTTGGTTCATGGTTGACTGGTGCAGTGATAATATTGAGATTATTGGTTATTTTATTTCAGTACTAAAATGGCAGATTCCGGAGTGGATACAAGCAACGAAAGTAGTGATAATCCTATTTTAGATCAATCTAAATATTTTCTAGAGTTTAGTCCACCAGCAATACCTATAAACCAAGCCGGGCAGCCAATGCCGGTAGAGTTCATGGGTGAACCACACGACTATGTTGGAAAAATAAGATGTACCAAGTCTAGGCACTGCAGACTGAAATACAGATATGGGGGAATGGTTTGCTCTTCCAGAGTCAACCAGAAACTCAGATTTGCTGCTTCTACCAACAACACTGAGCTATTGGAAAAGCTTTTATCTAATGGAGCAAATCCAAATTCATCAGATGAGCTTAAAAGAAGTGCTTTACATTTGGCTGCATGCCGTGGATATGTTGACATTGTACGACTGTTACTGAGACATGGGGCTAATCCTAACATCAAGGATACTCTTGGCAATACTCCCCTCCACCTGGCCGTGTGCACTAACCATGTCCCTGTCATCATAGAACTTATGGATGCAGGCACTGACTTGCTTTCTAATGACAACAATGGCCGTAACCCCATAGAACTAGCTCAGAGCAAACTGAAGTTGATAAAGATGCGTCCGAATGGTGAAGGGCCTATGGGAGATGCCAAGACCCTTGTCCGAGAAGTCAGCATGGTTGTAGACATGATGATCAAATACATGAAGTTACAAATGAAACTGCAGTATCCTGATGACAGCATCTCCGAGCTGGAGTCAGTCAGAGAGAGACTGGAGAGAGTGACAACCCACGAGGAAGTGACATGCGAAGTACAAAACCTACTTGATAGTCTGGACTCCCTCAAACTGAGATAAATGATTCATCACAAGACTGTTTATATTCTACTGCCTATTGAGCTCACAATTTAGATATTTAAGGCATCTGGACTGTTATTTATTTTGTAATTATCATCTAAATTCTAAATTATTAAAAACACCAAGAATTAGGGTTGAGATCTGTTATAAATTTAGTTTTAGTCAAGGCCCATAGTTTAATTAAATTGGTATAAATTAATAAGATACTACTTGTACTGTTTGGTCTTGGCCATATTCTGTATTTGAAACATGCAATGCTGACTATGCCATCCTCTACTCGGGGAATTTTATGATAAAAGTACCTAATGTTATCTAACTTATATATAATCCATGTCAATTTGATATAATCCATCAAAATTTAAAGTGTGAAAGTCTTGCAAAATTTTAATAAGATTTAGGTAAGTATAATTTAGGTGTAGCCTAGACGTACAAGTACTGAGCTTATTTCATTTACATGTAATGAATTAACATAATCAATCAGTTTATTTAGGATAAATATAAAATTAGTTTGAGAAATAAATGGATTATGGTACTGCACTACTTATTGCAATTTGAAGGTACTACAAAACATACATTTTAAGTAATAATATTTTCATATTTGTGTTTTCAATAAATAATTTAAAATAAATTGAACAGATTTATTGTTAGTTATAAATAAATATATTACAAGATATGAAAAATATATCAACTTAAGATTAAAAATTATGTAACTTGTAAGTTAATACATATTATGTGTTAAGAATATTTAGTAGTTTATTAGGGTTGTTCACCCACCCCCATATATTATGTAATTATAATTATTATGAATGTTTAATAAACTTTTACATACTTGAAAAGATCTTGTTTATTTTGATTTTTAATTTATTAGATTATTTTCAATAAATGTTTAACTCTGAACTTGTCTGTCATCTGAAATATATAAAATGGCTTATTTCGTTCATAGTATGTGACTGTCCAGCAGTAGGACATTAGTTATGAAATATCAGTGTAATAGATGTGTAGAGTAAGAAACATCTCTAATAGTCAACTAAATATGATGCCTGGTAATCAATGTAATCCCACTTGTTCATAGCAAAATTACCACTGAGGAACAATTAAATCAAATATATCACAGGTATAATTTATATTAATTTATTAGCAACAGTTCCATAAAATTGAAAATTTGCAACTTTCATCATCAATGATACACTACAACATTTAAGTAAACATTAATCTTACACTTAGTGTTTAATTTTGGATAAACTTCTTAACAAAACAATATAAATATAATGCGTTTGGAATGCAGATATTATACAAACAAATGTAGTAAAAATATTGATATGTACAAAGCAAACAAACTTTTTGGTTTTAGGAGAAATATACATTCAAGTGATTTACAATAAGTAGAAAAGCTAATTTCAAAACGATAGAGTAAACAAAAATATGTATTTCATACAAGAGTACAATCAAAATTTGCTTATTTTTATTAGATAAAAGAAATATAAATAGTTAAAACACGTAGAAACTTCATGGGGTTTGTATTGCAGACAAATAATATGCCAGAATAATTTATTATCACAGAACTTTGAAAAATAATAACTAGTTCATTTAATACTGCTAAACTTAAATAAGTAGTTATATTATTGAACAATCACCCAACCCATTTCTATGAATTATATGTATTATTATCACTTAAATATCCCACACCAGATAAATAGGCAAGTTAAATACTTATTGTTACAAAAACTCTAAGGAAATTATATTAAAATAAATTATTACAAATAAATAATATAACAGCCTTCAAGGAATTATGATCATATAAATATGATAATGCAGAATTTTAATTTAATTCCGACAGCCATGGCAAACATTGATTCGGTTAATTGTTATTTATTTATATTTATATAACTTTCTTATAAAGTAAAAGTAATAAAAATACATTGTTTTACAATAACTTTGCATATAACCATTGTAATATGTTAATTCTTCTGATCTGAATGACATCATATGACAAGGTTCATTGTGTTATCCAACCTACACACAATAACTAGTATTTAAATTAACTAAACGTTTGTGCTTAACTTTCTCCTTGAGCGTTTAAACTAGATTATGATAATTTTATACAACGCCATTGATTTAAATTGAGCAAACACAATGTCCGTCAATCATGAAAACAATCAATTCCTCTCAATGTATACAAGTGTTTATAATTTAGAGTGCAGTGTGTTTGGCACTTATCATTGTGTTTGTGACGATATTGACTAGCGGCTATTTGCACAAATCCAACCTTTTATTAAGTAGGTAACTTAAACTTAACATTATCACAATCTCAATTAAGAGTATCGGCCCATAATCGTGGTTCCACTGAACAATACAATACATCGTAATTTTATACAATAATGTGGAATGTTCTCGATGACATTAACAACGGAACTCGGGATGCATCGACCACAACCTTCAGTTACGTGGACATATTGACAAGTTCAGGCGGAGCGACGCGGCGCCCCGGGGCGCGGCGTCCCCGCTCGGTTATGGGTATTTAGTATTTAGCTAATTCAGTCGTTTGGTCGCGCTCGACGGAGGGTCTGGCTACTCGTTGTCGGGCACGAGCAGGCGCACGATGTTGGGGAAGATCTCGGCCTGCAGCGGGCCGTACTCCACCAGCTCGCCGTCCACCGTCAGGTGCCCGTCGCGGCCCTCGGGCTCCAGGCGCAGCGCGCTCACGGGCAGCAGGCGCACGTGCGCGCTGGCGGGCGCCGCGTGCGCGCCCGCGCCCGCGCCCAGCAGGAACTGCAGCAGCGCCGCGCGCGAGATGCCCGCCGTGATCACCAGCATCCACATGACGCCGTCCGACAGCTGCGAGCGCGGCGCGAACAGGAACTCCTCGCCGATGTACGGCTGGTAGGACACGTGCACGGCCACGAACTCGCCGCGCTCCACGGTCCAGTGCGCCGGCAGCGGCGACGGGAGCGCGGGCAGGTGCGAGGCGGGCCCGTGCATGCACGCGTGCGCCGGCGACCGCATCTCCGACGACGAGCTCGTCACCGAGTGGTACTCGGAGCCGCGCGTGCTGAAGAACGCGCTACGCCGCGAGTTCACCGAGTACCACGAGTCGACGCGCTGGTGCCGCGGCAGCGCGCTCGACATCACCTCGGACGAATCGCAATCGATGAAAGCTTCCGCGTCGGGGGAGTCTAGCGCGCCATCTTGACTGACGCTGTGGCTGAGCGCCAGCGGGAACTTCGGCTTTGGAATGTTATCGACGTCCTTGATCTTGACGTAGCTGAGCGTGCCGCGGTACCGCCGCAGCCCCAGCAGCCGCGCCAGCGCCCATACCGTGAACCGCTGGCCGCCGAACGCGCGCAGTCGCTCGCTCTCGATGTCGATGTCCGACAGCAGTCCCCATCCCACGGATAAGAACGAGAACATTATCTGGAAATTACAACCACGTGATCAATGGATAATCGCGACTCTCGACATATCGTCGCGTGATATTATCGGGCGATGCGATAATGTTGATTAAAACGAGAGGTTGAATAATAACGTAGTGTTTATTGTTTCGATGCGATAAGTAATTTAATAAGATAATGACGGTGGGTAGGAACGTAGCGGGGAGGCTTGAGTGAGTCTAATTGCATCCGTGAACATTGTTTGTTGTGACGGACGCGGCCAATTGAACCCGATACCTACGAGAGCCGGCACTGCGCTCCACGGAGTATCTACCTGCACCAGATAATTCGCTACAACTCGTCTCATAAATCTTAAACACTAAACCGATCGATCGCACACACATCACGATCCGTATGCCTCTCATACTACGTTCCCGATACATAAATTAATGGATGTAATGTATTCAAATAACATAACATTGTTTATTTTGCATATTCATGTCAGCGGGGTCACGAATATCATTCTTATTCGCGTTTTATTACATATTACATACGAGCTAAGTTGTGTGTTATCATATCAATATTATCCCATACCTAGCTCAAAGACTGCTCAGTTATCATGCGAGGAAAATCGACAAAAAACTATAGATAGATTCTTGAAATGTAAAATTATATATGCGTAGGTACACTCTCTTTTTATCTTAGGAGAGTTAAAATGTATACTAATGTGGTAGATGTTCTGAAGAGGAAAAAGGTTAGTGATCTCATTTCATGCTTTGCCCATCACTGAACCCTGTCCCACACCACAATGGAAGAACGATTTCTTCCATTATGACTGATACAAAGAGTCATCTTTGATTGAAAAATCATTCATAATGGTTTGAATTTTAATCTCTCGCAAGAAAAAAATGAATATTCTTAAGCTGGGTATCCATTTGCGCAGCCTCGTGGCGAGCTGCCTCATCCTGAGCGTGCCGCGGGCTTCGGAAAGTACATGCGTCTCCACTTGAGCACACATAATATCGTATCGAGCGGCAAGCCTCAACCCGAGCCACGGTTTTCATATAACTTAATTAATTCGATACATTTCTCATTATCCATTTTGCTGCGTGCCGAGCACACGTACGTCCGTCTCCACTTAACGCACGCCTCACGCTGAGGCGTCTTTGAGCATGGCCATTTACCGACACGATTTGGCTCGCTGCGCGGCCGCCTCGTTTGGTTCAAGTCGCGGCAAGCCTCGACTCGCGGCACGGTCTCCACTAGATCTGCCTCGGGCCGAGGCAGCCGCTCGGCCCGAGGCTGCCTCAAATGGATACCCAGCTTATACTTTGTGCACGGAGCTATCGATTTTAATATAAAGTTGAATGAAACCTTAAAGCTGAATTAAAACTAAAGGATACTTTTCCGAAAAATCAAACTCATAATCTTAATTGGACTATACGAAGGCTTACAAGGGCAAGTCCGAGTGTTTTTTGTAAAAAACAAAAACGTGCGAAGAACGTACCTACCTAATGCTCAAACAATAATATGTTTTGTAATTAATAAAATCTTCCACTGAACAAAGATTGAGCGTTGGATTATGTCATGTAAGGAATTATAAAAAAAAAACAAATTAAAAAAACTTTGAAGACTAGACTTTCATACATTAATCATACAAGTGTTTTTGCGATACATACAATATCGATAAAAAACTTATAGATCTATATGAAAGATAATAACTATATAGATAATAATTAAAAAGATATAAGAACATTTTGTTTATGTAAATAGCGAAGGTTTAGATGTCTGAATGGATGTTTGTCACCGCACACGGGTCATCGGTCATAGCCACCGGTTTCTTCCCTATAGTTTTCATACATTTTAAATGGACTCGTGGTGACTGTTGACGCCGGTGACCGCCACACAACACAAATCGTCGCTGTAAATAATGTATGAATAGTACTGGAATGAAACTGGTGGCCGCGTTTTGTGGCTGTGGTCCTGTGGCCCGGTGTGCAGCGAGCCTTAACGAATCAGGATTTTTCGTTGCCAATTTACCTTAGATTTGGTTTCTATTCGGACTACATCCATGGGCGCGGACTTATTTCTTGCTAGAGCCATTGAGAAGCCCGTCAGGTTCTGAGGAATGTAGGGTTCACTGAAAAAATAAATAAAGGAGACATTTGAATAACTATTTACGTAACTATCACTTGCTTTGCTTCATAAAGATAACGTAGATTAGGAATTCTGGGATAAAAGTATTAGCCTGTTATGTCCCACTAGGCCTTTGGCGGCTCAATATCTCTGACACCAGGATTGGTCAGGTTGACCATCCACTCGATAAGAAGAAGATGTCCCACTGTAATTATTGTAAGCGTTATCAGTATTTTAGGATAAATTAAAAGGAAACATTTTAAATCTATTTTTTGTTATTAAACATAGCTAAGAATGCAAGGAAACTAGTTTTCACATGAAACCGCATCGAAATCGGTCCATCCGTTTGAGAGCTAAGATGCCACAGACATCCTTCTCTTGCTTTGGGGTTAGTAAAGTAGCCAAAAGAAATGCTCTTGGATGAAAAAAACTGCAGGAAAAAATCATTGCATATTTTTTAATTTAACACGGACATACAGACAACAGCTGCGGAGATTTGTTCTGCTCGTATGGTAAGTAATGAATATAATGTAAGTAAGTGACACGTGAATTGATCAGTAACAACTAAACAAATAAACCATCTTGATACAGGTAGGTTAATGTACTTAAAAACTATTAAGGTCGTTATAACAAACTGTCAATAAAAATCATATTAATAATAAATACTTATAAATGATACTTTGTACGGGTATATGAATAAGATTTTTAACAACACTACAAACTAAATAACACAGAATGCAATAGAACCTTATCCCATTAAAATTATACATGTTTATTTGATGCGCAGTAGGAACAGTAATCTGGCGCACCTGAGTTCTTTAATTTGACATGGTAATAAGGCGTTCAAAGTACAATACATAAATAGTACATAAGCCGCCTTTATCAGCGTGAATAAATCAAGGTCCTGCATTGTAGGTAATATCGAGTTACCAGCGGACAAACTAACACTACGACTCGAAAGATTCCAGTGGTTTTGTAAAAAATGAGTGATTTTATTGAGCAAAGGTCGGCTTGAAATAACCTTCTGTTGGGTTTAATAGGCGGATCTTCATCATATCATACACCGATATTGGATCAGACGTACCGAGATAACTAAGATCCACAATCACAGATACTGTTCTCGTGTTAAAATTAGTTCTTAAAGGAAGAGTTTTAGCTTTTACTGTAACATCCTATCAATATTATAAATGCGAAAGTATGTGAGGAGATGGATGTACTAAATATTATGTATGTTTGTAACTCTTTCACGAAACAACTACTGGGCGGATTTGGATGAAACTTTTCAGTAATATAGGTTTATACATCACTGAATAACACATGGGATACATTTTATCCCGAAACTCCCGCGGGAACGGATACAACGTGGGTAACACCGCGGGGCGCAGCTAGTATTTTGTATATGTGTAACATATTATAGCATGTAACATAATAGAGATGTGTATAGGAGGTAATCGATGTAGAATTAGGTTCTAACTTTTTGCGTAAGTTTAAAAAAAAACATTATTTATGTTCATAAAAGCAGCTGATTTAACGGACATGATTTTCACTTTCAATTAATTGTAATATTTCTTAATGCAACGAAGCATAGCATAGCGAGGAAGAAGGAGAATCTGCTTACAAATAAAACTAAATCTTTGGCAAATATAATTGAATACAAAGATCATGTTTAACTTCTATTTTACACGTTTTCATCAGATAACGAATCTATCTCTGTGTAAAGATGTTAACTTGGCAGGGAAAGTAACTTCTTTCATAATTCGTAAAAGTTAATCAAAACGCAACAACCCTGGTTATTATTTATGAAAACACCAATCGGGGCAGACCTTACCGAGTTGCATCTTACATCTTACACAACCGGTTGGAAAATATACATTTAAATTTTTTCTACACACAAAGGAGAAAGTTAAGTATTAAGTACATTTCTTTTACATCCTTTTATTATGTCGACTATGCAAATAAACTAAAGCGAGTTTGTTCTTCGATTCATAACAACCTATGATAAGCGTGGTCAATGAACGGATTTCAAAAATAAAAATATTTAGGCATGATACCTACCTACATTCAAGGGGCAGGTTTATAGGATAACTAGCCGCGCCCTGCGGTTTCACCCACTTTTTACCCGTTCCCGCGGGAATTTCGGGATAAAATGTATCCCATGTGTTATTCTGATGAATAACCTATATTTCTGTAAAGTTTCATCCAAATCCGTTCAGTAGTTTTTGCGTGAAAGAGCAACAAACATACATTCATACACCCATACATACTTCCATCCTCACAAACTTTCGCATTTATAATATTAGTAGGATTTTATCGTTTACTCCCACCTGTTCTGTTGAGTAGTTCTGTTGACAGAACTACTGGGACTTTTTTTACCATTAGTTCTGTGACTTAAAAGACTATGCTTTACACGACTTTTATCTAGTAAAAAAAAAAAATAACCCTTACCTACCGAATAGTTAGTATTGTCAACATAACTACTCAACAGAACAAGTGAGAATTGTATTCCCAATTGTTTTGTGGACAAAACTAATGGTAAAAAAAGTCCCAGTAGTTCTGTCAACAGAACTACTCAACAGAACAGGTGGGAGTAAACTGATTTCATAATTAAGACCATAAGGCATTCTGTGACCACGGTTCCTGTAAAGGGAACCGAAACGTCAGATTAAAATGTAAAATAAAAGCGAAGTGTATCCGCAAACGTAGTTTAAATTCAAAATGAGTAGTGTTCGCTTAAACTTAAGAAACCAGAAGGCTAAGCTTGTGTGTGTTAGTTGAAATATGAAACTATTTGAAAGACCGACAGTTATTTAACAAGGTTAAATGTTTTCATGACTTGACGAAATATAAAAATACTAGCACCGCCCCGCGGTTTTACCCGGGTTGTGCCCGTTCCTGTTAGAATTTCGAGATGAAAAATAGCCTATAGCCTTTTTCGATAAGTGGACTATGCAACACTGAAAGAATTTTTCAAATCGAACCAGTAGTTCCTGAGATTAGCGCGTTCAAACAAACAAACAAACAAACTCTGCAGCTTTATAATATTAGTATAGATTGCCAAAATATTAATCGTTTGTCGACAATGCTATTAAAACTTACAATAATTCGAACTATGAAATGTAATGGCTGACTAATGGGTACTAAAGAAAATATTTTTTATTGTAAAATAATTGTTCGCGTTGTGCCTGTTTCCGTAGGAATTTCGGAATGAAAATTAGCCTATAACCTTCGTGTTGAATGAGGCTATTCATTACAAAAATAACTATTCAAATCGGATGGGGATTTTCTGAAATTAGCGCGTTCAAACAAAAAATCAAATTATTCAGTTTTATTATTATAAGTATTAAAATAGGAGCGAATTCTACAATCCGTTATAAAATACATACAATGTAATGATTTAGGAATTTAGAAATTAAATAAAAGTAACGTATTTGTTAATCCAGATGTTATATTTTGTGATTGATAACTTTACTATCAGAAGCAATCTGATAATCAGAAATTACACATCCGTAACCGAAGTCGATAATATTTCAGCCATATCCGTATCCTTGTTAAAATCTATGATAAACTAGCAGCGCCCCACGGTTTTACCCGCGTTGTGCCCGTTCCTGTGGGAATTTCGGGATGAAAAGCAGCCTATAACCTTCCCGTTGAATGCGTCTATCCATTACAAAAATAATTATTCAAATCGGACTGATAATTCCTGAGATTACCTCGAACATACAAACAAACAAACTTACAAATTTTAGCTCTTTATAATATTTATACATATACCTACATACAATAACGAATTCAAGGCTAATAGATTATTCATTAGTTAACTATGGTATGTTTATCAACTCAACAATTGTCTAGCAGTTAGAAACATATCTATGAAAGATTTTCAAAAACACCATTCTGTGGTAAGTGAAACTTGAGACATAATGCAATTAAAGTGACCGAGTAAAAATAATAGACGCAATGACCTTAAATAACAGGTCACGAATATAATTAAAAGTGAACTGTGGAAACAAAAAATACACCAAGTAAATAACAATGTGTATTATTGTTATTATTTACTAACAACACCGCGTGGTTTTACCCGCGTTGTCACCGTTCCCGTGGGAATTTTGGAATGAAAATAGCCTGAACCATCCCCTTGAATGTGGCTATCCGATACAAAAATAATTATTCAAATCGGATTCGTAGTTTCTGAGATTAGTGCGTTCAAACAAACAAAAATCAAGCTCTTCACCATTATTATTAGTAGTTCAGTCGGGGTAGACATAAAACTAGCCTGAAATAGAAAAAAATCCGGGGAGCGATATTTTTTTTTTAAACGTCGGGGGGGGTGGTTGGGATTATAAATCTCGATTTTCGAACTAATCCCGGTAGAGGGTTCGCCGCCATCTTGTTTTATCGTTAAATTTTTTCGTTTTTCTGAAATAACTCGTTAATTTTCAACTTTAGAGCAAAAATGGTTATCCAAAGTTGTTGGAAATTTAATTTTCCACAAGTTTGGCCATTATCATTTTTACGCTAGGATCAATATTTGCAGAGTTATACTACCAAGTTTATCGAAAAATAAAATCGCTCCCCGGATTTTTTTCTATTTAAATGTCTGCCCCGACTGCGCTATAGTACTAGCAGCGCCCCGCGGTTTTACCCGCGTTGTGCCCGTTCCCGTGGGAATTTCGGGAGTCTTTTTACATAAAAACTACATAGTATAAAATAAAGTAGTCTCTGTTTCGTGTCTGTTTGTCTTTATGCTTAAATCTTTAAAATTACGCAACGGATTTTGATGCGGTTTTTTGTAATAGGTAGAGTGATTCAAGAGGAAGGTTTATGTACATAAAAATACTCGAAATTACAACGGGAACGGGCATAATGTGGGTAAAACCGCGGGGCGCTGCTTGAAGTTTATATTTAATATCTGCTATTGTTTAAACAACCTCAAAACGTATAGCAAGTACTATTTTTTTACTATTAAATCAACACAATGAATTTTCAACCTTAGGCAAAGGAAAAAGCTATGTTAATTAAAAAATAAAAACCCCAATGACCAATTTCCATAGGTTATTTCGGTAAGTCGATAACAAAGCCCGAATTCAAGGCAAAGTGTATAAATCAATTTCACAATTTTCTAACGCAATTCATTCGACACACGCCGTATCAATGAATTAAGATAACTGTTATTATCGAATTAAATGTTTCAGCCGTTGCACAACAACATGATTAAAATATAATTTGTCTTGATAAATGTGAAAAATGGGACTGGGTAATAAATAAATATCTTTAAAACAAATTATAAGGCGTAAGAAGTTCGTGGTACGGAATGAAGCAAATCCGATCGTCTGTAAGAGCTTTTAACTTTATTTTAGGTAATCATCGAAAATGAGGATATTAAACCTTAGCATTCAATTCAATTCAATTCATTTATTTATTTCAAATGTAATTACATTATGTAATTAATTACCTGAGTGAGAACTACATCCATAAATTAAAGAATGTTTAACATCCCATGTATGATAGATAACTTAATGGATGGAACCTATTTAACCGTTTAGAACTCAAATTAAAAACTAAAAACTATGCCTTTTTTAAGAGTGTAGTAATAGATCTCTGCATATTATTGTCAACATCCAATTTCAGCGTAAAGATTTATCTTATTTTGAAGATATTAAATCATGCCATGCCAAACATAGAATGATAAACGTATTTAATAATACGACTATATTATATGCGGACATCATTAGCTTTTGACGTCATCGTCTTATGGGCAATTTTTTGCTAAATATTTTCCATCGTAATTTTTGCCTTATGTGCACCAACACTTATAAAAACAACTTTATAAAATTGTTGGGAAATACCATTAGAGAAGTAAGTGTTAACCAGTTGTACTTTGTTTTACGTTCAAGACCCATAGAAACAACACTACTGGATTTTACAACTCTTACAAAACTTGCACAAGGATTTAGCCTAAGGTAATGTTGATCTTGATCTCAAATCTTACATAAAAGTATGCCACCAGTCTCTAAGGGTGCCTGTCGATTGAAACGAAGCGAGGCTGCGGAGCGGAGAAACGGAGAAAAGTTAACTAGGGGATTGCACATAACACTGTGAGCGGAAATTGTATGCTATTCGTTAAGATTTATCCGTTTCTCCGCTCTGCAGCCTCGCTCCGCTCAATAGCCAGGCACCCTTACATCCCTGTACAATAATAAGGGCAATTAGCAATCTCAGGAACAGAGTTAGACTAATTCTAGCTCACAATTTGTTTAGTGCGGTGTGGAGAAGGCACCAAACCATCGCGCTTGCCAATGCAGGTTGGTAATACAAAACCCGAGCCATGTTTGAAAATTATGATCGTATGCTTGTTTAGTTGCTATAAACGTAGGTAGGTACTAAATCATTTCGCTATAAATCAATACTGGTCTCAAATAAGCATAAACGAACGTCAATATTTTACGTCGGAACTCAACTACCTCCGTAGGTTTGTGAAGGTATTATATAGGTATGTACTACGTTGTGATGTTTTGCGGTATGACTAGGTAACACGAGTACACAGTAATATCAATGCAGTAATAAAGGTTTTTTTTGTCATGGTACAACTGTAGAGTTTGGTTAGATGTTCAAACGGCGAAAGGTGAAAAAAGACCATCAAGAATCCACCAAGATCCTACTGTATGATTCAGAGTTAATTGTGGGATTGAAGTAGCCTATGTGTTTTCCAGACAAAAAGTAACCTCTGACAATTTTCATTAAAATCCGATCAGTAATATTTGAGTGAAATAGGAACACAAGATCAAACATCTCATTTATACCATTAGTAGAGTAGGCAGGGAGAGACATATTAGTATTAAATACTATACCAATTAAGGTAATCCGATAACCAAATTCTAAAGTGGGTTATCAGATTAAGCAACTAGGTAAATTAGTTCTACATACTTGTATTGCAATGAGTTTAAGTTGAACATACCTAAATTAGGTTAAGACCAAATTGAGACTAGTCTTAATTACATTAAATTCTTGTGTCCGGTATTCCTTAGTATTATCATTAATGTTACGCCTTTAATATCTAAATGCTAAACAGATTTCAATGTAATTTGACTTGAAGATACGAGTTCGAACATAGGGTACTCTTATCCTGAAATACCTATGGGAACATGGAAACAGTAGTTGATACTAAAAATATTGTTCTTTTTTGTGTAAAAATCTTAATGCGGTTCACAGAATACATATCTTTACCAACTTTCAACAGTTCTTATAGTTTCGGAAAAAATTGGCTGTGACATACGGACGGACAGACAGACATGACGAATCCATAAGGGTTCCGTTTTTTGCCATTTGGCTACGGAACCCTAAAAATATTGAAAGTCATTATGTCCATATGGTATGGTAGTTTTACGTCTAAATATAACCAATTGACTTAACATTGTATCACTACATAGTATAAAATAAAGTCGTCTCTTTTTCGTGTCTGTCTGTTTGTCTGTCTGTATGCTTAAATCTTTAAAATTACGCAACGGATTTTGATGCGGTTTTTTGTAATAGGTAGAGTGATTCAAGAGGAAGGTTTTTATGTAAAAAAAATCCCGAAATTCCCACGGGAACGGGCACAACGCGGGTAAAACCGCGGGGCGCTGCTAGTTGCAAGTAAACGGTTAGTGGGTAGAAGGACGTACGGAGATATAAACTACAGTATGAAGATGTTTTGTATAGGTTTTACCAAAGGATTTTATTCGTTAGTAACATGTTACATATGAATGCATAAATGCATACTTAATTATTCAGATTTCGGGTGAATCATAAAACAATGTTGTATTCAAAATCTTATCTTATACATATCAATATCACAAAATATATGTAGAGTCACCTTTTGTGTATAAAATAATAACATCGTCAACCACAGCTTAAGGTAAATTGAGAAAATAATTCCTTACAAGACAGTGGAATAATTACAGGTTGGAATGAGTAACACAATAACTAAGCCCGTTTTCCTTAATTAGAAAAACCTGATATGAAAATGCAAACCCGTTGCGATCTAAGATTAGTTTTGCGCCTGTTTGGCTAATTGCCTATTTGTCGTAAAGTATAAGAGTTTATAACATAAATAGGCTTTTTCCATTGTTCGTAGTTAAGTAAAATGTTATTTTTTTATTATGTAACTAAACAGACATATCCTTCGTGTTTAAGAACACTATTTTTATTTAACCGGGTGGGTTCCACAGCTGGGCAAATTACTCCCCCCAATTCCTTCCACCTGGACGTATATTTCACCACTGTTTTACACTCTTGCATAGTATTTAGGCAAAAGATGATGAATCGTGATTAGATCATGTCAAATCTACCCAAATTAGTCTAGTAATATTCGGTAAGCAAGACAGCTGCCCTTTGTCATATATTTGCGATCTTATATGTATGTAGCTGATTATTTTTACAACGGCGTTCCCAAAAACTAGTACATAATGTTGTTCTGCCACTGGTTAAAAAATCCTTCTTCTCGTGGGCTAGAAAAGCAAAAGTAAAGTATTGGCCTGTACTGTAATGTCTCTCATCTCAATGAAGATATCAGTAAACTAGATTAATTAGTTAATTCTTAAAGATGTTAAGTACTTAAGTAATATTATCTTAGAGGAATAATAAGATTTCAAATATCCACCGGATCGGAACTTGATTTGAGAAAATGTCAAAGGTATTTACGCATCATCAACCACGAATTAGAACATAATGACGCATTTGGCAACATTAAAATTAGGTTTGTAGCAGCAAGCAACTCGTATGTCCTTTTTGCTTTTATATAACCTCAGATTTATAGTTACAAAAAAATGTCAAATAACCAAAGTACGCAACCCTGTTCAGTCGAGAGAACATAGTCTAGCACTTGGCCAGTTCTATCATATTAGTAAAACATAACCCGATCAATAGTAGGTTATAGTATAGAAGTCTAGAAGGTCTCACTCACACTCAATCGAATCTCGTGAGATAAAATAATACTATACAGTCTTTGTTTATTAAGTGACAATCATAAACAAAGTATTTTATAATCAGACATAGTTCCTGAGATTAGCACGTTCAAACAACGTATTCATCTTTATTAAATACATAGAGGAATGACTTGTTTGTGTATCTATATGATCATTAAAAGGAAGTACAAACATAATATATCTTGTCATGTTGCTATGGCACCAATGCGAGGCTTCCGGCGAAATGGCCCACAATAAAAAGGACCCGCGGGCCATTTCGCCGGATTCCTTTTTTAAAATATTATTCTTCCGTCAAAAGGGCCCACACATAAATGGTATAAGAAATGTCTATTGCCCTTTTGACGGAAGAATAATATTTTAAAAAAGGAATCCGGCGAAATGGCCCGCGGGTTCCTTTTTATTGTGGGCCATTTCACCGGAAGCCTCCCAATGCTAATTACAGCTTGTTCTCTAGTCGTCAATTTATTTGCAAGATAACAAAAACAATAATAAGGGTCAATGAATAACCTTCAGTGTTCATTTAATAACAATTTTACGACATCACAATCAATAAAGCAATTTAAATTAATAATGTTTTATTGATGTACATTAGTTATACCTTCTTATACTGAAATTCTTTTCAGTTTGATAATGAATCTTGATTGATTGATATTGAATTTTTGATTCTCAAAAGTTTTAACTACACATAGCACTTGTGACATTGCGTTGACAGTTTGACTAAGCAACAGTTAGGCTACGTTCACATGTAACGCGCGTTAAAGCGCGTCAACGCGCGTCAACGCGCGATCAAATTTGAAGAGAGCTATGTTCAGATGGCTGAATTGTGACGCGCGTTTTCAAATCGCGCGCTTAGACATCCTAATATATACCTAGCAACCGTTCACATGCGCGCGCGTTAACGCGCGTCAGCGAGCGTCAACGCGGCGCTCAGAGAAAAAGTTTCTAGACGCAGACAATCGCGCGTTGACTCGCGCTTTGATACTAGCGCTAGACTGACGAGTACTCTCGCACCGCGCATTAGCGCTCATCATCTGAACTCTCTTCAAATTTGATAGCGCGTTGACGCGCGTTAACGCGCGTTACATGTGAACATAGCCTTAACATGCTGCTTAACCTCTACTTGATTGCGTCATTCCTTCATTCCAAGTAGGTCAGTGGCCACCCCTGGTGTCGGGTTTCCAGACCGCCTAAAGGCCTCCGACATGGTCTGACGATTGCAGCAACCGGGACCGGCTGATTAACGTGCCCTCCGAAGCACTGAATGGGTGGGTGATAGCAGCATTTCTGACTGCTACCATGATTCGACCTTCAATTGGGCTTTTGAAAAAAAAATTTTTTTGTGATAAATGGAAAGATTATATATTAGTTTTATAACAAAACTATTTTTATTTTATTTTTTTCGCAATAATTCAAAAGTTATTTCAAAATAAAAATTAATTTTTGAATCCAGTACCGAAAACACTCGGACAACTCCCGAACAAACCCGAGCGCGGTGTGACGTCATAATGTATAGCCCCATTCGGTTACACGTGTAATAGCCGTAAACGCTGTACGTACTTATGGTTAAATAGCTATACATTATCACGTCACAACCACGGTGACCAATTATGGCGCGTTTATAGTCACGTGATTTTTATTCAATTTTTAATTGTTTATAATTAATTGAAAAAATATTTTTTTTAAGTTTTTTGCATTAAATATCAATATTATTAATAATAAAGTTTTAAAATACATAAAAAAAATCTTTTTTTTTTTTCAAAAGCCCAATTGTCAGTCCCAGTTGTTTCAATAGTAAAACTTGTCAGAGGCCTTTAGTCGGTCTCCTAAAACAGGGTTGGTCACTATCCTAATTACTTACTTTTTACTACCCTTTGAAGTGACTTTGAAGTTTAATATGCAAGTGACCTTAACATTCCTTTAGTTGAAACATACACCACACAGTATGATAATACACACAATTAACCTTTCTATGTTGAGTAGTATTCTCATTAGTAATTATTATGCTCACCTATTTCTTGCAATTGAATCAAGGCAATATTACTGACTTACCTATAATTAGTCTATTTCATTGTTTTATTATTAGAGGATTGGAAAGCATAATAAGTTCAAATTATTTAATAATTAGCTTAGAGCTTACTTTGGGTCTAATTAACCGTGTGTGAATTTGTCCAGGTATATTTATTTTTATTTTATTTTTAACTAGCAGCGCCCCGCGGTTTTACCCGCGTTGTGCCCGTTCCCGTAGGAAATCCGGGATAAAATGTAGCCTATAGCCTTCCTCGATAAATAGACTACCTAACAGTGAAAGAATTATTCAAATCGGTTCAGTAGTTTCTGAGATTAGCGCGTTTAAACAAACAAACAAACAAACAAACAAACAAACAAAACAAACTCTTCAACTTTATAATATTATTATAATATAGTATAGATTACGTAAGCAGAATTCTAGATAATTATTAAATTAGTTTTAATAAATTAAGTTTAATATACAAGGAGTATATGTATGGCCCTATAAGTACTCAGCCGGTTTGTTTCGATAAAGCATGTAAATTGTTTTACGTGTGCAAAGGTAGAATACATCGTATTTAAAATTCCCATACAAAAGTAAAATTATTTTAATCTTAGAAATTTGCGACAACCCTAAATGCCTTTATTTACGAACCTTTATTTACGGACTGCGACGCATTCGCTAGATCTGGACGCACCCTAAACCAGCACAAGCCTTTAGGAAAGACGTGCGCTTTGATGTGTGTGCCACTATCGTAAAAAATAACACTAGTTTTCACACATAAAAAACAACTAGGTAGGTACGATTGTATCACTGGTTTAACAACTGAATATTGACACGATTTTGTTATCATTGATTAAGTTTACACAACACTAGGTACACAACAGACAAGACACTCCACAGTCTCCACACATCACTTCATAAGAAGACAATATTTAAATCCTACAAAAATATTTATCAGCTTAAAAATAGTTGTTTACATATTGGCAGCTTTCAAGAGCTGTCAAGAGCTGAGCAATAATAAGGTTATAAACTTTACCCATAATGTCGATTGCCAACCTCATTTCATAGCGTATCTAAAGGGCCCCATACACGGCACGATTCGTCTATACGATCGATCTGATGAAAATCGTGACGATTGATTGCATCAAAAATGTCGCTCATACTCGAAACGACTGGTCGTAACGATCGATCATTTACTTGTTTGAAGCTGAATGTTAAGGACGTGTTCAAATTAATGTTTTGGTTGCGATTTCCGACATCATTTTCGATTAAGTAAATCGTTAACGATCTTGACATACACCATCGATTCGTCGTTTCGATCGGTTTGACGGGACGGATCGTACAGATAAATCTCACCGTGTATGGGCCTCTTAAGAGCTACTGTTGATGACGGCCTCTTTAAATAATACTCTTTGAAATGTCAATATTTTACTTTTCTACCTATGTTTTGTCTATTTTTGATTTCTGGTTTTTTGGTCTAGAGTTCAAAGTGAAAGGTCAAATAAACAGCTGTTGTAGGGTTGCCTCATCCTTGTGATAGTGTATTTCTCAAGGAAACTTTAAAAGTAAATACATGAATGAAAAACTTGGAAATATCAATTAGGGTAGAATAAACGTAGTTCGCCATGACGAGTAGAATGCCCTGCCTCGGTACTTATAGGGGTATTATGTTACACATTGTATATTCTGTACTAGCCGCGCCTCGCCGTTTCACCCGCGTTGTACCCGTTCCCGCATGAATTTCGCGATAAAAAGTAGCCTATGTCCTTTCTCAGGCTCTGGACTAACTGTGTACAAAATTTCACTCAAATCGAATCGATTTGCATTTATGATATTAGTTAGGACATGCAAAAGTAACTCTGTCTGTCTGTTACGCTTTCACGCCAAAACTACTGAATCGATTTAAGTGAAATTTTGTACACAGTTAGTCCAGAGCCTGAGAAAGGACATAGGCTACTTTTTATCGCGAAATTCATGCGGGAACGGGTACAATGCGGGTGAAACGGCAAGGCGCGGCTAGTACAGAATATATTCCTAGCAGGGCCTTATTCTTCTTCTTCATCGAGTGGATGGTCAACCTGACCAATCCTGGTGTAAGAGTTATAGAGCCGCTAAAGGCCTCTGACATGGCTCAAGTAACGACTACTATCCGTAGAAAGTAACCGGGACCGACGGCTTAACGTGCCCTCCGAAGCACGGAATCATCTTACTTTAAGAGCAATCAGGTGATTCAGCCTGCAATGCCCTAACCAAACTGAGGACAGTCTCACAAAGAGATTTTTGTAAGATATCCCCACCGGGAATCGAACCCAGGGCCTTATTAATAAACACGTATTCAAGAACATTTTAACTATCAAATGGTTTGTCACTTTCTGACATACACAATTTTAACAGCCTCCGTGGTCTTGTGGTTTGAGCGCCCGGCTCACGACCCGGAGGTTCCGGGTTCAATTCCCGGTGGGGATATCTCACAAAAATCTATTTGTGAGACTTTCCTCAGTTTGGCTAGGGCATTGCAGGCTGAATCACCTGATTGCTCGAAAAGTAAGATGATTCCGTGCTTCGGAGGGCACGTTAAGCCGTCGGTCCCGGTTACTTTCTACGGATAGTAGTCGTTACTTGAGCCATGTCAGAGGCCTTTGGCGGTTCAATAACTCTGACACCAGGATTGGTCAGGTTGGCCATCCACTCGATAAGAAGAAGAAGATACACAATTTTCCCAAGAGCAAACGGGACAAAACACAGTGTACCATTGTTTTAGTTACACTGTGTTTATTTTTGAAGGAGTACTACATAGTCCTCATTGGCTTGAGAAATGTAAAGAAATGTTTGAATTTTATTGGAATTTCTGTATAATAATTTGTCTTAATTCCTCCATTAAGAATGCTATTGGAATTCACAACATTAATATTATTTAAACATTAACCTGAAGCCAATTGTCAATAACACTATGTAAAATAATAATTTATCATTCCATATAACCATTGTTATTAATTAACTTTATCATGAGATAACAGAAGCACTTTGCTTTCTTTATGAATAGAATGTTTGTAAATTTATATCAGTTAGGTATTTTAATAATTAAAATATCTATACAAATCGATACTAATATTATAAAGAGGTAAAATTTGTAAGTTTGTTTGTTTGTTACTATGTTCAAGCTAATCTCGGGAAATACCAGTCCGATTTGAATAATTATTTTTGTAATAGATAGCTACATTCAACGGGAAGGTCATAGGCTATTTCTCATCCCGATATTCCCACGGGCACGTATACAACGCGGGTAAAACCGCGGGGCGCTGCTAATATTATTATAAAAAAGTTGGATTAGTTTAAGTGGGGTATACTCTAGATGTCTCAACTAATTGGAATAAGAAAATCATTATAGTTCTCACTGTACTGATATCTTCAGGGAGATGAGTTTCCTTGCATAACTGAGGCCATTGCAGGCTTACTGCTTTAATTTTGCTGCTTTAACACTCTTTAATAAAACACTTTTATCAAGTGTTCTGCCTCTTTTGCTCAAAGAAAAATAGGGTATGTAGGGAAGGGACCAAACATAGCTATTAAAAGAAATTAGAATGCTGTTATGGTTAATTAATAGGGTCTTTATACTTTAAGATAGGTACATTAAAGGAAAACTTTTATTGGTTACTTTATATCCCACTGGAACAGTATGCTGAAAGAATTGGTAACAGCAAGTAAAATATACATTTTTAAACTCAGTCTCTGTAGATTGGTTACGAAATGAAAATACATTACGAAATGGTTGCAAAAACATTTCAGTTTCATATTTCAATGCCAATTTGGACAAGAAATTAAATGGACATTGTTATTTCATAATTATTATAATGTTAATACCCAACTATTCAAAAATGTACATAATTACTTTACAGATTTGACTTAATTTAGAAGAATTTTATGAACAATGACATCATGAATTTTAAATATTTCAGGATATTTTTTGTATAAGGATTGTTGGAAAAATATTGTATTTATTTATCTAACGTTCCTTGGTAACTATTATAATGCCGTAGAAATAATTTTATATGTTGTAGCCGTTGGAAATCGTTATAAGATAATAAAATAAATAAATCTAGTTGGAATCAGTTTACTTATATTCCTATTCACTATATTGATCTCTAATAAATATGAACTAAAAATTGTACCAAGTTAGAAAAATGCATGATTTGTTAATTTGATAGCAATTTCTTCACTGTATAGACAAGTGTGTCAATACAGTCAAGGTTAACTATGATTATAGATAATAAACATTTAAGACTTACTTGTACAGATGGCAAATGGTTCTAGCTAAGCCATTGCCTGAGCCACATGGCACAATGGCCAGAGGCACCTCTGCCAACGCCTGCTGCCAGTCCAACCGCTCGAACATGCCATTAACGATCTCGAATAGTACTCCATCCCCGCCCACCGCCACGATACCTCGCCACTGGTAAACATTGCGGGTACGAACGAACTCCCGAGCATACTGAGCGTACTTCGTCACGTGCAGGTCGTAAGGAACCTCCGCCTCCTGCAGCAAGGGAGCAACCTTCGTCTGGAACAGCTCCCGAGCCTTCCCCGGTCCAGACTTGGGGTTCAACAGTATCAACAACTTCTTATCGCTCGTCGGCGGCGTGTAACTTATCGGCTGGCCTGCCACCAAACACTTTATCGTGGTCCTCCATTTCTGAGCCTCCTTGTTGTTGTCTTCGTACTTATCGAACGACCTGAAACGCAGTGTTATTGTTGTTCTCTCTCTTTTCAAGGAGCGGCGGCTACGTTTCAGTATGTATGCGTAAATGTAAAGATAAGCGCTTATATCGTTTTCGTCGAGATCGCCGCTGTTTTCCTCCACTACCTTCAGTTGTGGTTGCCCCACCAGCGAGCTGCAGACGCACGAGCTGGCTCCAGGCCTCCGTCTTTTGCTTCTCATACATTTACTCCCGATTATATCGCGTAGCAAAATAGTTTGTTCTTTAGAACTGCCGTCGGTTTCCTTTGTAAGAGACAGGCCTTTGGAAGTTAATCGTACACGAAAAACTGAATTCTTTTTTGAAAGAATATAGAAGGTTTCCTCCAAATAAACATGATCTTTCGGTATTGTATCCCCTTCGATAACTTTCGGCACGTCCTTTCCAAGTTTTGGATCCGCCATGACTGAATGAATTTAATTTCATCATTCAATTTTATTTGATTGAATCTAGTGAATGATGATAACGAATGAATATTGATGAATGGTTACACAGATAAAAATTAAGTAGCTAACTTCATATTTGTTATTTAGTCTGCTCACTCTAGCTTTTTTTGATGGGCAAATAACAAGAATGGCTCAACTAACAATGATTTACAATAATCAAGCGATACGCCATGCTTTTCCGTTCGGTATTATTATTAAAATACCAATAGCGGTCTTCTACTCTTCCCTATCTAAATACCAGTATGGTAATCAAATAGAATTAGTGGGCCAATCGCCACCAACACTGTGGACTGTTGTGTAGAAAAAAGATCAGTTATTAACCTTATTATCATCCATCCTTACGTATGTAGATACCATTGGATAGATACCTTTAACCACCCTTTAATTGCTGCCATGGTTTAGCTTCTGGGCTTCTGGTAGAAGTTTTACTTCTACCGTGGCCCGTGCTGACTTTCAGTTGTTCTTTGTCAGTTGTTATTTGGCAGTCACTGTCAAAGTCATAAAAATAACTTCATGACGTCCAGCAAGTTAACTAAATAAATAGGTAACCACGTTTGTTTCATTTCATATTTTGTAAATAAAAAAATACATTAGAAACTTAAACAAAAATGTATCATAAAATTTTAGAATTGTATAGTGGCATTGGTGGAATGCATTGTGCCTGGAATGGTAAGTTATATTCATTTATATAGTGATTTGATTTATCTGAATTTTAAAAAACTTATTTTTCATCCCACTGCTGTGCGATAAAATTGTTCTATAAAAAGATGAATATAAAATGTTTTCTACTATTATTTCAGAATCTAATTTGCCGGGAGAAATCTGTGCAGCTGTTGATGTCAACACAGTAGCAAATGAAGTATACCATTACAACTTTCCAGAAATAAATGTGATTACTAGAAACATTCAGTCTTTGACTGTGGAAGAAATAGACAAATTAAACGTTGATACCATCCTCATGTCTCCTCCCTGCCAACCTTTCACTCGTAATGGGAAATATCTGGATGATAATGACCCAAGAGCAAATTCATTTATCTACCTAATGAGTATACTGAATGAATTAAAAAATATTAAATATATTGTATTGGAGAATGTGAAAGGTTTTGAATCATCTACTGTAAGGAATATTTTCATAGAGAAACTTAATGAATGCAGTTTTAACTATCAAGAGTTTCTACTGAGTCCTACGGCTGTTGGTGTACCTAATTCGAGACTTAGGTACTATTGTATTGCTAAAAAACATGACTTAGAATGGCAATTTAGAAGGAAAGATGAAATTGTGAGTATAATATTTAATGATACTTAAAAAATAGTAACTTATTACAGGGCAAGTTTTAATTTACAAGCACTGTTTCAATTATAAATATTTAAATTTTATTTACAAAATAATTATTTAATTACAGAGATGGAAAATCCAACTTCCATCAAATCAATATGGGGAGCCATATGAGTTGGAAACAATAATAGAAACTGAAGTGTCAGATAAATATTTGGTACCTGACAAGCATTTACGAAGGGCAAAGGTTTTTGATATCTGTTACAAGTCCTCGAGACGATCATGTTGTTTTACAAAAGCTTACACACACTATTTAGATGGTACTGGGTCTCTCTTCACTGAGGCCAGCTCAGAAACAGTCAAGCAATGTTATAAAAAACTCAAAAATTTAGACCAAGAAAGTGATGAATTTCTTACCACAATAAAATCATTGAAACTCAGATTCTTTACACCAAAAGAAGTATTGTCTTTAATGTCCTTTCCAGATAAATACAAGTTCCCATCAACAGTGACAAACAGACAATGTTACAGACTTTTAGGAAATAGTGTTAATGTTAAGGTGATAAGTGAATTGATAAAAGTACTGTTTGGATAATAAATAACTATACACACAATTGTTTTTCTTAGTTCTATATTGCTCCATTACTAAGTAATTGTCTTGCTCTTCTTTTGGCTCTATAATTCAAAACTCGCAGGCGTAACATCACTGCCATTGAAGATGCTGCACCAATCACAAATGACCATATTGTAAACTTCCAATAAGCTCTCTCTTCTAAGTAAGCTACTCTATCACAGCTGCAAGAAAGTTAATAATAGATAAAATATTGAAAATCTACTTTTAAGAAGTATCAAAAGTTATAATTTTACCTTCTAGTAACAGTTTCACCATTTTCACATTTCAATATTTCCTTGAAACTTGTGTGAATGCAAACTCCTATACTCTTACTTCGAATTTCGAAATCTGAAATTTGAAAAGAGTTTTTATCATACAAACTATGTGGTTCCTCACTATAATAGGAAAGAGGAAAACAAATTAGTGAAAGTTTGTAGGCAAATTTACTACACACCTGAACAAGGATGACATTCGCTGATAATCTTATAAGGTTGATGCATCCAGCAAGTGGAATTGTTTTCGGTTGGAAATGTTTTATTTTTCATTCGATTACCATTCGTTATCGTATCGGCCAAATGTGATTCCAATATTAAAATGACTACGGTTAATCTGTAAATTATAAACCAATATGACAAATAGCTACAGAGCATAAAATTTAAAGTGAAAAAGCCACTTACACTGCGAGACAAACCGTGCCCAAAAGCATACATCTTTTAGAACAAGTTTCAATCATGTTTGTTATTCAGGATATGGCGATAATTTACAGAATTTACTACGGGTTCCTAGCAATATTTTTTTTAGAAATGTTTCCTTATTTCTAAAAGAAAACTGAATAAACCACAAAAATCAAAATAAACAAACTGAGGAATTGGAACAGATTGGAATCTTGGGTTGGGTTGGAAATTGGAATTTCCTTCACTTCAGTTCACTGACACTTGACAGTTATCACTTGTCAGTGAATAAAAAATGACAATGACAATTTTTATTGTTGAAGACGCACTTTTCTTTACTCTTTAGTCTGTGGCTCTACAGCTTCATGGTGCAATGATGGGAAGTGTAAACTATACAAGCAAATCTAGCAAGCAAGCGAAACAAACAATAGAGAAAAGAAAAATGTCGTCCTTCTTTGACATTTCTGTCCATATAGTCTTTGGATTACTTACGGCGCCATATTTTTTTACGAAAACGTAAACGGAAAAGAAAGCGCCAGGCAGCGGTGTTTTTTTTGTAAAGTTTGGCGAAAGTAAGACGTAACGATACACTAGTTTTATCACAGAGAGTTATGTGAGTAATAAAAAAATCTCCTTATTTTTTGTGTTATCAACAAATTATTTCATTCTGTCTGATGATAACCATCTAATACGATGGCTGCATCAATTGAAATACCTAGACATTTTAACTTCTATGTGACCCATGTGGATGGAGATGGTCATTTTCTGAAGATAAGTGGCCAGCTGGACAAGCAGTCTTCGTTGATGATCGAGACTATGTTTGAATCGGCCAAAGAAAACCTAGAAAAAGGTATTGGTGCTGTCCATCCAGCGGCTATCCACGAAGGTATTATTTGTGCCGCCAAATACAAAGATGGTACTTACTATAGAGCCAAAGTCATCAACATCAAAAACATTGCCAACGGTCTCGTCGGAGTTCATTTCATTGACTACGGTAACAAAGACATTATATCTCTTAGTACTATACGATTCTTAGACGCCTACGACCCTTTGTTTTCCGAATTGATAGGACAGGCTAGTGATTTCTATCTCTCTCGTTTCTTAAACCCCACCGCTAGATGGGAAGAACCTATGCTATTAAAACTTCAAAGTTTACTATGTTATTCTGAGTACACTGGTACTTTGGATGTCCAGACTCAAAGCCTACCTCTAATCTCCGTGATTTACAAAGGAAGTGATTTGGCCGCTCATTTAGTGTCATTCCGATTTGGTATTGCTATACAACTACAAAAACAAGAAGTACTATTACTGCAAATGGCTAGTGATAACAAACTGCAGCTACCGAATTGGCAATCAAACTATGCCAACGAAAATACTTCATATTTGGAACATGTTCCATTTTCAATTAATCAAAACTTTCCGTCCAACCCTGCATCTGCTATGCGTCTCCAACAGAACATTGCTATACCTTTCAATGGCAACCTACCTGCAACTCCGTCTCTTATTAGTCAAAGATTGCTAGTCAATAAGGCTTCAAGGCATACTGTTAATCTGAAGGCTCCAGTGAGACAACCTCAGCAGGCAACCTCAGTAGCTCATGCAGCTTTTCATGGAATTAATACTCAAGTACCACCACCGACTCAGATATCTAAACCCCTTTCTCCTAAGAAATCATCCACATACAAGACTAAACTATTAGATGTGAAGTCACAACACAAAGTGTTTGTGTCATTTGCTGAAGAAGGGCCAGAGTTGTTTGCCGTGCAGCTAGCTGAGGATGGAAACCGGCTGCAGGAAATGATGGATGACATCAATAGAAGACCACATACTAGTCTCACAGAGCCTCCGATGATTGGCACGGTCTGTTTGGGAAGAATGTCAGGAGACCGCATTATCTGCCGTGCCATTGTTATCAACCTGTCAGGATCCCAATGCAAACTTTACTTTGTAGACTTTGGTGACACAGAGATGGTGTCATACTATGACATATTTGATATCCCTGAAGAGTTTGTAAAGCCTAATGTGTTTGCATTAAGATTTTGTTTGTCTGGTATTAAAAAGTTGGAGAAGGGTCCACATCTAAATGAGACATTTAAGCAGTTGGTTAGCGATCAAATGCTGGTTCTAAAAGTGGTTCCACCAGAAGGACCCCCGCTGATTCAGTATGGTGAACTGTACCTAGACAATAAGAATGTTTTAGACTTACTGATGTCAAATATCAAGGATAAACTGCAATTTAAATGGCTACAGATGCTGCCCCTCGGTGCGAGGCAATCTGTCTTGGTATCATATGTAGACAGCTGTATAAAGTTCTACGTACAGCTCTCCGATAATATTGATCAGTTGAACGCTGTGATGGATGCTGTTAAGAATCATTGTGAGAATAGTTCTTCTCCCGGCGAGGTGCCGGTAGGCACAGCGTGTTGCGCTCGGTTTCCTGATGATGGGAACTGGTACAGAGCTCTAGTGAGACAAGGCAAGAGGAACAAGGTAGTCGTATCCTATGTGGACTATGGGAATGAGCAGGAAGTGGATGTGTCGGAGCTGAGGACAATCACAGCTGATCTGATCAAGCTGCCAGCTCAGGCTATGAAGTGTGCCTTGAAGGTAAGTCCAGTCCATATACTTCTTAGCTTATACTTATGTTTAGGCGGTCTTAAAACTCCGACACCAGGGTTGGCCACTAACCTACTGGAACATACAGACTTTCTAACATTAACTTATACTGTATATTATGGGGAAAGGTCCCTCTAAGAACCAGCACATATGACACATACATTTAATGTTTACCATAAATTCACTGCAATGAAGTCTTTTAACGTGGTTCTCTTGTGCAAGTTGTAATAAAAGCTATCAGCATTCAATTGCAGCAGACGTTGTGGCGTAATTGGCTAACAATTGATCATTATGTTTTCTGATCAACTGACAACTATGATTCGAAAGGCTCAATATTTCTTACGAACATCGCCACCAGACATCTCGCAGACAAGTTGTCGTAATGGTATTTACGTAATATTGGCAAAGTAATCAATTAGTTTCAACAAAAACCTTATTTAGACAATGAATCATTCATGTTATCTGCCTACTTTGATCATGATCTAAGTGTCTGACATCATTTCGTTCTAAATGCCCAAAAAGCTAGTGAAAGTCGTCGATATTCGATATTGTGCAAATTGCACATTTATCATCTGCATCGTAAATTCGTAATTAGTTTTTACGCTTACCAACATTTTTACTTTGTACCGCGTTTCGCAATAAGAAAATTACTTTCTTTTGTGTCATTGAGTCGGAATTATGTGCAAATCTTTCTTAATAAAACAAAAGTATGTTACATATTTATAAAGTAAACGCGGCGTTTAAACGAGCTATCCAAGCAAATACTAAGTAATGTACGGACAACACATAAAACAACACACATACATACATAAATTACTTTTAAAAAAGTCCAGTAAGTTGTTATGTGGCTTAGTCTGGTGTCGGAGAATTGGGACCGTGCTAAAGCCTGGCTTATGGAGAACCACTCATAACATGAACTATGAAAATGAGATGAACTATAACATGAACTATGAACATAACATGAACTATCAAGACTATGAATTTTAGTTTGATACACAGTTAACAAATATTCGTCCTCACTGTACTGATATCTTTAGTGACATGAGAGGCCTTTGCCCAGCAGTGGGACATTATAGGCTAATTACTTACTTAATAAGCACTCTTAAACTAGATCCAACGGAAACTAGTTCAATTATTTGAGGTTTCTACATATAATACTTATTTATAATCCTAAAAGTACAATGATTTGTTCAATACAATGAAACACTACCATGTTTTATTTACAATTGAAATGAACCAAACATCTAGTTTCGCTGCGCGCTCTATAATTATCGGCACTCATACATTTTTTCATCTATAAATCTCGTTTTTTTAGGGTTTCGAGAACAAACCGGTCGAGTCTAAGACGTCCAATCAACTTGAAATGCTGGCGTTGGAGAAGACACTGATGGCTAATGTTATTGGAGTACTATCCCATGATACTATAATAGTTACTTTAGTGGATGATACGCAGTCCCCGCCCTTGGATATAGCGAGGAAGATGAACCAGTTGTCTCAACCTAGGGGCTCGCATGAGGTAAGTTTTTGTCTCATGTACCTAAGTTCATCACTGCTATTTTACCTGCGTTTAATCCGTTCCTGTGGGAATCTTATATTAAAATGTAGCCTATACTTTCCTATTCTTCCTTCCTACCGCACCGTGCTTGCTTAGGGCACGTAAAATTGTTGGTACCAGTTGTTTTAATTGTAACACCATATCGGAGGCCTAGAAGCGGTCTAAAAACTCCGACACCAGAGTTTCTATTGAATGTGGCAATCGATATTCATAAAAATATTTATTGCCCAGGTGTGAGACACTATAGGATCCTAAACAAATATATCGAAACTGAAAAAATTAAGATTTTCATTCGAATTATTGTCTTTTCAAGTCGTGTTAAGTCAATATAATTTCATAAATGAATACACTCAATTCACAGATCTGCCTTATCAATATGTTACGTCTAGCGGGAGATAAATATAAGTTTAACAACGTTTAGATGTATTAACACAATGTAAACATCACGTGTGTTCGTGTGAAATGCGTGCATTACAATTGTTAATATCGCTCGCTTCGCGCTATAATCTCTCATTTTTACATCGCTCTACTATGCGAGTGATACAGTTAAGTCGTATAAGTTTGTAAATATGGATTCGAAACATCATTACGGTATTGATAAATCACACACTTGATTCCAGTTTCATGCACACGTTACATACAATATATTTTCACTTACTTATAAGGATTTTATACACTCAAGCTAAAGAATTTGCTTGTTTGAACGAGCCGATCTCTGGAACTACTCATATCAGATTTGCAATTTTCCATCCTCTACTATAGGCTATTTTTCTTACGGGGCACAACACGAGTAAAACTGCGTGGCCCTGCTAGTCTTCAATAACGAAGCTTCATACAAACTTATAAAAATGTTCAGTTAGCTAATCCAGATAAATCTACCGTCTAAAATTCCTTTTACATGGCATAAAGTACAAAAGTGAACACATATAGTATGTGGCGTCGATTTTACCCTACCCACTGAACACTATCACAATAACTAACTTCTTACACAGCCTAAAGTCACGACACCAGTTCGCAAAGACGCGCCCGAATCCTTCAGTTCCCCTGAAGGCAGCTTACCTGATGACGGCAGGAGGAAGAGTTTCCGGAGAGAGAAGAGCTTCAAAGATGACCGGAGACCGCCCAGGGAAGGGAATGATGAGCTGGGGCAGCGAGGCGGCAGCTTTAGGAGCAGGTTGGTTTATAGACTACTAGACGCGCCCCGCGTTGTACCCGTTCCCGCGGGAATTTCGGGATAAAATGTATCCCATTTGTTATTCAGGTTTATAACCTATATTACTGTAAAGTTTCATCCAAATCCGTACAGTAGTTTTTCTCGTGACAGAGTAACAAACATCCATACATACATTCATACATCCATCCTCACAATGCTCACAAACTTTTGCATTTTTTATAATATTTTTAGGACCCTGTCATACTAGCGCTCATGGCGTAGTTTAGGTAAGCGGTGTTAACTTATTGCTCCCGTTAAGTAGTAACGTGCAGCTCGAGCAAATAAGATTCTCACTAATTTGTATACCATTTTAGTATTTGTTCGTTACTTAATTTAAAGGCCTAGTTTCGGCAGTTCGGTTTCATAGATATCTGATAATTACTAGTCCATATAAATTAGTACGCAGCAGATAACTAACCTAACTAACTAGGTAATTAGTAACAACTAGATTTCTTTTGTCGATGACGATGATGTCTTATATGAAAATACGAGAAAAGTAATAACTTTGACTTGAAATTCGAAATTATATTAGACTGTTACACTTACAAAACTCAACTGAACTGATTTTGATGAAAATTTTCATGGAGATAGTAGGAGACCAATGTCGAACAAAGGCTCCATATGAAATTACATAACTTGTACAAAACCGCTGAGCACTGCCAGTAATCAATACAAGCGATAAAGTTTGTTCTGAAACCGTCTGCGATGTAATAACTTTTTGTTTTTCAACAAAAAACCGTAATAATAGTAACCTGAGTCATGGCTGTACTGACCTTGTGGCAAGTTCTTTGAACTCGCCTTCTGCACTCGAACCGTTTCGGATTCTCATCAGAATCGACTCAGATATGTATAGGTAACAATGTGCTGTCAAAATTAATTTTGTTTCATTTAAAAATCTATTAAAAACCACCCAATTTACACGACAAATAAATTTTATACTAAATTCCATAATATAGTGCACCTAAACCTTTATAACAAGCGTTTTATATACTAAAATTATCATCAAATCATCGTGTTCAATTCTTGTTTTAGTGTTAAATATATGTAAAATAATGTGATGTGTGTTTGTCAGAGAAAACCGGGAGAACTTCGATAGATCTGGACCAGGGCGGCACAGCGAGAAGTATGGCGGCAGACCAGATAGGGGCGACCGCAATGACAGGCCAGAGAGAAACGACAGGTGAGTCAAAATATATTCACACTGACAGCGCCTGTGCTTTTACACGCACTGTGCCCGTTCCCGCAGGAATTTTGAGATGAAAAGTATCCCATAACCTTCCCGATGAATGTGGCTGTCTATTACAAAAATAATTATTCATATCGGATTCGTAGTTTCTGAGATTAGCACGCTCAAACAAACAAAAAATCTGCTATACTATGTTAGTATAGATATTAGATTGATCCCATATTTATAATAGTCATAAACTTCTGCCTGATCTGTCAGTTAGTGAAAAATAAACAGTACCAGACTGTAATGTCCCATTGCTGGGCAAAGGTTAATCTCATTAAAGATATCAGTATAGTAAGAGGATAAGGTGTAATCACCACAAGAGAGATTTTTATAAGATTTTGAGATTAATGTGAGTAGTATACAGACAGACAGACAGACGCAGCGGGGTATGGCATCTTCTTTGCATGCTATAGCAAAGAAGATGCATAGAATTTTTTTAAGTACCTACTTCTTAATCTTTAACAATTTGAAGTACCTACTCACAGAGATTATAATGTTACCTATAGGCGCGGAGGTCCTAAACCTTGGGAGAACAACACTTCTCCGCCCAAACCGGCCGAAGACGACTGGGAGGAAAGCTCGCCGCCCGCCCAACAGCCCAGGTTCAACAGGGACAATAACTTCAGAGATAACAGGTATGTCTCACTTGATATACTACTAGCAGCGCCCCGCGGTTTTACCCGCGTTGTACCCGTTCCCGTGGCAATTTCGGGATAAAAAATAACCTATAACCTACCCGTTGAATGTGGCTATCTATTACAAAAAGAATTATTCAAATCGGACTGATAATTCCTGAGATTACCTCGAAAATACAAACAAACAAACGTAAAAATTTTACCTCTTTATAATCTTATATATAAAATTCTCGTGTCACAGTGTTCGTTCGCGTACTCCTCCGAAACGGCTCGACCGATTCTCATGAAATTTTGTGAGCATATTGAGTAGGTCTGAGAATCGGCCAACGTCTATTTTTCATCCCGAAATTCCCGCGGGAACGGGTACCGTGGTTGAACTCCTCTGAAACGGCTCGACCGATTCTCATGAAATTTTGTGTACTGTATATCGGGTAGGCTGAGAATCGGACAACATCTATTTTTCATCCCGAAATTCCCGCGGGAACGGGTACAACGCGGGTGAAACCGCGGGGCGCAGCTAGTATTAGTATAAATTTATAACATATTTTACATAATCTGGTTCTGATAAGGTTGTTATAAAGTTAGTTATGTTTATTCAGTGGAGATTTTGGTAATGTTTTGGTAAAGAATTTGATTACGTGTGAATCACAATCATATTTATTTATTTGAGACGGTAAATATTAATATTAAAAGTGTAATAATTAATTAAATAAGTGATATGTAAGATTTACCTAAGATCTTGTTAAAAAACTGCAGTGCAAAGGACCCTAGATTACTGATAAAATTGTACTTAATAGAATTGTATTTGTATTAATTGTAAATTTCTACGATGCGATATTCTACGACTAGATAACTTTAATGTTAGTATAATATTTCATACATTCTTAGTATAAAATGTCATTTATTTCTGAGAAAAATCTCAGAAAATTGAAAGGTAAATTTTATTATGTTTTAAATATTTAGTAATACATATTTCATACAAATAAATACCGTAGCAATAACTATTTTTTTCTAGTTCACCTCTTATAGCTTATTTTTATAACAATGACAGTTGTAAAACTGTTTCGACAGAAGAAAGCCTAGGCCTGAACAGGACAAAGGCCAAAGTCAAGGTCGTCCTATATGGAAGAAGGATTCCATCCCGGCCGCGCGCCTGAGACAGGCCGCCGAAGCCGCGTCCGCCGACTCGCCGCCGCACAGGCCGTCCGTACAGGACAGACTTAAACGGTACTCGCGTGTCATTGATGGCCTTTACGCCCGTACAATCGCATTCACAAAGTTTCATCGACCTAAATTACTAATTAACTTCAGCCTTTTCCGTTTTGAGCTTGCTAACTTTCCTATTAATGATTCTATATATATTTATAACACGTTAATCAGACGGCCTGTAAACTCATATTACAGGCCAAAGGCTTACTAAAAAGTCATACTAAAATTGACTTATTATTTTTACCGTACCTATACCTATACATGAAATATCATTTTAAAATAATTTTACACTATAATAAATATATTTTATGATTAATATTCCATTGTCTTTCCTCATACAAATAAATTTAAATACATCATAAAAAGTCTCATTCTAGCCAACTTTTTCATGAAACTATTTGTGATTGCGTTTTGAACCTCACTTAGCAAAGTACCGCTTTCACCTCACATTAACGATTCTATATCAACAGTTAACTGACTCATTTATCGAGTATTACATACTTAATAATTTGTATTCACACCTGTGTGTTAATATAGCATTATTCATAATAATAATAATAAGGCAAAGTTTTCTAATGTTAAGTTACACTATATGATAAATAGTGTGTACGTAATATTAGAAAATAGTTAATAGGTTGTTGTAAAAAGTGCATCTACAATAAAGAGCGATTGAAACGTTCATGTCGATCCGCCCTATTTGGCGGGTCACGCTTGGTCTGCGTCGCACATTCTGTATCGAGTCCTCCATGCAACGCAACTGTGTGTCTGATTTTATGTTCATCGTTTTCATAATGTTGGCCGCACCTTGTTTCGGTTCTTTGTTTTTATTCAGCACGATTTGGCGATTGGTTCATTAATTGCACTTTCTGCGTTATTTTCTCTTTTTATCGTTCGCTTGTTTGGTTTGGTATAATAAACTTTTTGTACATAATGTTTCGTTTTATTTCATACGCCATTTTTGCATTGTCTTTGCTTTTAACGTTATTTTCATTGTCGTTACTATAACGGTTGCTACACACTATGCCGTAGCTATCGAAAATTACCAAATAGACGAGTCCATGTAAGCGGATCGTTTTTCGTAAGCATCATTGCTATCGGCATAGTGTGTAACTTTTAAAAGCAGTCTGAACTTTACCAAATGATTTTATTTTCAGTGACAATAAGTTCAACCAGTCAGATGATAGAGAAGAGAGGAACGACGACTGGGGCAACAGGACTGGGAGAGATCGCGGCAACCGCGGGGATAGACGCGACTTTGGTGAGAAGAAAGAATGGAAACCAAGAGACAATAACAACCGCGGCGGCTTCGACAGAGAACAGCGGGACAACAACCGATTCGATCGACCGAAGAGCAACTTCACACCCCGCGACAGAGCCGACCGCTCCGATAACAAGTCGGAACGGAGTTACAAGTCTTCCGACAGCAGGGAGCGTGTCGGTCGCGCGCCGCCGCACAAACCCAGAGGCAAATTCACACAAGTACAGTACAGGGAATTACCATCGCCGGTGACGCTTGAAGAAACCTTCCCGCTACCTTCAGTGCAGGCCAACGATCAACACGAGGTTTCCGTCACCTGGATCATTTCTCCAGACTCGTTCTACACGCAGATCTTATCGTTGCAACCCAAATTCCTGGAAATGATGCACCGCATTCCCGAGTTGTATAAAGGTGTGAAGCCGTATTCTGGTCCGGTGGCGGCTGGCGCGTCAGTTTTAGCTCGATACCCAGCAGATGGCGTGTTGTACCGCGCTACAGTAGTATCGGTACAGCCGTTCTCTAAATTCATCGTGCAGTATATCGACTTTGGGAATAAACAGCTGGTAGAGGCTAGAGATATATGGCAACTAGATAGGTCATTGTTGGAATTGCCGCGAATGGCGGTCCATTGTTCGCTAGAAGGTGTAGCGCCTCGAGACTCTGAATGGAAGGCGGATCCAGAAATTGATCTCTGTTTCAACGCGCCTCGCTACCAGTGCGTGTTCCAAGACTGCGTGGATGACAAGCACAAAGTCTCCCTCTGGCTTAACGGCGCCAGCGTCGCTGATATGCTCGTTGAAAAGAACCTCGCGGTACCGTCAGAACATCAGTCTTCTGTTACTTTGAAAGGTGACTAAAGTTCTCATTTATAATTCATTCATTACATAAAATATCACAAAAAGCCTTCTACGAGTTGGATTTGCATGGCATGCCTCTCAAAAGATTACGCTTGCCATGTGACTTTAAAGAGATACATTCGTCATGATGACCCATGATGTGATCCTCCAGTTATTCTGTAGACAAGACTACATCAGTTTCCTATAGAATAGCCAAGCTATTAAGTTTTATGACGATGACATACATTACTCCTATGCCTATGTATACTATTCGACATTAGCACTCCATTCCACGTCATTATTTTTATGCGAAAATAATTTCACTTTCCAAGCTATATTATGACAATGTATTCACTCCACAGATGAGCCGATCGACATGACTATTATAGTCGGCCAGCAGATAATTTGTCGCGTGACTCATGTCGAATCGTTCGAGAAGTTCTACGTTCAATTGGATGTGGAGAAAGCTGATTTGGTCGAACAAACTATCGCTAACTTTGATGTGGCTAAGGTATGTTACTCACAGAATGTTTGTCTTTTTTCTTTTGCAGATTTCTGTGCGAAGCATCAAAATTAGTTGAACAACTTTTATTTAGAAGAGAAACTAACACTTACTGCGCTTTCATGCATTCTCACAAACATTTGCCGTTAAAATAGAAGTAGGATTGTCTTATTGTACAAACAGAAGTAGTTTCACTAAAATGACTTCACATGGATTTCCAAAAAAATATTTAAATCCATGTATTATAGTTAGTAAATAAGTATCTAATTCATAAGTACCTATAGTTTTTGCAAACTAACTTGCGGAGTGTCACTTGTGTGACTAAATTCCTAATAAAATATTTTTAATTTGAATTATAATATCAATTACGTTTCCTAACAGCTAACGCCACCTAGCGCCGAAAACGTTGCCGACGGTGTACACTGCACAGTAAAACACGAGGGAAAGATATACCGCGCTATACTACAAGATGTATCGGACACAAATAACATATTGGCCGTACTACCCGACTATGGCAATACTATCACTACTAGTATTGATAAGGTGAGATAACTATCTAACTTATACGAACATTTGCGGGGATATTATTCTCTTGAATACAATTTATATAACGCAGTTTTCATATTATAATCTGGAATTATTAGCTCAAAATTTGGCAAGTGTGGTAACTAAGCTCAATCCTCTTCACTATGCTAACTGATATCATAAAGTTGAGAGGACTTTGCCTAGCTGCAGTGGTATGTTAGACATTACATGCTACAACAAACACTGTTTTCCTCGTATTTTTATTGACAAAGTAGCTTTTCAAACAAACAAAACTTAATAAAATCCTAGTCAATCACCCGATTTTTGTTGTTGTAATGTTAACAATGCTATTGAAATAATTTATCTGCTTGTCATTGCAAGAAAGTAGGAACAGAAAATATTTATCGTCTACTCAAGTTACGCTAGTGAAAACTAATGAAAACAATGTATGTTTCAGCTAATGATCCTGCCAACGGAACTAAGCGTGTATTACTACCAATCTCTGCAGTGTAGCCTCAATAACTATACAGCTGAGAGCAACACGCTCGTCTCTATTGAGGATCTCAAGACTAAACTCACTGGGAACAAGTTTATCATTTACGTCAACTATGTTGATGAAGTTATGTGAGTATTGTGGAGATTTAGTTATAGTACGTAGTAGATTTAGTTGGTCATCGACTGTTACGAGAAATATAGGCTAGTGTTGGTTTTGTAGATGTTATTGATGATGATGTAAGGCTTGTCGCACTAGCACAATTAAACTACTGATATGTGTGACACGATTTAAATCACTTAATCACTCTGCAAAACTTAAGGTAACTAAAAATCTTCCTCTGGAAGTCGATTCGTAACTATATTTGTATCGCCTGTGTATAGTACTTGCATTTGCCATTTACAATACTAGAATACGTTGGAAATATGAAGTGTAATTTACATTTTATTCTTGCAGTTTGGTCTCAACATTATACGAGTGTACAAGTGGTCAAAAAGTCGCGATATTCGAGCCGGACGAAGGCGCGTACGACGAAGTAACGCCCTTGTGTATGCGCGCTGTATTCAACTACAACTTCGGAATGGCGTACATTTCGCATGCGGAGAATCTCAACGAATTCTACCTTCAGAAATCCACGGACGGAGACAAATTGGCAGCGCTTCTTGATGAACTGTACAAGTTCTATGAAGAAGGTTAGATGAGGGGGAATTCTTATTTGGATTATCTTTGAATAGACTGTATATTTTGTAATCTATAATGAACTATTTGTTCGGTCAACAGGAACTTCAGAAGCTCTAACGAGTTTCGAAGCCGAAGAGCTGTGCGCTGCTAAATCAACCGACGGCAACTGGTACCGAGCGACCATCATCAGCGAAGAGGAATCGCAAGTCAAAGTACAATTCACCGACTATGGAAATTCAGAGACGGTCGCTAAGGACTCTGTCAAGAAATTGGACGCCAAATTCTTGCAGCCGTGTGCGTTGGCGCTCGTGTGCGGGCTCGGACTGGAGCCCGCGGCGCCCGACGCGCTCGCGAAACTGACCGAGTGGACTTCCGAGAAGGAGGTGCAGGCCACGCTCAGCTTCGGCAGCGACGGCTGGCTCGCGAGCCTGCATCTGGACGGAGTCGACCTCTCCATGAAGTTGATCACCGACAAACTAGCCACCGCGCGTCTGCCCTCCGCCGCCGACCCGGAGCCCGAGCCCGAGGAAGCGCCGGCGCCCGAGCCCGAGGCGGAGCCCGAGTCGGAGCCGGCGCCGCCGCCCGGCTGCACGCAGGTGTACATCAGTCACATCGACACGCCCGGCCACTTCTGGCTGCAGCTCGCCGACAAGGTGGCCGACATCGACGCGATCCAGGCGGAGCTCGCCGCCGCCGCCGACGGGTTCCCCGAGCTGGCGGCGCGCGACACGGGCGCGCTGTGCGCCGCCAAGTACCTCGCCGACGACCAGTGGTACCGCGCCGAGATCCTCGACGCCGACGCCGACATCACCACCGTGCGCTTCGTGGACTACGGCAACACGGACGTGCTCGACAACAAGCCCGGCCTGCTGAAGACGCTGCCGGAGCACCTGGCGGCCGCCGAGCGGCTCGCCGTGCGCTCCAGCGTGAACGCGGTGGCGGGCGGCGGCGAGTGGAGCGAGGCGGCCGGCGAGGCCTTCGCCGCGCTCGTGGGCGACACGGCGCAGCCGCTGCACGCGCTCGTGGTGCTGCGCGACGTCACCACGTACGTGGAGCTGCACGCGCGCGGCCGCCGCCTCACGGACGAGCTGGTGGCGGCGGGCCACGCCGCGCGCGCCGAGCCCGGCTCGGGCGCGCTGCCCGACTGCTTCGCCAGCCACGTGAACTCGCCCTCCGAGTTCTGGATCCAGCTGGCGGCGGCGGCGGGCGAGCTGCGCGCCATGGAGGACGCCATGGCGGACGCGCACGCCTTCCCCGCGCTGGGCGCGCGCGCCGAGGGCGCGTGGTGCGCCGCGCGCTACGCCGACGACGGCGCCTGGTACCGCGCGCAGCTCGTGGCGGCCGGCAGCGCCGGCACCGAGGTGCTGTTCATCGACTACGGCAACGCGTCCATCGCGGAGGAGCTGCGCGCGCTGCCGGCGCCGCTGTGCGCGCGCCCGCCGCTGTCGCGCAAGTGCGCGCTGCAGAAGCCGCGCGACGTGCGCGCCTGGTCGCGCGCCTCCGAGCTGCGCTTCGCCGAGCTGGCGGCCGACGGCGCCACGGTGTTCACGGTGCAGTTCATCGCATCCGGCGACATCTCCATCGTGGAGCTGTACCTGGACGGGCGCAGCGTCACGGAGCAGCTGGTGGAGCTGTGCGACGAGCCGCCGGCGCCGCCGAGCGACGAGCCGCCGGCGCAGCCGAGCGACGAGCCGCCGGCGCCGCTGAGCGACGAACCGCCGGCGCCGCCGAGCGACGAGCCGCCGGCGCCGCTGAGCGACGAACCGCCGGCGCCGCCGAGCGACGAGCCGCCGGCGCGCGCGCCGCCCGAGGGCCAGGCGCTGCACACCGACGGCAAAGTGTGCTACGTGCAGGCG
The DNA here is from genome assembly GCA_963082685.1 of Cyclophora albipunctata. NCBI lineage: Eukaryota > Metazoa > Arthropoda > Insecta > Lepidoptera > Geometridae > Cyclophora > Cyclophora albipunctata. The sequence continues at coordinate 8,454,659 of OY720123.1, forward strand.
CTGGACGAGTTCTACCTGCACCTCGCCTCGGCGCTGCCGCACATCGACCGCGTCACGGAGGCGCTGGTCGCCGCCGCCGCCTGGGCCTCGCTGGACGAGCTGAAGGTGGGCGCGCTGTGCGCCGCGCTGTGGCCCGACGACGAGCAGTGGTACCGCGCGCGCGTGCTGGAGTTCTGCGAGCGCGGCGCGCACGTGCTGTTCGTGGACTACGGGAACAAGGCTAAGTGCGAGGACTTCCGCGCGCTTCCGCCCGACCTGGCCGCGCTCGAGCCGCTCGCCAAGTGCTGCCGCCTCGCCAATGCACCGGAAGACAGCGCGCTGCAAGAGGCGGGGAAAAACGAACTAGATAGACTGGCCGTAGAGGACGTCACTTTAACAATCGAATTTTTAGATAGCGTTAAGGAACCCACCCTCGTTAAACTAGTATTAGATGGTAAAGATCTGCTCTCGACTCTAGTTGCGGGTGAGATCGAAACGATAGCCGATATTGGAGATACGGAAGTAGTTCCCTCTATCGCTAAAGAATCACCTGAGGAGGTTGGGGACAATGAAGCTGTCGTACCTGTAGACACACAGACGAGTGAGAAGGCTGAGGGGGGAGATGTAGTGGCCCCATTTGATACACCAACTGAGAAAACAGAAGATAAACCCGATTCTGCCGCACCCGCTGTGGAGAAAATCAACGAAGAAGTTAAGCAGAAAGAGAAAGAATCGGTTGAATCGGAACCGACGGAGCAGGACGTCGACGAAATCGAAGGAGATGCAGCTAATAACGAGGAACTAAACGAGAGCTTCGAGAGTTGCCACACGGTAATCGAGAACACGTCTTTTGAAGCCAAAGAACCAGACACTGTAAGTGAAAAGGTCAAAATACTAACCACTCCCGAGAAAGACGATTCAACGGAAACTCTCGAAAGTTCTAACGATACGATAAAGACTCCCGAAAGAGACGACTCCAAAGATTCTATTAACACCGACACAGGGTATACTAGTAGTGTAGATAAGTCCTTTGAAAAAGATGTTGAGTCTCCCAAAAAATGTGAAACACCTGTCGCAGAGTCTCCAAAAGGTGAATCAGTATCACAAACTGAATCGAACGCCGAATCAGCAGCAAAAACTGAATCGAACACTGAATCATCAGCGAAATCTGAAACAAAAGATAGTGACAATGCAGCATAGACATTAAATAACTAATTATGTGTACACTTTATATGCAAAAAGCAATAACACACCATGACTTCATTACCATTAATGTATTATAAATTCTAAAATCTCATTTAGCTAAGTTTAATTTACCAAACTTCGTTATGTGATATTTTACCGTGTTCTATGTAATTTATATTATAACCTTTGTGACTTCGTGATCAAATATGTGTCAAAATAAGTTTCAAACTAAGTTTCGGACTTTTAATTTTTTGAACATTTTTTTAAAACTTAGTATTCCTCAGAAATAACTGTATGCCTAACTTCATACAAATGCCCCTGTTCACCTATAAACTAGAAACAGAAGCAAAGAAAATTCAATCATTCTCACGAAACATTCGCATTTATAATAGGTATGTAATAGGCAGTAGGATATTTTATTTCACTTTCAATGTAGTTTTTATTTGTTATCCTACATATTATTCAAAGAATTAGTTTTTTATTCTTCAGTTTATTAAGTTTATTTTAAGATTTATACAATTGTTGTTTTGATTGTAGTAATTAAAAATATTACTATAAAAAAGTGCGAATGTATGCGAGTTCAGTTAAATGTCTTGTTTCTCATGTTTGTAATGCAGCTAAATTATTTCTCATTTTGTTTAAAAACGCTCAATTTGCTAATTCAAGTATGTTCGTATCCACGGCTTATAAGATTTTAGATTACCATCACATCGTCGTAAATACTCATTAAATATCTCAATTCAATTCAATTGAATGTGCCCTTTATTAGTGGTAATGGTAATAATGTATAATATTTTAAGTAATAAGGGAAACTTGTGTCGTACATTCCTTGTGCATTGGACTGTATGGATTGAGTGGGACATGTGCCCAGAAGATTCGTTTTAAATTGTAAATTATTGTGAAACATGAGAAGAACAATATAATCGGTATTAAATGAAAATGTTTGTGCCTAAAGTAAACCTAAAAGTGTATTTTTGATTTTTCATATAATAGTGTCTATATTATTTCCAAAAGTTAAAAACTGATTTGTATTCACATTACCCAGTTATGTTTGCAATTGTTTATTTGTTTTTTTTTATTATTTAGTAATAAAAGTTCTGTATAAGAAATACATGTTTTTTAATCCTTGCATTTTAAAAAAAATAAAACCATAAAAAAATGTGATGAAAGTTGAAAAGTTTAATTCAACATTTTTTGTTACAAACATAGTAAAATACACTAGCTTAAAAACATCTATACAATGTTTTGATATTCTACACTTACACTCATGAGTATGTTACAAAATATGGCAAATTGAAATATATTTACAAAAGGGCATGCATGTCCAGCAAACAGTTCATTTCATTTAATAAAAGAAAATCAATCTAGATTATTTTATAAGTCCTAAGATGCCTATATCTGTCATGTCCTCTCGTTTCTCTAAAATGAGACCTTTTTCGTTTGCTAAATGTAACACAGATAGTAAGGCTAGTGGCACACTGAGCGATTCCTTCATGTTCGGCGTTAGCTTGTTGGGCAATCTTTTATAAATCGAAAAGAAGGTAGTTTGTGACACTTCTTCCTTTTCGTCTTTTGGTGTGTTTTCTGTGAGCATTTTCCACGTGCAATGCTTGAGTTGTTTCATGTCCACTTTCTTGGCTCGCATGGCGTAAGGGATGAAGATCTTGGCAACTTTAGTGGGTGGTTCTAACATGTCTCCTATTTCCTCTGGCTCGGCTGTTTTCACTTGGTCATGGAGCTCGCCGGCCGCGGTGCCATCTTCGTTGCCCCAGTCGTCACCATCCTGCAAAATGGAGTCAGATATATAAGACTAGCAGTGCCCCGCGGTTTTACCAGCGTAGTGATCGTCCCCGCGGGAATTTCAAAATTAGCTTGACGTTGGTGTTCTAGCTGGACTATAGTTCCAAGATATTCCAACTACAATATTAGTGTTTGACTTGACCTTTGCCCACCAGTGGGACAATATAGGCTTGAAAAAAAAATATTTTGGACTACTAATCTGCACATACCTGCATATTGACCGGACAATAAGAGGCGTCGTTCTCGTTGTTGTAATCGTAGTCTCTGGCCTCCTCTATGGTCACGGGCTCCAGTTCCTTAGCCGTCGGCTCGTCGCGTTTACGCAGCATCATGACGTTTTGACGCAGGAACAGCTTGCGGAAATAAGACTCGTCCAGACCTCTGGAAAAGATTTTTTAAAATACTTTAGTTGTATTGACAATAAATGATTTTTATATATTTAACTTGAGTAAGCAAAGGACATCTCTCTGCAGTAAATTATTTAATTTAAATACACAGTTATAGCCCAAGAAAATTAGCCTTTAATTTATTTAGTATTTTATCTGGTATCTTAATATACTTAACATTGTTAAATTGTCGATGTTAGTCGGTATTATATCAAGTTTAAAGTACACTCTACTAACTGCACACACAACCATAAACGTACCTATCAATAGGCGTCTTAAAGTTAGCCTCATTCCACGTGTGTCCAGTGGCGAGAGTCTTCCTGCTAATCATGATCTTGGCGGGCTGTGTGGGTTCATACTCCCCTTTCAGCTCGGCTCTGCTGTCGAATGCGAGCCCTGCGCCGAGGAAGTCTAGTTGGCGCTTCGAGCGAGCTGTCTTCTTGCCTTCGGTGACCGTCAAACGGCCAGCGGTAGATTGAGTGCGCTCGGTCGTTTTTGATGCTGAGACAGAAAGTTGATTGATTAGCTTTTTGTTTTTAGGGTTAGTTAATACATAATTTTGATTGTTGTGTACTAAGTAAGAAATTGTCTCAGAGTAACGCTATAGTAGTTTATGCAACGTCATATAAAGAAGGGTATTAAAACACGAGTGTGAGTTTATGAAACGAGCGCAGCGATTTTCATAATAGTAACGAGTGTTTTAATACCCGTGTTATATGCAGTTGCATACACTACTTTATCTTCACTATTTAATGCAATTAATCAAACAAAATTTTAAAAACAAAACACATTGCGAAACATTAAATTCACGCGTAGGTACGTGTATTGTCACAGTGAACTTGCCGCCATTAAAATCTAACCAATGAGAGCGCAGCTGCGCGTAGGGCCAATCAGGAGCGAGCGAGATCTTACCAAAGAGTTTTGTGTATGTAGTTTCGACGAAGTTTTCACGTATAACCCAACTGTTTTCAAAAGCCAGCCTAATATCAAAATTTTATGCAACTAGTATGAGGATTTTGACATAAGGCTCGCCAGGTTAATTGGTCGCGTTATAATGATGTTATAATGTTATATTATAATGATATTATAACATCATGTGCAATTGCTTAAATTGAGTGTTTTAGTTGTCTGTGCTATAACAGTAGTAATTATAAGTCAAGTAAGTATTGGAATCATAAGTAGAATGTTACAACATTAGTGTAGATAAAATATTTAACATAAGTTCAAGGTGAAAACAACATTAATTTAACGAACGCTTCCGAACACACTTCACGAATCGAAATACAAAAACAACTTTATATTGTCGTAATCAGACGTCTACGCGAGATTTCGAACTTTTAATGGGTATGCCGGCCTGTCATTATAGTATGCCGGCCGGTCATTTATCTTCAGCGAGTCGGCGTCGTCTCTCCGCCAACACATATACGTACCGGTGTTGTTCTTGAGCCGCCAGTGCTGCGGGCCGGCCCAGGCGCTGACGATGGCGGCGCAGTAGGAGTACTCGAGGCGCGAGTCGCGCGCGCCGCCCGGCCGCATGTCGGTGAGGCGCGCGGGCGCGGCGCCGCCGCGGGCCCCGCACGCCGCCACCGCCACCTCCGCCTCGTCCGAGCTCTCCACGCCGCCGAGCGGCTCGTCCGCTGTTACAAATCAAAAGTTATGTGCCACAGATCTAAAGATATGTCGATTAAGGTTAAGCCGTTAGGCGCTTGTAGGCAACTTTTTAGTAATGAGTAATGACTTATAAAGGGGTTGGATGGCTGGGTCTATATAGTACCAAGTCGAAAACATTCATAGTGTTCAGTTACAAGATCTCATTACAAACAAAGGATTGTCGATCACTGTAAAGGTGAGTACAATAGAGGAGAAAGAGAAGGAACATTATATCGAATAACATGATGGATCCGACAATACATAGATTCAACTAGTACCATAAAGGTCATGGAACGCATCTTCTTGGGGTATGGGCTCCACCTCTGCATTCACATCAAAAGCCAACGCTTGTTGGGAGAGGTTCAGCCGGTTATCCTCCACCCAGTCGTTGATGCGGTGACTCTCACTGAAAACACAGGTTTACATACATTAAGGAGTACTAAAGGACAATTTTGAAGGGGTTCTTAGAAATTCTTCTTGATAAATCACAAACTTAAAGGGTCGAGGGGGCGGCTTCGGAGCTGGCTAATCACAGTATGTACTTGAAACTATTTTGAATTACGATTTCAAGCACAGCGATTGGTCAATTCACAGGCTGTCACTCCGCTTCCTTTGATTTCGAGAGTAAACACTCCTTGATTAAAACACCGCTAAAATGTTTTGTTTCTTTTCCTCTTTGGAAAATAGCGTACGTCGGAAAGGGACAAATCATTTGATATTTAAATGTTGAATAAGCATTTATAAATAAGGCCCTTAAACATTTTAGTCGCAATTTAACATTAACATATTTTTTTTACAATATTTCAAAACATTAAATCAAATAGATATACCATTCCTCGTTCTCAGGGTCCCAGTTGCTGATAGAGAAGCCTGTGAAGGGCTCACAGATGTGGTCCTCTTCTGTGAATGCCGGCAGCAGCTTGGCAGCCAGGGTAAACTTATCAGTTAGATCAATGTCTTCTGGAATATTTTCCTTGATCGATTCTAAGAACTGATCATCGGTTCTGTAAAGAATAAATTAGTAATAAGGTTGCGTGCTTTCTGTTCAGATGACTGCAATGCGTAATAGAAATTTGGTTATTAGAAGAATTGTGTAAGTTAGTGGTAATAAATAACTAACCTAAGTATCAAAGCCAATGTCTTGTCATGGATCGGCAAAGTTGCATTGAATGCTCGATTCGAAGATGTAACATCACCAGATGTTGCTGCTAATCTTTCGAAAAATGGATCTGGAACACATAAATGAAATTTATATATAAGTGAATAACCAATATTGTGAGTGCAAAACTAACTCTTGTATGGGTACAGATTAGATGTTATAGACCGAAATAATGCTCTCAAAATTCTGACTTTGAGTAGTTTAGGGACAAAAGTATGATAAAGTATAATATATGAATCAAACATTAACTCTTTATTATCAACTTATACTCACCCACTTCTGGACAAAGTTACTAATCATTAATAGTATATGTAGTATGGGTACAAAATATTTAGTCTTTAGGATCTTGTATGTCATGTTACCCACCAATACAATCATTGCTGTCGAAATCTCCATTGAATACTTCAGGGTTTGCAGCGATTGCTCCTTTGGACCTCTTCTTTTTCTTCTTAACAGGAGCCGAGGCTTCAGTGTCAGCTGCACCATCATCTTGAGTATTATCGTCGTCTTTCTTACCCCTTTTAGTCTAACAATAAAAAAATCTATGAAAATACTGGACTGGAACTAAAAATAGACAAATTCTTTCTAGTTTAGCTAAATGAGATTTAAAAAATTGCATAAACAAGGTGATAAACATGGTAAGAAGTGCTTTCTTTCAGTCAAACTTTAAGCTGATATAAAGTTAGTGTACTTTATACTTTATAGTTACATGTCAGACTAACTACTATTACTGTAACTGTTACTGTTAGCCTGTATCATCCCATTGTTGGGCAAAGGCCCAAACTAACATCAAATATGATATTTGGCTTCTCAGATATAGTGGTGAGTGTCCTGTGATTTTGGTAATATCGGTAAAGAGCTTTTTATACCATTGCTTAGTATTTTGAGATTACCTGAGCAGCTTTACTAAGTCCTCCAGCCATCTTGAGCACATCATAATGAACTGCGTCTACTCGGAATGAGTATATCCTGGCAGAAGCATCAACAACCGTAGAGGCAGTCTGCAGGTTGTCCATGCGGGAGTCATGACGGCGGAGCATAGAGGTCATGAAGTCAATCAGTTGGAGGTTCCACGCATTGTCTTTGGTGATTTTCTGAAAATATGTAAAATTGATAATTGAATTTTCTTAAAGTTTGATTAAATAAATAGATATTTAGATAGTTGTAATATCCTACATTTCATTTGATTAAAGTTTTTAAATTTAAAGTATAGTAGATAAATAGACACTGATATATTTTTTAATAAGTATTAATTAAAGTTGAGGAAGTATACAAACATTTTCAGCATACAACTTGAGACATCCTTGGAAATGTTCTTTCTGTGGTGAGGATGTTATTGTATCCCTGTCCTTAGTGACTCGAGGTGACGCAGGGGTGGATGTGGCCACGGCACGCTCCGACGCCACCAGAGATGAGCGTTCAGCATCATCGTCATTACGCTCCTAAAATAAATTTACGAATCAAAATACCTGCTTACACCTTTCACTATTTAATGTTAGAAATGTTATTTAGTAAATCGATAGTAACTTACTTCATCCCTGACTAAAGTTTTTCGTGTTTGGGGGATAAGACTTCGTCTTCTGATAGCACCGCTACTCCCGCCAATACTTTGTCTGGTCAATCCAGGAGTCGATGTAATAGCCTTTTCTATCATTGTTACACATATATCTGCAATTATTCTTGCTGTTCTTCTATACGGTGGGTGTAAATACAATTATTCACGAATGTAAACAACTTTCATTGGAAATATTAAAATTCAACGCCTCAGTCAACGCAACGGAATTTTGTTTGTATTTTTGATTTTGACATTTTGTATGACAATAACTTACATTAAGATAAGACTTGTCTATGTATTCTTTCATCGTCATGGATCTGATTCTGGTAAGTTTACACAAGACGAGTAGTATCAATCGAATCAATCAAACAATATCATAAAGAATAGATAGACTGTAGAGAAAGGTCGTTCATAGAGAGTAGACCTTATTGTGAATGAAGTTTGCTATAAATGAAATGACACTTTGACGTAAGCGCCATCTGTATTAAAATGAGGTAATTACAAAACAAAATTTTCAGAATGGAGTTATGAAAATATGCTACTTCAAAAGGTTTTTTTCATACATTATTTGAAAAATAAACTCATTTTGCTTTAGTTTTATACAAAAATAATATTTAATTTCTGAATTTTCCTATATGTTCTCTCGCCACAGATTTTGTTGTAATATTAAATTCAAATTTCCCTCCTTCAGGACAGCTGTTTGTAAACGCGGCGCTTGTTGCTAACTTCTCATCAGTCATTTTAGTTCGGTGGCTGAGTTTTTGCGGTCGACGTATTTATCGAAGAAAATCTTTGTCATCGGAAGTTTTTTAACAAAGTGACATTATGAGTTCGGGAATGCCTGAATTGGGCTCCAAAATAAGCCTAATATCTAAAGCTGACATTCGTTACGAAGGCCGACTTTTCACGGTTGATCCCCGGGAATGTACCATCGCTTTGGCTAGCGGTAAGTTGACAAATGGATACTGTTATCTTTCCCAAAATGTTTATAAACGCAAATGTTTCGAACAATAGTGTTCTAATTACGTCTGGATTGTTTCGTACACAATTTTTCATTGTTGTTTCTCATACATGTAGCATTTTCTCTAATCTTACTAAGCTTTTCCCTCCTTTAGTTCAAATCAATTGTTTGTTGTTAGGCATAGCGTCTTCCCAAGAAAGTAATGTATGTTGAAACTCCAATAATGATGAATAACGTGGCATTCTTAACTAGCACAGCACATTGTTTTTCTTCTACCCTCAGAAAGTGAAACTAATGTTCGTTCTGTGACCGCGGTTTCACATTGATGACGTTGATGTCTTGTTTATTCCAATAGGCACAACAAACGAAGTGCCCTGAAAGTGTCTTTCGAAGGCATATATTAACAATTCTACAAATGAAAGCCGGAAACCGTTGGTCAAGTTGTTAAAATTATTGATGTTGAGGGTAGTTCGAAGAAATTGTCAATATCTTTAATTTCCATCTGTAATTTCAAGTGTTTGCATAGTTTTTAAGTTATTTTGATTTGTTTTAGTGCGCTCATTTGGCACGGAAGATCGCGAGACTCAATATCCAGTATCGCCTCAAAGCCAAGTGTATGACTACATCTTGTTCCGTGGTTCTGACATCAAGGATATCCGAGTGCTGAACAATGTCCCGTCGCTGCCCAACGACCCTGCTATCATGCAGATGTCGGTGCCGCCGACGCTGGGCGCGGGCAGTGCCCCCGGTCAGTTCACGGGACAGTTTAGCCACCCGGTGGTGGGGCAGGCCCCCTACCCTCAGTACCATCCAATGGAAGGTTTCCCAGGCGGTGTCCATGCACAGCTCAACAAGACCAGTGAGTTGTCTCCGCAAACCTCAGTGGATTTGGCTCAGCCACAGCCCTCAGCGGGTCCCATTGGTTCCGGAGTGGTCCACCATTCCAACCAAGTGAAAGACCAAGGTTTTTTTACAGTGTATTAAATACTTGCTTCAGCTTCAGATGCTACCTTGCGATTTTTGGCTGTATCTTAATCGGATGTTTAATATTTCAATAAAAGCTGTCTCACCACAGACCAATCTCGCTGGAAATATTAGTCCAGTGAGGAGGATTTCAATATCATTGTTTTGTAATAAAATTTAAAAATTGTTTTGAAACCATCCGATTACAGATCAATCTTGGTGCTTAGATTCTGATCATTTGGGTGCTATTATTCTCATATTCATCATTACTATCCTTATCTATTTATTTTCACTATTATTCATATATTTTGTATTTAAATTCTATTTAATTAGCAATCCCAGAAAGTAACAGTTCTAACAAAAGAAATTTAAATTTAACTTAACTGTAACACAATATTGAATGACTAATTCTTTATTTAAATTACCTGAACTAACAAAATAAATTAACCAACTGACTATGAAAAATCGCAATAAGCAAAAAAGTAAATAAATAAATCATTCCTTGGTCTGTTGCTTGAAAGGTAAAAAAGAACATATATTCGAATTGAATTGATGTATGCTAAAACTTCATTGTATGCTAAATCACATCCACACAATATTAATTAGAACTTCATTAAGTAAACTTTCATTATCATCACAAATAAATCCATGTAGCTCAATATAACGCATAATGCTAGCTTTACTGCTCTTACTTCAAATATCAAGGTTATTTTACAATGAACAATGATTGTAGGTTCAATGCTGGATCTTATTGGAGGAGGCTCGCAGCAGAATGCATCAAGGTCCAATACCCCTGCGGTTGGAGGCCACAGGAAGAGCCCTACTGCTGATCAAGGCACCCAGGTAACTATTTTTAGGGACTATTGCACAGGCAACATACTTAAATGCAACATTTATCAACCTATGTGATATCTTTCAATATTTTTTAAACAGATATACCATAGATACAGCATGTTATCGACTCATTTTGCACCATTACATGGTATTCTGGCAATATATGTGTAAGTAAGGGGAGGGTTTGGGTGTTGATACAATTTCTGTAGCATTTGATCGACAATTACATTTGGATCCCTTTCCCAAACAATACTAAGCTCCCTGTAGACAAAGCTATGTCAAGACATAATACATACTGATAATAAGATCACAGCCTTTAACCATTACTCAATATTTTAATAATTTCCCATAGGTGAGCAATGTGGCATCCGGATCTGGGCAGCAAAGGGACAGCCGTCGCGGCAGCAACTCCGGGCAGGGGGTGAAGCCTCAGCAGCAGAACCGCAACCGTACCAACTCGAGGAACCGCCAGCGGTACCCGAGTGGTGGTGTCCCGCATCACCAGCAGCCGCACCACCAGCAGCCGCACCACCAGCAGCCGCATCATCAACAGCAGCATCATCAGCAACAGCACCATCAACAACAACAACATCATCAACAACAGGTACTGTTGCCCAATGGTTCTGTTTAGTCCAGTTAGAGCAGGGAGTGTCTGAAAATCATACCTGTACTAAGACCGATCTGTACAACTGAGACTCTTTTTGCTGTATACTATTTCTTTAACTGCAATGGTAATAAATGATAACATTATTTTAGCAGCATCACCAACAGCAGCATCATCAACAGAACCAACAGGGGCTGCATCAACAGAACCAGGGACAGGGGATGCAGTCTGCGGGACAGACTCATCATCACCAACCTGGTTAGTGAAGTACACTTCGTTGTTTGTTACTAGGGTTTGTAGGAAATCCATGATTTTCGATTTTAGAATAGTTATTTAGTGGTGACTTGCCCTTTCTGATGATAATAAAATTATCAAAGAATGAAAGTATTTTGTGTTAACTAATTGCTAACCACATTCAAATATGTTGTATAAGTACATACTTTTAATCCTGGAATGTATGAGCTTCACTGAAGAGAAAGAACCTTCAATCTCAACATAACTACTGCGCAGGTCAAAACTACAATCGTGGTGGATGGCGAGGCCGCGCGCGCGGCCGAGGTCGCGGCTTCGTGCCCCGCAACAAGAACACGCTCAAGTTCGACAACGACTACGACTTTGAGCAAGCCAACACCGAGTTCGAAGAGCTACGCAGCCAGTTGGCCAAGACCAAGATATCCGATGGAGAAGTTAAAGTTGAGGTGAGGAATCAACTGTTTCAATCCTTTAATGGATCTATAATGAGACGTGATTGCTTTGCTTTGATTATATGACATAAACACAAAAAAATAACATCCTGTAGGTCAATTACGATAGAAAACAGTTGAACACTCACATAGACATGCTCTTACATGTCCTTCATTGCAAATCTCCACTGGCATTATTGGAGAACCCCTCCGATGTAATCTATTGTCACCATGTACCACTTCTATGGCGTAGTTGGCCTTTTGTATCTGTTTTAAGCGACTAGTCTTCTGTTTATCATTTAATTTAAAATATCTAATATCTTATCTCTATCTCTGGCTTTTGCAATGTGATCTTTATTTGTATATATTGATTTTGTTTACTAATTTTGCTTATTATTTACAGGAACATGATGATTGTAATTTGCAGGAGGTTCCTCAAGGTGAGGTGGACAAGAAGGATGATAGCGGTAACGAGACTGGGGCAGGTGAGCCTGAACTGGATGATGACAACGGATTCACGGGCTATGACAAGACTAAGAGCTTCTTTGACAACATCTCTTGTGAAGCTGTTGAGAGGTAAATAAACTATTGCATTATACTACTATTATAAAGCTATAGTTTGTGAGGATGGTTGGATGATTTTTACTTTTTCAGACAAACTACTCAACAGAATTAAAAAAGCCTTTCAATTTTACTCCGTCTAACTGTGGAATTCCCACAGAAACTGCAACAAGCTTTATAAAACAGCAGTGAACAGCTATTACAATATTAGTATACATACAAGCATTGTTTATTGCCAAGAGAAAATTCAACAACAATTTGGTTACAGGTCGAAGGGGCGCAGCCAGCGCACCGACTGGCGGACGGAGCGCAAGCTGAACTCGGAGACGTTCGGAGTGGCGTCGGCGCGCCGCGGCAACTGGCGCGGGCGCGGCAACTGGCGCCACAACCCGCACCACCAGCCGTGAGTGCTCCGCTACCTTCACTACATACTGGGGTTTTACATTAATGTTATGGTGGATTTACATAGGGTCAAGTGACTGACTCCTTATTCTAGGCAAGACTGTGTTTTCTCAGTAAAAGCATAAAGATAAAGAGTAAGTTCGATTAAGTTAGTGATCAATCCTGGTAGCAGTTTTTAGACTGCCAAAACCCTGGTGTAAATTGATAGGGCACTGTCGAGGTAGACAAATAATCTTATAGGCTACACACCGAGGATAGTTTAATAGGAATAGTTTGATAGGAATAGTTTGCCTTGAATTATCAAATCAACTGGTGAAAAACTACAGTACAGAATTTCTTGATTAGGAAGAAATCACAAATTCCCAGTAGAACTGAAGGAAAAACAAAGTCCACTCATTAAATTTAATATCACTGACATATATTAAAACATTGCTCCATACCTAATGTTTGGTGTGTTACGGTCAGCATGTCGTACTTCCCGAGCTGGCGGGCGATGCGCGGAGGGCGCGGCCGGCCCAACGTGCCGCCCGCGGGCAACGGACAGCCGCGCATCAACCAGCCGCGCAACCAGCCCGCCGCCGCCTCCAGCCAACCGCAAACTAACTCCTCTGCAGGTAACTCAACCACTTCAATACCAACTTCATTTTCAACTCCTGTTTTAAATTTGGTTCACGACTTCTGCAAACATTTTGTCGTCATCCTGCTTGTGTTGGCTATAACGTGAGTGAGGTTATTTATTAATAAGAATTTGATATCACAACATCACGCATTTCTCTACTGATATGAACTTAAATATATACTCTGGGAGCCCGAGGCCTGTGCCCTGCAGGAGGGTTAACTGCAAGCTGCAAGGACTCATTTATCATTCAAATTATCTTTGAATAGATGTAATATACCTTGTGAAAACATAAACAATACCGTTTTTATTTTTATTCACAGCAAAGTAGAAGACGCGACACGAAGACTAAGACTACCCAGAATCTTAATTTATTATCGCGAGGACTAATCAGAAATTGAAAAATATCGGAAAAGTGTATGTTGGTGATTGCAAATGTGTTTCATAAATGTAATCAGTTTCAAAATGTCTTATGGGGAAGCTATTATTGTGGAGTGGATTTAAGCAGAAGGACATTGTTTTGGTGTGATAGTGTTGTATCCAATATAATGGAAGGTGAAAGTAGGAAATTCCCGTAAGCATGTTGCAGAACAAACGTCTTCGTCCAGGGTGTGTTAGTCGCTCACAGTTTGTGTATTTGTAATTAAGGGATGTTATGAGCGAGCGACACGACAGGTGTATTGGGCCGACATTGGCATCTACCTTAGAATTGCATTATGTCACTAGTTGACTGGTTCTCGGAGAAGATGTTAGGCTAAATTATACAAATTAGATGTCAATGTCTAGGTGAGTTATAAGCCATGTAAAGAAGCCTCTTGTAAACATAGTAAATTGAATCTTTATTTATGTCATGCCCAATGAATTATATTTTCCTAAAGCTTCTCACCTATTACGCGCGTACGTGCCTATTTAAAAGTTGTAACGAATGTTAGATTATTAAATATCAAGGTGTTTTATTGTTTACAGAGTCATTGCACTTCCATTTTTATTTACTAGGCGATGACGGAATGACAGTCATGCCAGCAGTCCTACATAAGTTATGCACATTATTAGTAAATTGTAAGGGGTTGTCTGGAGACGCGGGAGCGAGGGCCGCCGCCGCACTCGCCGCATGCGTGTATGTAGTTGTAGGGTAATGTGTATATGTGAGGCGAAGGCGCCGGCCCCCGCGCTCCGCCCTCCGCCGCCCCGCTCTCGTATTGTATTGTAATGTGACTCGGAAGTGTTCATATGACTGTCGTTTTTATTGTTAATTATAGTAAATAAAATGTGATAGTAGGACTGCTTGCGCGGTGATGGCAGTGCCACTGCCGGACATAAATTAATGTTGAATCAGGATCTGTTGGCGCGGTCATGTTGATACTGCCAGATACAATGAACCGGATATTGTAGGACCCTTGTGTTTCTCATAAATTTTAAAATGAGTTTTAATTTTCTCGATATGAAAAGGATTTATTTACAATCAAGTCCGTTGGAATCATTTGTCGTAAAGTGTATAGTTATTAATTCAGAGTCCTTTTCAAACTTAACATCTGACAAAATAAAATGTTTGTATAAGTCTGTATAAAAACTCAAAACTGTACCTGGTGATTGTATTAATATGAAAAATATACATTTACTACAAATCTTCCAAGATGTTATTTTATTTATTTCAAACACAGCATTAGTATTTTTCCATAATTTTATTGCAAATAAGCTTGTACACATTGTACTCGGCAATTAGCATTGAAAACAACAAATAGTATAATAATTATAAAAACATTAAATTATAAATCTTACACACAAAATAAGTTTTAGGAGTACAAAACAATGTCTTACATTCTTAACTTGTATCAAAGCAATATTAAAATACTTATGTCAAGGTATACAATAATTAGGATCAAAATTGGGGTAAAGATAAAGGTATACGCCTCAAAATATACTTTTAAAAATATAATCGCAGTTTGGTGCGATGTCTATGGCTACGTAACATATTTTTTACACAACCTCCTAACTTCCTGCAATTCCATTACTTTTCACATGCACGGCTAAAACATTACTATAAAATTATTATTTAACTTATTCATAAGAAGTATTATTATCATGCTCGAGAGTCGATCTGGGTTCTTACATTAGATACGATACATACATTCATATTAGTCTAGATTAAAATATGGCGGTAATATTATGAAATGGCGTTGCGAGTGCAACTCGGGGGTGTTCACACTAGCCCCACACACTCGGTAGGTTGAGCACACAAGAGGCGGCGCGAGGACTCAGCCGCGCCACTCCCGGGCGCCGAGGCCGTTCTCCACGATCCATATCGAACCGCTCTGTCCCTTGTTCAGGATTTCTATTAAAGCTCGACCGACGTGCTCCGGGCTGCAATGAATAAAACATTATTCAGATTCATTTACAAAGTGGACTAAGTAATATATCGCTCTGGGCCTAAATCTTTTAAGTAAGTAAAAGTAAAGAATCTTGGCTGTTATCAATGTGGGTGTAGGTAGTTGACTGACCTCTGGATCTTATTATTGGCATTGTCCCTTTGCCAAGCCACTTCGTAGTCTTGGGACATGAGTTGTTTGCTGATGTCCTTGACGAGCCCAGTCTCGGTGAGCCCTGGGCAGATTGCCATTGTCCTTACTCCGGTCCTGTTCACGTGGTAAGGGTCCTGTGAAGGGAAAAGTAATAGTGTTAGTAAGGTTAACAATGTATAGTATACTCTATTTTTTCTTGTACCAAAATGTAAATTAAAGTCGTAAATGGGACAAGTAAGAAAAAATGTAGTACTTATAGAAAGTCATACGGTCCATAAGTAAACGTTCCTCAGATTACCGAAGCCGCGTTTCCATTATGCAAGTGACTTGCATACAAGTTGCAAGTTGCATGCAAATTGTATAGTGTAAACCACAACTTGCAAACAAGTTGCAACTTGTATGCAATTTGTACGCGCAACACTCAAGTCAGCTTATTTGCATACAAGTTGCAAGCGCATGTGCTCGTGTATAGAGGGAAGTGCAGGATTATTATGTAAAAATGACTGCTAAGTGGGATACTGAGAAAACAGTAATATTTATTGAAGAATATCATAGACATGATTGTCTTTGGGAACCACAGCACGTCTCCTACTCATGGTGAACACTGTACAACTAGGAAAACTAACTTGTATGCCACTAATATCTTGTATGCAAGCTGCAAGTTGAACAAATTCGTGTTTCCGATTCAAACTCCTTGCACACAAGTGTGACGTCATACATGCATGCAAGCACTTGCATAATGGAAACGCTCCTTAAGTAACTAGTTATGTATATGGTTTTTAACCTGAAGTACCTACATAAGTCACAACTCAGATGTTGTCCACCCAAATAGCTCTAGCGATAACCGTCCATTGTACTATGTTTTTAGAGTTTCCCTATTTCCTTTCTATCAGTATTAGATTAATACTTATAGTACAGTCTGCCCAAGAAAACCTTGAGCTCTTTAATACTGATTCAGTGTAACATTAGGTTCCTACTAATATAGAAGTTTTTTAATATGCAACAGTCGTAAAAAGTTTGTAAGTATGCACAACATTTACATCAACCAATGCTCACCCCGTAAGCCCTGGTAAGCCCGACGATAGCGTAGTTGGTGGCGGTGTAGATGGGCGTGGAGACCTGCGGGCGCACGAAGGCGGTGGAGGCCGTGTTGATGATGGTGCCGCCTTGTCCATCGCGGTCCTTGCCCAGGAAGCGGTGCGCGAGCAGGGTGCCGCGGATGGCTCCGTTCTGACAAGTTATGAGGTTTATGAAGTCCCACAGCTAGATAAATGCCTCCCGCTAAACATCAACAACCGCGTTAACACATTTAACACAGCATTTATCGCCAAGTCACGATGGTTAAATTATTTTAAATAACCGTGGCCGTGAGTGTATCATATTTGGTAGGTAGACAACGAAATCACATAAGTATGAAAATATTAGTTTCAGTTCATAAAACATAATATTTCTTGATTTCAACCATAGCCCCATTTAAATGGTAATTATCTAACTTAAAAATCATCTATGTATCTAGCGATATCGTTCTCACAAGCAAGACACGAATTTAATTACTTAGTAAGTAGGTACCTATTTGTATTAGCCTTCGATCAACAATTTAGCATCACATTCTTTTGTTTCCGTTATACAAAGAGGAGGCTGGGCAAAGTCCTCCTACAAGACAAGTGGAAAGGTTTAAAAAATTAAATGATATTTTACCTAAAGTATTTTATGAATTAACTGTAATTTATTTTATAAAATTAATTGTTTTTATATGATACTCACAACATTAACGTCCACCTCCAGCTCCCATAACCTGTCGTTCATGAAACCAGCGTTGTTGATCACTATGTCCAGACGGTTAAATACGTCAATTGTCAGGATAAACGCCTCTGAAAAATATTAAAAGCAACGAATTAGAACTTTTGATTAAAAAAGGGCTTTGATATATTTGTTTTTATAATTTTTATTAAAATCAAATTATACCTTCAAATTGCGGGTAATCAGTAACATCAAGACGATTGAAGATAACATTCTTCCGCCCGTACTTGGCGCCGAGCTCATCCGACACTTGCTCCCCAAGATCAGAGTCAATGTCGCAGAAAGACACCTGAAGAATGCGTTGTGAAAAATAGGACGTTTTGCGATTTTTATACCATAGTTAGGGGAATGTGCTTAGCTTAAATCATTCTTGATCTTGAATAATTATGAAGAATCAACTTAATGAATAACTATTATTTACTGAAATAATAATCAATTAACAATTTAAGAAGTCACGTTCTCGAAAATTTTTAAACGAGAAAAATAAAGCAATCCTACGAATGTATCCGTTACGAAAAAATCGTATTGTTCTCTAAGTCCAAACCCATACAAACGAATAAGAAACAAAAAGGAAAACAATCTCTCCAATGACCGGGCCGGGCGTCGAGGAAAATCAATATAGGTAAATGAATGCCGGCTCAGATATTTTCCATTTAAGTAGATACTTGTGTAGAAACATCAATTTCGACTCGAACAACCAGTCATTGTGTAATTAATTTACATGAAAATAGTAGTTAATAAAATAAACAGATATTGTTATATTATTAAACAGAAATAAACGCAAATTCCTTTTACGCCGTGAAGTGCTGAGTCAATTATCTAGAAGAAATGGTGACTTACTTTGGCTCCGTGTTTGAGCAGTTCCTCGCAGTACGCCAGGCCGATGCCGGAGGCAGCTCCTGTGACGAGCGCTACTTTTCCTTTTAGCTCCATTGTGATATTTCTGCGTGTCTCGGTGTTACCGTCGCGCCCTCACGTCGCTCGCTCGACTGCCCGCAGCGGGTTCGATCGGTCGGGGGTGGCGCGCGCCCACTCCCGAATCACCCGGCTTCCCCCTTCCGTAGTAAATATACGCACGATCCGACTACACTCTCGCTACTGTTTGCGTACATTGATTCAGGCTTTGTTCATGCAAATGTGTGGCGTGTGATACACCATGTGACGCCTGCCTATATGGTTTGTGAAGTATGTAGGTACATATCACAGATATATAAATACAGGAGATATGCTTTGTAAACAAATGTATTCGTGTTCAGATGTCGCCGTGTTCTCCCCACTTAATTCACTAACACAAAAGCAAAAACTATAAGAACGGCACACGAGCTCATATTTCTCCCGCACACAAAGAAACTTACAGCAACACTAATAAACTCAGTAATAGAACACATACATACAGGGCGCGGGGCTTCTACCTGTAGCTACAGACTCAGATCAGAAGTCAGAATAAACACACATCGCAACTAGTGATGTGAAGAGGTAATCGTAGAAAAAATAGTATCGATGAAATTCAGTTACCTTTAATCTGCTCTTTTTATATATAAAAATACAGTAAGTACTATTTTTTCACCTGAAGTCGAGGTGTTGGTGTGAATTTTAGTTCATGACAATTAATTTTATTCCACACCTTTTTAATCGCGATTAAAACTAGCCTGCACCCTAATTACGTAACTCACTAACGATCGGAATTTGAATCATTCTGAAACAAATTGCTAATCCATTGCTTCATATGTTCGAAATTTTTGTCTTCTCAACACCGAAAATAACGCAATGAATGTTGTTGAGCTGTCAAAATGAAACAAACTACGATTGATAGTGTGTTACGCAATTAGGGTGCTGGTTTAGTTTGACAATCCAAATTTTAGGTGAAAAAACGTCAAGTTCAGAATAGCAAAAATGCCATTTTCACTAAATTAATAACACGGTGCAATCTCAGTGCTGTCAAAATAAAATATAGTTAAGTCGTGTCAATTTCAGAATAGGAAATCGTCGTTTGACAGGAATAAACTAAATTTTGGTGATTTTTGTCTAGTTTAGGGGCATTTGTGACTTGAGAAGAGAAGGAAGGGATATCAACTTTTCGAATCTAGACTAGGAGAACACAAGTAAAACTTCAAGATTTTATTGATATGGATTTTACTGACCAGTAAAATGTAAATATTTATTTAAAACTTGCCGCTTAGACAGTTTAGGTGTTGCATTCTTAGTTAAATAGTGTAATCTTACGTTTACATATTTTTCCATTACGGCTTTAATTAGTATTATTAAATGGTTATTCATTGGCGATTGGTTGTATTGGTGAAAATTTATTTTTTCAAAAAGATTCATGCCTATAAAATGCGATAAGGATTTTGACATGAGCTCCTGTCTAATATTTTTCGATGTAATTTTTGTGTTATCAGATGAAAGAATAGAAGTTTTTATTATTACTTCCATCCGTTTACATATGGTTATTACGTCATTGGATGGAAATATTAGGCCGCCTTTATCCTTCAATTTTATAAACCTGTGGTGCTTGTCGTCAACTGTATCTGCAATCAAACCGCTACAGCATGTATCACACTTCAATAATTTTAGCAAGCGATGAACTATAAATCCTACTAAATTCTGTGATGTCTTGTACAAGTATACTAATTAATTTCCTCATCAAATATGGCTTGTTCATACAGCAAACTCATCTCGTCTTCATCGTTACTTTCGTCTAACTTGCATGGTTCGATTGTCAGATTTATATTTTTGACAGCAGAGGAGCACACCAAAAATGAATCCTCCTCTAGAGCTGTGCAGTTTCCCTGATCTACATCCCTAAGCTCCGACTTTACCAAGAGCTTTTTATATATCGCTTGAAACTGTCGCGCTGTGGGGTTAGTGCTGCATCCACCATGAGACCTTATATGTCCAAACATAAGCTGATATAGTTTTAGTGATCAGCGCTAATATAGTTTTTTTCATTGAGATTATTCAAAATTTCTTTTAAATTAGCGATTTTTTTCTGATACCGGCTGGTTTTCTTTTGAAGCCTTTTAATTTGTATTTTTTGTGTTTTTATTAAATTTTGTTGTACGGAAATCATTTGGCGTAATTTACGCTTTCGAGGTGTTTCAATGAGATCGTTTTTACCCGGATTTTCTTGATTCTCCAAAATGCTATTTTGTCGAGTGTTCAAGTTGGTACCGAGACCATCTGTTATAGACATTGGAGCATTAATTTCCGAATCATCGATTGGGGGTTTTGAAGCAACGTTCTGTAATTTAAAATAAAAATTACGAGTTGAAATAAAACTTAGGTAGGTAGGTACTTAGTTTTATTATGTCAGGAAAAAAAAATAGGTGTTGTACAATAGTTTAACTTACCAAATTAGGATCCTTTTTATCCAATTCTTTGGACGTGGAGGGTTCCATATAATTCGTCAACACCATACGCAACTTCAATGTTGGGACCGACCATTCGAAGAGCCGACGAACTTTCTTCAATGGTTGAAAGCACTTAGGCTCAAAGTGAGACGAACATATCGTGTTATTTTTTGTGGGAAACCAGTTTGGACCTTTTCCTGTTGCATTTATCCACTTTTCTTTTATTTTTGGATCCTTCGGATAGCTAAAATATTAAAAAGGTGTGAATGGTGATGATGATATCAATGATACATGTGTAAGAGTACCGCAATAAATTAAAAACCCATACTGGATTCAATAATAATAATAAGTCGAGTAATCAAGAAATAGTAATGAATTGTGTTTTCAATAATTAATTATATCATTTTTACCTCACATTAGTAAACAACAGCTATAAAGTTCCATGCAGCAAAAAAAGCCTTGTGTAATCATTCGAACTAAGTAGGATCGTATAAAATATCGACAACCACAAAAGTGACATCACATCTCTAATTATCTACCTAACAATAATAGCCGGCAGCACCCGCTTCACGAAACTATCGTGTGAGTGAGAGTATCAGTAAAACACTTTTCCATTGCGCTATTAGACCAGGCGATTCATTGATCGATGTGTATTAAGCAAACAATGGTTTTAGTTCCTAATGAAAATAATTGCTTTTGGTACTTTATCGTGTTTCTAGTATCACGAAGTAATGTTTTAGTGAATTTAATAAGAAAAACAATCATATTTTTATACTTACGTGTGAAATGAGATGCCATCTTTCGTATAATTCACAATAGAGGTGTTATTTTTGCAAACAACCACTGTACAACGCGGCATTTTGTAAAAAATTACAAGCAGTGAAGACGTCGCAAGTTGACATTCGACTAATGGCCGAAACTGGCAACAAGCCGCTTTGCGGCTAGATGCGTTCGCAAGCGCCACGCCTCCTTGCCATATCTCCTGTATTTATATATCTGTGGTACATATACAAGAATAGACTGTAAGGGTGCGGCTCCATTGAGGCGGAGACGAGCGGAGCTGAGAGGAGACGTGTGGGGATTGACCAATCGTATTACATGAAATCCACATCTCGTCTCCGCTCCGCTTCAATGGAAACAGTCAAGCGGAGACGAGCGGAGCTGAGAGGAGACGTGTGGGGATCGACCAATCGTATTACATGAAATCCACATCTCGTCTCCGCTCCGCTTCAATGGAAACAGTCAAGCGGAGACGAGATGTGGATTTAATGTAATACGATTGGTCGATCCCCACACGTCTCCTCTCAGCTCCGCTCGTCTCCGCCTCAGTGGAATCACATACCTCTTTTCACAGCTCTGCTCCTCTCAGCTCCGCTCGTCTCCGCCTCAATTGAGCCGGAGCCTTAGGCCCTTCGCTGCGTTAAGCGGAGGTACGGCGCGGACGCCCGACGCGGGTGTCCGCGCCGTGCGGCCGCCTTATCCGTCGCGAGCGTCCGCGGCGGTCTCCCGTCTCTCGCAGCGCTGCTCCCACGTATCTTTTAAAACATTTTGCTCCGTCACGCGGACCGAACGAGCGCGCCCCGTCTCCCGCGGGGCGGAGACCGCTGGCCGCGCCGCGTGCGACGGATCACGGTCGCTCGCAGCGCTGCTCCCACGTATCTTTTAAAACATACACGCGAGGCGGGTACCCGCCACGGGCGTCCGCGTAAGGCAGCGAAGGCCCTAAGGAAATGGGAGACTGGGTCTTAAATTAATCTAGCCATCCACGGGAATAAAACACAAACATATTTTTGGTTTTTCTTTATTTGTCAATTTATCAATATATCAAATTATCCTTTCAATGTTATGGTACAGTAAATTTTTCATGCAATTAAGAAATATAATTTTACATTTTTTTGAATTTTCTATCATTAGAAAAATTTAAAATATCACAGATAAAACAATATCACGAGCGCCGCCGCGATATCGAAAACGTAGAAAACGCGACCCATGATTAGCTGCGGACGCGAACTATACACAAAAATACGAAAATAAAAATTTATCATAAACTACAACACCAATAAAAAACTTGAAAATTTAAAAAGATCCCCGTTTAAAACATGTCTAAAACAATACAATATAGTACCGAATATTATAATTTCACGCCGCACGAGGCGAAGCAATCACACAAAACAATAAATAAAAATTTCATACAACGCGACATCTGTACAATTAAATGCATTTACCATGATTTACATTATACATTATTTATATAAAAATCACAAAATTCTATGTACACAAATATCACAGAAGTACTTATATTAGAGAATGATCGTGTAGGCGGGTGAGTGAGTGAGTAGGGAGTGAGTGAGTAGTGAGTGGGGCTACGAGTGATGGGCCTGGTCGGCGCCGGCGGCCGGCACGGCCTTGGCGAGGTAGGAGAAGGAGCGCGCGTTGGGCAGCCCGGCCAGCACGCACGCGCTCAGCGCCGACCGGTTCAGGTTCATGGGCGCCGCGTCGTACCACTCCAGCGAGTCGCCGTCGTAGCACTCCACGTGCGGGATCGTCGTCGAGCCTGCCACGAGGGAATGTAACTCTCACACACATTGGTCATTGTTCCAACATATAGGTAACAGTCAAGTTATGAAGACAGAAAATATTGGGTAAAAAACTCGCTTCATAAAGATCCAAGAATGAGATAAAAAAGAAGCTTCGTGCTTCGTTTGTTAAGAGATAGTTCATTGGAACTGGTATCGGCCAGTCTTCCTATCTCTACTCATAATCTCATATTACTATCCGAGATTGTTGCCGGCTCGGCGGAGCAGGGGATTTGAGGGGATATGTAACTGAGACCGGTCGCAATAACATAATAATATCTCTTGCGCTGCGATGCCCAGCAAAAGGTCAGCAAGTTGGAAAACTGTCTAACACGCACCACTCGACCACGAAGGCAGCTAGTGTCATGGCTTGTCTGGTATTAGATAAGCAAAGCTTACCATTAAATCCTCCGATGACAAAGATCATATCGTCCAAGAGAACGGTGGCGAAGTTACTCCGAGCGCTGAACATCTCTGTCACTTCCTGCCAATCGCCACCTCTTTGAGGATTGAACTTTTCACCTAGGAGGAAGAAAATATTTTTTTAAGAAAAATAATATATTCTCTATGAAAAGCACTCACACATTATAAATAATGATCTGAACTAAGAAGCACGTAAGTAGGTATGATTTTCCCTAACTGCCCCTATCTAAACCCTGCTATTTTAAGTACTAAGTAATACTTATTATAAATTGGATGAATGTTTATTATAGGAAGGACAGTTAAAATGTGAAATATCTCTAAGTATAATAATAATAGTCTCTTAGAATTTAGTTTTGTTTTTAATTTCAATTAGTTTTTTTTTTTGTTTTTTAGTTTGTAAACTAGCTTAGTGTTATATGCATGCTGTGTTTATTTCGAGAATGATTAACATATTGTTCTTTACTGTTTGCCTTATTAGCATCTAATACAAATTATGTTAAATCCAGTTAATAAACCAATAAAGAAAAAAAAATTTAAAAAAAAATTAAAAAATTTGTCAGTTTTCCAGCCGAGAACGATTCCTTCTGAAGAGAAAAAAGTTTTATCCCATCACTGAATCATTTTTCGTCAGTAGTTTTTGGATGAAAAATCAATCGTGATAGTTTGAATTTTAACTTTCGAAAGAAAAAATAGAATAAGTATACCTACATACTTTTTCTGAATGGGTACCTACACCTATAAAAATGCGGGGTAAATAACTTTACAATTTACAACAAGCATTGGTACCAGTCCACCACAATCGCAGATCGCGGATCGCAGTGGATGCAGGTCGCTTCCAACCTAATTACTAGGAGATCCATGTGGGAGGCCTATGTCCAGCAGTGGACGTCCTACAGCTGACATGGTGATGATGATGATGATTGGTACCAGTATTAAGTCTGCTGTATCCATTGAACCCGCCGAGCGCGTACAGACACTCGCGGTACGCGATCAGGCTGACTCCGGAGCGCGGGCTCAGCATCGACCGGATGAAGCTCCACTGCTTGGTATCCGGGTCGAACACCTCCGCGGAACTCAACACCTCTTGACCGTTGAAGCCGCCTACTATGTAGATCTAATAGGGAAAAGTAGGTAGGTACTTAAGTATTAGCATGTAATGTCCCACAGCTGAGCAAAGATTTCTCGTCTCACCGATAGTATCAGTATACAGTGAATAGGAAACTTTTGTACAGAAGAAATAAAACATTATTGGAACGAAGTTCCTTATCGCGCGTTGCGAAAGGGGGCTAGCTAAACGGAAAAAATGGTAACGACATATTTTAGGCCAGAGAGGGACAGACAGAGAAACTTGCGCACGCCAGAGAGAGACAGACACAGAAACATGCGCGAGAGAGACAGAGAAACTTGCGCACGCCAGAGAGAGACAGACAGAGAAACATGCGCGAGAGAGACAGACTTCGTTCCATCCGGGTGTCCCTTTACACCTCTCAAGTTTTTTATTATAGTAAGAAAGTACTTTTTCAATAGTTTTACTTGGTTAAAGCCACTACATACAACGTAAGTATTACAATTCTTGCGTGTTGATAAATCGCAGAAGACGTGCTTCGTCAGTGCTGATAAAAACTGGCGTCAACGCGTAAAAAAACAATATGGCGTGCAAACGCTCATTAGCATTTTTCTGTCTGCCTGGAGAATATCTTCAATTATTCATATTTGGTAATGGAGGCATCTCATCTACCTTGCCTCCCAAGGAAGCGGCGCTCGCATCAGACCGCTGTTTGTTCATCGGCGTGGTCATCTCCCACTGGTTCTTGTCGGGGTAGTACCGCTCCACGGACGACATGCGAGTGCGTCCGTTGTAACCGCCCAGGGCGTAGATTAAACCATCTGCAGATAACTTAGATTATCATTTATTACAAGCTTGCTCGCGGTTCCACCTGCATCGTACTCACTCCTGAGGGAATGGGCTATTGCCGAGGAATAGTAATCTCTAAAGTGAGAGACACAGGGCAATATACTTTTGTGTTTATAATAATTGGGATAAGTATGTATAGTAGGGATTATTATTATTGATTTATGCCTTACCATGAGCCACGACGCTAACATAACACCGCGCCTGATACATACAAGCACGTTCCTGCCATGTATTTGCGACGGGGTCGTAACACCGCACAGTGTTGAAGTGATCGCTTCCATCGAAACCGCCAATCATGTAGATCAAGTTGTTCAGAGTGCAGAGACCGTGATAAGCTCGGGGCGTCAGATCCATGTGGATAGATAAGAACCACCGGTCCGCTCTAGACAGAAAAATTTAAACAATGGAAAGTGGCGGAGTTGAGCCAGTTTCGATTTAAAACTCCCGCGAGTAAATCGAGTAATCGCCGTGTTTGTTTCTGTTCTATAATGGTTCAACTATAATGTTGCCACCACAAAAAATATATTTATGGGAAATAAAAAAATAAGGGCACGCTATTTTACCTTGTGTCGTAAGTTTCCACAAAACTTGTAGGACTTCCAGCACTCCAGCCTCCTACCGCAAACAAAATTTCAAAAGGTATTCGAGGTCTGGCTAAAGGGTCATTGAGATCAGCTTCTGTCCCGGGTCTAGAATCGAGAAGAGTGAGGAATACCACTGCAGGATATAATGCTTCCTGGCACTTCTAAAACAAATTGTTATGTTAACAAATACTCATTCACCCTGGCTATAAATTATTAACAAACCATTTATCTTCTGTGTATTACCTCATCCTCTGCAACTGGCTGCCATTGCAGAATTTTTGATTTGAAATATTTATAGCTAATGTGACCAAATCGCACACATGACAGTAATGAAGGAATATGTTTTTTTCTATTTTCAACATCGTGGTCTATCCAAGTCTTGACTGCTTGGAATACTACTTCTTCATTGCGAACATTCAGTTCATCATCTCGTAGTATATCCTCTAACTCTTCGTGTGTCAATGATTTAAATTCGATACACTCTTTGAGTATTCTGTTGAAATTCTGCCGTATATACAATTTCCCTTTCTTTTCTAGATCGCCACAAAAATAGTATTTGGCGAACTTGAAAATACCGAGGCAGTTATGTGGTCTCAGCTCTTGTAATAAATATTGACAGCACAGTTGTATTACACCTACTACATCAAATTGATCGGCATACGGTAGCAGGTATTCAACATTCTCAGCTGTAACTTTGCAAGTTCCAGTATATGCATAATCTAAGATTAAGCTCATGAAATAACTAGGAACATCTACAAATATCTCAGTCTCTTCGGGTTCTCCTTTTTTCAATGAATTTATAAAAATGGCTTTGAAATATGGGCTTACCGCGGACAATATTGCTCGGTGTACTCGTATTGATTTCATGTCCCTACAAACGATTGTACCATCGCAGAGTTGACCATTTTGTCTTAATTCGTTCCATATTCCTGGGAACTCAACTACTGAATAATTTTCAGGTAGACACACACATTTCCTCTTTCTTGTGACTATCTTTTTTTTGGACAAACGTGGTTTCGTAGAAGCAGCAGTACGAACGGAATTTTTAGTTTTTGATAATTTTCGATGTTTCGTATTAAATTCCATCCCTTTCGAAAAAACGGCGGTCGAAACTTGTTTATCTGTCGCGATGACAGAAAACGACAGTTTTCATTTGTTTGAAATCGGGTGGCTGAAATGAAACTGAAATTTTAACAGGTGAATTATAAAAAAGGTCTTTACTTAGGTGCATTGAACCTCATTGTAGATTACAATTTTATATTTTGTATAATTTGAGGAAGGTATGGCAAGGATGGCCGAAGCCTCACCCGTGTCGCTTGTCCTGTCTCTTCTATGTAAGTAGGTAGATAAAAATCAATGCCACTTTTCGTTGTAATTTTATATCTCAAGAACGGGTTCACCTATCCAAACCAAATGTTAAGGCTTTGTTCGGACTATTTAGTAGATGGTTTATGTGAAGTTTGCACAAAATCAGTCGAGCGGTTCTCAAATTCCCACGGGAACGGGCACAACGCGGGTAAAACCGCGGGGCGCACCGCACAGCTAATCTTCTATAAAATTCATCTCCAAGCTCATTACAATTTAATAGTACGTCCAATTTAGGAAAACAATAAGCGAATAAGGACTATAATTTTAATGTACTCATATAATAATTTTATAGAACGGGATTTAATGGGACCTTGACTCCAGTGACCTCATTTCACCCTCATTTCGACTGCTTTGAGTATACTAGAGTATACTAGAGAACATTATTGTTTATGGTTTTCTTAATTGTTGGTCGCATAATATTATACCTACTAGCAACACTGATCGTGATCTGACAGCTGTCAATGATTGTTGTTTGTCTATAGTCTCTTTTTCTTCCGGTTGTCAAGATGGTGAGTTTCGTAGCTGGAAAAATTAAAAATAATCAAAGAAAATCAAAGTGAAAATGATGTGTTACGAAAGTTTACAGTGGTTTTTAGTTAAAATGGTGGAATCAATTTGTGTTACTTTACATATTTCAGGGTATCGACATCAATCATAAACACGACAGGAAAGTCCGGCGCACTGAAGTCAAGTCTCAGGATGTGTACCTGAGATTGTTGGTCAAAGTGAGTAAATTGTATCATACTACTTTCTACCGGTGCACCCGGGACCTGGAACAGGTCAATTTCTGTGATAAGTTTGGTACCAATGCATTGTTTTTGTTGTCCAGCTATACAGATACTTGGCCAGGCGTACCAATGCCAAGTTCAACCAGATCATCTTGAGGAGGTTGTTTATGAGCCGTATCAACCGCCCTCCGATCTCACTGTCCCGCCTGGCGCGCCACATGAAGAAGCCGACCCGTGAGGGTCTGATCGCCGTCGTCGTTGGCTCCATCACCAACGATGTTAGGTTGTACACTGTGCCTAAGATGACTGTTGCTGCCCTACACGTTACTGAGAAGGCACGCGCCCGCATCTTGGCTGCTGGAGGTAAGTGATACATTATTTCGATTCTAGTTATAACCATGGTGACTTGTTTGTAAAGTGAGGTTATATTATTCGAACATAACCTCCTTAATTTGGTATCTATTTTGGTTTTAAATGTATCCTTGATTTAGTAATCATGGAAACAGTTGATACTTATACATACTACCTATTTCCTATAGATTTGTTTGTGCAAAGAACCAACTAACCATCTCATAATGTATCAGCTTTTCAAACAATAGTAAACAGTTGATTATGATAACTTGAATTTAGTTTGTTGTTACATAGATAGATTCCTAGTATTTCATACTTACATATTAATTTTTGCCTTAGATCTTTTAATATTCCAGTACACGCAACATTTCATAAAAAATTATAACTAATTAATGTGTAAAGGTACATCTTACTTATTTGTGAATAGTCCTGTGTTTGTGTACTGCGCTTTTAAAAACAGTGTGTTGCAGACTTAAATGTTAAATGTGTTATTTTTTAATAAGTTGGTTTGCTGTAATTTAAAATATAATTATTTAATTTGGACCTCAATGAATGTGTTTTAGATGTTGTATTCTGAAAAGGATCAAATACTGTCTGTAGGTTTCCCTAAAGATTGATCTAAAATTGTTTCATATTTTCAGGTGAACTCCTGACTTTCGACCAGCTGGCTCTCCGTGCCCCCACTGGCCGCAAGACTGTGTTGATCCAGGGTCGCCGCAACGCCCGTGAGGCCGTCAGACACTTCGGCCCCGCGCCAGGTGCTCCTCGCTCGCACACGAAGCCCTATGTGCGCTCAAAGGGACACGAGAAAGCAAGGCCCAGCCGTCGTTCCAACGTCTAAACTTATTAATATAAGGACTACTAAATAACTTTGTGGTATTATTTTATGTTTACCATTAGAAAAACTAAGTAAATTAGGAGACATTTATTAATATTCAACTAGCTCAGCAGTTATCTTATCACAGATTAATGTTCACTTACACTTTTAGTTAGTATTTAACAAATATTCTACTATTCACAAAAGGCACTCATCCAAAAACTGAGAAGTTGTTCATCATGTTGAGTCACACCCAACATTTGTTTTATTTTCACTACAGCATTGGATTTGGAGCTAGATGATGATATAGCAGCTTTTACTGTTCTTGCTATTCTGTAAAATAACAAGAATCAGTCAAGATCAATATCAACCTAGTGTTGAATATAAATTATCAATCTAAAATTTATCTCCACAAGGTAAATCACAAATCAACTGAATTTGTGCACTCCAGATTGGGAACCTGTATGTAAAATGTACAGTAAAGTTTAACTTACCCTAACCATTCTAACTGCAAAGATTTGATATGCTGATTCAGTATTTCATCATTGAACTTATCATTGCTGATAGCTTGTTCTATTCTATTCATTATTGTAGGACCTGAAATACAATAAATTGATCATTTGAGCTACAGCAATGTAGAAACCAGAAATAAAAGCAGTACCACATTTTAAGACCAGTAAGAAAAAATAGAGTTGTAGGTTGTATGAGGTTAATTGAGTACATACAATTTACTTACATTTCAAAGGAATAGCCGAAGACCAATGACACACAAAATTATTGTTTTCCGTTTCTTCCAAAACACAACTACAGGGTGCAGGATCTTTGTCATAAATCTTGATGTGTGGAGGTTGTTTGTTCATCAGTGGTAATACTGTTGATATACTTGTTATTATGACTGAGGGGTCTCTGTGACTTGTCTTTATGCATGTCTGGGAATATAAACTTGGGGTTATTAACAATAAAGTTTAGTTATTATGGCAAACATGTCAAAATAAAGACCACAAATGAAAAATGTGTCAAATAAATTATTCATATTGGATGCTCTAGTAAATGTTAAACTTACTGTAACACCAGTCAGGATACAATACAGCAATGTTTTGAACACTGCTTTTGACACCAAGTTCTCTAATGTTCTTAACATCATACTTTCTTCAGT
Organism: Cyclophora albipunctata; assembly: GCA_963082685.1. Taxonomy (NCBI): domain Eukaryota; kingdom Metazoa; phylum Arthropoda; class Insecta; order Lepidoptera; family Geometridae; genus Cyclophora; species Cyclophora albipunctata. The sequence continues at coordinate 8,485,584 of OY720123.1, forward strand.
TCCAGATTTGAAGGCTGCTGGGTCAAATATAGACCCCTTGGCATCCTTAGGACTGAGTTTGTGGACCAAATTCTGACTGTTGTGTAATGTTTCTGTAAACACCTGAGCTCCAACACGTAACATCCATGTGAAATGAGCATGGAGTTTCTTGAATACTTCTTCATCACCTAAAATGTTTTATGAATACATTATATTCAAATATTCTAGGTAGTAAACTGTTGATCCCTAGGGCCTAAGTTCAAGTGTTCATGAATAGATTTTTGTTGACATAGGTGAAGTAATTTTAGGGCCGTTATTGCTGAAGGTTTGGGAAATTAAAATATACCTACTTTTGTTCCAAATTCAACATCAGATTGGCCTTCATTATTTGGACACTATCCTTTATGTTTGACCTTCCATTCTCATAATTTCACATTTAAAAAACTTAGTTAAAAAATACAAACCAGTCAGTTGCATCAGAGATCTTGACTGCCCAAAGTCATTTCTTCCAGTCCTAAGCCGGAGAGCTCTTTGTGAACATATCTGCTGTTCATTGTCATACACCACTGTTGCCATGTCTTGAAGTTCTTTTGCTATGCACTGAAAATTAGGATATATCAATTAGAGGTGTTATTTTTTTTTAGTGTAGTCTGTTTATAAATATTTGAGGTATTTTTCTTCAGTAATAATTGAGTTCCAATTAACATTAACAGTTTGCTCCTCTGGGCCTGATGTTAGGGTCACAATGAGCTGACTACACAATGGATTGCTAACTGAACTTAGCATCCCTCCTAATTCAATATCATTAAAACTCCCTACCTTCATATGCTCGGAGAGTAAGGTAGATATATTCTGTAGCAGCATCTTATCCTTCATGAGCACCACGATGGAGAACCATCTCTTCAGCCCGCGGGCCCTGGTGTCCTGCACTTGGAACGTAAAGCTGAGCACATGGCCTTGTTGGTCACTGAAGTACACCACTCCACCTTGTTTGCTCCAGCTAACCTGAATAACCAAGTATTTGTAATTATACTTAGTTTAAACAATAGTCTTAGGGCCTTAGCCCCAAAGTGTGACATAACAGGCTCTCATTTGCTCACTCTCATCATTAGTTGACACTGAACACTAAATGATGAAATGCACAAGTCATTGTTACCTGACTTACCTCACATGTGATACTTCTAATAGCAGCCTGCCTCAAGAACGCCGTCACGTCAGCGTTAGGCACCGACTCCCGACTGCAGAATATAGTTCCGTCATCGTCTCTGGAGACCAGCACTGTAGCCGGCCCGAGCGACGTGCAGCCGTTACACTGCACGGCCACCTTCGATGACTCCGTCGTATGCTCCTCATTGTCCGTCGTGAACGTGCAGAAAAGAGGACGGGGGCCGTGAGCTTCGCAGAAATGACATAATCCCACAATAGCATTCATTGTTTAAAAGTTGAGGACAACGTAATCAACATTTTCTTCTTATTTCTATAACAGAGACAGGTTGAAATTTATTTTCTCTGTATAGTCCTTATTTAAACTATCTTCTTTTAACTTTTTATTCATATTACACAGCTTACAAATGGTTACAGGTTATGTAATGTATTGCAAAATTTGCAAATAAATATTATTTTTGTTTTCGTAGAAATAGGAAAAATATTTGTTGACAATTTGATGTATCAGCTGATTAATGCATTGACATTTTGATAGCTTATTGACAGAAACAAAACAAACTTTAGTATTATCTGTTATCTGTGCTGGTCTGGTTCTGGTCTGTCCGACGTCCGACGTCCGTTTGTTTTTTATTTTTTCCCCAAGTTCCGCAATATTTTTCACATTATCTTACTTATTGATTGCCTTATTCGTTTTATTATTGTGACTTGTACAGGGTACATTCAAGTACATTGAAATTTACCCCTTTAGCCTGAGTAGTCACTTGGTCAATGAGGAAAGGCTGAAGCTGGGCTGAAGTTTCAAAGGTGCATGAGAAATAGCGGGTGGCCGGGTTGGAAGAAAGTACTATTTTTATTACACGAGAAGAGAAGATATAATTTCTATCTCACATCATCAATTCAAAGAAATACTATCGTCAAAAGGCCTGAAATAGTCTAATAATCCGAAAATGGTTTTTATTTGTCAACAGGATAGTTTTCTGAAGGAGGTAATTTCTTTCTGTTTTGGCCAGTCTCAGAAAATTTAATTATAAATTTCATCAATCAACACAGCCTGCTAAGTTCTATAACGATGTTTATGTTTCAATAGAAGACAGATAAATTGATTAAATCCTGATTATTTTATAGTTTACATCCAAGGTGGTAAAATGTGAGCCGACTAAGGAGCCCATCATAGAATATGGAAAGACGTCTAAGTTCGAAGGTTACCACGTCATTTTAGAGAATACTGTGCTGTTCCCTGCTGGTGGCGGCCAGGTAGGTATAAAGGGACACCAAAGATTTGATATAGTTTCTAAGGCTATAGGTAGTCATTTACCTGTCTAAACTTAACTCTAAATTCAAGGAAATAATTACTTCCCGCTTTCCTGTTAGCACCTTGGTGGTCTAGTGGTATGTACACTCGCCTGCCAAGACTGAGGTCCTGGGTTCAATTCCCGGGTCAAGCGAAAACCATGTTTCCTACTTATCAAACATGGATTGAGTTTGCAATCGCCAATCCGCATTAAGCAAGCGTGGTGATTATGCCTAAACCTGCTCACTGTTCTGATATCATCAGTAAGATGAGAGGCCTGTGCCTAGCAGTGGGACATTACAGGCTAATACTGTTATTCTAGTAGCAAAGATATTACATAAGTGAGGTACTCCGTTCCTACACTGTTCCTATACTCTCCCAAAACTACTGCTTCAAACTTATTATACTTCTAATCTATGGCTTAACAAGAGTAAAAAATACTGATTAATAGTTTCTGATTAAGTAAATGTTATTCTTTTAATGTCTTTAGCCACATGACCTCGGCTGGCTGAATGATGTAGAAGTACATCAAGTGACCCGTAAAGGTGATGAGGCTCTGCACTTCACAACCAAACCCTTAGAAGTGGGCACTGTTGTCCAGCAGACAATCAACTGGGACAGGAGATTTGATCATATGCAACAACATTCAGGTCAAAATTAATTCAAACATTAAAGATTTGCAGTATGTAGTTACTTACATTTGATTGTTTTTGGCATAAATATATCTAGCAGCTATATTTATGCCAAAACTAGCAGCGCTCCGCGGTTTTACCTGCGTTGTGCCCGTTCCCGTGGGAATTTCGGGAATTTTTATACATATAAACCTTCCTCTTGAATCTCTCTATCTATTTTAAAAAAAAAACGTAGTTTTAAAGATCTAAGCATACATAGGGACAGATAGACAGACAGACAGCGGAAAGCGACTTTGTTGTAGGTATAATTTGTTAGATTAAACTGATGCAACAGCAAGTTACCTATATATAAAAATCATCTGTGCTAGTGCTCTATAAGTGGCATTTACGACTTTAAAACAAAGTATTAATTTAGATTCAGAATGGCCCTTCCCATAATAATCCTTGGTTCCAAAACTTCCCTTTGCCACTGCCATCCTTTTATGTACCACTGCTGAGCACAAGAACATAGTAAACATGTAAGTTCCAACCCTGGTAGTGGTGTCGGAGATTTTTGTCCGCCTAAAGGCAGACATAGTAAACATAAATTGTCTCATTGTCTTTGTTTCATTAAGGGACACAAAACATTTAAATCTCTTCAGGCCAGCATCTCCTATCAGCAATACTGGAACAGGATCACTTGTTACCAACAACGAGTTGGTGGCTCGGCTCTGACGAGTGTTATGTTGAGCTGGACACGGTATCAGTGGCTCCGGAAGTATTGACGGCTGTGGAGGCTCGCTGCAATGAGCTGATAAGGCAAGCACTGCCTGTGGTCGTCAAGTTTCGTAAGGCTGATGATCCGGATTTGAATGAGGTGGGCTTTGTGGTTGGGTTGAATATAGTCTCCATGTTGGAGGTGCTGCTGTCTGCCTCTGAATAACGAGTGTAACTTATTAGATTGAAATTTTTCAGGCTCACACCAAAGGTCTGCCCAAAGATTGCATGGAAACAATAAGGATTATCAAGATTGGGGATATTGATGAGAACCTATGCTGTGGCACTCATGTTACTAATCTAAGGTACCTAAGGCGTAACTCTTAATGTTATATTTGAACTGACAAACAGAAAGATGCGGTCAAAAACTATGTTTTATGCTATGTAAAGATCCAGAAGTAATAATATTGATCACCAATCGTATTCCACTTACACCTCCCACATAGCATGTTGCGCTGAACTCACATAGGGTTTGTTCAACATTATTATATTCTTCCAGTCTTAACTATGTGAAACCTGTCTCTTCTTACGAATGATATTTAAATGTCCCTAACTCCTTCTATTCCAGTCAGCTACAAATGATCAAATTGTTAGGCGCCGAGCCAGGAAAGAAGGGGAAAACCAATGTGAGATTCATTGTTGGTAATAGAGTGACGAAAACTATGCAACTCATGCTGGATAGGGAAAAGTCACTTACTGGGTTATTAAAGTAAGTTTGTTTCCTACAATATACTTATTGTCCGAAGCTGGGCAAAGGTCTCTTCCAGACTAAGTTAGTTATATATTCTAAAATAAATAAGATATTAACATAACATTAATATTGAAATAAGCACAACATACATGGCTTTATACTCTTATATACTTTCCAGGAACGAACCATCAAAACACGAAGAACTAGTCCAAAAGCTGCAGAAAAACTTAAAAATAACTAACAAGAACCTACAAAACGTGCTCTTAGAGCTAGCGCAATTCGAAGTCGATAGGATTAAGAATACGGTGCCGAAGCCCAAATACGTATTCATGTGTAAAAAGGAGGCGACGCCAGATTTCAATAGAGCAGTGCTGAAGGGTTTGGAAGGAGAAGGTCTGTTCGTGTTCCTAGTGGCGGAAGAACAGGACAGGCCTAAAGAAGGCCAGATATTGATACAGGGGCCAGAGGAGCACTGTGTTGCGCTGGGACAGAAGTAAGTTGAGATAATTTTAACAGGCGCACCCTGCGGTTTACCCACGAAGCTAAAACAAAGAGGAGGTGTGGTAATTCAATTTCCCTATGAAACGACGCGTGATAGTTTGCGGGGTGAGGGGGCACTGAGGTGGTGTTAAGCTCCGCCCACTTCTCAATATTCCATCTATCGGCTAATAGCAAAACTACTAGTTTAGGTTGATGTTGATGTTACTACGTAGTTCAGCTACTTAACACTAGGTGTCAAAAGTCTTAATGTGATGGGACGTACTCAGAACTCAAAACTCAGCTTCAAAAAAATTTTATAGGGAAATAAATCAAATGAAAAGACTTTTTTTTAAAACAATCTTTTATTATTTGTTAATAAAATGAACTAAAATAATAAAATAATAATTAAAACAAGATAATAAATGTATGCACTGACATTGCAACCTTTAACGAAAAATTAAGCTTCTTTGTCTTCGTCACAATAATATCGTAGATACCTAATTATCTAGATACCTAAGTATCTTTTACACCTTGTATTAAATCTTTGCGTTTTTATCACGTACCCAATTTTTGTTAAATAAAAGCATGTTACATTTTTTTCTTTTGCAATCGCGATCACGAATATAAATAACGACAAAAATTTACACCGCCATTTTGTTAGGGCGGCCATTTTAGATTAATAACAATACCGACTACAACTAATTAATTGCATTGTCATCAGAACCAAAGATGTGTTGCAAATTTCAGCTCAATCGGTAACCGGGAAGTGGACCAAATTTAACTTGCAAGATTTAATTTCACACAAACATCGGGACAGGTGAAACTAAATAAAAGCTTGTAATAAAATAAGAGCCTTTGCACACGACGTTTTTTATACGCGCCGTCAACGCGCATTTGTATCGATACAAACGCGAGTTAAATGCACTTTCTAGACTGTTGCATCCTACTATAATATTATGCGAAATTTTGTGAGGATGGATGTATGGATGTATGTTTGTTGCTCTTTCACGTAAAAACCACGCGACGGATTTGGATGAAACTTTACAGTAATATAGATTATACAGAATAACACATGAATGTACTTATTTATTTATTTTATCTACACTAATGTTGTGACATTCTATTTATGTTTCCAATACTTGACTTATAATTACTACAGTTATAGCGCAGACAACTAAAACACTCAATTTAAGCAATTGCACATGATGTTATAATATCCACATCGATATCGTAAAATCTCATTATAATATCGCGCCCTGCGGCCCTGCGCGCGCAGCTGCGCTCTCATTGGTTAGATTTTAATGGCGGCAAGTTCACTGTGACAATACACGTACGCGTGAATTTAATGTTTCGCAATGTGTTTTGTTTTTAAAATTTTGTTTGATTAATTGCATTAGTGAAGATAAAGTAGTGTATGCAACTGCATATAACACGGGTACACCCTTCTTTATATGACAGTTGCATAAACTACTATAATAAGACATCATTGAAATGGCAAGAACAAATTTTTGTGTATTTTGTTGGTGTCCAATCCGGTCTATTAAGTTTTGTAATCCATTGCTGTTTTAGATTATCGTCGGATGGAAATCTAAAACGAACATATAAAAATAATTAAAATTACTTTTAATTAAATTAGTTGGTAAAATTTTTACAAAAATCTGAGTACGGCCCTGGATATTTCTGAAGTTTAAAATAGTTATTCTAGTTGACGATAGATGGCGGCCCATTAATAATATAATAATAAAAACTATAAAAGTACTGTTTTAGCTACTAAAAGGTATTTAGGACTAAGTGTATAACAGTTTTTAGTATTTACGTATTATTATTACAATATAATACTGCAAAATTATACGTAAACTTATGTATTTTCTTCCGAAATGTGTCGCCATCTAGTGTCAAGTAGTAGAATTTTAACGCTGAAAGCTGAGAATGTTCTAGAACTTTTATATTTATTTGGGGAAAAAAATACTTACACATGAAATGAGATGCCACTCATATTATCAGAACGTCTGTCTGAGTAACTTTGACATAGTAAAACACAACACTTCATCCTTTTCTTGTTAAAAACGCAAAAAACACACTTTTATTGCGAGTCTCGTCACATGTGCACCTGAGGAACGCTGATAGCATACTACAGCGTTCAGGTGGGCGGAGCCTAAGTGGCTCCGCCCACCATGACAACGTCAGGACCGAGTTGAATCCCAGTGCTACGTTGCTTAACCGATTCATTGCTGATGGCACGACAGGCGTGTCATCAATTGTTTTAACTTATGGCTTATGACACGAGAGGCGTGTCATTTTTGCATCGGTTGTAACAGCCTCAAATTAAGTTTTAGAAGGGTCTGCCCAGGACAAAACTATCAAGTTTTTCCACGAAAATCTAGTCTGTTGTATTAGTTTCCGGATATTGTGTGAATTTCGAGGTTGCAGGGGTTGTCAACCTTTTTAAATTTACATTGAATTATTTTTTAACGTTGCTGATGGCACGACAGGCGTGTCATCAATTGTGTTAACTTATGGCTTATGACACGAGAAAAAATATGGAAGGCACTTGATCAATTTTTTGATCAGCAATTTCTGTGCATGTACCACTGTCCTCAAACTTCTTTTGAGGCTTGAAAGTTCCATCATCTGAGTATGATTGTGAATTTTGTTCAAAAATATAATTCATCGTTTCTTCTTCATTTTCACATTGAGTCTCATCATTGTCATAGTCTTCTGTTTCCGGAATGTATTTGCGTTTTCGTGTCGATTCTAAAATAAGACTGTACCGTCTTCGCGGTATTTCGTAATGCACGTTTCTAAACTGCTCCACCGACCTGGAATTTGAACCAATGGGAGCACGTCTTTTTCTATGACGTGCAGCGCTCGCATTGCTTAACACAGACAGCCTGGCGGGAACAACACCTCGCCACTTCCGCACACGTTAAAAAACATGGCGAATGGTGGTTCATCTTAAAATCTATAAAATTCGGTTTCCCTATGCAAATTCGAGCTTCTTCATTATATACGTCATCAAAGCGGCGCCGCTGAAGGACTTAAACTGTGGTGTGTGTGGTGCGTCGTGCGCATTCCAAGGAAGGACCTAAACTGGACATTCCACGAGACCGCAGAAGGCAAGTCAGGTGCGTAGCGTCTTATTATCCTGTTTGTTCAAAGCCTAGAGAGCTGGGGTTCTTTAGAAACGTGCAGACAGATATATTAAATACCTAATATCAATCGTCTGAACAAAATGTTGAAAAATCATACAAAGACAGTCAATTTAACAAACAATCTGAATATTTAATTTTATGCACTTCCGACAGCTATGACGAGCTACAAACTAATCTTGTCCATTAATTGTAATTATTTAAATTATAAGCAAGATATCCCACTCAAATGTTACCTTCCCCACGAATTATTTTTTGTAAATAAATAAACCCTAAGTCGGAATATTTTTTTGTAGAAATAAGTTTAAAAATTAAAACAACACAAAAGGTTTGAAACACCTGATAAACCGTGAAAACGCAAGAAAAACATGTGGTTTATATACATGGCTGATGGCACAATAGGCGTGCCATCAACTTCTATGGCGCTTGACACGCCAGTCGTGTCATAGAAAATTTGTTCACAGCCACGGCGAAAAGTTTTAAAAAATGGGTGCCGCAATGAATCGGTTAAGGCAACTCCTCTTTGTTCTAGCTTCGTGGGTTTACCCGTACTTTCTATTCAGTAGTTTATGCGTGAAAGAATTACGAACATTCAAACATCCTACAAAGAAACAAACATAGTATAGACATATTCACCAATCTAGGAATCCTAGGTAATCCATGGAAGTGCCTGTTGGATTATAAGTTTTTTTTGTATATGATGGGTATAAGGTAACACTCAAGAACGCGGTTAAAACCGCGGGTCTCGACTTGACTAGTTATATTATTTATAATAGCAGTAAAGTTGCTAAGTGACACCTATAAAGATTGCATTTAGTGCTAAGTTTTATTTATAAGTTTAAATGTATCTTTCACTGGTTATTCACTTGGTTTAAATAAATAAACCCTTGTGTCAAAATTACCTTTAATTTCCTTTCTTCTTAATGTTCACTTTCACCATAATATTTTTTGTTTCAGAATAACTGATTTGCTTAAAGGTAAAGGTGCATTCAAACAAGGCAAGTTTCAAGGGAAAGCAGGAGATTTGGGTGGCTTTAATAAATGCAAGAAATTGATTGAAGAATACTTTAATAACTTACAGTGACCTTTAGATACTCGTAAATGCAATAAATTATTATTTGAACTATAAATAAATGTGTTATAACTTATTACATTAACAAGTATATTTAGATAAATAGTTAAGGAATAATAATTAAACAATATATGGAATAATAATTAAAATATAACACTCCCACAATAACATACAGTTATTTACCCATTGATATCAAATTCACACCAATTCTCACTAATGTGAAAACAATACTCGCCCATTACATAATAACAAATACCTTTATAACTAAGTTTTATGATTCTGAAGCATTGATGCTGGCTATTAGCTTCTTGATCGCAAAGTTAGTCCAGTCCTGTGATGATTCGTCGAGGTGGTTGTCGAAGTCAACTAAATCTCGGTGGACTCCTGCCTGTAGCAAGTGGGACACTGTCTCCAGAATGTAAGGACTCTCTGTAACAACCATAGCATATTTAGTAATAGTATGTCATACCCAAATGTTATATCACTTACAGAGTAATTTATTCTCCTTATTGCATTCATTTTTAGCCATAAAATTGTTACATATTAATCAGTCCTGTTATATGTAATGTCCTACTGTAGTCTTTTTATCTCACTAAAGATATCAGTACAAAAGCACAAAGAAAATCAGGCCTAAGGGTCTCTATCACTACATATTATAAAACAAAGGCCCTGGCAACAACTGTCTGTCTGTTTGCGATAAACTCAAATACTACTGCACGGATTTTGATGCGTTTTTTTAAATGGATAGAGTGAGTCAAGAGGAAGGTTTATATGATAAAATTCCCGAAATTCCCAAGGGTACCGGCACAAAGCGGGTAAAACTGCGGGGCGCTGATAGTGAGTAATAATAACTTACTGCTCTCTTGAATAGAATCATCATTTTCAATCTGCTTCCATTTGCCATCATTTAACTTGTGTACTGTCAGGGGTGATGAAGTTAGATGTTGCGATACTTTCCTGTTGTCTACCTGTAGAGCCATAAAGTCGCAATTGAAATTATGATATTTAATTGATTTTTAAATGATAACTAATATTATAAAGAGGTAAAGTTTCTAATTTTGTTTGTTTGTATGGGCTAATCTCGGAAAATAGCAAACCTATTTGAATACTTCTTTTAGTAATGGATAGCCACATTCAACGGGATGGTTATAGGCTATTTTTCACTCCAAAATTTCCACAGAAACGGGTTCAATCCTGATAAAACCACAGGGCATTGCTAGCCAGACGACTAACATAATTAATATGGATAATATACAACGTTTTATACCACAACAAATACTGCTCCAGCGTAATATTCCACAATTTTCTCAGCTATCTTCAGGCTGGGGCACTTATCAACTGTGTTGTCCCTGAAGTTCTCACAGGCAGCATAGTAGCCTGCAATCACTTTGTTTTCTTCCTGAGCCATTGTCTCTACCTGGAAAATCAAAAAAATATTTTATCAGTAACAATCAATGTGCAGAAACATGTTGGCTAACTATGAGATAGAATGGATTGAGGTATAGTGATGGTTTTTTACCAGAGTCAATGCAATCTCAGCCATAGGCGCCAAATTATGACTGTGGTGGAACAGTGGTATGGAATCCACAATACACAAGTCCTGGCTTTTTGCCCCATCACGAGCCTTGGTGTTGTCGGCCAAGAGTAAACCGTTCACAGCCGCGTGTGGATATTTAGCGGCATGCAGTATTATCTTGGCATACGCCTCAGTTTCAAATGTTACGTTTTTCTTCATTCTGTATAGGGTAAATTTTAGAATTTAAATCAGTCAGAATCCGATTAATTAATAACACAATATCTGGTCGATCGAATCGAAGGAGCACAGACTTACTTACTCAATGCTCAATTCAATGCAATTTTTAGCAAAGTTATTTGGTATGGATTTGATAGACTTTTTCATGTTTGACTTGACCATTGACATTAGCAGATTATTGACATTTAACAATTTGAGTGACTGACACTGACAACAAAAGTGTTCTGTCTGTCTGTGGTTAGCCACCTGTGGTGCCAGGGTGCCAGTAAATCTTTTGTTGTTATATTTTTGTTTAATTAGGTTCTGTAAATAATTCTAATTGGGCTATCACATGAAACTTGTAAATAGTTAAATAATAGTCATGGAGAAGTACGATACTTCCCAGCTCACAGAGTTCCCTCGATTCGAGCCAGAATCCTCGCAGAGGGGAGTATCGACCTTCTTCAACAAGTTGTGGAAGTTTCCCTTGTTTACGCCCTCTGAGAATGCCGAGAGTTCCCAGAACAAGAACGATGAAGAGGATAAGAAGGGTGAGAACAGTGGTGAGGGTTCAAATCGACGGGAAAGCGACGCGAAGACCGAGTTAGGATCCTATGCGGACACTGAGTTAGAAGTTCGAAGTTTGCCGAATGTATTGCGAAGGATAAGCAATCTCATCGCGCTTGGATCTGGGGTAAGCATTGAAATAAACATTTATTTCCTGAAACTACTAGAAAAAACACATGACACAAACCATAATACTCAAGAAAATTATTTTCTTAATCTTATTAGAAACCATTACCATTATAGGGAGGTACCAGGTATGCGGACACAGAGATGGCCCGCTACTGGATGCCGGACGATATCTCCCGGGAGTGCTACGAGTGTGCTGCGCGGTTCAGCACGCTGCGGCGACGCCATCACTGTCGGGTGTGCGGCCAAATATTCTGCAGTCGATGTTGCAGTCAGAGAGTGCCTGGTACTGACTGTTTACTTAATAAGTTAATATATATTATGCTCATAATTTTATATCCTATCTTATTTAAGAGCAAAATTGGCATACCTTATTGAAGAACTTAATTAGTTGTATTTAAAATATATAACTTTTACATTTATTACATTTATTTATGCTCACTGTGATTAGACCTTTAGCCGGAAGTGGGACAATACATGCAAATATGTTTATTATTATATATTCCTCTATGGCATGTTGAAAACTTGTAAAGTATTTTAAACTCTATGTACCATGTTTCAGGACACATATTTGGGTGTGCCGGTGGACTGCGAGTCTGCAACTACTGCTGTAATGTGGTGCTCAGTTATTTGAAGGAGAATGATCTGAATGGAGAGATATCTCCTGACTTGAAGACATTGCAGGAGAATTTACAGGTGTGGTATTATTTAGAGTACACCTCAACTTAGTTGAGTGAAGATGGAATATGTAAATTTATACTTAATAATATTTAATGTTTCTTATTAGGTTAGTATTTGTAGCTGTTACAGTTGTAACATTGTTTCAGTTGATGTTTTTGTGCTTTTGACTTACTTTTAAATACCTCAATGAAAGGATAAAATTAAATACATAACTTAAGAGCTGGGCTCTTGTTGATGGAGTTCTTCCACCTTTCTCTATCTTCTGCCATCCTCTTTTGTATGACAAGACATAAAAATAAATAACTATGCAAACAAATTCATATGTGTATCTTGGATAAACACCAACCGCCTTATTCAGGTTTAGGCCCATCTCGTAGCCAGATTTGGTAGCTAGCTTCCAAACGGGAGAAATAATCCCAATTCGAAGCTGGCTACGAAATAGGAATTCGAAAGTCCAAGATTTAGGATTTTAAATAGTAAAAAAAAAAAAAACCCTAACCTACCGAATAGATCGTTCCCATTTAGTAGCTAGCTACAAGATGGGAAAACACTTTTCTCATTTCGTAGCTAGCTACCAAATCTGGCTACGAGATGGGCCTAAACTCTTATTCATAAATGCTGTTTAGCTAAAACACTGCTTTAAAGTGTTTTGTCTCTTTTCCACTTTAGAATAACGAAATAGCGTATGTCGGAAAGGGACAAACCATTTATACAAAAAATGCTGTTAATAAGCGTTTATGAAGCCCCAAGCATTTTATTTGACTGATATTTTATCTCATACGTCATGGTTCAACCTCAGGTGAAGTTCCCTGACAATAAGAACAAGACGTCGCTCTCGCGCGACAAGTTCGTGTTCGCGTGCGACCAGGACGAGCCGGCCGACAGCCGCGGCGCCGGCGCCGAGAGCGTACAGGACGTATTCAGACTCCTCGCCAGCTCGCTGCCTACTCACCAACATAGGTGAGAAATACATACTAGAAGCGCTCGTGTCGTAGTTCGACTATGTTAGTTCATTGCGATTGTTAAGCAACGTGCAGCTCGGCCCATACTTGGATGGCCGATAGTGGCATTTTTATCTGATTCAAATTCAAATTCAAATTCAAATTCAAATTCATTTATTAATTTCAAATGTAATTACATTATATTTCGTTTAGTTATCGAGACATCACCTCCCATACTAGTATAAACTGTGTCACGGAAAGGTGATACCTCTCAAACCAAACAACAATAAAATATAGCTTACATTCTACTTTAAATACATACCTTACAAACTAACATATATACATTTATACTTATAATTATACCTAATATATTAGTCAGGGATTTTTTTTCGTTGATGCTTCCCTGAAGCGGCGATATACCACTCCTGCGGGCCAAAAGTCGGGAGAGAAGAACATTGCCTTGTGCTTCGCAGGCACTTGAAGCACATACGACTTGAATGTCGTATCCCTCGTTGACTCTAGGCGCCGCAAGTTGAGTCGTATACTTTCTTTTGTCCAAAAACAGACTCTCTGCTGCACATATTTCAAGACTTCTTCGCCTGCGGTGTTAGAGTCTAGTCTTGATATGTACAGCGAAACGGTAGGCTCCACAACACGGAGAGTGGCCTCTGTTGCTGTAGCGGCGGCGGTACCTCGTTGATTGCGAGATGGCTTCGGTCGACGTTTTTTTTCCACCAGGGTGAAGCCGTCCACGTCGACTTTTCTCGCTCTGTTTTCCTCAGCAGTGGACACCTGCCGAGGCTTTGGTAGTGGCTGGCGGAACGCTTGCGCATAGCTCTTCTTCTGCTTGAGGACACGTGGAGCAGGCGAAGGCGCAGCAGGCACGGGTGTCGGTTTAGGTGCCAGGGGGGCTGACGTCATCAGGGCCGGGCGGTCATTCACCTGTAGCCTGAGTGCGAGTTTCATTCAAAAATTGAGTTAACTCTACTACACGAAAATTCGAGTTGACGGCAATCTATTCGTACAGTGTGAATGCGCGAGTGCGAGTCCCAAGAATCTTTACTTAGACGCGCTCGTTCACTCACTCGCTGGATAGTTAACTTGAGTTAACTTTTTTCCTTAGGTTGGCGTTCTTGTAGCGACGTTTGGTAACCCGACCGGAGTGAGAAGTGTAGCATTTGCTTAGCTCGCCATAGTTCATTATCTCACTTTAATTCGGACGGGTTGTTTGCCTCATATGTCTGTCACTGTCACCTGTCACCTGTCACAATCTTAATATCTGTGATCTGTGGCTGTCTGACGATACTAGATGGCGCTTAAAACGATTAAAGTTTTGATTATGATAAACAAACAATGCGATATTTCAAGACAATATTATTAAAGAAGCGCTTGATAGTCATCGGAAATGCATCAAATGAAGGAAGTATTTGTAAGTACAATCACAATTACAATTTAGGAGGTTAATTACGTGACAACAAGTTCCTATTTCAGTATAAGTATTGTGAATTCCATGTTGAATGTCGTTTACTTTGTACTTTGAGGTTATATAGGTACATAGTACAATAATATAAACAAAGCTTTATTTGAAGCTACAAATATGAGTTACCTTCTATCCAAGAAATACAAACATGTGAACTTGTCATGTCAATCAATTGGCGAAAATACTTATAGAATCTACAATAATAGATGCTACCTTTGATAGTTTAAAATTAATATTTCTTGTTTATTACTGTCATATTCTAATATGTATTACTTTTCTTTCAGCCACACAGAACTGATAGTTCTCAGTCACCAAGTCACCAATGACCCCAATAACAATGCACCTACCAGCGGATCTCATGCAGTTTTATCTATCAACCAAGCACCCCAGCAAGCCCCTTCTCAAAAATATCAATGTGATGCCTATTCACCTCCATTCTAATGCTTGTAGAATACCAGAACATGAACACCAAATATGCAAGAGATGAAACCTAATCACAATTGAGGAGACGGTAAATACAACCATTTATGGTTGATTTCATCGAGCAGAAAATAACCAAAATAAATAAAATTTTGTGGATAATGTTTAAAACTTTGTTTTAAGTTAGACCAAACAAGCAAATTGCCTTTTATAGACAAAGTTTAGTTATTGTTCACCCAGTGTACTTGAGATTTGTTTTAATAATGCATAGCATAGCTCTTAAAACTATTAAAACAACAAATTAATTATGTTATCGCTAATGACTGATAATATAATTATTTAATTAAAAGTCAGATGTATTTATATATGTTTTTCCTAATATTTTACATCGCCTTTTCTGGCCCCGGCAAAATTATAGGTATTCTCCCAGGCAAACTCAGGGATCCGCTTTATTTGTATTATGTATTTTGATTTTATTTGTAATAAAACGCAATTGAAGATTTAATAAAGTTTTATTTACATAATTCTCCGTACTAATTGATCTCTTACAGCTCTACCTCTGTTTTTCTATATTTGTATTTTGTATTTTGATTTTATTTGTAATAAAACGCAATTAAAGATTAAATAAAGTTTTATTTACATAATTCTCCATACTAATTGATCTCTTACAGCTCTATCTCTGATCAAATCTGTTGTGGCACTTCCTCCATGCTCGCAGTAAATTTGATTATCACAGTCTTCTAAATCTTTACTTAAACAGCGCCATTGGTTCTTTAAACGGCCAAATTTGTTTTCTATTTTAACTCTGGCCACCGAATGTTTCATATTATAATTGGCTTCTGGTGAGCCTTTAGCAGGATCCAGAAATGGAGTCATCAACCACGGCCTCTGTGGGTAACCAGAATCTCCTGAAACCAATAAGCAACATTAATTATTTAGTTGAAATATGGTCAAATCAAACCAAAATCAGCTAATTCAAAATAGATTCCATGGAATAGTTTTTAATTGGTTTACAATAAGAGGAAAAATATATAGCATTTAATAGTATATTGAGTGCACTATAGGACAAAGGGTTAAAAGACTATTTACCTAACAACCAATACATTTCCCTATTTTGGTGCAAAGATTGCATATAGTTATTGAGTTGGCTATTTTATTTTCCCATATGAATGAGTCATGATTAGCCCCTCCAAATTTGGCATTTACATTCAGTATTCTGCACATCTGTCACATACCTGAGAATAAAATTTTATTGTAAGTGGGGCCTCCGTGCACTAGGCAACCAGGCTGCCTAGTGTGCAGAGGCGATTCATCGATTTAAGTGTAATAAAATATTGATATTGAGTTTAAACTTCAATGATTTTTGTATTACTTACCATTTGCACGTTCAAGGAATGGTAATGTTTTGTATGATGTATTAGAGCTATGGTCACTTCATCAATATATACACTGCACATCTTTTGAGATATATTCTTGGCGACTCCTGTAGGCCTCTGATATGACCCATGTGCATAAAAATACAGTGCCACGAGAACCTGCGTCAAACATGTGATAATTAGGCATGTGCTTTATTGATCCTTCGACATTAAACTGAAAATAATTATAGTAAGTAAGTACCTTAGTTTCCAAGTTAATTCGTTGAGAGGACCATAAGTCAGTGTATCTCCTTAAATCTTGGCATAAACGTGTGAATGCATCCTTCGATAGGCGATACCTATTTTTTTCAAACTCATGGTCCGGAAGATTTAGAGGATTAAATAAATTTCGCTGCTTCACCCGCAATGACCGCAAATTATTGCGTTCTTCTTGGGTCCGAGCTAACGATAACATCCTCCAAGCCAGGTAAAATCGACTAGGCATTATTATTTTAAACTTCAATGAGCTGCAATGAACACTACTTCTCAATTCAATTAAATTTTTAGTGTAATGGCTGGCATTCACTAGTATTCACTACCAAATATGAAGGTGAGTGAGTTTACTATCGCGTCAACTTTAGTTAACTATACGAAGTATTACGAAGTGTCAAAATGGGTGCTCACACTCGCGTCAAATGTCAAAAACGCCGTATTTCCGCGCCCGTTGCGTTAATTCTTACTATATAGATTGCGTTTAAAACTTACACTCGCATTTCAGTTTCACAATTCGTCCGCAAGAGGCGCTTTTTCCGTTTTCATACAATTTTTACTTAACGTTAACGCAGTAGTAAACTTAGAAAAACTCGCACTCAGGGCACTGTGCATCGGTATTGTTCGCGTTAAAAATGCTGACCGGCGAATTATGGTCATTCTTTGCACCGCGTCGCACGGTCACGTTGCGTGTTGACTGCGGTGATATCGACGTCACTGGCTTATTTTGCAATGCCGCGAGCTCGGTCCTTAATTCAGCGACCACACGTTCCGACACCTCCAGCTTAGCTTGAATGGCGGTGACCTCAGCTCTAAGGAGCGAAAAATCCCTCACTAGCTTATTGAGATCGATCCCATCCGGCGTCGCGGAGGGCAGAATGTCCGTCTTATAAGTACTTGCCATTTTATTAAAGGTGGCAAAAACGTTGATTCAGTCAAACATCGAGTCAGCAACATCGAGTCAGAGATTGTTAGTAATATTGTATTTCAACTTGCTTATTTTGTTTGCTCTGTTCCAGATATCGCCTAATACGGTACAGTGGTGTGTGGAGAGGCGCCGATATATTGCAGTGGGTGATGGACAATACGAGCAATAAGACGAGGTAATATGTTTGCTGATGATAATGTTAAGCAAGTTTTGCTTTGGCCCAAAATAGGGTATTTTTTTAATGAAAATATTGAGAGATAAACAAATGTTGTATATTGCTAATCAATAATTCACTACCGAGATCAGTATATTATATAATCAACTAGCTGTCCTGCGCGGTGGTTCCATCCGCGACCATTGGGTCACACTAGCGACACACTAGCGACATCTATTGAGATGCCGCTAGTGTGAATGTAAACCATCCAGGGTGCCACCCAAACGCATTTATAAACATTCAAATCGGTCCAGCCGTTTCGTAGGAGTTCAGTGACATACAAGACTCCAATGCCTATTTCACTGCCTAGGCAATATTTATGTCATCATTGTTTATTACAAAACCAGCCGAGTTTCTTGCCCATTCTTCTCTGCTCACATTGTACGTGGAAAGCTTATTTAGGGTCAAAAACTAACTAAAATATTACACTTTGCACGTCATTCCAGGATCCAAGCCACGTTAGCGTGTCAGAGCATGCTATCATCCGGTTTCCTGGAAGGAGTGACGGAGGTGTCGCATTTCGCGGACTACGCGCTGTACCGCCCTCTGTCGGTGCCGCGCGACGATGACGAAGAACAGGAATGCGTTGAGAGTATATGTATGGGTTGTTTGTTTAATATATGTAGTTCTTTTTTCGTACTTTGTACTATTTTCTATTTGTATTTCATAGCGTTGTTTAGCTAAGCGATGTTCACTCATTGCTATTCTTAAGCAATGTGCACATTGCTTACTTACGGTGCTTACGGTGCTTCGGAAGGCATGTTAAATTGTCGGTCCCGGTTGTTTCAAACGTTTGACCATATCAGAGGTCTAAAGGCGGTTATTAAACCTCGACCACACCAATACGACCCTACTTTTTACTTGCCATTTCTTTACAAAATTTCTAGTTTCGCAATTTCGAGAAAAGTAGCTATGACCGTCCTTTTAGATGTAGCTGATATGCTTACATATTTTTTTCTCAAATTTATCTGCTAGTTCCAGACATTATATAAACAAACATGTTTATCTCTTTATCATTAATCGTCATAAGATAAAACAAGTTACAACAATTCAATTACAATACATTTTTTACACATACATGAACTTTTGATAGTTAATGCATTCCATATATTTTGTTCCAGCTGAAGAGTCATCACGGTTGGCGGAGAGCGTGTCTTCATATTGTTTAGATCTGAATCTTGGCGACAGCTCGGCAAGACTCATTAAGACGCCTAAAGCAGGTACTTACACAACTTCAAATTATTCATAAGTATGAATGAATGAAACTACAGGAGGCGTAAGTACGCCTCCTGTAGTTTTACCTTCATTGTACCTGTTCTGTCGGCATTTCTCGATGGAAAATAACCTGTAACTTTGTGAGATTTTAATCTAATAAGTATTATTCGAAGACGACTATAAAACATATATGTAAATACATTTCGAGTATTCTGGTGTGTTAGTCTAGTTAATTAAGCAATATTATAAATGCGAAAGTTTGTGAGGATGTATGTATGTTTGTTTGTTACTCTTTCACGAAAAACTACTGGACGGATTTGGATGAAACTTTACAGTAATGTAGGTTATACGTCAGAATAACACATGGGATTTCATCCCGGACATTTTATCCCGGAATTCCCGCGGAAACTGGTACAACCCGGGTAAAACCGCGGGGCGCGGCTAGTATTTAATATATATTTTACGTAATTTTCAATGTCATTGTTTCATAGATACCGAAGAGCCGAAAACACCCGCCAGCGAATCACCAGTCAATGATCAAAGTGAAGGTAACTAATTTATTTTGTAACATAAAAGTCCTTTACAATAAAGTTTATTTTTATCACTAATTTCTTACTAATATTATTGCTAAACAAATTTAAGTTTTTTTAAGCTATTGCATAGCTTCTATCGCGGGCCTTGAGCGCGGGGACCAAATCCAAAAATTCCGTAACGAAAAAACCTCACGCTTACCCGATCCGACGGGAAGGAGGTGTGGCTTGAAGGCCGTGCATCGTCTAACGTCGTTTCAGTTCGGCAGTCTTCGACACGGCGTTGTGTGCGATTGTGCGTTGGAGGTGAGAGAGGGGGGTGAGAGAGGGTGGTGAGAGAGGGTGGTGAGAGAGGGGGGTGAGAGAGGGGGGTGAGAGAGGGGGTGAGAGAGGGGGGTGAGAGAGGGGGGTGAGAGAGGGGGGTGAGAGAGGGTGGTGAGAGAGGGGTGAGAGAGGGGGGTGAGAGAGGGGGGTGAGAGAGGGTGGTGAGAGAGGGTGGTGAGAGAGGGAGGTGAGAGAGGGTGGTGAGAGAGGGTGGTGAGAGAGGGAGGTGAGAGAGGGTGGTGAGAGAGGGGGGTGAGAGAGGGGTGAGAGAGGGGGGTGAGAGAGGGGGGTGAGAGAGGGGGGTGAGAGAGGGGGGTGAGAGAGGGTGGAGAGAGAGGGGGGTGAGAGAGGGGCGAGAGAGGGGGTGAGAGAGGGTGGTGAGAGAGGGTGGTGAGAGAGGGGGGTGAGAGAGGGGGGTGAGAGAGGGTGAGAGAGGGGGGTGAGAGGGGGGTGAGAGAGGGGGTGAGAGAGGGGGTGAGAGAGGGGGGTGAGAGAGGGTGGTGAGAGAGGGGGGTGAGCGAGGGTGGTGAGACAGGGTGGTGAGAGAGGGGGGTGAGAGAGGGGTGAGAGAGGGGTGAGAGAGGGGTGAGAGAGGGGGTGAGAGAGGGGGGTGAGAGAGGGGGGTGAGAGAGGGGGGTGAGAGAGGGGGTGAGAGAGGGGGTGAGAGAGGTGGGTGAGAGAGGGGGTGAGAGAGGGGGGTGAGAGAGGGGGGTGAGAGAGGGGGGTGAGAGAGGGGGGTGAGAGACGGGGTGAGAGAGGGTGGTGAGAGAGGGGGGTGAGAGAGGGGTGAGAGAGGGGGGTGAGAGAGGGGGGTGAGAGAGGGTGGTGAGAGAGGGTGGTGAGAGAGGGGGGTGAGAGAGGGGTGAGAGAGTGGGGTGAGAGAGGGGGTGAGAGAGGGTGGTGAGAGAGGGGGGTGAGAGAGGGGGGTGAGAGACGGGGTGAGAGGGGTGGTGAGAGAGGGGGGTGAGAGAGGGGTGAGAGAGGGGGGGTGAGAGAGGGGTGTGAGAGAGGGTGGTGAGAGAGGGTGGTGAGAGAGGGGGGGTGAGAGAGGGTGGTGAGAGAGGGGGTGAGAGAGGGGGGTGAGAGAGGGTGGTGAGAGAGGGGGTGAGAGAGAGGAGGCGGGAGGGGTGAGAGAGAGGAGGCGGGTGGGGTGAGAGAGAAGAGATATCAAATATATCAAATATAATTGCATAAGTTGATACAAAATGCTATGCAATAGCTTCACCGCGGCAGTCCCCGAGTGCCACACGTCTTTTTTTTATATTTGACAAATAATCGGCCCTATTTCAATCGTTATCAAATATATTAGAAGCCTTTAAAGGAGCGTTCATGTTTAGAATGTCCCTTCCCCGAAGAATCCCCTGTGGGTTATATACCTTTAACCTCCTTAAAAAAGTAACGTTATACAATAAAAATAAATACAAAAAAAAAAACTTGAGAGGTGTCAAGGGACACCCAGATGGAACGAAGTTTATTTATTATCAACAAAAATAATCGTCGCGACACCACACTGTTCAATGCGAAATAGAAAGACGAAACGAAAATATCTGGCGTGCGCAAGTTTCTCTGTCTGTCCCTCTCTGGCCTAAAAAATGTCGTTACCATTTTTTCCGTCTAGCCCCCTTTCGCAACGCGCGATAAGGAACTTCGTTCCAAAAACACTCAAGATTTTGAGGTATGCATTAAATGTTTAATTCGCGATTAAGTCCCGTCTAGATTAGTGTTTACAATGTGTTCATATCGTGATAGTTTAAATAGTGTATTTGCCTTTTATGTAGCAAAGTATTATTCCTATCGTAAATCGACTTAAAAAATCTACTATTTTCTTCGCCTCTTTTTCTTACGAGATCTAATACTTATACAAAAGGTATCGTAAGAAAAAATACAATGTAAATATACCTTTATTACAGAGGATGCGGAATCTAAGGACGTGTGCGCAGCCATATCGGAGTGGGGGGCGGAGCACCTGCGCCTGCTGCTGCGGCAGAGCCTCGCGCGCGCCGCGCTGCCGCCCGCCTGGGGCGCCGTGCTGCTGCCGCTGTGCACGCGCGCCGCCGAGATCACCGCGCCGGGTCAGTCCTCATATAACATATCGGAGTGGGGCGGAGCACCCGCCTGCTGCTGCGGCAGAGCCTCGCGCGCGCCGCGCTGCCGCCCGCCTGGGCCGCCGTGCTGCTGCCGCTGTGCACGCGCGCCGCCGAGATCACCGCGCCGGGTCAGTCCTCATATAACATATCGGAGTGGGGCGGAGCACCCGCCTGCTGCTGCGGCAGAGCCTCGCGCGCGCCGCGCTGCCGCCCGCCTGGGCCGCCGTGCTGCTGCCGCTGTGCACGCGCGCCGCCGAGATCACCGCGCCGGGTCAGTCCTCATATAACATATCGGAGTGGGGCGGAGCACCCGCCTGCTGCTGCGGCAGAGCCTCGCGCGCGCCGCGCTGCCGCCCGCCTGGGGCGCCGTGCTGCTGCCGCTGTGCACGCGCGCCGCCGAGATCACCGCGCCGGGTCAGTCCTCATATAACATATCGGAGTGGGGCGGAGCACCCGCCTGCTGCTGCGGCAGAGCCTCGCGCGCGCCGCGCTGCCGCCCGCCTGGGCCGCCGTGCTGCTGCCGCTGTGCACGCGCGCCGCCGAGATCACCGCGCCGGGTCAGTCCTCATATAACATATCGGAGTGGGGCGGAGCACCCGCCTGCTGCTGCGGCAGAGCCTCGCGCGCGCCGCGCTGCCGCCCGCCTGGGCCGCCGTGCTGCTGCCGCTGTGCACGCGCGCCGCCGAGATCACCGCGCCGGGTCAGTCCTCATATAACATATCGGAGTGGGGCGGAGCACCCGCCTGCTGCTGCGGCAGAGCCTCGCGCGCGCCGCGCTGCCGCCCGCCTGGGGCGCCGTGCTGCTGCCGCTGTGCACGCGCGCCGCCGAGATCACCGCGCCGGGTCAGCCGCCCCCTCATATAACACTCATTGTATACCGCCCTGTAACTAAAACACTTATTAAGTGCTTTAGTCACTTTTTGATCTTATACCGTTATGTCTGAAAGGGGCAAACCATTTGACGGCTAAAGTGCTGAATAGTTTTTGAATAAGGCCCATATGGATGGTTTTTATTCAAAAACTAATTCAATATTCAATAACTTCAATAACTATGGAGTTAGGATTAGGACCAAGCTCATACCAACCTCTATGGTTTTGCAAAATTTTGAAAAAAAAAAAAACCAAGGCATATTCATGTTAATAGTTTTAGTTAAATTAAATCAATTGTAAGGGAATAAGCCACTCAGACAGCGACAGCGCCCCACACCCTCCCGAGAGGGGCGAACGATCATCGAGGTCTAACCCTGGATGGTCGAGGTTTACTCCCTAAGTTCATGTTATCCATTATAATTAAGACCGTTTTGGAGGCCTTTATGCTTCGATCAACAATACACAACTAGATGTCGGGTCGGCGCAAAAAATACGTCTCGGTGAATAAGGCCTCATTTGAAAAGTGAGCTCTTATTTTATTCATAAGATTTGCTACTTTATTGCTAGGTGTCATGGTTGTAATCAGGTTGAACTTCGAACTGTTTTAAAACTTTTGTTTCAGTTCGGTAGTGAACAAAATAAGCTGTCACACGTCATCCACGCGGACAGTATTTAGCTTTGATTTTGTTCGTGACCCGATATCTAGTTGTGTATTGTTGATCGAAGCCTTTATGCGGTCTATACTATTAATGGTTCGACACTATGGTTGGCCTATAACTAACTCAAACTTACTTACGGCGAACTATTACACAATTCAAGGACAAGGGCATAAATGTCGTTTTCTATATTTATTGAGTCACCCTTCCCACTAGATGGCGTAACTAGCGAGTATTTCTGCATCGCGCTAACGTTGTGTTCGGGCGCCAGACGACCTCTCTCGCGGAGCTTGTTTCGGTTAAGACCTTACTTCATAGGATCATTAGGGATGTTCGATCCAAGCACTTTGTATCGATACTCTGGATCGCAATGGATCGTAATCCATTGTATCGATCCAAATATCGATCCAATAGATTTGATACGATTTTTTGGATCGATCCAGTATCGTATCAAGTATTTTAAAAAATTAAACAAGTTGTATTTTTTACTATGTACTTATATGTTTATTTAGGAAAAAAAACCACAAAATTGTTTACATAGGCCAATCTTTAAAGGGAAGTGTACGTAAAAAGATTAATTTTGATAGCCTCTTTGGATCTATACGATTACGGCTCTCATTCAAAGTATGGTTGGCCAGCGAGAAAAGTCGTTCTGAGGGCACAGACGTTCCTACAACGGACAAGTAACGTAATGCGATATCGCTTAGTGTTCCCCAAACGACTTTTCTCGCTGACCAATATTTAATTGGATCCGACTTTCTATCCAGCAAAGGCTCCGACATATACTGTTTAAAATATATGTGGAGTCCTTCCTGTGGTCTGTTTGCTTCCACTTGTGCCACCATTTCGTTATGAAATTTCCAGATGTCATTGCAATTTTCAGAAATACGAGTATATTCAGATACATCGGCGGTACTCGCAGGAGTAGTTTCCATTTCAAATTTCAACATATCGGAAATTTCAGTTAAGGCTTTGGCACATGACTGTGGATCATTAAAACAGTTTTTTTTAAATCGAGGATCTAAAACAGAACTGACTGCCAATATATGAACTTTTTCGATATGTTGGAAACGCTTTAAGTTTGTTTGTCTTTATTTAGAATTCATCTGATTATGCGATCCGATCCTCACCTTACTTGTATCGATCCACTAACGGATCGAAAGCCATTGTATCGATACAAAAATCGAGTGGATCGTATTGCTTTGTATCGATCCACATAAGTATCGGATCGGATCGAACATCCCTAAGGATCATTTCTATAGTAAGCTCTTCGCGAAACGACTACACTATGTGAGTCTTTCTCCGCCGCGATGAGGAGAAGTGGCGCGGCGCCCTGAGCGTGAGGCGGGCGGAGCGGAGGCCTAGGCCTCCAGCCCTCGATGATCGTTCGCCCCTCTCGGGGGGTGTGGGGCGCTGTCGCTGTCTGAGTGGCTTTTTTACACTTTCTATATCATTGAATACTAATATGTTAAATGATTTGAACCTCCGCTTCAATCAACAACAGATGAATACTCGATTCAACACCAACACCATTAGCTGTCGATATTTATCTATACCCACAGAAGGTTTTGCTAATTGGGAAATCGGCAATAGGCCTTATTTACTATGAAAAAGTAAGCTGTTTTTATTGCTTTTTCTTTAAAGCTACGATTTTGTTGACTACAGAGCCTGATAGCAACGATATAGACGTGCGAAACTACATCCAAGTGAAAAAAGTCCCCGGTGGAACTCCCAAAGACTCCTGCCTCATTCACGGCGTAGTGCTCACCAAAAATGTTGCTCACAGGTAACTCGTTCAAAATAGTCTAAATCTAAATTTAACTTCTATTATAAAATATAATCCTTTCTATCTCTAGAGTGATATCTTCAATGGAATGAAGGCTCAGCAAGCTCAGGTTTTAATTTTGCTAAGATCCGTAACGTGGTCGTTTCAGGGGCATGCCTCAACAGATATCGAACCCGACCATCCTCCTGTTGGATTGCTCCATCGCGTATCAGCGAGTGGAGGGCAAGCTCACATCGTTGGAGCCGATGCTTTTGCAAGTGAGTTTTTGTTCAACTGTGATCCGTTGAATAACGTCTTGTTCCTATTAGACAATTTTATCTCTGCCGGATTTTCTTTACAAACAAACAATGTTTAATATTGTCTGCAGATATAAGTTGTTGTGATAGACAGCAAGTTTTGTATTTTTTCAAAAATAGATAGATTGTTTTTACTGATTAAAATACTTTTTATTGAGTAACTTGGTCAACATTGCTTCCTCAATTAATAGTGCTTTGATCGGTTACGAGATTTGAGTGCATGAAACAATTAATTGGTTGAAAAATCCAGTCAATGGTTCGAGTTTTAACTCTCGTAAGATAAAATAGAATAGGTATAGAGTGTAGTCTTTTTTAAACTTACACGATTTGAACACATAGTAAACGTACTCCCCCGTAAACCCGTGTGGTTTATTCGCGTTAGAAAGTTAATAAAGTAAGTAATAACGTCGGGAAATAAAAAGTAAGTTATTACTTGCTTTATAAACTTTGTAACGCGAATAAATCCGTGTGAGTACGTTTACTAGGTAGAGAGTGTAGTCGTGTGCGGGTGCGGGTGCGCGCAGGAGCACGAGTACCTGCACCGCGCGTGGCTGCGGCTGGCGGCGCTGGGCGCGCGCGTGGTGCTGGCGCGCGGCGGCGCGGGGCGCGCGGTGGTGCGCGCGGCGCGCGGCGCGGCCGCGGCGCTGGCGCTGCGCGTGCGGCCCGAGGCGCTGCGCCGCGCCGCGCGCGCCGCCGCCGCGCAGCTGCTGCACGACCTCGACGCGCGCGTCGGCGCGCCCACGCTCGGCACCGCCAACAACTTCTATGTCAAGAACTGTGAGTCGTATCCGACGCTTGTTTATGTACATGTAGTAGTAG
Source organism: Cyclophora albipunctata (assembly GCA_963082685.1). NCBI lineage: Eukaryota > Metazoa > Arthropoda > Insecta > Lepidoptera > Geometridae > Cyclophora > Cyclophora albipunctata. The sequence continues at coordinate 8,512,095 of OY720123.1, forward strand.
TATCAATGCGTTACAATCCATAACACAAGCTTGGAGCTTACTTTGAGTTCAATTAACGGTGTGTGAATTTATGCGGGTATATTATATTATTTCAATACATAATGTCTAAAGACAGAATGTCTACTCTATATGTATATGTAACCTTAAAATGTACAATATGTTTTATAAACAGGGTGTACGATGGCAATTGGATGAGTTAAAACACAAGTTAAAACGATTCCCTTCCAATTTTCGGACGTAGTCTGCTTCCACCACCGTGTTTATACTTTTCCTTCATTTTAATTTCTGAGCAATACAATAGACTATCTGCTTTTTCCTGTTGTTACTATCGGCTAAATCCTTTTCTGTGGTCCACCCCTTACAGATGGCTCTAAAACCCTGATGGTCCTCGAAGGATGCGCGAACCCTCATCTAGGATGCTGCATCCTCCTCCGAGGCGCATCACTACAAGAGCTCGTTAGAGTCAAAAAGGTGGTCAAGTTTATGCTACTGGCATGCTATAACTGGAAACTAGAAAAAGCATTCTACGCAGATATGGAAGCAGTGCTACCAGAAGCTGGGATGGCGTTCGACGATGACGACGAACACGAAGAACGAACAGACTTTTTGAGTACCGAAGGAAAGAACGACTCCTTGACTCAGAATGAAACCTCTACGGACGACGATATAGATCCGAAAACTGATGACAAAAATCACGACACAAAGAGTGACACTAATAATGACAGAACTGATACGGATAGTGACAATGGCAAGATGACTAAAGATCAAATGTCCAAGTCTACTGAATGCCTGGATGATCCTCTACATAAGCCGAAGTACAGTCGTAGGACTGAGAACTTGAGCTGCGGCGTGCCTATTCGGGACTTCAGCGATCCGTTGCGGACTACGTCAGTAGACGACGAGGTGTTCCTTAGCAAAGAGGAGACGCTGGTCGCAGACGCGCATCACGAGAGGTAAGTGATGGCATTTGAAGTCTATGGGTATTTTCAACTGAAAAATTCGCCAAAAAGTGTAATTTGCTCCTTGATATTGCACATCGGGCAGACTAGCAGTAGAATAAATAGTATCAAGTTTTTAATTTGAAATAGTTAGTTACGTTTTATTGTTAGAAATCTGGACGAGGCTTTAAGCCGCTTTTTTACTTGAGGACATTTGTGTTCGAGTCAGTCGTCCGATGTGTACTTATGTTTACTGTCCGATACTTGTCACATCGCTTGTATCATCTATCTATCGGTCACGGGACTTTACAGAAATAGGGAACTGGGTCGTATGGCCCACAAGCCACATGTCATGTAACATAGGGTGCGAACACATGCCTACGTCGCCGGTGCCGTAACCGTGATACGACACGGGCGTATTGCAGCGTTCGTGCCGGGTTCGTTTTCACTAGATTGAGACACGGGTTCGCGCGCGGCACACCATTCACGATTCCGTGCTCCACGCCGCCGCATGCTCGATATGCATGACTGCTCATAACCGGATGTCTGTGATTTCTCCGCCTCATGTCCCTTTATGAAAATACGGTTTTAGTGGTGTGATTTTGCTTGCTTGGTGCAGGTGGTCGTGCGACGACGTAGTGCTGTGCATGTCGCCGAGCGCTGCCGCCGCCGCGCCGTGGCTCGAGGGCGGCGCGGGCCGGCGCTGGGCGCTGCGCCGGCTGTTCCCCACGCCGCTGCTGCCGCCGCCCGCGCCGCCGCCGCGCCACCCGCCGCCGCCGCACACTGTGCCCGCACACACACACCACAAGGTACACATCACTATACAGTACCGTGGCGCTGGGCGCTGCGCCGGCTGTTCCCCACGCCGCTGCTGCCGCCGCCCGCGCCGCCGCCGCGCCACCCGCCGCCGCCGCACACTGTGCCCGCACACACACACCACAAGGTACACATCACTATACAGTACCGTGGCGCTGGGCGCTGCGCCGGCTGTTCCCCACGCCGCTGCTGCCGCCGCCCGCGCCGCCGCCGCGCCACCCGCCGCCGCCGCACACTGTGCCCGCACACACACACCACAAGGTACACATCACTATACAGTACCGTGGCGCTGGGCGCTGCGCCGGCTGTTCCCCACGCCGCTGCTGCCGCCGCCCGCGCCGCCGCCGCGCCACCCGCCGCCGCCGCACACTGTGCCCGCACACACACACCACAAGGTACACATCACTATACAGTACCGTGGCGCTGGGCGCTGCGCCGGCTGTTCCCCACGCCGCTGCTGCCGCCGCCCGCGCCGCCGCCGCGCCACCCGCCGCCGCCGCACACTGTGCCCGCACACACACACCACAAGGTACACATCACTATACAGTACCGTGGCGCTGGGCGCTGCGCCGGCTGTTCCCCACGCCGCTGCTGCCGCCGCCCGCGCCGCCGCCGCGCCACCCGCCGCCGCCGCACACTGTGCCCGCACACACACACCACAAGGTACACATCACTATACAGTACCGTGGCGCTGGGCGCTGCGCCGGCTGTTCCCCACGCCGCTGCTGCCGCCGCCCGCGCCGCCGCCGCGCCACCCGCCGCCGCCGCACACTGTGCCCGCACACACACACCACAAGGTACACATCACTATACAGTACCGTGGCGCTGGGCGCTGCGCCGGCTGTTCCCCACGCCGCTGCTGTTCTTAAACTATACTTGGCTTACTATTGTAAACAAAGTTTACCTGTTTGACTTTTGATTACAATTGTTTTGGAATGTCTGACCGACGCCTTTGCCCCAATGTTACCTCTTAGCTCCAATACGCTTGTCTCCGTGCGCAGGAGCTGCACCCGTTCCTGACTATGGCCATGAGCGCGCCGGCGGACGACCTGTCGGTGCGCAGCGCGCTGGCGCACTACCGCGCCACCGGCAACACCACCGCCACTTCACATAAAAGTAAATCTATAAACACTATTGTCTTACAAACTTTACATAGTACATATATGTATTGCCATTTGTTCTCGTCTGTGTACAATAAAATCTTGTAAGCAACAGAACTTCCGATGAGGCAAATATTTGGCATTACGTTAACAAAGCTTGTTAAAAAGACATTTTTTTCTGTTATGCGGACTTATTTTCCTTACAACACTTTTGTTGCTGCATCATATTTGCATTGCAAATTCTTCATGAAGGTGTGAGGTTGGGCGATTTTTATAATAATCACTTAAGTATTTTGTTTTATTGACACAGGCATTGTTAATGAATCGGAAAGTCGACTCTTTCAGTCATTACTAGATTACTCAGTAGTAAAATAGTCTCAATAATTTGCTCTATACCAACTCCCCCTCCCCCAGCCACGTGCCCCCGGCACCAGCCGCCGGTGCTGGCCGCCCCCGAGCCCCCGAGCCCGCCGGAGCCGCTGGACCCGTACGCGCCCGAGCACCACCAGAAACTGCACGTGCTGCTCTACAGCTACAGCCACAAGTCGCCCAACGTTCCCGACTTTTGTGTCAACCCATGGTAAGTCATGTCATTACACCTAATCCTCCTCAGTGAGATGAAAGGCCTTCGATCAGTACAAGCTCTTACTACTGCACTCATTATTATACTAGATGAAACGGGTCTATATCGCGACTCACTGTACATAGAATCTCTTGCCCAGCAGTGGGATATTACAGGCTACTTTATTTTTTTGTAATAACCTTTGGGTAGGAATGTGTCTCTGTTGTGTAGAATTTTGGGTGTCAACGTGTTCTCAATAGGTCGTTCATCTAATGCAGTTTTTCCTTCAAAATGGACTGTTTTTCATTTCGAGAGTTTTTATAAGTAAGTATGTATTATAAGGGTTAAAAAGCCACTCAGACAGCGACAGCGCCCCACACCCCCCGAAAGGGGCGAACGATCATCGAGGGCTGGAGGCCTAGGCCTCCGCCCGCCTCACGCTCAGGGCGCCGCGCCACATCTCCTCATCGCGGCGGAGAAAGACTCACATAGTGTAGTCGTTTCGCGAAGAGCTTACTATAGAAATGATCCTATGAAGTAAGGTCTTAGCCGTAACAAGCTCCGCGAGAGAGGTCGTCTGGCGCCCGAACACAACGTTAGCGCGATGCAGAAATACTCGCTAGTTACGCCATCTAGTGGCAAGGGTGACTAAATAAAGAAACGTCAAACATGATGCCCTTGCCCTTGACTTGTATAGCTCGGTCTCGAGGTTTTGTCATGGTTACAATACAAGGTCATGTCTTGTATTGATTGTGTCATTTATGTGGAATCTCGATAAAACTCGATCGTAATTCCCCATTAAATCGGGATACATTTTATTTTAATTTTGTTCCGCTAAACCTACTAGGCGACTTTTACAATACAACGCAACCTTATAACTCAGTTTATCAGAGGGTTTGTTGTCTGCAGACTTTATCTTTAAATTACTTCGAATTACTTTTTAATTACAGAAAGATTATCGAGATGGCCTTATTTGTCTCGTGACCATACCGTGACCCCACGATAACTCCAATATTGACACAAAATAATGTGAGGCGCTTTTGTTATATTACAGTATTGTTCAGTGTTTGTATTTATTGTCACGTAAAGCATTCTTTGTATCTTTGGGTTTCCTAGCCTAGAGCAGATTGAGCATTCTTCTGAGGCTTGATACATTTTTCACATGCCTTAAAGCGAGATTTATGTTTAACTCACAGTAAGACGCTTAATTGATATTGGGTGTGTTAAGTTTCTCCAAAAGTTTTTTGATTTTTATCTTAGTTACCCGTGAAACGCCATCAAAAATATGAATGGCTCATATAATACAAATTACACGTTTTCAGTTGAAAAAGTTATTAAAATTCTGCGTGTTTCAAGATTAGTACGATCATGTTTTCACATCCAAATAAATATAAAAAGGTACATACAATCTATTCTGTTAACTTTATGAAGAAACAGCAATGGAAATGCCTTGCTATCTCCTCCCCATTGAGTTCGTAAACGCAAAAATCAAATTGGAGTGAGTTTATAATGAAGCTATTTACATAACTGATAAAAATAATATATATCCCTTCATTTATGAGTTATGAGTTATGAGCCAATGAAGTATGTTAAGCAAATTACAAAATCACAAAATGTCAAATCTCAGATAAATTCATATAATTTAATTACTTTTTTTTTATAGTCACACCAATAACACTTTTAGTTGTTCTATTAGTGCCAACCAAGGGCGTTTGTGTGATGTCACAATCAAAATAACATGAGTGACTCACGCCACACACGTGGTTTTTTACGTCACAGGCTTAATAATATGCGCCTGCGCATGGTTACGCCAAATTTAAAGTTGTTATTATCCTTGCCACTAGATGGCGTAACTAGCGAGTATTTCTGCATCGCGCTAACGTTGTGTTCGGGCGCCAGACGACGTCTCTCGCGGAGCTTGTTTCAGTTAAGACCTTACTTCATAGGATCATTTCTATAGTAAGCTCTTCGCGAAACGACTACACTATGTGAGTCTTTCTCCGCCGCGATGAGGAGATGTGGCGCGGCGCCCTGAGCGTGAGGCGGGCGGAGGCCTAGGCCTCCAGCCCTCGATGATCGTTCGCCCCTCTCGGGGGGTGTGGGGCGCTGTCGCTGTCTGAGTGGCTTTTTTAACCCTTATATAAAAATTTGAATTTGATTAAGTGCTGAATTCCAAGTAATTAAAAAAAAATAAGAATTTTCGCACCCTTCTTTACCTATTCATTACCCATTCATTATATCGTTATTGAGTGGCAGCTGTAAATCACGAATACCCGTAAATTGTTAACGAAATTAAACATTGCAAACGCTTCTTAAAATAATCTTCACAAGTAATAAACATTCGTCACTTTCTCACTGTTTACTACTAGATCTCATTGATATCTTAATGAGATGAGAGGCCCAGCAATGGGACAATAAAAGCTTACTAAAAACACTTCATGAACAAATCAATAGAATCTATTCAAGGTTAAATATATTTATTCAGTTTTGTTTCCAAAGAGGCTCTTTTGAACGTACCACCCATTCGGAAGAAGATCGGCAGAGAAGAATGGGCAAAAACACTGCTGGTTTTAAAAAAAATACAATTCAATACCTTTATGTATAGATTACATGTCAAAATCAGGTTGTGTTGCAGGTGCAGGAATTTGACTCCAGACATATTTGTCCTCAATGTAATCAGTAACGCTGTTACCCTGTTCATTCCAGGGTGATGACGATGGACGCGTACGGCAGCCACGACATCTCTCTGGGCGCGTTCCTGGACAAGTACTGCTTCAACTCGCAGCTCGCGTGCTCCTCTACCAACTGCCACGTGCCCGTCAACCAGCACGTTAGGAAGTTAGTATCATACATATAATAATATATCTATACTAATCTATACTTACACTAGCTGCGCCCCGCGGTTTCACCCGCGTTGTACCCGTTCCCGCGGGAATTTCGGGATGAAAAATAGATGTTGTCCGATTCTCAGCCTACCCGATATGTACACAAAATTTCATGAGAATCGGTCGAGCCGTTTCAGAGGAGTTCAACCACGGTACCCGTTCCCGCGGGAATTTCGGGATGAAAAATAGATGTTGGCCGATTCTCAGACCTACCCGATATGTACACAAAATTTCATGAGAATCGGTCGAGCCGTTTCGGACGAGTGTGGCAACGAAAACTGTGACACGAGAATTTTATATATTAGATTAAAAATATTATAAAGAGGTAAAGTTTATAACTTTGTTTGATTGTAAGGGCTATTCTCAGAAACTTTAAATACAATTTGAATGATTTTTTTCTTTAATGGTTAGCGATATTCAACGGGTAGGTTATAGGCTATTTTTCATCCAGAAATTCCCACGGAAACGGGCACAACGCGGGTAAAACATCGGGGCGCTGCTAGTAGCAAGTAAAATAACTGAATACAACCATAATTGGTTTTCTTGTATTTACAAGTCACTAAAGTTTTTGTTTGTTTTTACGTTTGTTTGAATGAGCTTATCTCGGAAACTACGAATCCGATATGAATAATTTTTTTTATTGGTTAGCCACAATCAACGGGAAGGTTATAGGCTATTTCTTCTGCCTGTAGGTTGTCTGGACTGGTAAGCAATGATATTCGTTTCGTTACTATGAACTTTCTTTGGACTTGTTAAAGATTCGTCCACGGCGATGTGTGCATCACGATCACGTGTAACACCATCGGGCACAGCAACGTCGACAAACTGAAGGAGGAGCAAAGCAAGCAGGTCGGTAACATTGTACAAAGAAAGGAATTGAATATTTGGGTTAATAACTTTTTTACTAGGTATTAGAGTGGGTGTATCTTTTTATCTATTTTTCTGTGGATGTTAATGTAACTATTGATTATTTTGTATCTATCCGCCTCAGACTAATTAAGGCCTGACCCACTGCTGCTAATAATTTGTTTACAACACAACTCATGTTTAGATAAAAACCAACCACAATACGATTTAGACGAAGTTTACGACTTTAATGGTATGGTGCACACTGCACACCAATTTGCTAAACCGTTATCACTTGGAAGCTTCCTTTTATTTGTCACCGGTGATCGTTACTCGCATTATCGTCTGTGATAGTGCACGATCCCCACGATCCTTGACTCTGCGAATTCCTTTTGATTCGTGCCATCGATGAAGTCACGCAAAATGTTTTATTGTTTAAGCTCTCTATACTATCGTAGCTAGCGTCTATATTTGGCAGCGCCCCGTTAAACTTTTTAATTGGGCTGAGTGTTTAAGGTGATTTCTGAGTTGCGGCGTGTGATGTGCAATTGTGATGTGTAATGTGTGATGTGCGATGTGCGATGTGCGGTGTGTGTGCAGATGTTGTTCTGGTGGCGCTGCGAGGCGTGCGGGCGCGTGTCGCGCGCGCGGCGCGTGTCGGGGCGCGCGCGGCGCATGTCGCTGTGCGTGTTCGTGCGCGCGCGCGCCGCGCCCGCCCGCACGCGGCCGCGCCCGCGCGCCGCCTGCCCGCACCCGCACCACACCTACACGCACGCCTTCCAGCGGGGGCTCACCACCGCCGCCTTCAGGTAATACTCAACAATTGATAAATCATTTCAGTATCTCTCGAGCAACCAGCAACACGTTACGGCTACGTGTCTTCGGAATCACGATAGAGCGTTCAGATATAAATTAATGCCCATCATGAATCACCCATCATCAACATTGTATTTCACTGAACCATATCGTCTTAGGTACAGCAAGATCTCGTTCAACGACATCGCCTTGCCGCCGGACGTCATCACGACGCACTACGACACGAAGCAAATGCGAGACGCGCTCATCACGCAACTCAACGAGCTGATGCTGAAAGGTAACCTAGTCGAAAATCAGTTTTAGTGCAGGAACGGGATATTTTTATATAAACTACACCCACTATAACTATTGTTATTCCCTCGATCTTAATACGGAAACATCAAACCTACAAATTCTATCCAGATACAAAACACTATTCATTTAGCAGAATTGGGCTTTTGAAAAAAAAAAAAATTGTTTTTTTATGTATTTTAAAACTTTATTATTAATAATATTGATATTTAATGCAAAAAAACTTAAAAAAAATGTTTTTCAATTAATTATAAACAATTAAAAATTGATAAAATTTAAATAAAATTCACGTGACTATAAACGCGCCATGATTGGTCACCATAGTTGTGACGTCATAATGTTATAGCTATTTAATAACAGTCCAGCGTTTACGGCTGAAACGGCGGAGTGAAAACTAACATTATGACGTCACACGCGCTCGGGTTTGTTCGGGAGCTGTCGGCGTGTCTTCGGTACTGGATTCAAAAATTAATTTTTATTTTGAAATAACTTTTGAGTTATTGCGAAAAAAATAAAATAAAAATAGTTTTGTTATAAAACTAATGTATAATCTTTCCATTTATCACAAAAAATTTTTTTTTCCAAAGCCCAATTGAATCTTGGGTCACATTTACATATTCAATAAGAATAATAACGATCCAACTACTCTATCGAGATCCAAATTTAAATAATATTAATTTAACAGAATTGAACCTTTAGCCACATTTCTTCACATATGAAATACCAACGCGATCCAATGATCCAATCGCCACACGATCCATTTCTACCCCGCAGGTCACGAGACGTTCTCCGCCGGCTGTGAGTCGGAGGCGCCGCAGCAGTTCAAGCACCACATGGAGGCGCTGCACGTGGCCCTCACCGCACCCGCCTTGAGAGACTCACCCACTGACGGTAACTGTACCGATAATACCTACCTTAGTTGACACTATTCGATTCTATTACACTACTTAAACTGTCAATATGGAAACTACAAATCCGATTTGAATAATTCTTTTTGTAATGGATAGCCTCATTGAACGGGAAGGTTATAGGCTATTTTTCATCCAGAAATTCCCATGGGAACGGGCACAACGTGGGTAAAACCGCGGGGCGATGCTAGTAATTAATAAAACTAAGAACAAAAACATATACAATTAAGAAATTACCCCTAAAAATAAATTAAAAAAGAATATCACAAACAAAAGTACCCATAGAACCCATAACTATGTTAACATTAATTTATAAATTTGCCGTGTCGCTTGTATCTCCACTAACATCTTTCTGCTTATCACCAGTGGTGGTCCGCAGTTTGTGGAGTATATCCGACGGCATCATCTACGGCGAGAAGATGATCCGAGACGTGCAGGAAAAGATGTCCTCCACGCAGGCCAAGGGCAAGCAACAGCAGGACAATACAGGTACTATATTTAGGCCTCCACTAAATTAATATAATATACTCGGACAACTTCACACACAGTTAATTAGACCCAAAGTAAGCTCTAAGCTTGTATGATGGAATCTAACTCACTGATACTACTACAATATACATACACAAATACTTTATAAGAATATATAATTGTTACCTCAACGTCGTCGCCAACTCCGGGCGGGAATCGAACCCGACGCTGTAAGCGCGATCATTGCCACTGTGCGTGTACCTAAAATAGCTACTATCCCCAATGATCGTGACACGCATGATCGCATACAAAATAATTCTTTTTGATGCGCATTTGAGGCCACTAGTTGATAATGACAGATAGAACAGATCGCGGCAAACCTACGTGTATTTGCCGCGCGAGCCAAAATTCAAGGGTCTTGCCGCGATCTATGCCTTTACAAATTCACAAAATTATTACATACTTGTTACTTTTCAGCAGATGAAAAGTCCGATTTAGAAGAAGCTGCCATCGAAGACAACACAGGTAAGTCTAATTTTGATGGATAACTAACAAAAATCAGCGTGCATGGACTAAATTTCTAAATGTAATTAACATTCTAGGTACTACTTACGTGTTCGCATCTGATAACGCGAATAAAGACGCCGATAGAGATCATTCAGGTAACAATATTAATTAACTAATTGATTGCACTCATAAATTACGCACATTGTAAAATTCTCATTAATATTTTAGATGTTTAATATGACAAGGTTTTCTGCAAACCTAACATTTCATGGACCAACTCGGACATTAACCTGACTGGCATCATTATCTAATTAAAACTAGATGTATTTGCTAGATTATTAATTAGTTTAAACATAAATAATTAACTCTTGTTTATTTGCTTACACACCTTCTATCAACAGTGAACACTATAATAAATTAACAAATTACTGTATAGGTCAAGAAGAGGACGAAGAGAAAGGCGACAAGAAAACGATAAGACAGATACTTTCGCAACTCCTGTCGAGCAACCACTCCGCCAACCAGGTGAGCGTGCGTGATACATCAATAAAAATATAAATAACTAGCAGTGCCCGCAGGTGGTTTTACCCGCGTTGTACCCGTCCCCGTGGGAATTTTGGGATGAAAAGTAGCCTATAACCTTCCCGTTGAATGTGGCTATCTATTACACAAGAATGATTCAAATCGGACTAATAATTGCTGAGATTACCTCGAACATACAAACAAACAAACAAACTTACAAATTTTACCTCTTTATAATATTAGTATAGATTCCGGTCATGGTCAGTGGTCGTGGTCAGTGGTCATGGTCAGTGGTCATGGTCAGTGGTCATTGTCATGGTCATGGTCAGTGGTCAGTGGTCATGGTCATAGTCAGTGGCCTGTGGTCATGGTCGTGGTCGGTGCTCATGGTCGTGGTCAGTGCTCATGGTCGTGGTCTTGGTCATGGTCAGTGGTGATGGTCGTGGTAGTGGTCATGGTCAGTGGTCATGATCATGGTCAGTGGTCATGGTCAGTGGTCGTGGTCATGGTCGTGGTCAGTAGTCATGATTATGGTCATGGTCAGTGGTCGTGATCGTGGTCGTGGTCATGATCATGGTCAGTGGTCATGGTCGTGGTCGTGGTTGTGGTCATGGTCGTGGTCAGTGGTCATGGTTATGGTCAGTGGTCATGGTCAGTGGTCAGTGGTCATGGTCATGGTCATGGTCAGTGGTCAGTGGTCGTGGCCGTGGTCAGTGGTCATGGTCATGGTCTGTCGACCATTTCCTATGGTATCCATGAGGAGTGGTGTATGTGTACTCAGGGCGGCATGATCTCGCTGTCGGGCGCGGTGCCGGTGGTGGTCCGCGCGGCGCACACGGGCTCCGCCATCGCCGCCGCGCTCGCCGCGCCCGCGCACCGCCGCCACGCGCGCGCCCGCCACAGGTAACATAGCGAATAGCGAATACGCACATTTGGATCGCGCGGCACCCATGAACAGGACCCAATGGGGAAAAACTGCTGCTGTCATTATTTTTGCACATCTGTTCCACAAATTGCCGTTTCCAATTCAAATGAATGGTAGTATCGTTAAAGTTTAAAATGTATTCTTATATGTTTAAAAAGTAAAAGCACCCCATAAGAAGCCTATTCATTTGTTTATAGAAATATTTAGGTATTCAATAATGTCAAAAGTTCTTACGTCAAGTAAACTATTCTAGTTCTGCGCCCGAACAAGAGGATTTGGACACTTCCAAAGACAAGACAGACGGCGACAAGACCAAGCCCGCTAAGAGCAACGAACACGTGGAAGTGATGCTAAACGTACGTATTCCTATTTTCCGTCCTAGCTCAGTATTGAACTGGAAAAATTATACAGTTTCTTACTTCTGGAGGGAAAGCACTCTGAAAATAGAACTTTTTGCTTGTGAAAGGGAAGTTGGTACCAAGTTGGTAGCATTCTGTTTAGTATTACCTGTACATTAAAATTGTTATTTATACGTTTATTCTACACTTATATTAAAACTGTTTATTATTTGGTATAATTTTAACCTCTCCGTTTTTCTCTTTTCTTTAAATCCAAATATATAATTTCCGTAAAATTTTACATCATTAACGTACATCCTCACCGGTCGGCCGGTTTGGTCGCGACTTAATCGAACGCCGGCTTACCAAGCAGGGTAAATTACATACAAACATGAACCTTATTATTAAGTTTTGAAGTCTCAAGTTACTTTAGCACAGTGTGAATTGCGTTTCGGCGCGCGTGTAATCGTCTTATATTGCTTGATGGGCACCGTAGATAATCGTCATAATTGCTTGATGGGAATCGTACATGATCGTCATTCGTCATATATTGCTTGATGGGAATCGTACATGATCGTCATTCGTCATATATTGCTTGATGGGATGGGAATCGTACATGATCGTCATTCGTCATATATTGCTTGATGGGAATCGTACATGATCGTCATTCGTCATATATTGCTTGATGGGAATCGTACATGATCGTCATTCGTCATGTATTGCTTGATGGGAATGGTACATGATCGTTCGACCTAGTGGGTGTGGTTCAGTCGTGTATCCGTGGCTGCAGGACGGGCTGGTGTGCCGCGTGTACTTCGCGTCGCAGTTCCAGGCGCTGCGCCACGCCGTCATCGCGCCACTCACCCCCGACGAGGACTGCTGCTGCGATGACGACAGTAAGACCACCACATAGCGTTAACCGCCTTATTAATAAACGCGGTGTTATAATGTGTTTTGTCTCTTTTGCTTTTCGGAAAATTGCGTATGTAAGAAAGTGACAAACCACTTGATAGCTAAACTGTTAAGAACAGTTTAGCTATCAAGTGGTTTGTCACGGGTACGGGTATATTAATATGGTCCCTGAGTGTCTATAAAATAAATGGCGACCGATAGTTCATCACTACATAGTATAAAATAAAGTCGTCTCTTTTTCGTGTCTGTCACACTGTTTGTCTGTCTGTATGCTTAAATCTTTAAAATTACGCAACGGATTTTGATGCGGTTTTTTGTAATAGGTAGAGTGATTCAAGAGCAAGGTTTTTATGTAAAAAAAATTCCCGAAATTCCCACGGGAACGGGCACAACGCGGGTAAAACCGCGGGGCGATGCTAGTTATTTATAATATTTGAATGTTTCTCTAAAGCCTTATCCATATTAAACGTGCATCTACTATAATTGCAGTAGCGGGTTTTGATTAAAGGGTTTGACCCTGATGATGACTATACTTTTATCATTGAGAAACGTATACAGAAATAAGGAACTTGAGGACTTAGGTGATTTGTAAGGGACAATCGTTTGTGATGAATTAATTTATTAAATCTAGGTAAACGTTAGAGAATTTACAGGTTTATTGGGTGGCTTTTTGGTGACCCCTTTGTAAAAGGCAAACTGTATTACATACATACGTCAAACAGAACGACCTCTTAGGCGATTATCACACTGCCACGCACGCATCACGCTGCATGTTGCGTGTTGACGCATCTAGTGGATGCATATTCTGTGCGTGTTTTCTATACAAACTGAGATACTTACAAGCAACGTTAGAACACTTCAGAACACGCGCTACGCTGCGTAGTGCGGGGCAGTGTGAGAATCGCCTTAATCAAATTGACCAACCACTAACTTGAGTTTATTATATCCTTGTATATAGAAAAGCTGTGTTCAATTGAAGAAGGTTTCATTCGATCCCTGGCGCATTGCGTTCCGTGGAACACGCGCGGGGGCAAGTCTGGATCCACTTTCTGCAAGACTAAAGGTAGGACATATAAATAACTTTACGGGCCTAGCTGTAGCTTTGTCAAGGGAGGAATTTCAGCTGACAATATTTGACAAATGAAAATGTCAACAAAACTTGATCTGCAGAACGCAAACAAATGTCAAAAGATTGATCTGCTATAGACAGAGGACTAGGTTTTCCAAAATGTTAAAATACTTACATAAAACAATGTCAAAGCCTAATTAGCTATCATATATTAGCGATAGAGATGGAATGTTAGGAAATTATTTATTTCTATAAATTTTCGATATAATCAGCTTGCTCGTTCCATTTTTAGATGTTGAATCATGATGATGATCATGATAGGCTAAAGTATACCTTGTATGATGGAGATGGCTGCAAAACTGTTACACAGTTTGGGCCAAACATTCTTGACTGGTCCGATCAAATTACAAACTTATGAATGATCGCATTATGAATATAACTAGCTGCGCCCCGCGGTATTACCCGCGTTGTACCCGTTCCCGCAGGAATTTCGGGATAAAATGTATTCCATATGTTATTCTGATGTATAACCTACATTACTGCAAAGTTTCATCCAAATCCGTTCTGTTTTTGCGTGAAAGAGCAACAAACATACATCCATACATCCATCCTCACAAACTTTCGCATTTATAATATTAGTGGGATTCGGCTAGGGTAACAAACTTGATAACATACATTTTTGATTTCTTAAGTTTAGCGAACACTACTCATTTTGAATCGAAACTACGTTGAATTGAGTTTTCTGTGACCACAATTCTTGTAAAGGGGCCGAAAAGTCAGTTAAAAACGTAAAATAAAAGCGAAGTGTATCCGTAAACCTAGTTTAAATTCAAATTAACATTTTGAGTTTTAACTGACGTCCACTGACAAACCCCCGTGCTCATCAGACGACCGGTACGTGCTGAAGGAGATGACGAAGCCAGAATGGCAGCAGTTCCTAGAGTTCGCGCCGCACTACTTCAACTACGTGATGACGTGCCGCCAGAACAACACGCCGAGCGTGCTCGGTCAGTTTTAGTCTAATATTCATTGATTTACACGTATCTAATAAATAGTTATAATAATGAAGAACCCATAATTGGACTGATAATAATTCCATACCATTATCAAAATGTAATCTCGTAAAGCCTAAAGCTTCGTCCAGTGTACGCGTGACGTTCGGCTTCAAATGTTGCCCCGAAAATATGTAAGCGAGTATCAGAGAGGTTTGAATGCACATATCTAATAAATTCATCGAAATCGGCCTCGTTTCTTTTCTTCTTCTTCGAGGCATTTTTCGTCACGCGGCACGATCGACCAGTTGTGACAATATCGTGTCCACCGTGTCCACACTATCGAGTGCGCGTATTGATGTGGTGATGTGTCCCCCGCAGCGCGCATGGTGGGCGTGTACAGTGTGGGCGGCGGCGGGGGCGGCGCGGGCGGCGGCGTGCTGGTGTCGGAGCACGTGTGGCACCGCGCGCCGCCGCAGCGCTACGACCTCAAGGGCACGCGCCGCGCCGCCGCCGACACCGACCTCGTGCTCACCGACGAGAACCTGCTGCAGCGTGAGTACACACCACTACACTACACTACACTACACGTGTACACGTGCTGGTGTCGGAGCACGTGTGGCACCGCGCGCCGCCGCAGCGCTACGACCTCAAGGGCACGCGCCGCGCCGCCGCCGACACCGACCTCGTGCTCACCGACGAGAACCTGCTGCAGCGTGAGTACACACCACTACACTACACTACACTACACGTGTACACGTGCTGGTGTCGGAGCACGTGTGGCACCGCGCGCCGCCGCAGCGCTACGACCTCAAGGGCACGCGCCGCGCCGCCGCCGACACCGACCTCGTGCTCACCGACGAGAACCTGCTGCAGCGTGAGTACACACCACTACACTACACTACACTACACGTGTACACGTGCTGGTGTCGGAGCACGTGTGGCACCGCGCGCCGCCGCAGCGCTACGACCTCAAGGGCACGCGCCGCGCCGCCGCCGACACCGACCTCGTGCTCACCGACGAGAACCTGCTGCAGCGTGAGTACACACCACTACACTACACTACACTACACGTGTACACGTGCTGGTGTCGGAGCACGTGTGGCACCGCGCGCCGCCGCAGCGCTACGACCTCAAGGGCACGCGCCGCGCCGCCGCCGACACCGACCTCGTGCTCACCGACGAGAACCTGCTGCAGCGTGAGTACACACCACTACACTACACTACACTACACTACACGTGTACACGTGCTGGTGTCGGAGCACGTGTGGCACCGCGCGCCGCCGCAGCGCTACGACCTCAAGGGCACGCGCCGCGCCGCCGCCGACACCGACCTCGTGCTCACCGACGAGAACCTGCTGCAGCGTGAGTACACACCACTACACTACACTACACTACACGTGTACACGTGCTGGTGTCGGAGCACGTGTGGCACCGCGCGCCGCCGCAGCGCTACGACCTCAAGGGAACGCGCCGCGCCGCCGCCGACACCGACCTCGTGCTCACCGACGAGAACCTGCTGCAGCGTGAGTACACACCACTACACTACACTACACTACACGTGTACACGTGCTGGTGTCGGAGCACGTGTGGCACCGCGCGCCGCCGCAGCGCTACGACCTCAAGGGCACGCGCCGCGCCGCCGCCGACACCGACCTCGTGCTCACCGACGAGAACCTGCTGCAGCGTGAGTACACACCACTACACTACACTACACTACACGTGTACACGTGCTGGTGTCGGAGCACGTGTGGCACCGCGCGCCGCCGCAGCGCTACGACCTCAAGGGCACGCGCCGCGCCGCCGCCGACACCGACCTCGTGCTCACCGACGAGAACCTGCTGCAGCGTGAGTACACACCACTACACTACACTACACTACACTACACTACACTACACGTGTACACGTGCTGGTGGCGGAGCACGTGTGGCACCGCGCGCCGCCGCAGCGCTACGACCTCAAGGGCACGCGCCGCGCCGCCGCCGACACCGACCTCGTGCTCACCGACGAGAACCTGCTGCAGCGTGAGTACACACCACTACACTACACTACACTACACGTGTACACGTGCTGGTGTCGGAGCACGTGTGGCACCGCGCGCCGCCGCAGCGCTACGACCTCAAGGGCACGCGCCGCGCCGCCGCCGACACCGACCTCGTGCTCACCGACGAGAACCTGCTGCAGCGTGAGTACACACCACTACACTACACTACACTACACGTGTACACGTGCTGGTGTCGGAGCACGTGTGGCACCGCGCGCCGCCGCAGCGCTACGACCTCAAGGGAACGCGCCGCGCCGCCGCCGACACCGACCTCGTGCTCACCGACGAGAACCTGCTGCAGCGTGAGTACACACCACTACACTACACTACACTACACGTGTACACGTGCTGGTGTCGGAGCACGTGTGGCACCGCGCGCCGCCGCAGCGCTACGACCTCAAGGGCACGCGCCGCGCCGCCGCCGACACCGACCTCGTGCTCACCGACGAGAACCTGCTGCAGCGTGAGTACACACCACTACACTACACTACACTACACGTGTACACGTGCTGGTGTCGGAGCACGTGTGGCACCGCGCGCCGCCGCAGCGCTACGACCTCAAGGGAACGCGCCGCGCCGCCGCCGACACCGACCTCGTGCTCACCGACGAGAACCTGCTGCAGCGTGAGTACACACCACTACACTACACTACACTACACGTGTACACGTGCTGGTGTCGGAGCACGTGTGGCACCGCGCGCCGCCGCAGCGCTACGACCTCAAGGGCACGCGCCGCGCCGCCGCCGACACCGACCTCGTGCTCACCGACGAGAACCTGCTGCAGCGTGAGTACACACCACTACACTACACTACACTACACGTGTACACGTGCTGGTGTCGGAGCACGTGTGGCACCGCGCGCCGCCGCAGCGCTACGACCTTAAGGGATCGCGCCGCGCCGCCGCCGACACCGACCTCGTGCTCACCGACGAGAACCTGCTGCAGCGTGAGTACACACCACTACACTACACTACACTACACGTGTACACGTGCTGGTGTCGGAGCACGTGTGGCACCGCGCGCCGCCGCAGCGCTACGACCTCAAGGGCACGCGCCGCGCCGCCGCCGACACCGACCTCGTGCTCACCGACGAGAACCTGCTGCAGCGTGAGTACACACCACTACACTACACTACACTACACGTGTACACGTGCTGGTGTCGGAGCACGTGTGGCACCGCGCGCCGCCGCAGCGCTACGACCTCAAGGGAACGCGCCGCGCCGCCGCCGACACCGACCTCGTGCTCACCGACGAGAACCTGCTGCAGCGTGAGTACACACCACTACACTACACTACACTACACGTGTACACGTGCTGGTGTCGGAGCACGTGTGGCACCGCGCGCCGCCGCAGCGCTACGACCTCAAGGACACGCGCCGCGCCGCCGCCGACACCGACCTCGTGCTCACCGACGAGAACCTGCTGCAGCGTGAGTACACACCACTACACTACACTACACTACACGTGTACACGTGCTGGTGTCGGAGCACGTGTGACACCGCGCGCCGCCGCAGCGCTACGACCTCAAGGGCACGCGCCGCGCCGCCGCCGACACCGACCTCGTGCTCACCGACGAGAACCTGCTGCAGCGTGAGTACACACCACTACACTACACTACACTACACTACACTACACGTGTACACGTGCTGGTGTCGGAGCACGTGTGGCACCGCGCGCCGCCGCAGCGCTACGACCTCAAGGGCACGCGCCGCGCCGCCGCCGACACCGACTTCGTGCTCACCGACGAGAACCTGCTGCAGCGTGAGTACACACCACTACACTACACTACACTACACGTGTACACGTGCTGGTGTCGGAGCACGTGTGGCACCGCGCGCCGCCGCAGCGCTACGACCTCAAGGGCACGCGCCGCGCCGCCGCCGACACCGACCTCGTGCTCACCGACGAGAACCTGCTGCAGCGTGAGTACACACCACTACACTACACTACACTACACTACACGTGTACACGTGCTGGTGTCGGAGCACGTGTGGCACCGCGCGCCGCCGCAGCGCTACGACCTCAAGGGCACGCGCCGCGCCGCCGCCGACACCGACCTCGTGCTCACCGACGAGAACCTGCTGCAGCGTGAGTACACACCACTACACTACACTACACTACACGTGTACACGTGCTGGTGTCGGAGCACGTGTGGCACCGCGCGCCGCCGCAGCGCTACGACCTCAAGGGAACGCGCCGCGCCGCCGCCGACACCGACCTCGTGCTCACCGACGAGAACCTGCTGCAGCGTGAGTACACACCACTACACTACACTACACTACACGTGTACACGTGCTGGTGTCGGAGCACGTGTGGCACCGCGCGCCGCCGCAGCGCTACGACCTCAAGGGCACGCGCCGCGCCGCCGCCGACACCGACCTCGTGCTCACCGACGAGAACCTGCTGCAGCGTGAGTACACACCACTACACTACACTACACTACACGTGTACACGTGCTGGTGTCGGAGCACGTGTGGCACCGCGCGCCGCCGCAGCGCTACGACCTCAAGGGCACGCGCCGCGCCGCCGCCGACACCGACCTCGTGCTCACCGACGAGAACCTGCTGCAGCGTGAGTACACACCACTACACTACACTACACTACACGTGTACACGTGCTGGTGTCGGAGCACGTGTGGCACCGCGCGCCGCCGCAGCGCTACGACCTCAAGGGCACGCGCCGCGCCGCCGCCGACACCGACCTCGTGCTCACCGACGAGAACCTGCTGCAGCGTGAGTACACACCACTACACTACACTACACTACACGTGTACACGTGCTGGTGTCGGAGCACGTGTGGCACCGCGCGCCGCCGCAGCGCTACGACCTTAAGGGAACGCGCCGCGCCGCCGCCGACACCGACCTCGTGCTCACCGACGAGAACCTGCTGCAGCGTGAGTACACACCACTACACTACACTACACTACACGTGTACACGTGCTGGTGTCGGAGCACGTGTGGCACCGCGCGCCGCCGCAGCGCTACGACCTCAAGGGCACGCGCCGCGCCGCCGCCGACACCGACCTCGTGCTCACCGACGAGAACCTGCTGCAGCGTGAGTACACACCACTACACTACACTACACTACACGTGTACACGTGCTGGTGTCGGAGCACGTGTGGCACCGCGCGCCGCCGCAGCGCTACGACCTCAAGGGAACGCGCCGCGCCGCCGCCGACGGGTGCGCCAAAGTTCACCTAAATTTTCAACTCCGATAATTGGAAATCCGAAAATGTTCTTCCTAACATTTTTCATCCTAACAATCACAATTCCTAACTTCTTTGTCTCTAATGTTCATAATCCGAATGATCACTCTTCCTAAAATTTTTCATCCTAAAGTTTTCATTCATACTATTTGTAGTGCTACCGGCGATGTTCATAACACTCATGTTTCTTATAAACTATTATTCAAAGTCATATCTTTTTTGTTTAGATTTCTTTTTATAGGTTAGGTTAGGTTAGAACTGTGACCAACTACGCGCGAGCCGAGCGAGCGAAGCGAGCGGTGCCGCGGCAGCGGCCGGCGAGCGCTACAACAAAATTATGCCATGTTATATTATGTCTAAAGTTTTTATGCAAATGGATAGGGAACCGTTTTGTAATCACAAGAAATAGTTTAAAAACAAACCTTTTCCTTTAAAGCGTTATGATAAAAAACAGTAGGAGTTTAAATATATTTACATTAATGATATTATTAATTACAATTTTCGGAAACATGAGTGTTATGAACATCGCCGGTAGCACTACAAATAGTATGAATGAAAACTTTAGGATGAAAAATTTTAGGAAGAGTGATCATTCGGATTACAAATCGTTAGGAAGAACAATTTCGGGTAAAGAACTTTAGTTGAGCCAATATGGACCCGCCGCCGACACCGACCTCGTGCTCACCGACGAGAACCTGCTGCAGCGTGAGTACACACCACTACACTACACTACACTACACGTGTACACGTGCTGGTGTCGGAGCACGTGTGGCACCGCGCGCCGCCGCAGCGCTACGACCTCAAGGACACGCGCCGCGCCGCCGCCGACACCGACCTCGTGCTCACCGACGAGAACCTGCTGCAGCGTGAGTACACACCACTACACTACACTACACTACACTACACTACACGTGTACACGTGCTGGTGTCGGAGCACGTGTGGCACCGCGCGCCGCCGCAGCGCTACGACCTCAAGGGCACGCGCCGCGCCGCCGCCGACACCGACTTCGTGCTCACCGTCGAGAACCTGCTGCAGCGTGAGTACACACCACTACACTACACTACACTACACGTGTACACGTGCTGGTGTCGGAGCACGTGTGGCACCGCGCGCCGCCGCAGCGCTACGACCTCAAGGGCACGCGCCGCGCCGCCGCCGACACCGACCTCGTGCTCACCGACGAGAACCTGCTGCAGCGTGAGTACACACCACTACACTACACTACACTACACTACACGTGTACACGTGCTGGTGTCGGAGCACGTGTGGCACCGCGCGCCGCCGCAGCGCTACGACCTCAAGGGCACGCGCCGCGCCGCCGCCGACACCGACCTCGTGCTCACCGACGAGAACCTGCTGCAGCGTGAGTACACACCACTACACTACACTACACTACACGTGTACACGTGCTGGTGTCGGAGCACGTGTGGCACCGCGCGCCGCCGCAGCGCTACGACCTCAAGGGAACGCGCCGCGCCGCCGCCGACACCGACCTCGTGCTCACCGACGAGAACCTGCTGCAGCGTGAGTACACACCACTACACTACACTACACTACACGTGTACACGTGCTGGTGTCGGAGCACGTGTGGCACCGCGCGCCGCCGCAGCGCTACGACCTCAAGGGCACGCGCCGCGCCGCCGCCGACACCGACCTCGTGCTCACCGACGAGAACCTGCTGCAGCGTGAGTACACACCACTACACTACACTACACTACACGTGTACACGTGCTGGTGTCGGAGCACGTGTGGCACCGCGCGCCGCCGCAGCGCTACGACCTCAAGGGCACGCGCCGCGCCGCCGCCGACACCGACCTCGTGCTCACCGACGAGAACCTGCTGCAGCGTGAGTACACACCACTACACTACACTACACTACACTACACTACACTACACGTGTACACGTGCTGGTGTCGGAGCACGTGTGGCACCGCGCGCCGCCGCAGCGCTACGACCTCAAGGGCACGCGCCGCGCCGCCGCCGACACCGACCTCGTGCTCACCGACGAGAACCTGCTGCAGCGTGAGTACACACCACTACACTACACTACACTACACGTGTACACGTGCTGGTGTCGGAGCACGTGTGGCACCGCGCGCCGCCGCAGCGCTACGACCTCAAGGGCACGCGCCGCGCCGCCGCCGACACCGACCTCGTGCTCACCGACGAGAACCTGCTGCAGCGTGAGTACACACCACTACACTACACTACACTACACGTGTACACGTGCTGGTGTCGGAGCACGTGTGGCACCGCGCGCCGCCGCAGCGCTACGACCTCAAGGGAACGCGCCGCGCCGCCGCCGACACCGACCTCGTGCTCACCGACGAGAACCTGCTGCAGCGTGAGTACACACCACTACACTACACTACACTACACGTGTACACGTGCTGGTGTCGGAGCACGTGTGGCACCGCGCGCCGCCGCAGCGCTACGACCTCAAGGGCACGCGCCGCGCCGCCGCCGACACCGACCTCGTGCTCACCGACGAGAACCTGCTGCAGCGTGAGTACACACCACTACACTACACTACACTACACGTGTACACGTGCTGGTGTCGGAGCACGTGTGGCACCGCGCGCCGCCGCAGCGCTACGACCTCAAGGGAACGCGCCGCGCCGCCGCCGACACCGACCTCGTGCTCACCGACGAGAACCTGCTGCAGCGTGAGTACACACCACTACACTACACTACACTACACTACACGTGTACACGTGCTGGTGTCGGAGCACGTGTGGCACCGCGCGCTGCCGCAGCGCTACGACCTCAAGGGCACGCGCCGCGCCGCCGCCGACACCGACCTCGTGCTCACCGACGAGAACCTGCTGCAGCGTGAGTACACACCACTACACTACACTACACTACACGTGTACACGTGCTGGTGTCGGAGCACGTGTGGCACCGCGCGCCGCCGCAGCGCTACGACCTTAAGGGAACGCGCCGCGCCGCCGCCGACACCGACCTCGTGCTCACCGACGAGAACCTGCTGCAGCGTGAGTACACACCACTACACTACACTACACTACACGTGTACACGTGCTGGTGTCGGAGCACGTGTGGCACCGCGCGCCGCCGCAGCGCTACGACCTCAAGGGCACGCGCCGCGCCGCCGCCGACACCGACCTCGTGCTCACCGACGAGAACCTGCTGCAGCGTGAGTACACACCACTACACTACACTACACTACACGTGTACACGTGCTGGTGTCGGAGCACGTGTGGCACCGCGCGCCGCCGCAGCGCTACGACCTCAAGGGAACGCGCCGCGCCGCCGCCGACACCGACCTCGTGCTCACCGACGAGAACCTGCTGCAGCGTGAGTACACACCACTACACTACACTACACTACACGTGTACACGTGCTGGTGTCGGAGCACGTGTGGCACCGCGCGCCGCCGCAGCGCTACGACCTCAAGGGCACGCGCCGCGCCGCCGCCGACACCGACCTCGTGCTCACCGACGAGAACCTGCTGCAGCGTGAGTACACACCACTACACTACACTACACTACACGTGTACACGTGCTGGTGTCGGAGCACGTGTGGCACCGCGCGCCGCCGCAGCGCTACGACCTCAAGGGCACGCGCCGCGCCGCCGCCGACACCGACCTCGTGCTCACCGACGAGAACCTGCTGCAGCGTGAGTACACACCACTACACTACACTACACTACACTACACTACACGTGTACACGTGCTGGTGTCGGAGCACGTGTGGCACCGCGCGCCGCCGCAGCGCTACGACCTCAAGGGCACGCGCCGCGCCGCCGCCGACACCGACCTCGTGCTCACCGACGAGAACCTGCTGCAGCGTGAGTACACACCACTACACTACACTACACTACACGTGTACACGTGCTGGTGTCGGAGCACGTGTGGCACCGCGCGCCGCCGCAGCGCTACGACCTCAAGGGCACGCGCCGCGCCGCCGCCGACACCGACCTCGTGCTCACCGACGAGAACCTGCTGCAGCGTGAGTACACACCACTACACTACACTACACTACACTACACGTGTACACGTGCTGGTGTCGGAGCACGTGTGGCACCGCGCGCCGCCGCAGCGCTACGACCTCAAGGGCACGCGCCGCGCCGCCGCCGACACCGACCTCGTGCTCACCGACGAGAACCTGCTGCAGCGTGAGTACACACCACTACACTACACTACACTACACGTGTACACGTGCTGGTGTCGGAGCACGTGTGGCACCGCGCGCCGCCGCAGCGCTACGACCTCAAGGGAACGCGCCGCGCCGCCGCCGACACCGACCTCGTGCTCACCGACGAGAACCTGCTGCAGCGTGAGTACACACCACTACACTACACTACACTACACGTGTACACGTGCTGGTGTCGGAGCACGTGTGGCACCGCGCGCCGCCGCAGCGCTACGACCTCAAGGGCACGCGCCGCGCCGCCGCCGACACCGACCTCGTGCTCACCGACGAGAACCTGCTGCAGCGTGAGTACACACCACTACACTACACTACACTACACGTGTACACGTGCTGGTGTCGGAGCACGTGTGGCACCGCGCGCCGCCGCAGCGCTACGACCTCAAGGGCACGCGCCGCGCCGCCGCCGACACCGACCTCGTGCTCACCGACGAGAACCTGCTGCAGCGTGAGTACACACCACTACACTACACTACACTACACTACACGTGTACACGTGCTGGTGTCGGAGCACGTGTGGCACCGCGCGCCGCCGCAGCGCTACGACCTCAAGGGCACGCGCCGCGCCGCCGCCGACACCGACCTCGTGCTCACCGACGAGAACCTGCTGCAGCGTGAGTACACACCACTACACTACACTACACTACACGTGTACACGTGCTGGTGTCGGAGCACGTGTGGCACCGCGCGCCGCCGCAGCGCTACGACCTCAAGGGCACGCGCCGCGCCGCCGCCGACACCGACCTCGTGCTCACCGACGAGAACCTGCTGCAGCGTGAGTACACACCACTACACTACACTACACTACACGTGTACACGTGCTGGTGTCGGAGCACGTGTGGCACCGCGCGCCGCCGCAGCGCTACGACCTCAAGGGAACGCGCCGCGCCGCCGCCGACACCGACCTCGTGCTCACCGACGAGAACCTGCTGCAGCGTGAGTACACACCACTACACTACACTACACGTGTACACGTGCTGGTGTCGGAGCACGTGTGGCACCGCGCGCCGCCGCAGCGCTACGACCTCAAGGGCACGCGCCGCGCCGCCGCCGACACCGACCTCGTGCTCACCGACGAGAACCTGCTGCAGCGTGAGTACACACCACTACACTACACTACACTACACGTGTACACGTGCTGGTGTCGGAGCACGTGTGGCACCGCGCGCCGCCGCAGCGCTACGACCTCAAGGGAACGCGCCGCGCCGCCGCCGACACCGACCTCGTGCTCACCGACGAGAACCTGCTGCAGCGTGAGTACACACCACTACACTACACTACACTACACTACACGTGTACACGTGCTGGTGTCGGAGCACGTGTGGCACCGCGCGCCGCCGCAGCGCTACGACCTCAAGGGCACGCGCCGCGCCGCCGCCGACACCGACCTCGTGCTCACCGACGAGAACCTGCTGCAGCGTGAGTACACACCACTACACTACACTACACTACACGTGTACACGTGCTGGTGTCGGAGCACGTGTGGCACCGCGCGCCGCCGCAGCGCTACGACCTTAAGGGAACGCGCCGCGCCGCCGCCGACACCGACCTCGTGCTCACCGACGAGAACCTGCTGCAGCGTGAGTACACACCACTACACTACACTACACTACACGTGTACACGTGCTGGTGTCGGAGCACGTGTGGCACCGCGCGCCGCCGCAGCGCTACGACCTCAAGGGCACGCGCCGCGCCGCCGCCGACACCGACCTCGTGCTCACCGACGAGAACCTGCTGCAGCGTGAGTACACACCACTACACTACACTACACTACACGTGTACACGTGCTGGTGTCGGAGCACGTGTGGCACCGCGCGCCGCCGCAGCGCTACGACCTCAAGGGAACGCGCCGCGCCGCCGCCGACACCGACCTCGTGCTCACCGACGAGAACCTGCTGCAGCGTGAGTACACACCACTACACTACACTACACTACACGTGTACACGTGCTGGTGTCGGAGCACGTGTGGCACCGCGCGCCGCCGCAGCGCTACGACCTCAAGGGCACGCGCCGCGCCGCCGCCGACACCGACCTCGTGCTCACCGACGAGAACCTGCTGCAGCGTGAGTACACACCACTACACTACACAGCGTGGCGGCGGCGGCGCTGCTGGTACCAACAATATCGTCTGACCAAGGAAACTTAGTGTCTAATGTCATCTACATTCAATAACTAATTTCAAAACATCTTTACAAATATTCATTAATGTATAAAAGTAACAGATAAGGGCCTAAAGTAAAGCCTTGCGGTACCCTCAATACAACAGCTGCGCCATGTCATTATTTTCCATCATAGCTTACTTTTTAAATCCTATCAGATTGATAATAGAATAATAATAGATTTCGGGTGAAAGGGCCTCCCTGTACAAATTTTCACATTTCTATGTAAACTGTACAGATTCGGCTGTGCGTTGATATAGAAGTCAGTGAGGCAGTCAGTTAATCAGGTTTGCCTTTTATAAGATATCTTTTTATGATTTATATATTAATTCAAAGATGTAGGTATGTGGTCCGCCTCATTAATATCGTTATTCCGCTCGCTCACGTGGTATATTGTGCGCAGTCCGGTGGGAGCGCGCGCTGTTCGTGCGCTCGGCGTGCGCGCGCGCGCTGTGGCGCTGCCTGGAGCGTGACACGTCGTTCCTGGCGCGGCACTGCGTCATGGACTACTCGCTGCTGCTGGCGCACGACGCCGCCGACACGCCGCTCGTGCTCGGGATCATCGGTCAGTGCACTAATATATCACATGCAGATAGAATTTTTCTGAATGATTATTGATAGAATCTTCAATGAGCTAACCACACTGTACAATAATTATATAATGATTCACTTAAACATCCGTATCAAAGTTAACCAAAGTACATTTTGAATTGAAACTACGTTTACGGATACATTTCGCTTTTATTTTACACTAGCAGCGCCCCGCGGGTTTACCCGCGTTGTGCCTGTTCCCGTGGGAATTTCGGGATAAAAATCGCCTATAACCTTCCCGTTGAATGTGGCTATCTATTACAAAAAGAATTATTCAAATCGGACTGATAATTCCTGAGATTACCTTGAACATACAAACAAACAAATAAACTTACAAACTTTACCTCTTTTTAATATCAGTATAGATTTTTATCTGACATTTTGACTCCGTGAGGAGCTGTGATCACAAAAGGAGTCTTTAGAAAATGTCTGAGACGCTGTCTTCTACGACCGCGGTTCCTGTAAGTAGCTTCCACCTAAGACACCGAACTGCATATGTTCCAGACTACATCCGCACGTTCACCTGGGACAAGAAGCTGGAGCACCTGGTGAAGAAGAACCTGGGCTCGGGCCAGCCCACCGTGGTGTCCCCCGACGAGTACAAGGCGCGCTTCCTCGCCGCCGCGCGGAAGTACTTCCTGCAGTGCCCCGAGCACTGGGACCATCTCTACGAACTCAACTTTTAGACGCGAACGTCAACTCAGGTTCAAGGTACTTCGACATGATGGGTGAAGTCAATTTTTTTACTAAACACTCAGGGCCTTATTCATAAACACTCAGAATTTTAGCTATCTAATGGTTTGTCCCTTTCCTACATACGCTATTTTCTCGCTATTTGCTCGCGCATGTTTCTCTGCCTGTCCCTCTCTGGCCTAAAAAATGTCGTTACCATTTTTTCCGTCTAGCCCCCTTTCGCAACGCGCGATAAGGAACTTCGTTCCAAAAGTGTTTATGAATAAGGCTTTAAATAATTATGTTGATTTGTGGTAGAATTCGAAGGTAGCTTTTAAAATACGCCAATGTTTTAAGCTTGTCGTGAACCTTAGGTCAAGCCGTCATTTCGTTGTCACACTTTAAAGCAAGCTATAAAATTGGTGCCGTTAAATTTAAACCGATTCCATACGGGCTTAGTGTTGTCATAAGGTTTTTACTTTTTTTGGCAAACAAACACGCCAGTCGTGTCATAGAATAACTGTGTCACAGCAGTTATTCTATGACACGACTGGCGTGTCATACATACGTCATAGAGGTTCGCACTGGAATATACACAAAAATGCTACAATCTAAAATAAATAATTAAGATCCTCGCCAGCTTATATCCCAAAAGAAGAGGGGATAGGCAAGAGAGACATATGTCATAATTAAAACCTACTCTAGAATAATAAACGAATTACTTAGATTTAGCAAATCATATTTTTAAGTTGTGGTACTCTTGTGTTGCCAACATACCTAGCATTAGCTATTGCGTTTATGAAATTATATATATTTTTAAACATTACTTACAAACTTAAGCCCTAAGCTTATTTATAGTTCTTAACGTTATGAAATTATCTCGGTGATAAGTTGTTATTCCGAATGTCCGTTATATGGCCGCATACAGAAATAAAGCTTCGGTCACAGAACATCAAACATTTCGGCAAGCCAAATAGTCGGAAACATTCCTCTTGAATTAATCTAGTTAGTGAAAACTGCATAAAAATGCGTTTACATACAGACAGACAGCTTTTTGGGACTTTGTTTTTTAATATGTATTGCTATAGATATATCGATATAGATATAGACTAATACCTATAGATTAGTATTTATAGACGCTTGGCACCGGCTACCAGTGTACCAATCCCGATCAGCGCTGGTTGAGGCTAGCACTGGATTGCTTTCTTTCTGTAAGCGACCTTTGTTTAATGTCATACCTCAGATATACCATTCCATACTCATGTATTAATTTATTGTATCATTACTATTATGTTATCAGTGTTGAAGAGAAATAAAATATTGATTCGGAGAAACAGTTTTTGTTTTCATACCTAGCGCTGTCATTGTGAGGGAGAGAGGTATATGTGGAAATTACACTTACAACTTAATACAAATAATTTATTGCATTATAAGGCCCTCATATCTTAGCGAGTTCTGCTCGCCTGGTACTTTAGCACATATTGTGCACAAAATAAAACCTGCCAAGTTCTCGAGTCTTCATTTCAAAATCTGATCAACATGTGACCTTAAAAGTAGAGATAGAAAACATTAAAAAATGCTTGTCCCATAGAAAAATAATAGCAAAAGTGAGGAAGATGCATAAAAAAAGTTATAAAATTATATATGTAATATTAAAAATTAGCCTGTAACTGCACTACTGGGCAAAGTCCTCTCATCTCACCGAAGATATCAGTACAGTGAGGAAGATGTTTAATAAAACAATAATTTATTTCAAATCATATTTTATTATCCGGCTATGACATGCGGTAAGATTTGTTATAATGATTTGTTATATTTGTATAGGATTGATTGCTGCCAGTTATGCGTGATTATCACAGGGGGACATATTCCGTAATCTATAGCAAACCATATTATAAGCCACATAACATAAAGAAGTATATAAAGTAAAGTATGTTACCATTATGTTACATAGGAAGTTTTTACAAAATCATATTTAAATTACGTAATTAAAATTACATGCGCAATAATTGAGAAACTTCAAACACGAAAAAAAAAATACATGTGTGAAATATTAAATTAATATGTTCAGAATTTGATGTACTTTTTCTATTTTATTTCATTAATTATATAAAAACACTGAAAGCGAACTAGTTTGATGGATAACGATCTACTCAAGAACAAAGAATACGGTTATTGGGACCGGCCATTAAAGTATAATAAGGACATAACAAATACTTTAGCATTTAGTCATATTTTTGGGACGATTATCGAAAGTTGAAGGAAGAGATTTCGATTTTATATTTTCAAACATTTAGACACCAAATAAAATTAATTTAGTCATACAAGTTGACTTATTTAATAATCCATTTAATGTGGCGGCAATTGAAGCTGCCCTTCAAAAATAATGTTATCTTTACATTTAGTTAGACAATAATGTTAACACAAGATATTTCTCACCATCTTTGGTCAATCACAAAGCTTAGTTTAAATATTTATCTATTTTAATTGTTAGTTTATAGCTTGTTTATAATTATTAAAGATTACAACATTCAAGTTAAGTCCTCAGACGTAATTGTTATTAATACATTGAATTTATTGTAGACAACCATAACTATGTATTCAATATTTAATGATTCGTATACAACACAAAGTTTGGTTTAATTATACAAAATCTACGAAGACAATAAATATTATGAACACAAATACACATTTATGAGCCTCATACAAATGAAAACAAAAACAGTGTAACAACATAACATAGAAGGTGGTCTTATTAACTTAACGAACTTTCGTTTTACAAATAATACTCCATTCGGTCTAATGCCGGTTATTCAATATAGCAGCGCCCCGCGGTTTTACCCGCGTTGTACCCGTTTCAGTGGGAATTTCGGGATTAAAAATAGCCTTTAACCTTCCCGTTGAATGTGGCAATCCATTGAAAAAAGAATTATTCAAATCGGTCTGGTAATTCCCAACTTTACCTCGAACATACAAACAAACAAACAAACTTATAAATTTTACCTCTTTATAATATTAGTATAGAAACATTTTAGAAAATGTAGACTTTCTTATTCATTAGATTTAAAAAGAACCATCGTAACGTAACTCCAAAAAGAGGGAGCTTCCAATCGATACAAATATTTGAGAGGTTATTTTTTTTTTATTGAAACTGCGTTTACGGTAAACTTATTTTACATTTTTATTATCTGACGTTTCAGCTCCTTTACTAGAACCGTAGTACAGAAAAATACTACTTCTGTGACTTACGATGATTCTTTTTCATAACAATGCTACATTTAAGCACAGAAGTAAGGCCTCTAGCATTTATAACGCGAGATTAAAGAATATTTACACTACGGCACTCTCACATACGTAATATGTTTACTGAATATTTTTTACATTATTCTCACATTTCATTACGATTTCTCGAAATGTTGGTAATATGTTTAGAAGTAATTTCATAACGCACCTTAAAACTACCTTCCTTTAGAAGTACATAGACCTATTAATTTATGACGAATGCTTTTTAAAAGTTTTAAGCCAACTTTCACTACAAAAATGATATTTATTAACTCACTTCTTTTATAATCACGTGCCTTAAAATTCTATTTCACCAATATTATAATTGCGATAGTTTGTGACAGTATGACGATCTTTCAATGTAAAATAATTTGGACTAAACTTAGTACACATCTAGAGTGTTTTGATAATAGAAGAAGTACTCGGTACCTTGGAATTATTACTGATACAAGTAAACGTAAGTAAAGTAGGAGAACGTTACTACTTTTTAAGAGAGGAGATATTCCAAATCATCTAGACATTCTTATAGGTAGTAAACATTGTTTTAAACATTTTTAAAAACGACTTCATGGTTTTTTATCCATATCTTTTGCTCATTTTCCAAATAATTTCATTAAAACGCTTTCTATTAAGATTGTGATGTGTTTTAATTTACCTAAAATGAATGAACGAATACATTTTTAACTAAACTTATTTACGATATTCAAATGTTAATGGTATCTCTTTCTAAACATGAAAGAAGAAAAGAGATAGTCACTTTGATAATTTTAACACTAAAGATTAAATTGGAAGCTTTTAATATAAGGTTATACAAGTCTTATCATTTCTTTATAAAAATAGCTTAAATTATTTAAATACACTTAGAATTATTTGTTCACAATAATTAAAATACTGTTAATAAGTTCAAACTAAAATATGTTTAAGCAATTTACAACCTTATTTACAGCTCATTAAAGTTCATTATTGTAACATCTAAGCTGAGGTATCGCGAAAGCAAAATGTATGTAAAAAAATATGTAAGTAATAATGTTTGCTAAATTAATTGAGTATGTACTTAAAGACTATTTTCGTTTGCTGTAAATAGTTTGGTGGTACGAAATGTTAGTAATATAACACTAAGATTTGCAAGCGATTATCGATTTAGGTTGATTGCAACTGTATTGACTATAGTTACATAATTAAGTTATACGAGTTTTTTATATTGTGGATGTGTAAATAAAGGATGTATTTTACCAGTTTGTTATTGCGAGCATTCGTCTCTGAACTGCCTACAATATCGTAGATACTATTCGATTGATTTCTTACTTCTAAGATAGCATGTTATTGTTAGCTCGCTAGCAAATGTAAGTAGCAAGTAGCAGGCTACCACGGCTAATGTAAGTAGAAAAAAACCATTCTTGTCAGATACAACCAACAGAGGATAATATTCCAATACTGCTCCTTTGTATAAGAATGGGTAAGGAACACGCAAACGTATTCCTGCTTTGAGTTCTACTAAAACTAATTTTGAAAATCTTTGTTCTTTGTCCTACACCTATATTCATGTCCAAATTCCACCACAGGCGAGGCAATCGTTTATTTTCATTACTTATATATTTCTATCACATGTCTAACTCGCCTGATAAGTTAAAGGCGGCCTGTGCTATCCCACAGCTGGGACTAAGGCCACAACCAACATGCCACATATTTTGAGGAGTTAGCATCGCTCTGCATGCGGTGAAAATCCATCTTTAAATGCTAAACTAATTAACTTACAACTAATTAATCTAAAACCCCGATAATCCGTAAATGGATCCGAAATTATTCGAATAAAACACAAGGCTTCGTTACGATACTTTAATTACGAATACAATGATAGAGTATATGTTACAATTGATATTTACAGCTGCATTCGGCACGTCCGAATTATCGAGGCTCCTTACAAAACATTCATACAAGACACAGATCTTTGGAGGATATCATGTTACGTTTCAAAGTTATTCACCGACAATTTACATTTTAAACCTACACTAATAATAATATTTGTTTTCTTTTTGTGTATGTTTTTATTGTGTACAATAACGTTTATCTATCCATAAAAAGATGTGTATGTTTGAAAAAAAAACTTAAAACTATACATCCGATTTCAAATACATAAAAAACCTTTACCATTATCTTGATATTCCAAAGACATCGGATTTGGATATTGGCACATACCTTGGGATAACATAGTAACTTATTTTTATCACAAAACTATTTTTACAGTGTAACCGCGAGGCTCTGGTAAAACAATGATTTTAATCACTACATATGCACAATCCTGCGTCTGTGTGGCCGCGATCAATTCAAAAACGAATCGACGGATTCTCATGCGGTTTTCTCCAATAGACAGAGAGTTTCACAGGAAAGGTTCCTATAGTTATAACAAGCTTATATTTGTGTGTGTCGGTGGATAACTTCACAACTTATAGTTATTAATGTTAGTTATAATGCGGGTGTGCGGCGGCGTATCATGTGGGGTCCAGCGCCGAGCTGAGAGTCTTTAGCTGCTCTACTCCCGCTAGGAGGTCCCTGGAACACCAATAGTATTATATTAAAAAGTAAATTTCATAACACTTCTTACTTCACAAAACTAAGTACAGACGGACACAGTCACACCAGTGATCCTATTGGGGTTTCATTTTTGCCTTTAAACATACAGGTTAAAATGTGTAATTGCGCAGCGTCTTTTCGATTGCATAGCGCCAGAATAGGTCAATAGGTACTCCAACGATGTGTATGTGATCGTTTTTTGCATTAACTAAGTTTACAATTCCATACAATTTTTACAAAAAAATATGTTAGTTGTATAATATAACTACGTTCTACTTAGAGTGAGTATTTGGGTTGAGCAGTATAAGGTTTCTCTACGTTGAGGACTTGGTATTTAGTAAGTATGTAAGGTGTGTCACCTGAGCGAGGTCTCGGCGCGCTCGGCGGCGCGGCGCAGGTCGGCGGCGGCGCGCGCGCGGGCCGGCGCCGCGCCGCCGCGCGCCAGCTCGGCGCGCAGCCGCGAGCACTCCTCCTCCGCGCGCGAGCGCCGCGACCGCTCCACGAACAACTCCTGTCTGCAACGTAAACTACTCATTAGGCTCGCTGTACAAAGCGCTCATTACTAATCACACCTAGGCATCCTCTAGCTGTATCGGGTCGACCTCGACTAAACAACCTACAACAAACATAGTGTCGGGGCGGGCCTCGGGTCGAGACAATTTCCCCACTTGCCCAGCCTCGAAGCGAGGTAACCCGCGACCCCAAGCTGCCGCTGTGGATAACCAGCTGTAGACAACGATGGAATAATATTCTAGAGGCTTGCCAGAAGTCATATGAAGTAAAGTGATGTTGTGAAAAGGGTCTGATTTTCATAAATGAAAATTAAAGATAACTGACAAAAGTGCATGTTACTATTTTTATCTACACTAATGTTGTAACATTCTACTTATGATTCCAATACTTGACTTATAATTACTACTGTTATAGCGCAGACAACTAAAACACTCAATTTAAGCAATTGCACATGATGTTATAATATCATTATAATATAACATTATAACATCATTATAACGCGACCAATTAACCTGGCGAGCCTTATGTCAAAATCCTCATACTAGTTGCATACAATTTTGATATTAGGCTGGCTTTTGAAAACAGTTGGGTTATACGTGAAAACTTCGTCGAAACTACATACACAAAACTCTTTGGTAAGATCTCGCTCGCTCCTGATTGGCCCTACGCGCAGCTGCGCTCTCATTGGTTAGATTTTAATGGCGGCAAGTTCACTGTGACAATACACGTACCTACGCGTGAATTTAATGTTTCGCAATGTGTTTTGTTTTTAAAATTTTGTTTGATTAACTGCATTAAATAGTGAAGATAAAGTAGTGTATGCAACTGCATATAACACGGGTATTAAAACACTCGTTACTATTATGAAACTCGCTGCGCTCGTTTCATAAACTCACACTCGTGTTTTAATACCCTTCTTTATACATATGACGTTGCATAAACTACTATTAACATCCTATTAGAATAACATTTACCACAATCTGAGTTAACCTTTGATATTTGAATGCAAATCATTGTATTGCTAATATAATGAGTGTGTTACAAACAACAATAGAAGTAGTAACATAACAATTATGTACAAGGTAAATAAATGAATAATGTATTAAAATGAGGCTGGATATGAAATTGGTTCATAAAATGGTATCCAACTTTACAATTTGTTTTTCACAAGCGGTTTATCCATTCCTGTGGGTATTTTGGTATTGAAAGTAGCCCATTACCTGAAGGTGGCTATTGTGTCCAAGAATATATTTTAAAACTCAATTGATTGGCCCAAAGATTAGTGTATTAAACCCAACTCTTTTGCTTAATAATATTAGTAGTAAAGTAAAGTATTAGCCTGTAATGTCCCACTTGTTGGGCAAAGGCCTCTCGTCTCACTGAAGATATCAGTACAGTGAGGAGGTTTCAGGCGTAATCACCACGCTTGCCTAATGCGGGTTGGTGATCTCAAACCCGAGCCATGTTTGAAAAGTAGGAAACATGTTTTCGCTCGACCTGGGAATTGAACCCGGGACCTCAGTCTTGGCAGGCGAGTGCACATACCACTAGACCACCGAGGCGTTATATTAGTAATATTATAATTATAAAGATGGCTTGTATTTGGATGTTAGCTAGACAATCATTTTATAACCTTGTTAATTAATTAAGGTTACTTCTAATTCGGAAATGCCTAAGAGAATATTAACAACAATGGTGACACTGTCACTATGTTATTATATACCTGGTTCGTTCCAACTCAGCCATGATTTGCTGGAGTTGTTCGTCCTGATGCTCCGGCTCCGGAGAGGTCCGGCCCGGGTGAACCGGTAAGAAGTCCGGCAACCGCATTGATTCTGCACCT
This sequence comes from Cyclophora albipunctata, assembly GCA_963082685.1. NCBI lineage: Eukaryota > Metazoa > Arthropoda > Insecta > Lepidoptera > Geometridae > Cyclophora > Cyclophora albipunctata. Next base: position 8,548,041 of record OY720123.1, read on the forward strand.
GAAATAATGTATTGACAGAGCATGATAGTTGATACCATTTGAATTTAGTAAACCCTATCTCTTTTCAAATTGTGCCTTCTTGAGTAATTTGTTGAAATATTTCTGTATTTATTGCTAGGAAACTTAGTTGATGCAGTTGGTTAGATGAGTTATTTGTTAATCATACTTAAATGCGTAATGTATAAAATTTTGATAAGTTTTTTAGAAATAGACTCAATTCCTCATCGAATGTTTAATAACGTCCAATAATAGTGGATCATCATCATTTAAACAGAGTTCACATTGTTGTAAAAAGTAACATTTCACAAGTGCGTAAAAAACAGGAAATACAAATATGTTCGCTACTTGATTCATTATTCCTGTTCTTTATTCAAATGTTGCTAATTAATCCAAAATAAAGTATAGGAAATGCAATAAGTGTATGTTAATAAGTCAACACAATGAATATGAGTTATAAATTAGTTGTTAATTACACAACAACAATGGATAGCCATTCACATACATATTCAAGGTTCGAGTTCAATTTGGATGTAATGCTTCCGCTAGAATTAGTGGTGGCAAAGTCATAGGTCACTTGTAGAGTTCTGTTTACGTCAAATTGTCTATCTGAAAGTTAAAACAATGTGACTTACTTATGGATAGGGACCTGCGTACCTGCATTTGGTGGCAAATCCAGAGGATGACAGCTCCGTGGAGACATATTTCTTCTATCAGCCGGGTTCACTGACTCAGTGAGGTCTAGGCTGAGGTGTGCGGGCAGGTCCAGCGGCACCGCAGCGGCAGCCTCGGCCCCCACCGGCAGGTCCAGGGGCACCTCTCGCTGCTCCTGTCTCGACTCACCTGCACTCGACCCGGCCCCCATGTAACTCTCATAGTCATAACTCCTACCCCCATAATTAGAATTATTCCTACGCCCCAGAGAGGAAGACGAACTCTCATTAAAACTCGTATTGAATGTAAAATCAGGTAAATTGTCCAAATCTACAGATATAGGTCCATTGGGATTTAAATATGCCTGTTCGACCAGTATATGGTCCTGCACAAAGTCTGGCAACGACGGCATGCCTAGAGGTTCAGACGCCAAGTTCGGCCTGTGATAGAATGGAACCTCGTTACTCTCCGAGTAAAAGTTTTGTTTAGAGTCTGTATTTTCCACAACACTGAACGGTATGTCGACGGAGCTGCTGTCGCTGCTGCGCGGCACGCTGGTGTCGCTGCCCTTAGGCCGGGGCTGCGCGTCGGACGCTCGCGTCTTCTCGCGCCGCGGCTCCAGCTCGCGGGTGGGCGAGTGCTGCACCGTACTCGCGTACACCTTCGGTCGGGCGCCGGTGTTTTCATACGTTGAAGTCCCCGGTAACGAAAGGTCACGCTTCAGGAAGTGCCGAAATGAAAAAGGATTCTCCTCCTTCCGTGTACCACCGCCGCATTCTGTAACCAAAATAAACAGTCACAGAGGAATGCAATTAATTTAGGACAAAAAACAACTCCGTAAAACACTCACTGGAAGACGAACTTTTGGTCTCTGTGGGTGAAGTATCTCCGTTCACGGTGATATTATATTTCTCTTCTTCAATACCTAAGTCTGGTTTCGACACATTTGGCTCATTATCTCGAATAGAGGACCCGTTATTTGAATTTTGAGGAGATTTTTTGTCAGAAACACCATCTTCATCCTCCGCCATGATAAAGAAAAGTGACAGTTGATAGTTTCGATCAAAAACATAACATTTGATGTCTATATTGGCACTTGCTTCGTTCAAAAACCCGTTGTTTTACTGGTTATCTGTGCCTGTAGGAATGTCTGCTGACCATGGTAGAAGCTTCTATCTCATTTTTTTTTATGAAATTCTAAAATGTTTACTATTAGGAAAATTTTCATTAGTAAGTATGTATTTTAAACACAAAAAATAACAATTTTGCGCTCTCGGCTTGTTACCTATATAAATTGCGTCCACCCATAAAGTAACTTATGTCCACCGACACAGTTATTTTTGCGTTGAGGTATATACCCATGGAGGTAGAAATACTTGTTCCGATGAAAGTTTTTTCTCGACTTGTTTTTTATTTCCTTTTGAACCACATAACTAGGATAGATAGGATAATCGGGATCGAGATTATCAACCCGCAGTAGGTAAGCATATTGTTAACCTCGACTAGTTCGTAGTACGAATAGTTCAGTGAGTCGAGGTCCGTAATGGAATTTCAGGCATTTTACCTTTTGTAAAATTTTACCGTGATTTTAAATATCTATCTTTCAGGTTAAATAAAAAGCCTCTTTGTATTGGTTCTTTGATCAGCAGGAGCCATGGATTTAATATACAAACGTAGGAGCATATTCACACTAAAGGCTTTATCAATAGATTGGCTTTTGTATTGATAGTGTCCAACTGTAGGGCAGTCATTTCTAGGTACCTACTTTAAACACATAGGTACTTGTCTTCATATTTTTTAATAAAACAACTGAATAAATAGACATTTTCTTTAATAATCTTATTTATAAGGCTCCTCTGTTACTGTTACACATAATATTACAATATCGACAGACAACATCACTCAACAAGTACCTAGTAATAAAATTAACAATATTAAACAAATTCGTTAATAATAAATGCATTTATATTTCCATATTGTGTTCATTGAGACTTAGTATAGTTAACACGTAGTAATAATCATAATTTCTGAGCATTAACAATTAGATTTTATTTACATTTTTAGACAAGCTATACAATATATTGTAAACACAAATACCTGATTAACATTTGGCACTAAATAAAAAATAAGTACACGTTAATAAATATCACCAGGAATTAACTAATATAAGTCGATTGTAAATATTAATTGATTAAAACAAAAGAAAATAAAGATGGCACAATTAGCGTTGTACAAAACAAAAATAGATATTTATTTACTAATTTTACAAAATTGCAACACAGACACATACATACAAAACAGGATATCTATCACATAAATGATTCTTGTTATGTTCTACCTCCATGTCTTATCGCTTTTAAAAATGTAAAAAAAACGAAATTGAAATCAGTCTTTGGGACAAAAGGAAGAACTTTTAATTTTAAATTCAATATAAAAACGACTCTACATGTTTGTATGGGCAGTCGAATCATAAAGTAAATACATTTAATTAAAAAATAATACTTTTGCGATTACTGACACATGCAATATCACATTGCACTATTATTTACATAAATTAGAAACAAAAAGTTTTCGCGACTAACTTTCGAATCCCGATAACCTTCCAATAATAACCTGCATCTTAGATAACATATCAAGTATTGACATTTTTGTATGTATAAATGTAAAATTTATACATACAAAATTTGGCTACGTCCTTTGAGACTCCAAAATGTGTCATTTAATTTTAAAAGTCCAATGTCAAATCTTGATCTGCTATCTCAGGCTATTGGGTTCGGCCGTAAATATAACCCAAACGTTAATACATATTAACATTTTTTAATAAAATGAATAAATAAATAAATAAATAGGGCAAAAGGCATATTTACACTTATTGAAGAACAAATATTTTATCCTGATCAAAAAATAACTTGGATTAAAAAAATACATAGACAAGTGACTCGTTTCGGGTTTCAGTAAGTTAATTATTTATGGTACAGTACACCATAGATAACCTTATCGCAGTTTTGCGTTTTGTTCGTAATTCAAACATAATTTATGCCTTCACCTTTCATAAATAGTTAGTTACAGAACACCCTTTAAAAACTGACATCATATAAAGGGTAACACTGTCATAAAATACTGTAACTTTTCATAAAGTTCGCCTATTGTAGGCGAATAATTTGTAATTATTGCGTATTATACACGAAATATTAGCCATAATAACTAATACATAATGTGAAATCATTTGACAAATCACAAATCTCCAAAAATACAACTAACACTTTATGCAAACTTTTACATGAAAGTATTTTTTAGAAAAACCTGTTCAAATAATATAAGTAATTTATTTATTAAACAGTTAATAAAATATTAGCACACTCGTATGAAATCATCATTTTCAATAGTAATTCACAGTTATAGCCCACCACAAGATCAAATTATGTAGATTATAGAGTACAGAAGAAATTTACATTATTTATCAATTCAGTTTAATATTAACTCTAGACCAATTTATAGTGACAATTTCATAAGAATAAATGCCAAAAGATTTTTTATTATAATTACTTCATTGCGTTGGCATCAAAAGAATGCGGACAGTCACAAACAAAACGGTTTTCTCTATAATATTATTTTTTAGACGACTATTAACTACGGTCTTAGTTTATGGAGTGCTATAGGAAGTAAATGTTAAAACGGGAATTAAAATTTATAATTAGGTTGTATGTTGCAAATTGCTGTGGTAGTAAAATTATGGTCACGCTATCGCCACTAGATTCACGCAACAGATAGACAGAAATACTCCACTCAAAAGCCACTATGTGAATATACTAAAGCAATTCACCTTCTGACATCATCAAAATTCTAAAAATATCAGTTTCAGGACATTATAAATCGATCCCATTTTGTTTGTGACTCAATTTGGCAACAATTTAATACTTACATTATTACTCTACCATACATTTTTCGAAAATCATTGATTACTTATTTAATTTCTGAATGCTAAATATATATTTAAAAATAAATACTCTTTTTTTTTTTTATTTAAAAATTTACTTTTCATCTACGTATTTACACTATCGTTAACATCGAGAGGTTTAGACAGATTGTGGATAAATAGACGGGTCTTACACGTTATATCTAGCTAATAAACCTTAAATTTTGTTGAGCCACCCTTGAACTCTTATCTTAGTACATTAGGTATATTTTAGAAGCGTGAGTTGCTTAATCTATATTTGGTTCTGTCGTTAATCACATTAAGTCGTCTCAAAATCAGATTATGTTATCATTTGATAAGACAAATTATTATGATTTAATGAGAGGTAGTGATATATGATCTGTAACAAACAATGATTACAATTTTATTGCTTAATATTTTATTATTTAATGCAGAAGTAAAAATAGATAAATGTTATCAGACAAAAATTTTGCTGTACGTTATTTTTTATTTTGAAAAATGATTTTTTATTGAAGTTGTAAACATCAAAAACTACAAAAGTAAGTTAATCAACTCGGGTACAAAAGCTGACTAATTTAGTGTGCATAAAGTTGTTCAATAAACAATATTTCGAAGCGGCCGAGTTTAAGATTCAAAGCGAAAAGTTGGTAGAGTTCCAATTCTCGTGATTCAGTTAAAAATGTTTTTGTTTTTGCTACGTACGAGTGCACGCCGCGCTCATTGGACGAGCTCGGAGGTGTTTTATTACGAGGAAATTATATTTGACTATTTAGAAATAACATCAAACGGAAATATTTTGTAAAATCAGCTAAAAATAATTTGATGTAACTTTCCTTTTTACGTCAGAGTTTTAAAAATACATTTCAGTATTGTTTGCCTTCTTGTATTATTAACATTTGAGTGGTTAGTTCAGCTAATACAACCATCTTTTGATGTCCAGCGGTTTAGGCTTGTAAGTAGTACTAATGTGACCAATGATAATTAATTTATTACTATTGATAAGCTTGTAAACTTTCTGCATATTAAAATCTACGGACACCAATAATTTTCAAATTTATATCGGAGATTATGTCTTCAAAGCACTTGAAAAGGTTAGTTTTAGGATGCTGTATTTTACACACTTATTAAAACATTATTTATTAACTTATGACACAAAATTCATGTGACCTGCAGGAATTTGCCGTGTTTATATTTAAAGCGAAAACATTCCACAGAGCTTTATTTATATTATTCAAAACTTTATAATAAATTTTCAAGTATTTTAGGCCGGACATTTAAAATGGTCGCTCGGATATCTCTCAGCAATGTTACATTAAATACTAAAGAAATATAATTAGGTTAGGCCATATATATTGTTTTATTGTAAGCATACAGACAAGTTTCATGGTAAAACAGGTCAACGCTCGTTTATGGACACAATGTCAATGAAGAGATATGGTATCGGTTCAATTTAAACTAATGTAGTACAGTACACATTAGTTTAGTAGTTCAAATTAAACCAATTGTAACACATCATACAATCAGCTGAGATTGACAAATGCTCAGCGTTCATCAAACCATAGATAAGATAATAATGGCGCGTAAGATATTTTTAGAATTCACGCGCTTTAAAATGTTACCTGCGCAATTTTAATACATTGGCGCTAAATTGAGCGTCGTCGCATTTTACAACGGAAATTCTTTAAATTTTTCCAAGTATATCGTGTTTATTTAGATATTTAAACAAATCATAGAACATTACATTCTGTTTTTCTTTTTCTAACTTTGTTAAAAAGTTGATTATTTCTTTGCCTGTTGGTTGGTGGGTGGTGCCTAACAATAGAAAAATAAATAACTTTGTGGTAAAATTACCAATTAATTTAGATAATAAATTTGACAAGTTCACGTCATTAAAATAACGAATTTATCCAAAACTAATATTGGAAAGCCATTAAAAGGTAGTTTGTAATACATTAAGTTTCATAAAATGTATTGGATGATTTAACTGAACATAGAGCACTTGTGTTAATAAGTGTACACGGCCTTGCTTCTGTGTTATTTTAGTGGAAGTATGTATGTATGTCACTTGTATTAATGTAATGGCCTACTAAAACATGTTGTACAACTTATTTTCAGAAATATAATTTATATTCAACTAAAAACCTACATAACAGTTCTTTTCTTTCTTTTTGTATGTGAATTAGGAACATAATTTGGACGCAACGCCGAAATTGATAAATTCATTTTACCTAAAAAAAATAATTTATATTATATCCCAAGATAAACTTACTTAATTAAAATAAATAATATTTTTTAACACGCAATGTTTTGGCGCCAATTCAATCATACATAGATTAAATAAAAGCATTAACGTCAAAGATGAATAAATTCTAGTGGCAACATTTAGACGAATGTGTCACAGTTCTAATGTTTCGTCTCGCTCGGATACATGCCGTCGGAAGAGATAGATAGAAAGATTATTCGTTATTTGTTTAAGTTGATAGACAATGATAAATAAGGTCCTCAAAGGACGAGCTTTTTTCGACCTATAAGACCTATAACAAAGCCCTATTTGATACCATTTAGTACACAATAATAAATAAAAAAAAGTCGAGGAGCGTAATATCTTTTTTTTTATGCAAGCAATTATGCACTATTCTGTGTTTAAAAATAAATTAACCCCTGTCTACACATGAATTGGTTTCAAACACGACAACTGGGGGTGTGCACGGTAAAGTAAAATGCAGTTGGCATTCAAATACCCCAAAGTACTGTTTAATGGTCTAACTCTGTGGTTTGTAATGTTGCAACGTATTTTACACCGTTAAGACACTCTATCATCAATTTATTGCTTGAGCTCTCACTAACATTGCGTATACTGAATAATACACACTTCATATTATTAGTCATACCAATGATGGCTTATCCAATTTCTAATTTTAAAAGAAAAATGCATTAAATTTTGTACAGAGTAAATACTTTCTTAAACGTGCCAGTCTTGCCATAAACAAAAAAGTTTTGGCCTTTTCCCATTGAGTAGTTAAGGTCCTAGAATTGGTGTAGAAACAAAATGGAGAAACAAGAGACCAAAATAAAGTATAGTTGTCACCGTACTTATAACTAATACTTCATCACTAAAATATCTGTGTCCTCTTAGAGGTAAATATCACTGTTAGAGACAATCAGTATCTCTTTTGAGTCCAGTTGGGGCTGCAGTCCCCTGGGTGGACCAGGCTGGTCCTGTTGTCCCGTCGGTGGTCCAAGGTGGTCCAACTGTTCCACCGGTAGACCTTGAGGGTGGTGTTGTCTCTTGTTTGTTCGGAGGTGGTCCAACAGACTCTTCGGTCCCCTCGTTCCGAGGTGGTCCTGTTGTACCCTGGGTGGTCCACAGTAGCCCACCTGCTCGCGTTGGCCCACCTGTCCACCGGGCGGTCGACAGTGGCCCCCCGGTGGCCTGGCGCCCTAGCTGCACACGCTGTCCACTTCGGTGGACGCGCGGGCCGTGGGCTAGCTGATAGACGAGCTACTCGACGTCGATATCGTCTCCCGTCCTAGTTCCGCCTCCATGATGGCGATAGTTAACTCCTTGCGCGCCTTCTGTACCACCCACACCATCAACGTGACTCCCACTAGGATCTGAAATTGGAAGAATGGTTTGTTAAACAAAGTAGATAAATGTTGGTTATAAATAATCCGTGTATTTGAAATAAAGACATCATGTGGCATTTCAGCTTTGAGTTGAACTCATACGATTAAGTAGTTGGAGACGTTGTAATTAACTGAGATTTTGATTAATTATTTTTATGAATTCTAATGAATGGATCTTTAATTTTAATAAATCGGAGACAAAATAATGTAAACCGGGCATAACTTCAAACCGAAGCAACAAGGTCGATTTGAAGCCTTTAAAAATCGAAGGTTATTGTTATGGCAATGAAATCCTTCAGATTCGATCTTTAAAAGTGATAAATCTATTGCTATCGGGTATTCGATTTTTTTAAAATTGTACTCTTTTAATATCAGTCAAATACCCTATTGTCTCAATTAAATCGCGATAGCATTATTTCGCACACTATGTTCCAAAGAGAACACAAATGTCCCAAACTATTGTACCCGACATCCAATTGAGACTAAATTCTTAGCGGAGCTGATCCTCAGATTACGAACGCTTTATTTTTCCTCGTGTCTCGTATTCAACTCATTATTTTTGAAGTCACACCGACTAGATTCAATCTGCAAGGTGTTCAATGTTTACAATATGTTATTTTATGTATTGACGTCATTGGTTTTTATGATACCTTCTTTCGTATGCTAATAATGTCTTGGTAACTACTTTTTGTATACGTAGCTAAGCCTATTATGCTATACAATAGAGCCTAGTAGCTATTGCCTGTGGTTTTGCCAGCTTATCCGTTTCTACTACTTCTATACTAGGTTACTAGTTGATGTGCTATTTCAGACTATTATCTATGTCTGTAGCTCTAATGGCATAGTTTAACTAAAGCCCGGTTTCCACCGCAAGCGGAGCGGGCTCATTAATGACTCCGATTGGCAGCCATTACGTGTTTTTGTTAATTCAAACTGATGCTTCAACAGAAACACACGCAATGGTAATTAAATCATTAATGAGCCCGCTCCGCTTGCGGTGGAAACCGGGCTTAAGCGATGTTAGCTCATTGTGATTGTTAAGCAACGTGCAACTCGGCCCCTTCTTGGATGGGTGGCCGATAGTGGCATTTCTATTGACATTCCCGGTTGTTTCAATAGACCATGTCGGAAGCCTTTAGGCGGTCAAAAACTCCGACACCAGGGTTGGCCACGAACCCATTTCAAACGTACTTCCTTTTTATATAGCTGTATATTTATTTCAAAATCCGTTTAGCATTTCGTGCGTGAAATAGTAACAAATATCGATCCGTGAATTCTTGCAAACTTTCATAATTAATCGTCGCATAGAATACTATAGACAGCGAGTCACAAATAGCGCTCCGCGGTGCCTTACAAGGGACATTGCGAGATGAAAACCCTAGAGACTTCCTCTCAAAGGTTTTTTCAAGTGTAACTCGTAGTTCCAGTGTTCAGAAGAAAAAAAACATCTTTTCAGCTTTACTATCTGTGCCCCGCGGTTTTACCCGCGTTGTACCCGTTCCCAAGGAACTTTCGGAAATTGTTATACATATAAACCTTCCGCCTGAATCAATAAAAAAAACCGCATCACAATCCATTGCGTAGTTGTAAAGATTAAAGCATACATAGGGACAGACAGACAGCGGAAGACGACTTTGTTTTATACTATGTAGCCGCGTCCCGCGATTTCACCCACGTTGTACCCGTTACCGCGGGAATTTTGGGATAAAATGTACCCCATGTTTTATTCTGATGTATATATATTCCTGTAAAGTTACATCCAATTCCGTCTAGTATTTTTTTCGTGAAAGAGTCACAAACATACATATATCCATGTTCAATGTCCATCCTCACAAACTATCGCATTTATAATATTAGCAGGACGGTGGTAGCTTGCTTTGAAAGGGTAATGTTGAAGGCATTGCGTTCAGACGTGAACTATTCTTAGCGTTAAGTTAAACAACTGGCTATGTAAATTATAGCACTCGGTAATGTAGCACAAAATGTAGGTTAATGTAGTGTTGTACAGCATTTACCATAACAACTGCTGACATTGTTTTCTTAAGTTGTAGCTCAAGGGGAATATGTAACGAAGTCTTGATTAATAAGAATAACAATAACGTTAATCAAAAGTGGTTGATAAAAACGTCTTCAAAGGAAAGAACTATGCATAGATATTTTTTGTTCGGGGGAAACCTTTTCTAATGGTGGAAACGGCAACGTAACAATGTAATAATCAATAAGTAAAAGGTAGAAAATATGTATTAGCCTGTAATGTCCCATTGCTTGGCAAAGGCCTACGAGATAACATTACAGTGAAGAATAACATTTGCAGCGCTCGTGGCGCATTGACCAAGGAATGTCAGTTCATTGCGATTGTTAAGCAACGTGCAGCTCGCCTCCTATGGATGTTCACACACGGTTAATTAGACCCAAAGTCAGATCTAAGTTTGTGTATTATGGAATTTAAATCACTGTTACTACTACATATACATACATAAATACTTTATAAGAATATATGATTGACACCCAGACGTTCGTCGCCAAAAACTATGTGTTCAAATATTGTTGACTCCGGGCGGGAATCGAACCCGCATCGACACAGTAAGTGCTCTCACTGCCACTGTGCCCACAGGCTTGTCGACTATAAGTATACTTGTATAAGGGACTTGATGTGCCAAAAATCTTGCAAGTGAACCCGCATGCCGTAACCAGTAAATAAGAGATGGTTACGAAACAGCATGAATGTTTAAAGAAGATATAAAGATGTTTGTTTATCGGACCGACATGAGAGGAATATTCAGGATTCAGGCGAATCGTTCGCGAAGCAATAACAAACTGAAGCGCGTTTCAAAAACATTTTATAAATTCGTTTTGTTTGTGACGTGCGTAAATGGTGTTTTGATATCATGTTACAATGTTTGAATATTGATTTGTAAAAAAATATTTTCAAATCTGTTTTCGACTTTTTGTGCGATGACAAGAAAAACGGACAAATAAGATAAAAACTACTATCAGGTAATTCAACAAACTGATTTCATTGATTGATCACGAGGAAACCACGCAGACCTATACTATGAAACACAACACAAAATATAATCCAATTTAACAAATAAAGTAATTATTGAAGTAAAATTACGTAATAAAATATCTGCAGATTTTATCACCTCTTCATTTTAAACCAGTTAAAGACGAAGATTTTTGGTTCTTCTGCAGATTTATCATCTATACTAATAACTATAAAGAGGTAAAGTAACTAAATTTGTTTGTGTGTTTGTAAGGGCTAATCTCAGGAACTACCGGTCCGATTTGAATAATTCTTTTTGTAACGGATAGCCACATTCAACGGGAAGATTTTAGGCTTTTTTACCCCGAAATTCCCACAGGAACTGCTAGTTATGTAATAAATGTGCTTTAACAAATTATTACAGCAAGTAACATAACTTAAATACTTTCCTCTAAACCGAAAACTAAAAAGTATACTCAAAGCAACATCAAGTTTAACTAACTACCAAATTAACATCAGCCCAATAACTACAAGCTTCACAGAGCACACAAGGCCGAGGTCTCGCGTAAAAATGCGCCGATAAGAATCAAGAGTATCGGCGATAATAGCCTGATTACTCCACAATACCAAGGCTGGTATCGCGACACAATCCACGTTAGTTATAAATTAACAATAGATTCCAGTGAAGGTAGCGCCCAAATACCGGTGCGATTACGCAGTTAATGCATATATGACGCAGTTAGTAAAGTCGCATATCGTAAGCAAATAGAAGCCAGCGTTGGTCGACTGTCAGAAATGTTCAGCGCTTGTAACCCGCGGGGGGCTGATGCAAAGTTTGTTTAAAATGTGAAAACCAGCACCTGTAAGCGCTGAACGTTTCTGACAGGTGCCGACGCGCTGATCTACCAGCGCTTGTCGGAGCTGGTAAGCACTGGTTACCGGCGGGGGCTAGCAACTTTGTTTCTGTGGCCCAAGGTATTTCGTTGTTTGGCGCAAGTAAAAGTCAACTAGCGAACCGCGATTAACTCATTATTCATAAGGATTTTTTCAGGATTATTGGGATTCGACATTACTGTAAACGTTAAAGTTTACTACTAAATCGGCTTTAGCTGTCAAAGTCCGGTTCAGATCCAGTATTTTATTTCTTGTGCAGTCTCTATATTAATGTTATTTGTCTTATATTTGTAGTGTATACGTACATATTTGTGTTTGTCTTGTTTTAGGTTAAAATCTGCTTGGATTATTCATAATTCATTGGATTATTCCACCGATTAATCCAACATTTACCGAACAACAATCCCCATCTTGTTTACGCCAAACGAGCACACTGACACTGGCGGAATTGCGACGTAATGACAGCAGAAGCCATCAAACACAAATTTATTGAATTGAAGAAAACGAAAGATAAATAGATGATAATTCCCAAAAAAAATGATATTCATACTGTACATTTAGTATATACGAGTGCTATTTAGTTATTCAACTCAAAAACAATGAACTTTTAAACTATTTTTATTACCATTTCAAAAACAATACACCAGAAAAGTGTCATCTACATAATACATGCAGTCAGACATTACTTTACACTTTTCCGTGCATACCAAAAATACAAAAATTATCTTCCACTTATATAACCTGTCATAATAATCGAGCGTGAAATATGTTAACTCTTTGGGGGGTGTGCATGGTAATATTGGTTGAATTAAACCACAAAGATGAATTGCCAAAGTTTATTAGCCACACACAACACACACTATTTTAGTTTTTAGAAGGATAGCAAGACAGGATCAATGTAGCACATAATACATATCATGTAATTAATCAAAGTAGTAAGTGAACAGTTCACGCGTGGGCAAAACGCGAGTGCGCGTGAGAACGAGTTGTATGTGTCTCTCGTAGCATACGCTGTGATCGACTGCGCGCGCGCGATGCGCCTCCGCGTGGCTTCACATTCCACAATTAACTTAAATGCAAGATTTGCACAAATTCGGAACAACGCATATCGCGCGGGTTTGCTTGCCGAATTATTGTTTGTTTACATTTGGTTAGAAATTATTTATTTGTGTTATGAATGTTATGTTACTGGGATATGAATGTGTGATGTATGTAAGTGGTTTTTAATATATTATTGTGTGTAAATAAAATATAATTATAATGTATGTTTAAGTGGAGGTCACCTACATCATCCCCCTCCAGAGACCGACTAAGGGCGATAAAAGTCAGGGAACCGTACTGTACGACCTGAACGCGTAGTTGTTAGCGCGGTCTTTTCCTGCGGTGGATGAACAGGGACACGTTCTGGAGTTGCAGTGTAGGATCGAGGAACGGGTACACGAACGTCTAGTATATAGGCTGGCTTAAGGCGGTCTATACTTACTGTGAGATCTTTGTTCCTAACGCGAATAATAAATGTTTTACTCCTTCTTTTGAGCACTTCGTATGGACCAGTGTAAGCAGGCTGGAATGAGCCACGCATCACTTCTTCCCTAAGGAATACGTGACAGCATGTAGCTAGATCTTGGAATACGAAAGCTCTGCGATTTGAGTGGTGTTGGGAGGGAACCGGACGAATATTTTCCGCAAAGGACTTCAACCGAGCCGCGAAATCGGTGATGTCGGTGGTGTAGTACGCAATATCGTGACCGAAGAATTCGCCAGGGAGACGAAGTGGTTCACCGTACACCAACTCAGCTGATGAAGTCTGGAGGTCTTCCTTAAAGGCACTCCTAATGCCTAGCAACACAAGTGGAAGTGATTCGGTCCACTTGGTGTCTGCATGACAGGTAATTGCAGCTTTTAGTTGCCTGTGAAAACGCTCCACCAATCCGTTGCATTGCGGATGATAACTCGTTGTCCTACGGTGATCGTAACCGATGGACTGAGAAAGCTGTTGAAACAGTGCCGATTGGAATTGTCCGCCTCGATCGGTTACGATCTCGGTAGGACAACCATATCGTGCCACCCAACAGGAAATAAACGTTTTGGCCACTGTTTCCGCGGAAATATCGGTAATAGGCACAGCTTCCGGCCATCGCGTAAAGCGATCGACGGCTGTGAGGCAGTACCGATAATTATTGGATGATGGTAGTGGGCCGATTAGGTCTAGATGTACATGTTTGAACCGTGCTGAAGGTAAATCGTGCGTACCTAAAGGTGAGGCAACGTGTCTCGTTACCTTCGAGCGCTGGCATGCCAAACATGACTTAGCCCATTCTCGGCAGTCCCTTCGCATCAGTGGCCAAACAAAACGTTGTGCAACGAGTTTGGCGGTAGCATTTGCACCGGGGTGGCTGAGGGAGTGGAGACTGTTGTAAACTTGCATTCGAAGTTGTTTAGGGACGAAAGGTCTGGGTGTCGGTGTACTGACGTCGCAGTACAGAACGGTACGACTCCCAGGTATATTCGTCTGTGTAAGGCGAAGTGAAGTGTCACCTTTGAGGTGTTCCGCAAGGTCTGGATCTGAACCTTGGAGCTCAGCCATCACTTCAAGGTCAACTGGTACCTGCAGTTCATCGACGCGTGATAGTGTGTCGGCAACCACGTTGTCCTTACCAGCAATAAAAACGATATCGGTGGTGAACTGCGAGATGAAATTAAGGTGTCTATACTGACGTGGTGAGCAGTTACTTTTACGTTCACTGAATGCGTAACAAAGAGGTTTGTGGTCAGTATAGATAGTGAAGTGAGTAGCTTCCAGCATATGGCGGAAGTATTTTATACTCTCGTAAATGGCAAGGAGCTCACGGTCATACGGAGAGTATTTCGTTTGTGACGGGCTTAACTTGCGAGAGAAAAATGCTAATGGCTGCCAGTCTCCATCCTTGAGCTGTTGCAGGACACCACCTATCGCCGTGTCTGAGGCGTCAGTGGCCAATCCTAATTTAGCTTGCGAATCAGGATGAGCTAAAAGTGCTGCATTGCACAGACTCTTCTTGCAGTTTTCGAACGCTTGCGATGATTCTTTAGTCATAACAATCGGATCGGATGCCTTAACCGATCCGGACAGTAAGGCATTCAGGGGTGCTTGAATCTGAGCGGCGTTGGGTAAAAATCGCCTGTAAAAATTTACCATGCCCAAAAATCGTCTGAGTTCTCGGACGGTTTTTGGTAGAGGGAAATCAGACATTGCCTTTACCTTGCTGTCCAGAGGTTTGGTGCCGCTTTCAGAGATTTCGTAGCCGAGAAATTGAATATTAGACACACCGAAGACACACTTGGCCGGATTGATTAATATACCGAATTCTCTCATTCGCGTAAAAAGTTGACGCAAGTGTTCTTCGTGCTCACGTGGCGTGCGGCTGAACACAAGAAAATCGTCCTGGTAAGGCCAGCAAAAGTCTAAGCCACGAGTAAGCTCATCAACAAATCTCTGAAAGGTTTTACTTGCGTTACGAAGTCCAAATGTCATGACTAAAAATTCAAACAATCCGAAGGGTGTTGTTATTGCAGTTTTCGGAATATCTGCCCTATTAACACTAATCTGATTATATGCTTTCACTAAATCGATACTCGAGTATACAGTACAACCCGACAGGTTTTGCGAAAAATCCTGTATATGACGAATCGGATACTGATCTGGTATAGTACGAGCGTTTAATTGGCGGTAATCGCCGCATGGACGCCACCCATTATCTTTTTTAGTCACGAGATGAAGAGGTGATGCCCAAGGGCTGTCAGAAGGACGTGCGATACCGCTTGCAATCATAGCGTCAAATTCTTGACGAGCTACCTTCAATTTATCAGGCGCGAGACGGCGAGGAGAACATGATACAGGTGGACCTGGTGTGGTGCGAATGTGGTGTTGTGTATTGTGTTTTGCGATTTGAGGAGTTCCAAAAGGACGTGTAATTTCCGGGAAATTAGACAAAATTTTATGATACACAGTATCACCATTAAAACTAGCTACCTTAACACTTAAAACAGCATTGTCGCTTAAATCTAAACAAGCTACAGTGCTAACATTGGTTAGACTATCGATAAGCTTCTGTTGGCCAACATCAACAACCAAACGATAGTGAGAAAGGAAATCTACGCCTATGATTGCTTTTGTGACGTCAGCAACAACAAAACGCCACGGAAAATCACGCCGCAGACCCAAATTCAAATTTAATTGCATGTAGCCGTAAGTGTCGATAGTCGAACCATTGGCAGCACTGAGCTGATATGTTGATTTACAAAGTTGCCTTTTAAGGGCTGAAACCGGGTACACACAAATGTCACTTCCAGTGTCTATTAGAAACTGTATCTGTGAACCACGATCCGTGATGAAGAGGCGACCTGAGCTGGGGTTGTGGCAATCATCAGTCGCCATCACTGACTGCCTCTCTCGTTTCCCTGGTTGTAGTCGCACGGCTGGATACACCGACGAGCTTTGGAACCATGCCGTGAGTGGTACCAACAAACTGGGTACTTGCGGTAGTTCGACGCTGAACGTCGTGACGTCGATCGGCTGCGTTGCGCATCTCTGCGGCGCTCGGTGGGTCGAGGTCGATGTCGCGATTGGATAGTTAAAGCGCTCACCTGGCGCGTCAGCTGAGCTACCTGGCGTGTGAGCTCCTCAACAGCTATTGATGATGACGGTACCGTTGAGGTTGCAGCAACTTGATGAGATGGCACTGCGATGTCATGGACGCGGTCAGCGAGTTCAGCGAGTGCGTCAAGACCCAGGGTAGGCTGTGACGCAACGATAGGCTGAAGTGAAACGGGTAGTCGGCTCGTCCAGATTGTTTGGAGAAATTCTTGAGGGATATCTGGACCGGCGAGATGTTGAAGATGCCGAAGGAATTGTGACGGCTTGCGATCACCTAGCTGCTCGTAGGTCAAAAGTTGTTTGACTTTATTTTCTCTCGACGCAGACAACCTTTTGATTAACTCCTCTTTGAGGCGTTGGTAATTGGGAGGACCAGTGAGGATGTCCTCTATTTCAGCAGCATACTGACGGTCGAGCGAAACCAAAATGTGGTAGAATTTGGCTGCTTCGTCTGTCACGCGCATGATTGCAAACTGTTCTTCTACTTGTGCGAACCAAATTGCTGGTTTTTCAGGCCAAAAAGGTGGTATTCTTATGCTCACTGGATTACTTGCAACTGTTAAAGCGGGCACGACGGGAGACGCCATCTTGATTTTGGAGTGGCGTCGTGGACGCGTGTCCACGTTACCGGTGGTATCTGAACCACTCGACGCCGACATCCAGGCTGCGAATTGCTCCTTGTCTTCCGTGTTCCTCAGTTTGTTCCGGGGTCACCAGTTTTAGGGGGTGTGCATGGTAATATTGGTTGAATTAAACCACAAAGATGAATTGCCAAAGTTTATTAGCCACACACAACACACACTATTTTAGTTTTTAGAAGGATAGCAAGACAGGATCAATGTAGCACATAATACATATCATGTAATTAATCAAAGTAGTAAGTGAACAGTTCACGCGTGGGCAAAACGCGAGTGCGCGTGAGAACGAGTTGTATGTGTCTCTCGTAGCATACGCTGTGATCGACTGCGCGCGCGCGATGCGCCTCCGCGTGGCTTCACATTCCACAATTAACTTAAATGCAAGATTTGCACAAATTCGGAACAACGCATATCGCGCGGGTTTGCTTGCCGAATTATTGTTTGTTTACATTTGGTTAGAAATTATTTATTTGTGTTATGAATGTTATGTTACTGGGATATGAATGTGTGATGTATGTAAGTGGTTTTTAATATATTATTGTGTGTAAATAAAATATAATTATAATGTATGTTTAAGTGGAGGTCACCTACAAACTCCTATAATACAAGCTGTACAAGTGATAACACGCGACACACGATGCCATTGGTTGGTGATAATGAAATACAAATTGGTGGTATTTCCATCCTATTTTTAAATCGCACGAAATACGAGGGCGGGTCAATAAGTCCGTGACTTTTTGAATTTCCGACCTCTTTACTGAAACAATAATACTGGTCCCGTCAACAGGCATCTGTTAGTTGACTCCTCTGAAAATTTGAACTTGCTGCGTCAGTTAGTTTGTGTTTTACAGCTATCTTTATCAGACTACTCACTAATTTGACGAGAAAATGGACAAAAGTGAATTTCGTGTGCTTATTAAGCATTATTTCTTGCGAAAAAAAACCATTACCGAGACCAAGGCAAAGCTTGATAAATACTATGGGGACTCTGCACCATCGATTTCCATGGTAAAAAAGTGGTTTACTGAATTTCGTTGTGGCCGTACAAGCACTAAAGATGCCGAGCGTCCTGGACGCCCAGTTGAGGTCTCTACACCCAAAACATTCGAAAAAATTCACGATATGGTGTTGGCCGACCGAAGATTGAAAGTGCGAGAGATTGTGGAAGAAGTAGGGATCTCGCATGGCTCAGTGGTTTCAATTTTGAATGATCACTTAGGCATGAGAAAGCTGTCCGCAAGATGGGTGCCGCGTTTGCTTACAGTCGACCACAAACGCAATCGTGTTACAACTTCACAGGAAGGTTTAGCATTGTTTAATCGTAATATGGAGGAGTTTTTGCGCCGTTTTGTAACCGTGGACGAAACGTGGATCCATCACAACACACCAGAGACCAAACAACAGTCAAAACAGTGGGTTTCCAAGGGTGAATCGGCGCCAAAGAAGGCCAAGGTGGGATTGTCGGCCAATAAAGTTATGGCGACTGTTTTTTGGGATGCACGCGGGATAATCCACATTGACTACCTTCAAAAGGGAAGAACAATCAATGGGGAATATTATGCCAACTTATTGGACCGATTCAATGACGATTTAAAAAGAAACCGACCTCATTTGGCCAAGAAAAAAGTTCTTTTCCACCAAGACAATGCAAGGGTGCACACATGTGCAGTTGCCATGGCCAAAATCCATGAATTGGGCTATGAATTGCTCCCTCATCCGCCCTATTCTCCAGATTTGGCTCCGAGCGACTACTTCTTGTTCCCAAACCTGAAGAAATGGCTTGGTGGAAAAAGATTTGACTCCAATAATGAAGTCATCTCGCAAACAAAGGCCTATTTTGACGACCTCGACAAATCATATTTTTTGGAAGGGATAAAAAAATTGGAGAAGCGTTGGACAAAGTGTATAGAGCTCAAGGGAGACTACGTTGAAAAATAAAATATATTTTTAATAAAAAAATCTGTCTTTTATTGCAAAAGTCACGGACTTATTGACCCGCCCTCGTACTTTATCAGAAGTAAACTACAAATATTTTGAATATCTATTACTAGCAGCGGCTTGCGGTTTCACCCGCGTTGTGTGTGAATTTCGGGACGAAATATAGCCTATAATCTTCGCGTTGAATGTGACTATTCTATTACAACAAAAAGAATTATTCTAATCGGACTTAATTCCTCAGATTTGCTCGAACATACAAACAATCATACA
Source organism: Cyclophora albipunctata (assembly GCA_963082685.1). Classification (NCBI taxonomy): domain Eukaryota; kingdom Metazoa; phylum Arthropoda; class Insecta; order Lepidoptera; family Geometridae; genus Cyclophora; species Cyclophora albipunctata. The sequence continues at coordinate 8,567,618 of OY720123.1, forward strand.
AACTTCAAACATTTTATCTCTATAATATTACTATAGACTATAGATGTTGGCATGGCATGTGCCAGCTTTGGTAAAATACTGTGTCAAATGGCAGTTTCTTCTTCATAAGTTATTCTATCTTCAAACTTTTACTCTTCAACAATTAATTTTATTAACGCTATTGTTACCTAGGCCCAGGCAAAATAACTAAAAAATATTAGCATAACATAAATCTATGTTAGACCTGAACGTTCGATCGATTTACGGGCCATTCTCGACAAAGTTTAGAAAAGTTCAGCGAAAAAGTTGGCATAACATTTATTTATAAAACCTACGACAGCACATCCATTATTGCCTATAAATATTTAACTGTCAACGTTTTTATGAAACCGTAAATATAAAATGGCGTTTTTATTACGACTCGCCGGGTGCCTGGCGGTTTTAGCGTCGGAAACGCCAATTTCCTTGGTAAGAGACGAATGTGTGTGGAAATATTCACCCCCTTTAGCACCCCTTATTAGCCAACTGACCCGCGGCGGAGTTGGCTCCACATTTAGTAACCTTGTCTCTATATGTAACTTTTTTGTATCTTTATACATAACGCCTATTATGTTCAGATATACCTCGGTGGTGTAGTGGCATGTGCAATCGCCTGCCAAGATTGAGGTGCCGATTTCAATTCCCAGGTCGAGCGAAAACATGTTTCCTGCTTTTCAAACATGGCTCGGGTTTGAGATCACCAACCCGCATGAGGCAAGCGATTACGCCTAATCCTCCTGATCTATCGTACTGATATCTTCGGTGAGATGAGAGGCCTTTGCCTAGCAGTGGGACATTACAGGCTTATACTTTACTAGCAGCGCCCCGCGGTTTTACCCGCGTTGTGCCCGTTCCCGTGGGAATTTCGGGAATTTTTTTACATAAAAACCTTCCTCTTGAATCACTCTACCTATTACAAAAAACCGCATCAAAATCCGTTGCGTAATTTTAAAGATTTAAGCATACAGACAGACAAACAGTGTGACAGACACGAAAAAGAGACGACTTTATTTTATACTATGTAGTGACTATGAATATAGCAACTTAGATGCCCTCTACCTCTGTATACCGAGGCAAAAGCAGACGTATTATTACTTTGTGGTATTATCGTTTAAAACTTTGACAGATTCTGAGACATAATATGTCTTGTTGCTAACCTGTTTCTGCCAATACCTACTCATTACACTGATCAGGAATTTACGCTTCTTACCGCCATATTTATAAACGCTCTCTAACTAAATCACTGTTATAAAGTGTTTTGTCTCTCTTGCTCTCCGGAAAATAGCGTATGTTGGAAAGGGACAAACCATTTGATATCTAAAATGCTGTCATTAAGCATTTATAAATAAGGCTCTTAGAGTTTTATATCAATTTGTATCTACTTCATCAAACTACAAGACGTTTTAATTTACACAGTACCTACGCAAGTACTTTATCAGTTAATTCCATTGACAACGTTATTTATTTAATGACGTAACTGTTGAATAAATAACAGTAACTAGTACCAGTTATTTTATAGACAGTGTTATGTTGGAAGGATGCGCCAACGGGATACATTAAATGATAACATTACTATAACTGGATCAACTTTGTTTGCGGCAGAACATAACAAAGGTGAATCAGGCAAGACTGACCGCGTACTGTCAATTTCTAAACTAAACCAGTTGAAATTTAAGGAAAATCTAAATATCTAGACTTAAGGTATGAGTATATGCCCGTAGATGGCATACTAGCATAAAAGCAGCTAGAACTTTATATACAAAATGGCATGCCTGTATCTGTCAAACACATAGTGATACATAAGTGTAATGTGTAGTCCCGTTTGTATATGCATAAACACACTCACAAAGGTTTTGAACTGGTTTATTCGTTTTATAAATCACTAATACTTTTATAGTATTTGTGTATAGTCTTTAGCATTCTGTCGGAATTCTTTGGGAAATCTAAAAATCCCGCCTTTGATTTAGTATCACTGAGGAATCTAATTAGAGGTTTCTGAAGAAGTCTTCAACTTGAACTTGGAATCTATAACCGCCAGGCTTGACTAGAAGCTAAATTAGTGTTTGTAGTGGTCTTCGTATCGCTTGTTAATCAGCTAAGGCTACTTGATTGCGACCTCAATCCCGACCTTGCACCGAGACAGCTATGCAAAAAAATCTTAGTTTTTTTCTGCTGCAATCTTGCTTACATTAGGTATTTATATGCAGAATGTTTGTACGTAAGTATCTAGCTGATACAGATAAGGACAAACGATTGGCTACAAAAAAATCCGAATAGGAAATTAAATCCCTAATACTGTACTGAAATCTGAAAAACAAACAAGTAATCCTGTAAGCGGAGCCGTGGGCTTCTGCTCTCGGGAGTCACATTCCTTCCGGAATATTAGATCAATTGTAACCATTCCCTATTTTCAAGATAGGGCTAAACCCACCATAAGTTCCTTTAGGCAAGACCTTTAGGCCTCCAGACAAAGCAGTCTAGAAACTCCGACATCAGCAAGGCTAAGATGCACGCCCAGACAAAGGTTTCGTCTTTTTTTTCACTGTGTAAAGACATCTTTTTCTGTTTGTTTCTAGTAGAAAAAAGAGATAGAAGAGGTATTGTATTTGACCATTAGCGCTTGTAGCGTAGTTAGACTTAGCGATGTTAATTCGAGCTGCACGTTGAATAATCGCAATATAATTCAGCAACGTGCAGCTTATTACATGGATGGGTCGCCGATAGTGGCATTTATATCTGAGCTTCGGAGTGCACGTAAAAATGTCGGTCCAGATTGTTTCAATAGACCATGTCAGTTAGGCGGTCCAACTTCCGATTTCAGGTTCGCTACTTACCAACTGGAACATACTTTTTTTCCACAAAAAATTGCGCTTGCTACTAAAATGAAAGAGTAACATATACCTGCAACGCGAACACGATGTACCCAGTGACGTGGGACTCGTTCAGCACTTGGTGCATGTTGCGCAGCGTGGAGCCGACGTACACGTGGATCACCTGCGCCGGCAGAAGCCCTATCATGGTGGCCAGGTGGTACCCGCAGCCGCGGACGTCGCTTACCTGAGGACAAAGAAGACATGAGTTATTTTCACTTCTGTACATGGGCGCCTCGGTGGTCTACCGAAGCCGAAGATGATTGCTCCTGAAGAGGAAAATGATTAATGATTTTATTTCATTCTTATCCTATCTCTAGACCACCGAGGAATAATTAGGTTATATTTTCAGTAATAAGTTAATAACACTAAAAAACTGAAGGACACAAGTGTTAATTATATGTTTTGTTATTATATGTATGTTAAAATATGCAAAAATACAATCACAATTTAAGTTTATACCATGACAATGTTAAAGAATAGATTGCAAAAGAATTTCCTTCAAGCGTAGGCTTCAAGGGAAATCGCTTAAATAGTAATTTATGGCGGCAAAGGAAATACGCAATGATAGATAATAACACATTGCTGAACTTCTGATTGTGATGAGACGCAACATTGATGGGTAAAGAAAACAATGTTAAATATATATTAATCATTTGCGCCGTGTGAGGGTTTATTTCCAAAGACCTCACCAGATATTTCCACCGTGTTAGGGACGAAGGAAATTTGAAAAAAGAAAAAGTATTACTCCCTTCTATATATATATTTATTAGTGCACAATACAACAGCTTGTTCCGGAAAATAGCATTTTAATAGTCCAACAACAGATCTCACTGCATATATTTTCGTAAGGATCTTAGGCTTTAGATTAGATAATTAGTACTGCGTGGCAGGTTTCGGTAGACTTCAACCATGATCTAACGATAAAAATAACTAGGACTAGGTTAAGGCTATACTCATAAACTCTTAAAAAAGTTAAGTACGATGTCAAATTATAGATCATGAAAATTCTTATTAAGTAAGTTGTTTATAAGTTTTATCTACACTAATGTTGTAACATTCTACTTATGTTTCCAATACTTGACTTATAATTACTACTGTTATAGCGCAGACAACTAAAACACTCAATTTAAGCAATTGCACATGATGTTATAATATCCACATCGATATCGTAAAATCTCATTATAACATCGCGCCCTGCGCGGCGCGCGCCCTGCGGCCCTGCGCGCGCAGCTGCGCTCTCATTGGTTAGATTTTAATGGCGGCAAGTTCACTGTGACAATACACGTACGCGTGAATTTAATGTTTCGCAATGTGTTTTGTTTTTAAAATGTTGTTTGATTAATTGCATTAGTGAAGATAAAGTAGTGTATGCAACTGCATATAACAAGGGTATTAAAACATTATATGACAGTTGCATAAACTACTATTATAGAATTAAAGTTATCCGAAGTTTGTAAGTATGTTCAATGTTTTTTAATACGTTTGTATGCATCTATACTATTCCCACCATAAGTTTGAATATAACCAGGTTCTTAGTATCCTCAACATTTCCTGGGTCCGTGCATTTAGGTAGTTCCAAAACAGATTCGCCAAACGATTCCTGGTTCGTAAATAAATGACACAAAGCACTTGACGTAAACTGGGGCACACCGATTGCCGTTTAGTCAAGAGTTTAATTCGATGGTAAATTAGATGGTTACGACTAACCGCACTGTGTTGTTTCTGGCAAGTACTTAGGACTGAGTAAAGTAAACGGCACGAACTATTACCCATAGAGTTCTTGAAGATAGTGGTCCTAGCGATTACCCTTTGGCTTTTAAAGATGTTGGACTAGCTTGAGATTTTACAAATTTGATATTTGTCACACTGGCACAACGACTGATAAACTAGAAACTTGCAACAAAGTGCGTTCCGAGCCGAGTAGGTTAGTGGCCAACTCTGGTGTTGAAGTTTTTAGACCGTCTTAAGGCCTCTGACGTGGTCAAAGTCATGATAGAGTTAACAGTTAGGAAAGCTAATGTAGCAATTATTTCGGGTTGCCTTTGTTGTTCGGCAAAACTGCTGCATTGTCTGTGCCAGCTCGAACATAACAATGTGTGTGGCAATCTCTTACCCCTTGCAAAACGGAATCTACTTGCAAAGGTCGTGTAGTAAAGGCTCTTGCCAGTCACTAAGTAGTAGGTACACGGAATGGCATCAGGCACGCTAACTGAAGCTCTAATAAACCCCCGTGTTTACTACAGAACTTTCCATTTCAGAATGATAACAAGGAAAACAATAAACAAATACAAATCCCGTGAAAGTTATGGCTAAGTAAAGTTATGGCATAATAAAGTTATGCATTACGAATTCAGTTTGAAAAGGCGTTCTCAAGTTTCAATGGAAACTTTTTCAATTCATTGTTATTTAATCCCTTTGTTTTTATATTAACAAGTAGGTTCATATTTCACAATTAGTGTATAGGATTTCTTTAATGTTTTATAGGTACTATACTAGCTGTGCCCCGCGGTTTCACCCGCAGCGCCCCCGTTCCCGTGGGAATTTTGAGATTTTTATTCCTTTTTTCTTATATATATAAAAACCTTGTCCTGACAATAAGGAACACATTAAAAAAAGTATCATCCAATTTGGTGCAGTCTAGTCGTACTGAAGTTATGCGCTTACCAACACATTTTGCGATTCATTTTTATATTTTTATATTCAGGGCAGACCCTGAAATAGTTATTTAAATCCGTCTATTATGAATATTTAAATCTAAAAAAATATGAATCCAGATACATTCCATAATAAGATGACATTTCTCATAAAGACGTATAATTCAAACAGGATTTCGGTTGAAAGACATTCTCTTTGCTTCACTACATGTTTCACGCTACGTTTCAATGTTTGACGTCACCCATAATATACTATGCAAGAGTTATCTTTCTAACGATACATTATCTTTGTAATACGAATGTAACCGGCAACGCTGATGTGTATTTATGAGCTGGGTAATAAAATGGCGGTCTTGATTGAATAGCGACGTCCTGTCACCGCACGATTTGGATTAACTCTCAATCTACATATTTGCATGAGCAGTGGCCCATATTGTATCCTTTCCCAAGGGCGTCGCCAGGATGCGGGGGGAGGGAGGTATTAGTAGCCTAGAGGGTAGAGGTATTATAGAGATTGTATTAATTATTAACTAGCCACGCCCCGCGGTGTTATCCAAATTTTACCCGTTCCCGCGGGAATTTCGGAATAAAATGTATTCCATGTTTTATTATGATGTATGATAGTAACCTATATTACTGTAAGTAAGGTTTCATCCAAATCCGTTCAGTTGTTTTTGCGTGAAAGAGTTACAAACATACATATTTCAATCCTCACAAACTTTCGCATTATAATATATCGCTATAATTCAGTCAGTCCCATTGCAGGGCAAAGGCTTCCCTACCCTCCTTCCACTGATCTCTATCTTGAGCTACGAGTGTTGTGGGCCAGTTATTACTGTGTTTGCCTAGATCGTCCCGAGAGGTCTAGAAATTTTGGTAAAGTTCTAGCCTCTAAGGAGATATAGCAAGGGCACCTTGCTATCGTAAGTAGCAGTCGTATACAAAAATATTTTTTTAAAATTCAATTGGTGCTTCCATAGATTAATGGATTCAAACTCTTCAGCTTTGTTCTAGAAACATCATCTATAATGCCGCTTCTCAAAAGTATAACGCCTCTATTTTTGCGTCAGAGTTTACGATGTTTAATGAATAAGGTACATAAACGTATGCATTTACTACAGATACGTCATACAATTTGAATGTTATCAGTATATTTGCACGACAACTGTACTGTTTAGCAGAGCAGATAAAGTCATTTTAGCTCGTTCGTATTAAAATTTATACATTACTACTACTTTCATAAAATTACAAGGTATAAATGAATGTCGCTTTTAAAGAATACTTCGACACAAGATCGTAGCTATGAACTATGTTGAACACGTACATATGTATGCTTCCAATAAGGGTGCACCAATCACAACGTACTAAAAAGAGATCTTAATATTTCAATGCCTGTGATTGATCAACGGGACTCCGCACCCGGTCCGTTTCAGAAAACACATCAAACTTATAACACCCTCTATTTGCATTGGGAGTTAAAACAAGTATAGCTTGTAATGTTCCACTACTGAGCAAAGGCTTCTCATCTCAATGAAGATATACAGTGAGGAGGATTAGGCGTAATCACCACGCTTGCCTAATATTTGTGTACCTAATATACAGTATTAAAAGCAAAATTAATGTTGCCAATGTTTAAATAAATCCAAAGCATAGAGACAGTAGTACCCATGTAATGCGTTCATAGTTACTTTTTATTTCAGTCAATATTAATAATTTTGTTTATTTCCCGGAAGGAGGTCACGGACTTATTTTCAGCTAAAGTTTTGCACAATAACATCTTTACGTTAGCTGAAAAATTGCGTCTTGTTTTCAAGACGAACAATAATAGATGAAATAAAGATTTCTCTTTACTTAGCAATGTTATTATAATACATGCAGATGAATTTCAAAATTGAAACAAAACTAGACTTTCAGCGTAGATTTGTAGCATCATTGGCGGTTAAGGTTTCAAATCATCGACATGGACTAACGATTGAAACAATCAGGGCCGTAATTGCAACGGTAAAGGGTCCATCTATCACGTTAAATTGCGAAAATACTATCCCAGCATTTACCTATTATAATTTCAATAAGACATAAATCCCAAGCTGTCGGGCCTACACCATTGAACCAATTTTGACCAGACCTTGGAACATAGGCTATTTTTATAGGTTTACCCCAAAGATCCCAAGGGAATAGATACGCTGCGAATGAAACCCAAGGGAACAGTGTGTGTCGAGTGTTGAATCTTTTGTTTGTCATATCATAACCTTGAACATTCGTTATGATATGACAAATGTTATGCGTAACATCTCCAACCGCGATGATGTGTGATTGTGTGACATCAAGATTGGATGATTACCCTTCAATAGAGCTCATACACACTCATACATACTCGTATATCAAGTACTTCTGCTGAACCGAACATTTGTGTTGGATCAAAAATAGATTGTTTATGACCGATTTTCCAACCAGACAGTTGCATTTAGAGAAGGGAAAAGTTTGAATGGAATGAAATCACTACACCTAATTCTTTCTTCCTCTAACAAACACAATTGTGTTGTTTTGGAAAATCAGCCGCGTTAGTTTTCATTGTAGGAGTCGTAATCGATGATATATTGTACGATTCATTGTAGATTCATTATACAAATTATATTTAGTTAAGATGTTTTGGATGATTTTGCTTTAACAATAAGCATCAGCAAACTTTCAGCACTCTTGAAATATTATACCTTTGACCTAGTGGACCGGATAAAAAGGATATAGGGCACAATAATAACTCGTTATGAATTGAAACTATGTTCACGGATACACTTTTATTTTAAATTGTTATCTAACGTTACGGCCCCTTTACAGGAACTGTGGTAACAGAAGACCAAGAAGACCTAATAAAGCAGTATAAACATTCTGATAACGAGGAGGATTAGCGACATTAGAAGCTCCCATAATTTGTTATTACAAAAAACGCATAAAACTGTTAATATACCAGAAATAACGTTCCAAATAAACGTCCAAGTTTGTTATTTCAGCGTTATTTTCGGATTATTACTGCGGCGCGGTAATGAAATTCAGTACGTACGCAAATACGTATAGTTATAGGAGACCAGACCAAATGGAAAGGAAGATAGGGCAATATAAATAATATAATGAAGGATGCAAAATTACACCATGTACCATACAAAGCTATATATCTATCTCTATGTATCTATCTTTTCTATATGAAGAAAAGAGATAAAATATGTCTTTGCTGTGCATCTAAGTTACAAACACACGCGCACGTGAATTTACTACCTATTTTCAACTAGATAAATCACATTAAACTATTTAAATTACACCAAATAACAAACCGGCTTCACTTTTATGCAGAATGCGCTCTGTCTTAGTTTTTATTAGGTCCGCGTATACGAGTACAAGTTACCGCGTTAAATCCGTTGCTTACAGAATTCAATGCCGACATGTTTTCGTTGGCAGATTTAACGTTATTTTTAAAAAGCGTGAAATTGTGATATTAATGGCAACGGTTTGTTTTAACTGTTCGACATGTCTGTGGAATTTGGGTGGCATTTTTTATTAGACGATTTATCATTTTTACACCTTGAATAAAAATAAGTTATGCGATTATCTGGTAGTGAATATAGACCGCCTAGATGTTTCGGATCTGTGGCTAACTGGACAAAAGAACTGATTTTTAACCGACTTCATTTGAAAATGTGTGATTTTCTATATAGCATCCTATTACCTACTATACTCTATTTCAAAAGAAATAGATTATACATATAATATTATAAAAGCAAAGGTTTTTAGGATGCACGTTCCTCTTTCACGGAAAAACTACTGATCAGATCTAAATGAAAATTGGCACAGGCACTTTTTATTCCAAAATTCCCAATCTTCTTCTTCTTTCGAGTTAATGGCGCAAAATAATTTTTAGTACATATTTATATTTTCCCGGGCCAGTTATTCACAAGAGAGAGGGCAGCGTCTGATACGTTCAGTAAGTCCTCTTTAGTGCAGGTGGTAGGACACAGAGGACAATGGCAACGGGTACAAGGCGGGTGAAACCGCGGGTACTGCTAGTAAGCAATAAATTTCAGTACAAGTATTTTTTTAATACTGAAACACTTGAAACAGATTGATGAACATCTTTGCTCGATAGTGGAACAGTGGTAGTATATTTTTAACCCCAGACGTAGGTACTTGAAATTGTGTGTTGCAAGTACGTCTGTATGTTCCAGAACTGGCTATGTCTATATCGCTACCATAGAAGCCATTTACCGTCCCTAATAACTTATCTAAGATACTAATATTATAAAGAGGTAAAGTTTGTAATTTTTCGAGAATCACATGTCCGATTCGGATAATTCATTTTGTAATGGATAGCCACATTCAAGGTGAAGCTTAGATGCTATTTTCCATCCCGAAATTACCACGGGACCGGGCTCAACCCGGGAAATGCCGCGGGACGCTGCTAGTTGCTTATAAAACAAAGTCCTCACCACAAAACTTCCAAAGGGCATTGAACATCAAAATAAATTAGCACGTCCATTACTCAAATGTAAGCGCCAAAAATAGAACCACAACTTTACCAACTCGGAAAACAAAGTTCAAAACAGTTTCCGTGACATTTACTAACTATTAGGGCCCTTTCAAATTAAGCATTTTCAGTCGTTCCTTCCTTCATCGAGTGGATGGTCAACCTGACCAATCCTGGTGTCAGAGTTATTGAGCCGCCAAAGGCCTCTGACATGGCTCATGTAACGACTACAGTATCCGACAGTAACCGGGACCGACGGCTTAACGTGCCCTCCGAAGCACGGAATCATCTTACTTTTCGGGCAATCAGGTGATTCAGCCTGCAATGCCCTAACCAAACTGAGGGCAGTCTCACAAAGAGGTTTTTGAGAGACAATTGTCCCCACCGGAAATCGAACTCGGAGCCTCCGGATCGTGAGCCGAGCGCTCAAACCACAAGACCACGGAGGCTGTTATGAGTCGTCATTTGTTAGTAGACAGTTCGTATGAAAAACAAAAATACCCGTGCCCGTGACCAAGCTCTACTGCGGCGCGAAGCCGGAAGACTACGAGTAAAATTTCTTAAACTGAAAGAGCCCTAACCGTAGTAAAATGAGAAGTGTAAAGTTATTTCCAACAGTTAATGAATGGCTTTGATAATTTTAACTGAATCTACATCACGTGGGTTGGGTAAAGGGCTTCTAAACATAACTCGGTATTTACAGTGTTGATCAATATGGAAAATTAATGACATTCTGTTATTAAGAGCATGGTTTGTACGTTACTAATATTATGAAGAGGTAACATTTGTAAGTTTGTTTGTATGTTCAGGAATAAGCAGTCTGATTTAAATAATTTCGGATAGCTACATTCAAAAGGAAGGTTATAGTTTATTTTATATCCCAAAATTCTTACGGGAAAGTCCACAACGCAGGTAAAACCGCAGGGCGCTGCTAATTATTTTTTGTATTTTGCCCTGTAGGTGTATTACTTATTTAATGTTTTTCCTCTTCGCTTTTTGATCGCTTTTTGATGTGCAATTTACTTAACATTGCATTTATACATGACATACAGATAGGCTGACAAACATGCCGAAACTATAAGGGTTCGGTTTATATCGATAACACCGAAACATACCACGAAAATAGTTTATCGATTTTACGATTGGTGAAACCGTAGATTTTTTTAAAACTAGCTGTACCCTGCGGTTTCATTTGCAGCGTACCTGTACCAATGTTCTTACATAAATATCTTGTCCTGACAATAAGGAACACATAAAAAAAAGAATCATCCAATTTGGTGCAGTCGTTCTGAAGTTATGCGCGTACATACATCTCGGCGATTCATTTTTATTTACATATATAGATAAACTAGCTTTTGCCCGCGACTTCGTTCGCGTGGACTTCAGGTTCGTCCCGTCTAGTCTAGTCTAGTAATAAGTAAGAAATACGGTAACTAAGCACTGCAGAGCCCTAATCATAGGTCTATAGGACTGTTCGGGTGTCTCAGAAGCCCGTTGAGATGCCAGATATTCAGCGTTCTGTTGACGTCGAGCTTGAGACTGTTCGGGTGTCTCCGCAGCCCGTTGAGATGCTAGATACTCAGCATGCTGTCGACGTCGATCCTGGGACTGTTCGGGTGTCTCAGAAGCCCGTTGAGATGCCAGATATTCAGCGTTCTGTTGACGTCGAGCTTGAGACTGTTCGGGTGTCTCCGCAGCCCGTTGAGATGCTAGATACTCAGCATGCTGTCGACGTCTATCTTGGGACTGCTCTGGTGTCTCAGCAGCTCTTTGAGCTGCCTCACGCTCTGCTTGTTTAAGCCTTCGCAGTTCGGCTTGTGGAAACGTCTCGTTAAGTCTAGCTACTTTCATAGTTCGAGCTTTATTAGAGCTTTGGGAAAGATTAGACTTACGCTTTCGCGGCATAATTCTTAAGTACGTGTTGTTTCTATACTTCCAAAAAATACAGTACGGTAGTTATTGTTATGATTGTACTTTAATGCAATCCTTGCCTATTTAATTAACCTATCTATATAGTAATTCAATTATCAATGAAGTAATTCGTTATAATTAACCTATTTATATTTGTTATAATTAACGGTAAGTAACCTATCTATATAGTAATTGAATTATAAATGAAGTAATTCGTTATAATTAACCTATTTATATAATTTGTTATAATTAACTGTAAGTAACCTATCTATATAGTAATTGAATTATCAATGAAGTAATTCGTAAAAATGAAGTATCTTTTTGTACGTGTAACTCCTAACCAAAAAGAAACCTGGCAATAACTAACCTTAGGCCTATATTACTTAAAGTAGGCGACCATACGTTTTTATCAAATCGCTAGTGCCTTGAAAATTCGCAAAACGGACACAACCGTCAACGACGTCTGCCCTCACGCGTCTGCCCGCGTTCGGGTCGCGCACTCAGCGATGAGCCACTTCTTCCCCACCGCACCTACCCCGCTCCCCCCACGCCCCGTCCGCCTGGCACCGCTGCCGGTATTTATCACCGAAACGGTATTTATCGCCGAAATTGCTATGACTCTGCATTTTAAATCTGTGATATCTTCGAAAATATTTATTTAATTTACATGCTGTAAAAAGCCATATTGATCTTTATTAAATGCACAATGTATTTAAGATACTTAATTGGATAAGGATTAATACTGTATTGCTTAAAATCGCTTCGTAAATAAGCCTTTGCAATGTAAGCGCAGAAAATGTGTTTTTTACGACCTCACATTAGAAACTTCAAAAATTGTAGCCTATGTGTTATTCTGATGTATAAGCTATAGCCTATGTGTTATTCTGATGTATAAGCTATAGCCTATGTGTTATTCTGATGTATAAGCTATATTGTGGTAAAGTTTCATTCAAATCCATTCAGTAGTTTTTACGTGAAAGAGTAACAAACATCCATACATCCATACTTACAAACTTTCGCCTTTATAATAGTAGTAGGATCTAATATTATTCTCGTGTCACGGGGTGCGTAATTGAACTCATCTGAAACGGCTCGACCGATTCTTATGAAATTTTGTGTACATATCGGTTAGGCCTGAGAATCGGCCAACATCTATTTTTATCCCGAAATTCCCGCGGGAACGGGTACAAAGCGGGTTAAACCGCGGGGCGCAGCTAGTATTATATAGTCTATAGCCGCGCCCCGCGGTGTTACCCGCTTTGTTCCCGTTCCCGCGGGAATTTCGGGATAAAATATATCCCATGTGTTATTCTGATGTATAACCTACATTACTGTAGAGTTTCATCCAAATCCGTTCAGTAGTTTTTGCGTGAAAGAGTAACAAACATCCATACATCCATACATCCATACATCCATACATACAAACTTTCGCATTTATAATATTAGTAGGATAAAGTCCTTTTGAGAACCGAATAACTTTTTCCTGACATTCTACATCTCTACATACTTATGTAAATCAATAGGTGCTAAGCTAATTTGCATTGCGGCACCATTTAATAAAATCAATGACCGCACGTGAACGTCAGTTTTGCACGTGACCTGTTAAGAAAGGTAGATATATATTTTTAATTCTATTTTTCTTATAAAACTTTACATATAAATAAACCCTCAAGACTGATTTTCAACTTAAGACAATTCTCCCATTAAGGAAAAGAGTTCACTGATGAGTAAAGATCGGATAGTCGGATGCATATTTACCTAAAGTTGATATCTGACTAAGTATGGATGCGGCTTTTTATTTTATTTTGTTAAATAAAAATCCCGGGATTTCGGGATTTTAGAAAATTCGAAAATGCAAAACTACTTAGTCGGTAATATGGCTTGAAAACGCCGCCTTAGGCATGTAAACTTCAAGTAAATACGTATGAATAGTTGTTTAAGTGAACCCCGAGTCCCGGTTTTTTTTTAAAAATAAATACCACATGCTAAATGAGTCGTTTTCAAACTATAAACCGACTAAATTGCATTCCCGAATTCGGGATTTTCATTTAACAAAAAATATATTTTAAGAAGTCGCATCCATACTTTGCTAGCAAAAATGAAGTTTAGGTAAATATGCATCCGACTATCCGATCACTACTGATGAGGTAAGACTTTTTCCTCTTCAGAAGGAATCGCCTACAGCTGGACAATCGACTATTATAGTTTACATTTTAACTCTCGTTAAAAAAAGTTAAGATTATATAAAAAACTTTAATGATGACCTTGAAGTCAGTAAGCTTATAGTATTTAAAGGCAATTAAAAAAAAAACATGAAGAAAAACCAGTTTGTACAAAATTGTTACTTAAGTAATCCCCATAGGTTACCCGAATAACAGAAAAAGAAACACAAAGGTACCGAACTCTGCGTAGATTAGGATCAAGATGTATGGCGAAACTCTATGGTACACCAAAGAGGAGTGTGTGGACAATGTGTTAAAAATATTTTCAAATTAAGAAAGAAAAATAACGAAAGTGTCTGAAGGAGGAGACAAGATACCAAATAAACAAGTAATACAATTCTCTATGGCAGACGAAAGATGAGTCACATACAATCACGTCAACAAACGCACTGCACGAGATCACGTGACCTCAAATATTTGACCCTATATTTAACAGGGATTAATTAGCCGCGCTCTTATTTATAAAACGTATACATGTGTATTGCGAATGCGTTTGGCAAAGCACCAGGATTTGAGACGCGGGTTTACTGCCCTGTCGAGGACAATTTTCAATTATGATAATAAACATATTGACTTATCTTGTTTGTATTCTGTAACTTAAACAAAGAGATAAATAATAAAGATTTTTTGTGTCTATATGCCTTGGGTAACTTGGGGAAGGCTTATACTGGCCTGTAATGTCCCACTACTGGGAAAAGGCCTCTCATCTCACTGAAGATATCAGTACAGGCACTTGGGCACTTTAATGTATCTGGTTGTATCTATAGATTATTCCTGGATCTGTCCTGATCTGGCTAAGATATCCTAACTTTATCTATCCATTTCAAAAAAGGCTATTATTACTCTTTTCTTTTCTTAGTCTTGCTAAACTAAACTGCGAATTATATTTTCTGGACCTAATGATTACTCAGAACAGAGATGCCATTCAGTTGCAAATATTTTTTTAAAGTATTATTCACAAGTAGCGCCCCGAGGTTTTACCCGCTTTGTGGCTTTCCCCGTGGAAATTTAAGGAATTTTTATACATATAAACTTTCCTCTTGAATCACTCTATCTATTTAAAAGAACCGCATCAGAACCCGTTGCGTACTTTTAAAGATCTAAGCATAAATAAGGACAGACAGAGCGGAAAGCGACTTAGTTTAATACTACGTAGTGATGAATACTAGATAGTAAGAGCTCTTTTGTAAACGAAAAAAACACAACACAACTAGTTCAAACTTAGCTCAAACTACCTAGAAACTTTAAAATTTCATCAAAAACCTTCATTCTTACTTTCCTAGTAACAATTTCAACTCTTCAATAAATGATGAGGTTTCTGTGTAGAAACTATAAACCCTAAGTGAAATTCCTAGAACAGCAAAAGCTATGAATAGAATATTTCAATTTGGTCTATTTCCGACGCGCTGCAATGAAAATTAAAGAGATTTCCTTCAGTCTGACTGACTTCAATAGTTTCATAGAATTTTCTGTAGCTAGCGAATTTAAATTTATCTTAATTGACAATGAAATTTACCTATTCTATTTTTCTTTGCTTAAAAAAAAGGAGGTTCTCAATTCCATTGTATATCTGTTACCTGATACCTCCGTCGTTTATGAACCGATTTTAAAGATTCGGTACACGAAAGGGTATGACAGATTGATACAGTTTTTAACCTATTTAAAAAAGGTGGTAGTTCTCATAAAAACCTCGTTTTAGGTATTTTTCGCTTGTAAAAGTTAAATTAACAATACTATTTCAGACGCTACGTAACTATTATTTCAAGGCATTATATTTGACACAACATCTTTAAATAGCATCTTAACTCAAAGAAAATGTTGAAAATAGATGTCCAATAACTTAATTCAAACTAGTCATACTTAAGGCCTTGTTAAACGTTTATCTACTAACGACATTATAATGCAGTTTCCACTATAATAATACGAGGAAAAATTCTGTAATAACTAAGCGAGCAGAGGAAAATTAAGTAAGAAAAGATAGAGATGAGTGGAAAGAACTCCATCGACAAGAGCCCAGCTCTCATGTTTAAGAAGTGAACACTATTGGTAGATATGGTTCATAAAAATTATATATTTTTTACCGCGAACAAAAGTAGAAGTAGAAGTAAGAAAATAAAAAAAATTGCCGGCGTTATGTAGGCGGCAAAAAATATTATTTCTCTTTCATACAAGCTATTCGTTTAGGAACATATACAATACTAAGAACTTCTGCTAAATACAAGATAGCCTATAACCTTCCTCTAGATTCTAGAGGAAATATGTTTGTATGTTTGTATAGATTTGTATTGGATAGCTACAATGTAGAGTCTAGAATGTAATTGTCCAATACAAAAATATGTTTGTGATTGGACCAGAAGTTCCCTAGACTAGCCCAAACATACAATTCTAAATTTTCCTCTTTATATTATTAGTATACTAGCGGCCCGCCCTCGCTTCGCTTCGGGTAATCAAGATTTCATGTAGGAAAATCGGGATAAAACATTGCGTGTCCCCCGCAGGAATATACACAATCAAAATTTCAAGTGGGAAATTGGGGATAAAATATTACATGTCTCGCGCGAGTATATATGTATACACAATCAAGATTTCATGTGAGGAAGAATTCGGGATAATACCTACATAGCACGTCTTCGTCGTTCGTAGTTCGTAGGTAGGTATATCCCCGCGCGCTTTGACCGCACGAAACAGTAAGTGGCCATAAGAGACCCGCCATCGAGCATTATTATTTTATAAGCAGCGCCCCGTGGTTTTACCCGCGTTGTGCCCGTTCCCGTGGGAACTTCGGGAATTTTTTTACATATAAACCTTCCTCTTGAATCACTCTATCTATTACAAAAACCGCATCAAAATCCGTTGCGTAATTTTAAAGATTTAAGCATACAGACAAACAGACAGACAGACACGAAACAGAGACGACTTTATTTTATATAGCGACCCGCCCTCGCTTCGCTTCGGGTAATCAAGATTTCATGTAGGAAAATCGGGATAAAACATTGCGTGTCTCCCGCAGGAATATACACAATACAAATTTCAAGTGGGAAATTGGGGATAAAATATTACATGTCTCGCGCGAGTATATATGTATACACAATCAAGATTTCATGTGAGGAAGAATTCGGGATAATACCTACATAGCACGTCTTCGTCGTTCGTAGTTCGTAGGTAGGTACCTATATCCCCGCGCGCTTTGACCGCACGAAACAGTAAGTAGCCATAAGAGACCCGCCATCGAGCATTACTATTTTGTAAGCAGCGCCCCGCGGTTTTACCCGCGTTGTGGCCGTTCCCGTGGGAATTTCGGGAATTTTTTTACACAAAAACCTTCCTCTTGAATCACTCTACCTATTACAAAAAAACCGCATCAAAATCCGTTGCGTAATTTTAAAGATTTAAGCATACAGACAAACAGACACGAAACAGAGACGACTTTATTTTATACTATGTAGTGATATTTCTCATCATAACTCTGAAACTAACTGTCCGATTTTAATAATTTAAAGAGGTACACAAAGAAACATAATTAACCTTGATTGTAGAGCCATTTATTTTGATGTAGATTCATATCATCATATGAATATCATCAACTTAAAATTACACTCCTTTTTTAACTAATTAATTTTAACTTAAAACGGTTATTGTGTCTTAACTATAATAGTTAGACATATGCCCTCGCTAACTTATTTGTTTGCAATGATATGTACTTTGATTGTGTAGAACATTGTTTTTGTGTATCATCAATAGATTTAGTAGCGCACGCCAATAACCAATTTTTTTAGGCATGTTTTTCATACCTTGGGTTACATATACCCGCGTTGTGCCCGTTCCCGTGGGAATTTCGGGAATAAATATAGCCTATGTCACTCAGGGATAGTGTAGCTTTCGAATGGTGAAAGAATTTTTTAATTCGGTGCAGTAGTTTCAGAGCCTATTCGAGACAAACAAACAAACAAAAAATCAAACCTTTCCTCTTTATAATATTAGTATAGAAGTATAGAAGTATAGATAGATTTGTTCAAATTTTGATGACTTGCTCATAGGACCAAACGTGCAACATACTACAACAAGAGCTCTACGACAAATAGGTAACACTCGTACAGTTAGATATTTAAACACTATTATTACACTTAAGCCAACATAACAAGCACTAGCTAGCAATAAATTAAACACTAACTTACGTAATAACGTGGAAATTGGTACAGTTATGTAGAAAGAGAAATACGATAGCAACACAGGAATTGCAATAAGAATTTCCCATATCATAACTAAACTACTTATGTACTTGAGTGTATTATAGGTGATTTTATCTTAACAGTTTGTCTAATGTATGTCTAAACTTGATGTATAAATAATGCAGCTATACATTTTTTTAAAGCGCAAAACCGCCATAATGCCTTCTTAATTTTTATATGGAATACTTTTTTTTCAATAATGGGACCATTCTGCGTGCATACGAAATTCGTGTAATAAAATATTTCACTATAATAATATTCCATTTATATGTAGTAAGTAAATTCAAATTTTCTCTCAAAATTTAAATATACGGAGTAAATCAATGCTCAGGACATCAGAATATCTCCAACATCCTTGACACTAATCTAACTACATATCATAACTATAACGAACTAGGACAAAGAATACCACAACTCCTCATTTTATATGTCCTCCATTTTCAGACATTTGTCTCAATAATAAAAGGTGGAAAGTGTGTCATACTTTGGCGACAGTTCGCTGGTCTAATGGCATGCCTTGGTGTCGTCAACGAAACTAGGCAAATGGGAACTGTCTGCAGACTACCAAATAGTATTATTATGTCACTTTCCTTAATATCGCGGCGTTGACCCAGTGAAGGCATGTTTATTATTTAGGTAGGGGGATCATATTTATAGGAAACTAGCTGTCCCGGCAAACGTTGTTGTGCCATATAAAAATTAAGGTGTAGATTACCCTTAACATTAACGGGGATGAAAATTAGTAGTCCGATTATCAGACTTACTCGATATGCACACAAAAATTCATGGGAATCGGTCAAGCCGTTTCGGAGGAGGTTAACTACATACACCGCGATACGAATTTTTTTATACTTAAATATTCTTCGAAAGACCCGTGGTTAAAGTACTTTACCTAGATAAATATCACAACTTCGCTTCGCTGCAGTTAATCAAAATTGTGTTAATTATCACAGGAATTCTGGGATAAAAAATGCCATAAATTTCCTCTTGCACCACTCTGTCTGATCGTGAAAATTGTTCGTGAAGTGAAGTCCGTTCAATTTAAAGTGGCTTATGAGATTTGAGATTAGCGCGAACATCCAGACATACAGACCTAATGCAGCGGCCGGGATTATTACACAATAGTACGTAATTTATTACAACTATGATTGTAATTATATTCTTGGTACTTTGATGATCATCGTCATTGCGTAGGATTAGTGAACGCAAGGAGTTTTTAGTCAGTGTTTTTCAGTCCACCTGTTTAGATGCCCTACTTAACAATGAATTGATGTAAAGGTTATTTTTTATAAGTTTACAAGAATCAAGATTGACTCAAGTAATTTGTTTTTAATTTATCTCAAATCGAATCATTATTCAATATATCGTTTCATTGAATCAAACAAGGAAAACTCATTTCCACTCATTTCACTCCGTGGTCTTGTGGTTTGAGCGCTCGGCTCACGATCCGGAGGTTCCGGGTTCGATTCCCGGTGGGGACAATATATCACAAAAATCTCTTTGTGAGACTGTCCTCAGTTTGGTTAGGGCATTGCAGGCTGAATCAACTGATTGCCCGAAAAGTAAGATGATTCCGTGCTTCGGAGGGCACGTTAAGCCGTCGCGTCGGTCCCTGTTACTTTCTACGGATAGTAGTCGTTACATGAGCCATGTCAGAGGCCTTTGGCGGCTCAATAACTCTGACACCAGGATTGGTCAGGTTGACCATCCACTCGATGAAGAAGAAATTTTAGTATAATCACGACCAACCAGCTAAAATTATGCGTAAATAAATCATAATTACTACATCGAAGCAAAATTAAAAACTTGTATAATGTTTAACTTCAAGTGGTGAGTTTATCGGCAGTCCTTGCGCGATAGCGAAATTAATTTACCTTTGCTAGAGATTAGTATTCGTTCGCAGTATGTTCGTGGTTAATTGAATCGTGTACGTAGGGCTCTTACCTTGTTAAGAAGTTTTATGAACTATGCGATGGCTCTTAGCGGTCGCTATTGGTTGAATTGAAAAGTGACGATAAGTTGTAATAAAATAGGTTTTTATAGAAAGCTACAAAGACAGTTATATCAATTTAGGGTTACCTACATTTTAAGTTCGATCTATAGCATTAGACGTCATCCTAATCCTCCTCACTGTACTGATACCTTCAGTGAGATGAATGCAGTGAGACATTACAGGCTAATACTTTTTTACTATAGCGTTAAATATAGTACATTCTTTGTAAGAAAAATCGTCAGTGTTCATTTCCTCATCTAGTCTGTGTCTGTTTGTACCTTGTTCTATTTGTACTATCAAACCTTACCACGACTGTACAATCTATTTCTAGTTAACGAAACCTTGCAGACCTTATATTTAGCTCTTTGGCTGGTTCACCAAATGGCATTTTACTATTGCATTGCGAAATTAAATTTCTTTGCAAAGTAAACCTTTCAATGTGGTTCAACTCTGCTTGTACATGAAACATGAAAACTCAAACACTTTTGCCTTAATTGAGGTGGTAGTAAGCGTTGAGTGATTCGCTCTAAATACTTCTGATACTTCTCCATTGAGACATTAAAAAAAAAACACATAAAAATCGGTCCATTCCTTTTGGAGTTACGATGACACACAAACACGCATAAATGCTATAGTTTGCAAGGATAGATGTGTGTTTTGTTACTCTTCCATGCAAAAACTGCTGAAGAGATTTAGATGAAAACTCTCACAAATATAGATTAGAGTCTATAAGAACACAGCCTACTCTTATCATCCCAAAATTCCCATGGCATCCCGCACAATGCGGCTAAAACCGCAAGGCGCGCTAATAACTAAATTAAAACCGATTTTGACGTGCAAATTCTTAAAACCTACACAATACCTAGCTATCGTAGTTAGATACACTATGTTCTTAGTAACAACTGATAAGATTGTTCAAACAAATCTCTTAACACACCTACGACAGCTCGCTACACTTCCTGACTCGAATTTATCGCGACGATAAGATGCTATTTTTAACGAGAATACTAACTGCCTAGTTTTTAGATCCAAAGGTTTTGCTTTGGGCTGATTATGTAACTTAGAAGGCTAAGAACGTTTGTAAAAACTAGTTAAAGGATTTGGAAAATAGATTAGACATTCCTAGATGAGCTATTTTGGATCTTCTCTTATCGAGTCAATATGGTTATTGTTTATTATTTATTTATAGATGTCTGGACCATAATTTGGTCACCTCTATCGCACTGTTACTGGCTAAGCTATTTTGGATATGGCAAAGCTATTTTGGTTATCTTCTCACTACTAATCTACCTGTGTACGATACCTATTTTGATTTATTCCAACATCAGTTCGTGATTCTTCTTTAAACTATTTTATATTCTTATCTCATTGAAATCATATTGAAATTTCTCAAATAAAGATTTTTGTGACAAATTTCTCAAATAAAGATTTTTGTTACACACAGCACAAGTTAACTAGGTACCTATTATAAGATTGAATTTATCAATATCGATAACTTATGACATTATGATAAGTAAAGGCTATCTGTAGCTCGAGTATTAATTAAATGTATGTCAAAGACAACTTTGCTCAGATATTGAGCTCTAGGTCTAATGAAATGACATTCAGTACGTTCTTGTATTAACTTTATATATTACTTGCCCCGAGGTTTTGCCCGCGTTATGCCCGTTCCTGTGGGAATTTCGTGATGAAAAATAATCTATAACCTTCCCGTTGAATGTTGCTATCTGTTACAAAAAGAATTATTCAAATCGGATAGGTAGTTCCTGAGACTAGCGGGTTCAAACAAACTCATCAACTTTATTATCTAATCTTCTAATAAATAAAATTCTCGTGTCACGTTGTGCGTAATTGAACTCCTCTGAAACGGCTCCACCGATTCTCATGAAATTTTGTGTAATATCGGGTAGGCCTGAGAATCGGACAACGTCTATTTTTCATCCCGAAATTCCCGCGGGAACGGGTACCGTGGTTGAACTCCTCTGAAACGGCTCGACCGATTCTCATGAAATTTTGTGTGTATATCGGGTAGGTCTGAGAATCGGACAACATCTATGTTTCATCCCGAAATTCCCGCGGGAACGGGTACAACGCGGGTGAAACCGCGGGGCGCTTCTAGTATTAGTATAGAGTCAATGCTGGTGGTCTTTGCACGCTCTGCAACAGGACCTTTAAATCAAAATGTAGCCTTTAAAGACCTTTACCTTTAAGGACCTTTAAAGCCACATCCGAGTTCATGAACGAGCTTAAGCCCAAGGTTCACCATTGAAAGACACGTCACATAGGACGATGTATTACCTACATCCAACTTTCAAAACAACCAATAGAATTCAAACAATGAAACAAATTCATTAAATTCTTTCCTATTGACAATAAATCACGAAATAACAGCTTCAATTGTAATCACGGAATAACGATTCGACAAATGAACAGTCAAAATACCGTACGACTATACAAAAGGAGCAATTTAAACCGTTTTAAACTAGTTAATTGACTGTGATACGTGTAAGTCACGAAAAATGGTCGGTGACGCTAGTGATGTGCCGGATCGTTAAATAACTATATCCGCGGATATGATTCCGGATACGGATATTTGGTGTCAAGATTCGCGGATATTGATCTTAATTGTCTTTATACAAACTAACATCAGCTGATGGACAGCTGAATATTTTTAATTTCGACATTTGGGTACAACATAACTTGCTGTTACTGACACGTACATATCTAATGTTTTTGAGTAAATGTTTTCATCCATACTATACAATTTCATCTGTTTTAAAAATTTAAAAGGTCCAAGATCCACCTTAAAGTTGTATCGTATCTTTTTTCTGCCGCGGATATCCGACACATCACTAAGATCGTAATGTCGGCCTTTGGTAACAGTAATGTGCTAAATGATGAAGTGGGTCAATTAACCCTATTAAATGATTACTGTCATGTCACAAGCGTAATTCACTTTATATATAGTTTAGGTTTATTGTGTTGTAATTTTTTATAGGTACAGTCAGTGCACGAAAATTTTGAGTATTAGAACCTTGTCGAGCATACTTAGAAAGTGTCAAGTAGTAAGCGAATGACTGAGTAGCTAATTGGTTGGGTTTAACTAGTTGTGGTATTCTATTATACTAGTGACGTATACATTACGAGTAGTAGGGGAGGCCAACGGGCTTTCGTCTAGTCACTCGAGAGTCGCGATACCATGGACCATATTGAATATCTACTAGCTTTCTATACGTATCGTTACACGTGTTGTCAAAGTAGGTATTTAACCCGCGTTGTCCCCGTACCGGTGGAAATTTTGGGAGGAAAAATAGCCCATAACCTTTCCGTAGAATGTGGCTATCAGTTACAAAAACAATTATTCAAATCGGACTAGTAGTTTCTGCGATTAGCCTAGCATATTATGTAGGATGTTAAATGTACACTAATATTATTAAGAGGAAAACTTTGTTTGTTTGTAATGAATAGGCTCAAAAACTACTGGACCGTTTTTAAAAATTCTTTCATCATTCGAAAGCTACATTATCCACGAGTAACATAGGCTATTTTTCATCCCGAAATTCCCACAGGAATAGACAAAACGCGGGTAAAACCGCGGGGCGCTGCTAGTGATGTATATAGTTATAGAAGAACAGTAATGGATACAAGGTTAAAAACCTTAGGTGACCTAGGTTTTGCCTGTTAGTCATTTTACAAAGACAACTATGGCAAGCAGACAGTTACTGATTTTATTGAGACCTAGGTCATTGATCACAGTTTGCGAATGCAATTTCAAAAGTTATTATCCCACCAAAAACATACTGTGAAAAACTAGTCACTCGATCTACCTGTTTGTTTCTCTATAAATAGTAATTTAATCTTTGGGCAAAGCCAAGCCAAAAATAGGGAGAGGGTTCTCATTTCATGAGTTTTTTTTTTATTTTGCTTCCTTGGTATACCTTTTATTCAATTTACAAATTAATATCCAGTATTTTACATTTTTATATGGAAGAGTCCACTAACTAAACGATTCCATTCTTGTCACTTTATCATTACATTTCTATAAATTGGTAGTTATTTTAATAAGTCTCTTCCATGTTATAGTTATCTCAGATAATATGAATCATCACAATGTATTGTCACTATGTTTCTACTATACGATACAGTTAAGTAAATGTTATACTATACTTACATACACTACAAGTAAACAAAGATTGTTTCAATGGGATCATGTTTTGGAGGCCTTTAGAAGTCTAAAGGTCTGGTCTAAAGGTTTCCACTTCGGACCTAGTATATTGAAAATATTATTACTAGTACAACCTACGACCTCCATACCAACATCGAATAAAAAAAAATTGGATTTTCCTTGTAACAGGAAAAAGTGTTGTATCAAATACCTGTAGGTACTCATATATAAGCAATTAAGCACTAGTTTCGCCGCGCGGTTCCTTTGTTTGTTTGAATTCATAAATCTTTACTCTTATGTTGAACTTGCATTTCAGTAGATTACGGCCTTGTAAATGGTAAGGCTACCATTTATAAAAGTAAAATTAGTCTAGAAAGCTAACTACCTACATTAAATAAACCCATAAGTTATTTTACATTATTAACTTATGTAACGAAGTGTTAAATACCTTTTTGTTGCCATAAAAAGTAAAAAACTATGTAATACTAGTAACCTTGACAATGTACCCGTGTAGGGTGCTAACAATTAATTACTCATGTGAGACCTTCAACTTTCTACTTTTAAAACTGATTATGCCAAAGTTCAAACTTCTTCGTTGGAAATAGAATTCTTAAAGTTTAAAATAAGAACTTGTTATTAATTCAAATGAGGTTGAGGTATTATTATTTAACACACATTGTTGTGTAAAAGTTTGTAAGGAGATATGTTGATTTGTTTATTTGTCACACTTGACACAGCTAATGTTTAATATCTAGAAAAAACATTGAGTAACATAAAACATGGTTTTTATACCTATTTTGGGGTACCTATAGGCATTCTGAAATACAACCTAGGTATTTGCACCTTTAGACAGCAATTTTGGAAACAGGACATTATGAACCTAAACAATTACATTAATTACCCTTAAAATTTCACAAAAAGGATATAATTCTTGCAAGTACAAGTTGCAAGCTGTAAGTGAGACTTGTTAATAGTAATTAAAAAGATGTTTGATTGTTTTAAGATGTTTTGAGATGATCGTTTTTAAGTGCAGGCAGATAGGATTGACTATTGCTGACTAATTTAAGCTTCCTTCCCTTCTATTCATTAAATAACAAAATAAAGTGGGATTAATAGATTTATTTAAATTTTGGGCAGTAATTTTATTCTTTGATTATATGATTAGATTACCTTATTAATAATTAAGTACCTATTGTATTGAGATTCACAGGCTATTCTAGTTATCAAATTTAATGGATACCTAAATTCTATTGTATATTATTGCTGTATGTACTGTAAGACCAGTACTCCAACAGGCACCAGTAGTTACCATTTCAGACTTCTTTGTATGTCTATAGAAAAGTAACAGGAAAATTATAATCTTATACTGATAGATATAAAACTGAAAAGTTTTACCTTTTGCTTTTTTTGTTTGTTTGAATGCACTCTCAGAAACTACCATTTCAATTTGAGTAATTACTTTTGTATTGGATAGCCAAATTCAAAAGGAAGGTTATGGGATATTATTTATCCCGAAATTCCTATGGGAACAGGCACAATGTGGGTAAAACCACAGGGCACTGCAGGTTGTTTTATAATGGATTTGTTTTATTTTCCTGCTACTGCATGCAAAGATTTAAGTAATTTTATTACTTAATGACTATGACTTAAGTACTTAATCTTAATTACCTAAAATCATAGCATGGTTAAGGGACATAATTAATTACCTAATTATAATATGTTCTGCTGATGATAGTACCTTTGGCATATACTTATCTAAATGATTGAGTATCTGTAAGTAGGTACATAGTACTTTTGTAATATTGGTTCATAGACATAGATTAATGTTGTGAATAAGGTAATAAGATAATTTTAATCATTTAACTTCAGATAAACTAAGATTATATAGTTACTACTCAAGCATAAATTTCTTAACAGGAGAAAGCTAGTAGGAATATATAATAGTCATTATACTGTGATGTCTGAGGCAGATAAAAACAGTACTCACAGCAAAAATTGTGTTCTGCAGTCCAAATGGAAGAGGGGTCAGTCTTGCAAAGAACACTATCTTGAGGGCCTGGGGGCCGGAGATGACCTTCAGCAGAGCCCGGGCCGTGTCGTTCTTGAGCAGCCAGCCCAGGGGCAGGTACCCCCGCAGCGCCTTCAGCGTGAAATGAGCCACCGCCACACCGAAATTAGCACTCACCAACACAGTACCCAACCCCTTCAGATTACCAAACAAATATCCACTTGTAATAATCAACAACAAATATCCAATAGTCACTGGAAAACTCACGATCAAAAACATCCCCATAAACAACAAAAATATAATCCAGGGGTCCTGCGCGTCCACCCAGCGCAATATTATCTTCAAATACTCCTTGAAAAAGTACAGTATCAACAGCAAGCCTGACAGCAACAATATAGAAATAACAACGTTCATTATGTAGTTGTACGTCGTCCTATTGTTAATTTTAGCCCATAAACTTTTCTTTCTTGTGACCGCCACGGGGTCGGGCTGGCAATCTTCGATGTCCACGATTTCCATTGTATCTGTTCAGAGTTCACCGGTGGAAGATATCGAACACTGTTTATTTTAATGTGTGAACTTCGATCCCACACCGAACATAAATCGCCATGGCCTAGATTCAGCTTGTGTTTATTTCACGTTTCTACGGTATACGATGCTACAAAAATAATCAGGGAAGAACTAATTTGTAAGCCGTCTCGAACTCGCGAATTCCGATCAAAGACTAAAAAGAAAATTGCTGTTGGCTGTTGTCAAATTTGACATATTTCAAAATCAAATTAAATCAGCTGCTTGCATTGACTTTCTATCAATGTCAAAATAAAGGATTTTCGATTTTACTACAGATTAAAATTGTAAACACATTTGACAGTGACAATTGAAAATATTGATAGCGTAGTGGCATTGATTGATAATAAAATGTCAAAGGGGCATTGGGATTTGATGGGGATTTGGCATTTTGGCAACCCTATGTCATTCATTCTTTCATTTCTTTTCTTTCATTTCAGTTTTCGTGAACGTGGGCATCTGTGTTTTATTTAAAATTACAGGGGTTTTGCCACAAAATAGAGCAAAACCCGCCCTCTTAGAATAGTAGCCCAATTTAGGTGTAGTAGTTATTAGTATTTGTGTGTGAAGTTTGTGTTAAAACATAACCATGCCGCCGAAAAAGCCAAGTAGCGCTGGTGGCGGAGGCGCCAGCAAGAAAACGGAGCAGAAGAAAAAGGAGAAGGTTATCGAGGTGCGTTCCCCATGAATTACAGTGCATATGGTTGTACTGGCGAAGTTCTGTAGCTTGTACTTACGCTGTTTGTTAAGCCGTTATGAATACGTGATAAGGCAGGTTATTTTATATCAAGA
Source organism: Cyclophora albipunctata (assembly GCA_963082685.1). Taxonomy (NCBI): domain Eukaryota; kingdom Metazoa; phylum Arthropoda; class Insecta; order Lepidoptera; family Geometridae; genus Cyclophora; species Cyclophora albipunctata. The sequence goes on from OY720123.1 coordinate 8,595,563, forward strand.
TCTTTACTAGCCAGGAAATGTATACTTATCTATAGCCAAGTAACATCACATTAGCAATACATTTCAATTTACCATCCAAACTCCCATAGACCATAGAGAAAACCAAAAAAATCGCCAAAAACTCAATCAACTATTTGAATTTCCAGGACAAGACATTTGGTTTGAAAAACAAGAAGGGTGCTAAACAGCAGAAGTTTATTCAGCAAGTTGAGAAGCAAGTGAAGAGTGGGGGCATTCACCCGGCCAAGCCAATGGACGACAAGAAGAAAGACAAGGAAACCAAACTGAAGGAACAGAAAGAGATGGCATTATTGTTTAAACCCGTGCAGACGCAGAAGGTGGAAAAAGGTTTGTCATGACTGCAATAATATATTATTTAATGGAATAAACTACTGAATAAACCATTACACTTCAACACACAACAAACACACATGTTAATAAACACTGCATGAATAGTCGCTATCTCAACAACATTTACCACCACTTCAACAAAATCAAAAAGCCCTGCTTGTTATTAAATTAGGAGAATGTTCTAAACTCCTTGCTCATCTGATTCTCCAAATGATTACAAAGTATTTTATGCTCTAGGTAAATAGACTGATGTTTTATTATTAATGTTTCAGGAACGGACCCTAAATCGGTTGTATGTGCATTCTTCAAACAAGGTCAATGTACGAAGGGAGAGAAGTGTAAATTCTCACACGACCTCACCATTGAGAGAAAGGTAATACAGATATTTATTTATCTTTTATACCAATATAATAATTTTGACAAGCCCGTTGGCACAGTGGCAGTGAGAGCGCTTACTGTGTCGGGGGTTGCGGGTTCGATTCCCGCCCGGAGTCAACAATATGTGCAGACATAGTTGTTGGCGACGACGTCTGGGTGTCAATTATACATATATCCTTATAAAGTATTTGTGTATGTATATGTAGTAGTATCAGTTAGTTAGATTCCATAACACAAGCTTAGAGCTTACTTTGGGTCTAATTAACCGTGTGTGAATTTGTCCAGGTATATTTATTTATTTAATAATGCAGAGCTTAGATTTTTTGTTTGAACGCTTTAATCACAGAAACTATCAATCTGATTTGAATGATTGTTTGTAATGGATGGCCATATTCAACAGGAGGCTATAGGCTATTTTTGATCCCTTTATTCTGACAGGATTGGGCACAATGTGGGTAAAACTCCAGGGCACTGCTAGTTATATTGATACAAGTCATGAATGCTTTGTCAAACTAAAATATCTTATGCCATATTACTGATATTTGTACTTCTTTCTCATGTCATATTAAACAAATTTTACAACATTAAATAATTCCATTTCAATGTATTATTATTATCATCGTCTAGAATGCCTCAACAAGATTTTTTTATGTTGCGTAATTGTTGATTTATACCCATTATGAAATTATGCACACATCACTCAAACATTCTTTTATCACTCATATTGGCAGGCCGAGAAGCGTTCTCTGTATGTAGACATGAGGGACGATGAAGATACCATGGACAACTGGGACGAGGACAAACTGAAGGAGGTGGTGGAGAAGAAGCACGGGGAGGGAGATAAGCATAGGCCTACCACTGATATTGTGAGTAATGCAGTGATATCTATTCTACACTGATGTTAAAGCTGAAGTTTAATGGTAGGAAATCCTAGAGATAAGTACCTAAGAAGACTCAGACTGCATCATACATACATAACATTAGTTAACATCATTTGAGAGTTCCTTTCCACTAGATAGACCTATGTTATACTATATTGTTATGTTATACTATATTTGGTATTCACCAATAATATCAAACCTAGTGTAGTATAGGCAGGTGGCACCCTAACACCACATATCTGTTTGTAGCCTATGAATAAACTCAAATTAAAATCTCTAAATTATCATAAATTATGTTTCAGATTTGCAAACATTTCTTAGAAGCTGTAGAGAGATCAAAGTATGGTTGGTTCTGGGAGTGTCCGTCCGGTACCAAGTGTATTTACAGACATGCGTTGCCTGCCGGCTTCGTGCTGAAGCGGGACAAGAAGAAAATGGAAGAGAAAAAGAATGAAATATCTTTAGTTGATCTTATTGAGAGAGAGAGAGCCGCGCTTGGAGTGAACCAGACCAAGATTACGTTAGAAACATTCTTAGCATGGAAGAAAAAGAAGATTAAGGAGAAACAGGTAATTGCTGGCATACTTTTTATATTCCCACGATTAAAACTAATGAAATGAGAATATATTGTTTAAACTATAAACTTTATAGCTTTATAGTGTAAAGCATTGACCAAAATACGTGCCCGACGTTTCGAGCTGGTAACACCACTCGTGGTCACGGGAATTGGCTGGAGTGGCCAGTGTTCCCTACTTTCAAGTCACTATAAACTAATTAATCCTTAATAACTATTCTGGAGTAGTAATGTTCAGTGTGTTTCGTGAAAAGGATACTCGTCGCATGCAACAAACTCTAGTCTTGTCTCAAAACTGTGATTAAGTATAAAAAAGTTAACAGCAATCTCGGACTTAAGTTTAAGATGAAATAGTACACTTTTAATCTCCACTCACAACTCACTACTTACTAGTCTCAACCATATCTAACATTCAAGCTTACATAAAAGCATACCGCTTAGTTTGGATCTAATTAACCTTGTTATTAAAATTTCAATACATTTATTCCAGGAGCTCATGGTGAAAACTGAAGAGCAGCGTCGCAGCGACTTCAAGGCGGGTCGCGCGGTGGGCCTGTCGGGGCGCGAGATGTTCTCGTTCGACCCGGCGCTGGCGGCCGACGCGGACGAGGACGGCGACGAGGCCGTCGACCTCGCGGGCTACGGCTCCGACGACGAGGACGACTACCGGGAGCTGCAGTTCGACCTCATCGGCATGGAGGCTTCCGAGGTAACTTTATTTTATGTCCGCTATCTAAACATAGACACCCGGGTTTTTTCGCGGTAGAAAGTAATAAAGCCTGTGAATCGGTTTACTACGTGTACAAATCGTATAAGCTTAAAAAAAATCCACTGTCTAGCTATCACCGTTATTGAAATGCAGCCTGGTGACAGACGGTCGGATGGACGGACAGCGAAGTCTCAGTAATAGGGTCCCGTTTTTAACCTTTGGGTATGGAACCCTAAAAATACTATTCTTCTAATAAATATTAATTACAAATAACTTTTACGCTTCAGGTGGACGATTCCGGCACGAAAGCACAAACGGATCGTCTCGAAAAACTCGGGCACGGTCTCGAAAACGGTTCGGGCGAGGGCGAGACCGAGACTGCGCCTGCACCCGACGTCCCTATTAATGAAAACCTTTTCCTGGACGACGAATTAGACGAGGAACTGCAGAATCTAGACTTGGAGGACTAGCAGTGATGTGTACAGTGCAGTGTTGTGACTTGTAACAGTGATTTTTTATTTGTGTTCCCTACCTGTTCCCATAGAAACAGTGATTTTTATTGGTTTATCTGTTCGCGTTTAATTTTCGTCGAAAACACTAAATTATGAGATGTTTATATGTTTGAAGTAAAAATAGTAGTAACCCTTTCCAAAGACTCAGCTTGTGTTGGTAAGGGAATTAACGTATGCATACGCTTTGAAGCCTTGACGTAGGATATCAAATCGTTATGGCGTAGTTTAGAGATCCAAAATATATTTTGTTTAAATTGGATGTTATTTTCCCTGGTATTCTTCATTTTTCATATAGGAAGGTAAAATTGGCGGCTTTGAAATTAAAGTTTGTTTTTTATTAGAAAGTTGAATGTTTACTTTTTAATTATATTACTTACATAACATAAAAATCATAATTCCATAATGGTGCCCATACTCCTAAGCACTATATCATTAATTTTAACAAAATATTGTATTTTATCTTTTTGGTCCATTTAGCATTTGTTTTAAAGTATAATTTGTTACATATAATTAATTAGATGATTTTTTACTAACAGAAATACAACAAAATACAAAATGAATAGCGTTGAAATTATGTACATATATTGTAAAGCGGTATTCTGACTATGTATGCATATTATATAGGTATACTTAACTGAAAAATATTTATCATTATGAATGAAATAAAGTTATTTTATAACTATCACTTTTTTTACTTTATAAAACTTATCACATCTTTTACTTCATTGGTTAATTAAAAAAGCCCTTGACGCAAACACTGCTGGACTGATTTTTACAAAAAATAGCTAAGAATTTTCGCAAAGAAACTGGCTTTCGAAATCGACCTAAACGTTTGAGAGCAACGATGCCACACACAGAACATCGACGTTAAACTTATATCACCCCTCTTTTTGTGTCGGGGGTTATAGTAGTTTATGCAACTGCATATAAAGAAGGGTATTAAAACAAGAGTGAGTTTATGAAACGAGCGCAGCGAGTTTCATAATAGTAACGAGTGTTTTAATACCCGTGTTATATGCAGTTGCATACACTACTTTATCTTCACTACTTAATCTTCACTAAAATTAACAAAATTTTAAAAACAAAACACATTGCGAAACATTAAATTCACGCGTACGTGTATTGTCATTTTGTCACAGTGAACTTGCCGCCATTCAAATCTAACCAATGAGAGCGCAGCTGCGCGTAGGGCCAATCAGGAGCGAGCGAGACCTTACCAAAGAGTTTTGTGTATGTAGTTTCGACGAAGTTTTCACGTATAACCCAACTGTTTTCAAAAGCCAGCCTAATATCAAAATTTTATACAACTTGTATGAGGATTTTGATATAAGGCTCGCCAGGTTAATTGGTCGCATTATAATGATGTTAAAATAAGATTTTTTGATATCGATGTGGATATTATAACATCATTTAGTGTAGATAAAAAATATTACATATTCGAAACTAGTTACGATATAATAGTTACAAATGAAGACGAAGAATTGTTAATATTTTGTACTACTCGTATAACAAGATATTTAATTATTTATCCTATATTAACTGTATTATTTTTTCTGAACGTTATTCCATTTATTCTTCGATCAACAATAAGCATTTATTACTCTAGTTAACGTAATACATAAAGCCCAAAATTAGTTCTCGGGACACTCGCAGGGGCGCTTCAAATTGCCACACAAAATTAGCTGTCATTTGTATGGTAACAGCCAGTGTCCAGTGTGTAATAATAGAGGTCAGTGAGTCTGTCGTTAAAAGCGATATCTCCATGGTAATCATGTAAACAAAGTTGTTATATTCGCTGAAAATAGTGTAGGCCTGCCAAGAAAAAGGGTTTCCAAAACAACAAATAACAATACGAAGAAAAGGACATTAATGTTATGGTTAGCCATTCAGGAACCTATTTGAAAGTAGCATTAAAATAGTTTAAAACGATTTCGAGAGTTCCTAGCAACGAAAATGCCTATTCTTGTGAAAGATTTCACGTGGAGACAAACGGATAAAGCTGTGATCATACGAATACCAATACCAGCTGTTCACCACGAAGCCGTAGACGTATTCACCAGCGATTGTTACATTAAAGTCCACTTTGCACCCTTCCTTTTTGAAACATTCCTCCTCCACGAGATAGATAACGCTAGCAGCAAGTGTATAGTCAATGACGATTTCATTTCCCTCGACTTATTCAAAAAAAGTAACATCGAATGGGAACAGCTAGGCAAAGACCTAACAAAACCAGAAAAAATTAAACTGACGCAAAAAGTGCTGGACTGATTTTTACAAAACATAGCTAAGAATTTTCGCAAATTAACTGGTTTTCGAAATCGATCTAAACGTTTGAGAGGCATCAAAGCCACACACAGAACATCGACGGTAAACTTATCACCCTTCTTTTTGTGTCGGGGGTTAAAAATATTACATATTCGAAACTAGTTACGAAATAATACCTAGTTACAAATGAAGACGAAGAATTGTTCTCGACATTGTTAAGATTTTGTACTAGGTATTACAAGATATTAAATTATCCAATATTTACTGTATTACTTTTTCTGAACTTAATTACATTTATAACTCTAGTTTCAATTCAAACGTTTAGTGTAGCGCCACATCTGCGGAACGTACGGCGCCGAACCTTCCGCTCCATGACACATCAGTCGAAATTACGCCGCGTACTGATGTGTCACAGATAACTTGAAATACACTACGAGCGTATTTAGCGGAAGGTTCGGCGCCGTACGTTCCGCAGATGTGGCCCTACACTTACATAAAGCAAGCCCAATCAATTAATGGTAAGCCACCTCGCCGGATTGTCGATGGTAATTTTGTCGATGACTTGGTCTGTTAACCCTTTGGTTCGCATGCGCGGCAGGATGTTGTTTATTATGTGAGAGTACCCGTGCCCGCCGTACGCGATCTGGAAATAACAGTAAATTGGATATAACATATTATGTGCCATATTACCAAAACGGAGATGGCGAGACGAGCTTGACATGTACTTGTCCGGTTGGTGTCAGGAAGCTCTTGACAGAGCTGAATGGAAGAAATGGGGGGAGGCCTTTGCCCAACAATGAGACACTTAGGGCTTTAATAATATTTACTTACAATAGTCCCTACTTCTGCAGGTACACATTCCCGGACATGTTGTACTGATGTGGTCGGGAGTGTGTCCCTGCAGTTGTAATCCATTACATTAAACATCTCCAAAGGGCCTCTACGAGTTGGATCTTTAAAATCTTCCGACACCGGGTTAGACACTAACTAACCTACCACTCGAAATTACTTACTTTTACCGACCATGAACATTTCCAATTCCAAACTTATATACCGCCTCATTAATTAACGCTCTGTAACTAAAACTAACTTATAAAGTGTTATTCTGTGGTTTTATCTCTTTTGCGCTTCGGAAAATTACGTATGTCAGAAAGTGACAAAACATTTAATACTTAGGTAGCTAAAATGTTAGTTATATGCGTTTATTAATATGGCACATTATTATTATAGTGTTTCTCCTCGGAGTCAAGGGACAAGCCCGGTCTTTTTGAGAGGCATGCGAGGGGTTAAGCCGCCTAAATGCCTCAGACATGGTCTAATAATTGACATGACCCCGAGGACCGAAAGTCGATTTTGTGTACCTAAGTATGACAGGCGGGCTACAATAGCGTCAATTAACCTTCTAGCACGGGAGCGCGATAGAAATGATGAAATTCTGACAGAAATAATAAGTAATCTCGCCACTGGCTATCATCTATCGGCATTGGATCGCTTCCTACAAGCGCAGGTTACCTGCTTGTATGCGGCGTTACGTGGTTAATAGCAAAACTTATGAGTTACTATATAGTACCTAACAATAATAATCTTCCTAACCCTATATCTGACTCAACTTCAAAAAGTTACAGTAGTTAGATATCTCACCAATCTATGCTTCGTATGTATATCATGCGAGACCAAGATCCTGTCTTCCTTGCCTTCCTGCACCAGCAACTTGATCTTGTCTATCCTCTGAGCGTCTGAAGGCATATCTGTTTCCTCATTGAGTTGGTAGTAGGATACCTCTACTCCAAAGAGGTCGTACTGGCAGTATGTGCCTAGAGACGCGAAGTCGAGGAGGCGGTCTGTTTGGAGGAGAGTGCCTGGAATGGAAGGGTGATGTTTGTTTATTGATTAGGGAATTTGACCCTTATTGGGTTGGTATTATGAATTACAAGCCCCGCCCCGCGGTTTCACCAGCATTGTACCCGTTCCCGCGGGAATTTCAGGATATAATGTATCCCATGTGTTATTCATGTAAGTATAAAGTTTCAGCCAAATCCGTCTCGTAGTTTTTTCGTGAAAGAGTAATAAACATATATACTTATACATCCTCACAAAATTTCGCATTTATTATATTAGTAGGATAGGATTTGTTGCTGTGTTCGGAGCATTAGTTAGGTTAGGTTATCAAGATTTAAGCAGAGTTCAAAAAGACTGGTACCTATGATGTGTACTGAGATATACCTGTCTCCGTACAATAGATAAGTACTCTACAGATTAGATAACATATACTATCACTCACGGTCGAGATGTGACATAACCGCCTTATCGGCTTTCCCTCCAGCCTCCAAGTACAGCCGAATGATCTCAAACGGCGCATCCGGTATCCGGTGAGGATGGAAACTAACGCCACAACCCAGCTTCTCCTGTAACTCGCCGGTAGCTATGATGGCTCGGCGTTCGAAATCTGGAAACATTTGTTAAAAGTTTTGAAAAGAGAAAAGTGGATCTGAACTAATTGAAATGGAGGAGTCGCCGACGAGGATCAGACGCCAACTACTTCGGGTTGGTGATTTTATTCCCAAGCCAAGTATGTACGTATAAGTACGTAAATTGCCCTATTTCCCTTAGTTATGCTATTAAAATTTGTGAATAGTCGGACCAAATTAGTTTTCCAAAAGATTTTTCTGTGTACGTAAATGCTGGTAGAAGATAGAATGTAGAAGGACTAAGTAAGTAAGTAAAAAGCGGTCTAAAAACTCTGACACCAGGGTGGGCCACTAGCTTACTCGAACTTACTAGAAGGAAACTGTGACATACCCTTAGAAACTTGAATAAAAATTAGCTTAAAAGCTTAGCATTAGATCTTACCCTTCAAAGGCCATACGCTGGCTATCTCTCCCATGAAGCCAGCCTTCACGGTACCATCATCAACACAGCCTTCTGTCAGTTCCTTATTCATATGGTTGTATATCTCTTCCACGGTTGGTCCAGTAGATTTCTGGACATCTGCTATGTAGTGGCCAGTACCGGCTACAATGTGCACTCCGGTCTCTTTGGAGACTAGTTTACAGAAGCCGATATCACGCTGAAGACCTTCGTTGGAGTTTTCTACGATTGTGCCTGTAAGAAGTGGAAGAGAATTTGAGATGGCCTCTTTTAGTTAGGTATACTTAGTAAAACTCTACTAGACTATACTACATTTTATCTTACTTGTCCCAAAATGTGGACCAATGTCGTCAATTTTGCAGACGAAGACGCCTATTCCTGAAGAGGAAAAAAGTTTAGAGATAGGGTTAGATAAAAAAATCACTAAGCCTTTTTCCTCTTCAGGAGCAATCGTCTTCGGCTGGAAAATTGACGACGTTGGTCCACATTTTCGGACAAGTAAGTAAAAATAGAGTATACAGAGCAACCTTTGTGTCTGGGAGTTCTCATTCGGAAAAAACATCGGTTTTCACTTTCTGCAGATAAGAGTGCGTTGCCACCAGAGCCAAGACTACGTTCGATATGATTGGTATACAGCTCTACTGTATTTCATCGCATGCTATGTTTGAAATGAATATGGTGAATACCACCATATCTCACACTGTGTTAAGATGTTATGCTGCGTTTGACATCAGTGGTGGTTCCTGAACATAACACAGGACTTCTATTCTTAGGGAAAGACATTAAAAAAAATATGATACACAAAAAAACAGCATCAGTGGGTAGTACTTACGTCCCCCAAACTTCTTATAAGCAGACACGTCATTCATCACAGCTACCTTCGCCCCCTGATCATTCAGAACCAGGTTGTTGTGCCAGCTGTACGGGTACTGTCTGACGAACCCCACAGATTTGAGGCTCAGCTCCTTCAAATCGAAGATCTTCTTCAGCTGTTCCGGAGGCTGTGTGTAGAAGTGCGTGAACTCCATAGAGAGGTGTTCGTGGGTGAGAGTCCGGCCCAGGACTTTGGGGTCGACATCTCCAAGTACTGTGAATATTATTTTGCAACTAACTAAGAAGATTTCTAAATGGTAGAACCACCTTACTTTGAAGTTGGTTACATATTTATTTAGATTACAATATTTATAGTACCTAACCGAATGTGTTTTTACATTTTCATGTAGGTAGTTAGGTAGGTAATTGAAATACTTACAAATGTGTATGATATTTGAGTTTTACGCTTATGAGGCTAAACTGCTGAACCGATTTACAAAAAAATTATTGTAGTAGGTAGTGGGTCTTTCCACGAAATAGAGATTACAGTGCCACCAACTTAACTGTTCAGGTGGGCAAAATGGGAACTACAGCCGCGTCATATTGAATCTCTCTCTTAGTTAGGCTTTATATGATTGATATTGTAGTTTCTTAAATTTTAATGATATCTATAGACTGACTTGCAAGACATGTTTTAATTACCTTTGTTTCTTGGTGAATTTCTTATATTATGGCAAAACCAAATTCTCCACTAGCGACGCTGTCAACTGAACAGATAAGATGGTCGGACTGTACGTAGGTAGTAAGTCGTGGTAGTAAGTACTTCGCTCTTCCATGGATCTTTCTGATCCCTGGTGCGCAAAACACGACACATTGTTGTCCAAAGATGTGTAGGTAGTTAGTAGTGTACTAAATACCAACTTATATACGAGTACTTACCTATTGATGCCACAGGTAATATAATCAGATATGTAGGTATAATACACCTAGGTAATTACTTGGGTAACATTATACTTACCTACTCCATTATTTATGATGTATTTACAATCTCGAGACAACGGTGACAATTCTCCAGTGATAAAATCTCAAACATATCACATCTCCGAACATTGCTCAAGGCCACACACGTGCTATTTCTAAACAAAAATAAATAATTGAATTAGGTAACTCACCAGTTTGCACTTTAGGCGCCATTTTAGCACTAATTAAATAACCCAATGAAGAATTAAAACTTCAGATACGAGATTTACACCGATAATACCTATTTTTATTTAATAATATTATTTACTGAATATTGTATTCAGTTAAATAGCGAAGTGTAATTTAGTCGTGCGTCTCGAGAGATAACGTAGCAACGACTGATAGGATTTTAGTACGATGCTGTTCAACTTGTTTACCATGTTTAATAATAATGTAAGTATATCTGAGTAGAATTACTATGACTTTGAACCTTATTTGTGGATAATAATGCATTGTTTTATATGTTTATTGCGGTATATCTAAGCGGTATATATAGCGCATCGATTCTAACTAACAGAATATACTTAAACAGGTACTTAATATATAGATAAGTATACCTACTATACTTTATTGCGTTTATTGTTTTGTTGCTTCCACTGTTCAGTGCTAATCCACTCACTTCATAATCAATTTCTAATCTCACTCACTTCCCTACCCCTAGTTTGCTTGAGGTTCTGGGTTCAAATCCCGGTATGGATTCGGCAAATAAGTAAACAGAGACGCATTTAAGAAATCTCCTGACTTGTCTATGAAATACTGCTGTGCCACCATGTGCCACGTGCTGTGCATAGTCCATTGATTATGGTGTCTCTCGTTTGTCGTTTAAAGCGATATCTCCATGGAAATCATGTAAACAAAGTTGTTATTTTCGCTGAAAATAGTGTAGGCCTGCCAAGAAAAAGGGTTTCCAAAACAACAAATAATAATACGAAGAAAGGACATTAATGTACTAGTTAATCATTCAGAAACCTATTTAAATTTGGCATTAAAATAGTTTAAAACGATTTCGTGAGTTCCTAGCCACAAAAATGCCTATTCTTGTGAAAGATTTCACGTGGAGACAAACGGATAAAGCTGTGATCATACGAATACCAATACCAGCTGTTCACCACGAAGCCGTAGACGTATTCACCAGCGATTGCTACATCAAAGTTCACTTCGCACCCTTCCTTCTTGAAATATTCCTCCTCCACGAGATAGATAACGCTAGCAGCCAGTGTATAGTCAATGACGACTCAATTTCCATCGACTTGATCAAAAAAAGTAACATCCAATGGGAACAGCTAGGCAAAGACCTAACAAAACCAGAAAAAATGAAACTGCGCCAAGAAATTCACGAGAAATCCATAGAACAAGCCACGCAAGCTAAAGAAGATAGAAGAATAAAGAAATCTCAGTTGGATAGATTTACTGTGCAGCAAGCGATGGAAATAGACACTCAGCAACATAAATTGATGGACGATAGAAGAGATGGGGAGAGAAAAACTGCTATGGATTCTTTGGAAGAGTGGAGAAAGAATCACGACACCTATCCAATGACTGTGGTTCCAAAAGCTAGAACCAGATACCAAAAAACAACTGACACTCATTCTCAAATGACGATAACTGATGTTACAGAAGAAGAAAACGCAAAGGCAGCAAAAGTAGATGAAACTGGTGATGGAGCAAAAGTTGTTGACAAAGTTCCCGAAGAAAATAAAGTCAAGGTTCGTCCTAAGTCAGCACCTCAGAGGTCCAAAACACCAGTTAAGACGCCAGTTAAGTCAGAATACGTGGAAAAGAAAAAGGAAGAAGCGGCTAAAAGAGTCTTGCCGAGATTAAGAAATAGCGGGCAGTTGGAAATAAAACATACGCCCAGAACATTTCCAACACCAAGCAGGGAGTCTACTGAGCGAGAAGAACAGGCGTGGTTGAAGAATATCACTCAGGCTAGAAGGGCTACAGGTAACGTGAAATTCCATCTCGAAACAGTTGATCGTTACTATTGATTGAATTAGAAAGCTTGGTTAGTCGTATCGGAAGCACTGTTGATTGAAAATAGTTGAAAATTCCGGGTCTCTAGGGGCTCATCCTACCCGATCATCCCGCCCTTTTATCGGGGCAAGATATTTTTTTCATCTTCGTTGGCAGTTTGCCACAGCGTTTAGCGGTAACCTATTCTATCTAGTTTCTCTATTCATCTATCATGATTTACATGATGTACCAAAAGAATTAAAACCTTATTTTCCATTTTTAGGTTTCATGTCAGAAGACCTCCGCCCAGAAGAGCAGGACCCTCAATGGTGCAAGGAGAAGGGAGACGAGTTCTTCCGCAACGGCAACTTCCTGGGGGCCATCAGCGCGTACACCCACGGCATCACCCTCTCTGACAAGCTGCCGAGCTTGTATGCCAACAGATCGGCCGTGCATTTCGCTTTAGGGAACTTTAATAAATGCGTAAGATATTTTTACTTTTCAAAAACATGTGGGGTTTGAGAACTTTTAGATCAGCTACACGCATTAAAGTGGCAAATGTAAAACCTTGGTGGTAACGCGATTACCCTAATTTTATCTTCAGCGAGCGAACAAGAGTAGGGCCCTGTAATATAGGGCTCTACTACTGCTAGATAACCTTCACTGGATTGTTTAGTGCAAACGTTAAATATGATATGATAATCAATTACCAAATAACATCCTAAGAAACTAAATCTTTTTCTCACAGATGCAAGATTGCTCAACTGCCATAGACCTGATGAAGCCACCTTGCGAGGGTAACAGACGAAGTCGTGCGAAGTGCATCGCTCGCCGCGCAGCTGCTCTTGCGCGCAGCGGGTTCCTCAATAAAGCGATAGGCGAGATGAAGGCTGCATCAAAACTGCTGCCTGATGATGAGAAGATTAAAAAGGATATATATGATATGGAACGAGCTTGGGAACAGAATCCAGACTCCGATTGATGATACAGGTATCATCAATGTCGATACGACAGTTACAACTTTGCAACACTTGCAGTTCCAGTCGACAGCATATTCAAGAGTCAATGACTGTGGTTTACAGTTCCTGCCTTTTTAACGAAGCCTAATGTTTCTGAAAATGTCTTATATTTTGCCTTTGTTGCTCTTACTTTGGGGACTTAATTACGATATATTCGTAGGAAGATTATGTAACTAGTACTACTTATTTTAAGTGTGCTCAATAAAGAAAATACAAACAATTCTAGTGTTTAAATTAAACGCTATAATATGACGAAACAACATTATCAATAATAGGAATAATTTACATTAAAATAGATATTAAATGACTTCATTCCTCTAACACTTTTTTGGGCAAGCCCAAGTTCTTCAACAGGGCCTGGGGGGAGGGATCCCGCCCGCGGAACCTTCGGAACACCTCACTCGGGTGGCAACTGCCTCCAGCAGCCAAAAATGTGTCTCTATACCTCTTGCCCACTTCAAGAATGTCTTGGTCTCCTTGTCTAGCCTCTTCAAAAGCACTATAGATATCAGCAGCAATCATTTTAGACCACAAGTGGCAGTAATATGCTCCTCCCCATTCCTCTGATATTATCTTGGTGAAAGACAGAGGATGAGAGTCGTATTTGTCAAACGGCAGCGCATGGTACTTCGGCCACAGCTCTCTCACAATATCTCTCCAGAAATCTTTCTTGGAATGCAAGTCCAAATCTAATTTGGACAAGTACAGTTCCTTGCACAAGTTGTATCCCGACATGTGGCTTCTAATGTATTGGAGGTTTTTAAGAATATCTTCTGATAAAGGTTCCTCTGTACTGTAATGACCACTGATTGCTGTAATGGTGGTTGGGTCGTAAAGCCAGTGTGTCATTACTTGGCCACATACTTCTGCTGCATCCCATTCGACGTTGGACAGTCCTGCCACTTCAGAATAGTTTGCTCTCGTCAGCAAATGACGCAACGAGTGCCCAAACCTTTGGAATAAAATGGCCACTTCTTTAAATGTTAGTAGAGATGGCTTATGGTCAGTCGGAGCTTGGAAATTGAAGATCAGAGCTGATAATGGATTTGTAGATGTTGAAGTACATTTGTTCCGCATGGCAATGTGCCACCCAGCGTCATCGTATACGCGGATTTTCTGATCCTGTCGCGCGTACGGGTCCAGGTAGAAACTGGCAATTGGGTCTTGTGAAGACACTTCAAAGATATCATACAATTTGACATCTTTGTGCCAAGTGTGGACACCTGGTCTCTCAATGATTTCGATCTTGAACAGAGAGCTGCATAGATTGAAAAGGCTGTTGATAACCCTGGGAAGCGGGAAGTAATCTCTCAGTTTATCTTCATTAAATGCATAAAGAGACCACTTCTGTTTCCTCTGCCAATATGGAACATCATACAGTTCGAGTTTGGTGTCAAAACCTCTTTCCTGTGCATATCTTTGGAGGAGCTCTATCTCTGCTTCTTGCATTGAACGGGCAATTTCAAGCAAGCTGTCTAAAACATTGTTTACATTCTCTAAGGAGCCTGCCATCTTAGTTTCCATGCTCATGTCCGCATAGGTCTCATAGCCTAGGATGTTAGCCTGTTCCCTACGGTGCGACCGGATATTTTCTAGATGTGTTCCTGTTTCCATTTCCTTGTTGACATAGTTGGAGCATCTTTGGACGTAGGCTTGCCAGGTGTTCCATCGTAGATCTCTATCAGGGCAGTACTGCATAAATGGTTCGTAAATATGAGGCTGTAGAGTCACCTTCCAAGGTCCTCGACTTGAGTCATTAGACATGCTCATTGCCTTCAAAAGGGACTCTGGAAACTCTTTCACAATACTTTCATCTTGGACGGTGCTTGAAAACACTTTGTTAGCCACATTGACCTTATCTCTGAACAACTGACGTTCTTTCTGCAAAGATTTTAAAACATTGGACAATCTGTCTTTCTTAACTCCTTTCACATCTAATCCATTTAGTTTTCCCTCCAAAATATATTTATCAAGAAGCCTCTGTTCTTCATCTGTGAGTTTTTTCAGACGGTTCTTCTCTTCAACTGCTGCTTGGTAAATGGGATAGCTTTGGAATTTGGAGGAGCGGGCTTTGTGGGCTCGCTCGTGGATTTGAATGTAAGACTTTGTTGGCATGAGGGAGCTGTTACCGAGGTACAGTGACTTGGCCATGCCCCATGTCAGTTCTAGCTGAGTATCCAACTTCTCCAAAGGTTTGAACACTTCTACAAATGCATTTTTGCAGTTTGCCGCTGTCTGTTCAATTTGTGTCACTCCATTTTCGTACTCCAGTGTTTGTTTGCTGATTGCGGCGATACATTTTTCAATGGTGAAGTCGGTGAACTCTGGGAGGCCTGTGTCTGACAATAAGGTGTTTTGATCCACATCTTCACCTATCTCTGGAATACTGAAAATAAATTAAGAAACTAGTTAATTTTTTGTCTATTATGTATATGACCTTTCATTATAATATGTAGAGTAATTTATTTGTGTACAACAAAATGAGCAATTTTAGCCTTATATTAGAAACCTAAAAGAACTGAACCTATTATCTAATATTGATTAGTTAATACCAGGTCCCTGTATTGGTTATAAATATGAAAATAAGTTCATCAAAACCACTAACACATTTTTAACTAATTACACAATTATTGTGAAATCGAATATTACAACAGAAACTGAAATATATAAAAACTGTAGCAAAAAACTGTGATAAGTTAGTAATACCTAGTATCAAGAGATATTTTGCAGTAAAATAATAATAAAATCTTATGAGAAAACAATATTATTACTTACAGTACTAAATAACCAGCATTGCGTTTGCTGTGATATATTTGTCTCTTCACATGGCGAGTTATAACTTTTGTACGTAAAAATGATAATGCCATTGTTTATATAAATAAATTGTAGTAAATCAATAACCTATTTCATAATCCCGAATTCTAAAATTCGGTTTTTCGTAAAGAAATTTTATAGAATTTTAACACTTTAGCAGGTTTCATGACTTTGACAGTTGACACTTGACAGTCACTGTTGTCATTTATGCCTAGGATTTAACCATGGATTGAACAGACAACGTGCGTTAGGCCTAAAAGACCTTAAGCCATTCGGTAATTTTTGGACTTCGAGGAATGGGATGGGTAAGTTTACCATTAACGAACCTCAATAAAAGGAGAGTTCATTTTCTAACTTTTTTTGGCATTGTTATGAAACAAAATTTTCTTTACACCACAATTTATTTGTATACTTATGAGTTATGACTTAACTAAAATAAACTCTACTTTTTCACTGTCCTTCTCAATAGACGCTGATGCGTGTTCTCCAAGGGAAACATTCACCATTTGGCAAGTACACAATTCAGAGCAACTGTTATTAGAACTACACGGAGGTTGTTCAACGTCTTTTTTCTCAATTTTTTTCGTCATAGGTTCTTTGACAGGTGGACTGCAGCAGAAGTCCGTATCGAGGCCCATTTTTTCTCCATCTTCTAGAGTTTGAGGGAGATGTTGGTTCAAGGTTTCTGGTAGAAGAAGACTGGCAATACCACCGGCCACTAAGAGAGCACCCATTATTATGAGTGGAAGGATCATTATGTCTGAACCCTGAAAGAAAAACAAATGAATAATGAAATATTTAGCAAAATAACTTCTACAAAAATTACAAAAAGTACCTGACTTAAGTAGAGTCAAAAAACTCACCAAATAATTAACAAGCGGTATAAATATCGGCCCCAGCATGCCCAGCACTGAGCTCAAACTCATTCCGAGACCTCTGACTACTGTGGGGTACAGTTCAGACGCCATCAGTGGTAGAACGACGAACGACGATGATATTCCCATCTTTCCCACACAGTACAGGGCTAGAGTTATGTTGGTTTCTAAAAAAGAAGAGACTTTTATGACTTCATAGCTGCCAAACCAAGAAAACCAAATTTCTTGACTTTTTTAAGACATAAAAAGGCATAGGAATGGGAGCTGCCTGAATGTAAATAAAAAAAATATAGCCTAGGTGTATGGCTATTTTTAATTTTTTCCCAGGTTTCTAAATAGATATCGCCATCCCTTCCAGTGGCAGGATATGATCATGAAATGAAAGTTGTAAAGAGTTAAGTAGGTACCTATTATTATACCTATTAACCTATTTATTTACAAAAAATTAAACCCCACTCAACTTACCATGTTGAACAAGGAAAGTGGTCAAACAGGCAATACCGCCGACAACCATACTCATACACAGAGTCCATCGTCGTCCCAGCCTCTCCATAGACGGCCATAAAAACAAATAAGTTGGCAACTCTACGATTCCCGCCAAAAAGAAGTTCAAAAACTCATCACCGCCCAAAACTGGCGCGTAATATGACAACCCAACATATACACTGGTGTTTGTAAACCAAATAAAAGTAATAATAATAGTTTTCTTCCTCAAATTGGGCGTTCTGAATAAATCTAGAATGCCATACTTTCTGGTCTTGGCTTTCTCTATTTCTTGGTTCAACTTGTTGGTTTCAAACTTTTTGTGGAGATGAACCATGTAATTTGCGGGTAGAGATTTGCCGTTGATTCTGAAAGACATTCAACAAATTAAGTAAATAGGTAGTAGGTAGGTACCTATTTAAAGGTATAATCAGTACAAGAATGAGTATTTTTCGTGGTAACAGTAACAGTTGTAAGCTAAGTGAAGTGGTTAAAAAAACTCGCCAAGTTGCTTGATATGTTGGTACCAATCAACTATGCTGGCATATTCCGTTATCTACTTTACTAGTAACTAGCAGCGCCCCGCGGTTTTACCCGCGTTGTACCCGTTCCCGTGGGAATTTCGGGAATTTTTATACATATAAACCTTCCTCTTGAATCACTCTACCTATTACAAAAAACCGCATCAAAATCCGTTGCGTAATTTTAAAGATTTAAGCATACAGACAAACAAACAGACAAAAATAGCGACTTTGTTTTATACTATGTAGTGATAACTATATGAATTACTTACCTAGCCATATTCTTCAAAATAACTTCAGCCTTATCAAACTGGCCTCTAGCGAGTAGCCATCTCGGACTCTCAGGCATAGGCCACAGATACAAAAAGAAACATACGAACGGCAGCGTAGTGGCCAAAGCTAGAGGCCTCCAGTCACGGACTACGTACACCACTCCAGCAAGTAGGATTAGGCCCATAGAGTACGCAATGTTTGATAGAATAGTGCATAGTGTTCGGTACTTGGGGCCTACTAATTCTATGGCTGAAATAAAAAGTGGGAACATTTTTTTATTGATGCAACACCTGGGCACGGTAATATAATCTATTCCCGTGACTTGGGATTACCCTAAGTATTCTCCTGTTGTACGGTTGGTACCTACTTGTATTGTTATAAACTGCACTTCAGATTGTTTGTATTATTTTCCACTTCTAAGTGTGTTTGCTCCGGCTAATCTCGGTAAAGATTTCGATGGGATTTCAATCTAAATTAGCTGCTTTATTTAGATATTGGGCGTAAGGTGGTTGCACAGAGTACTTTTTTATATAATGGTGGTTGAACCCCCAAGTTTATTACCATTATAGTACCTACTACTTAATATTGCCACTACTATTAAACAAATAGTAAATTACTCACCTAAAACATAAGGCGTAGTCATAATAGCAGGCACTGTGAATCCCACACCAATTCTATAAATCACCCAAATAGTATAATTCTGCGCGAAACCAGTGGCCACTCCAAATATACATTCCACCAGAAGATAAATGAAAAATGAGGGTTTTCTCCCGAGAGTGTCCTGAAGGTATCCGAAGATGTAGTTCCCTATGATACCCCCTACAGCGAGGAGTACTAGACCCAGGGTTGGGTAGAAGTCGTGGTCACAGACGAGGTTCCACTAAAAAAATATGATGAGTTATTGAGGGTTCAATTATAGTCCTATCCTACTAATATTAATAAATGCGAAAGTTTGTAGTTATGTAATGTATGTATGTATATATCTGTATATGTTTGTTACACTTTCAGGCAAAAACTGAAAAAATGAAAATCGTGATGATATTTATTGTGAATTTAACGAAAAAAAGACATGAGTTACCTCAGAAACAACCGTATTCCTATAAACGCCCCTTTCATAAGTCCAGCCGTTCTTGCAAGGCACCACAGAGGCTGGGATCTCCTTTGTCACAGCCTCATTAATGTTCAGGTTTTTCAGGATATCGCTGTAGTTCCGATCGTACATATTGCATCGAGAAAACTCCAGAACCCCGTTTTTTAACTCTAGGGGAATGCTGGGGGAAAAATATTTTGGGTGAAACTATTGTGGAGGAATAGGCAAATAAGTAGGTAATTATGGCATGTAATGTCCCACAGCCATAACTGGGCAAAGGCCTCTCATTTAACACTGAGAATATCAGTACAGTGAGGATGATTAGGTGTAACTCATATCCACACTACTTACTACATACAATTCTGAATTATTTTAGCCTGAACTGAATCACCATGGATTCGTGAAGAACATCTAGGATTGTGTCGTTAACGAACGTCAAGTAGTTCAATAACGAAACCAACGGCTAATCTCTTCAGCAATTATCTACTTAGTAACTAACCTTCGCCATTAAAAAATCAAATTGCATCCGCACAGACCCACATTCAATCGTAATTTTTAAAAGCAATACTGTACGAGATTGCCCTGTAGTGAGACTAAGTTAACTAAACTGGTTACGTTACTTTTACTACACTTACTCATCTAGGTATACTAATATTATAAAGAGGTAAAATTTGTATGTTTGTTTGTATGTCCGGGGTAATCTCAGGAATGATCAGTCCGATTTGAATAATTCGTTTCGTGATATATGTATAGCCACATTCAACGGGAAGGTGAAAAATAGCCTATATTTTTCATCCCGAAATTCCCACGGGAACGGGTACAACGCGGGTAAAACCGCGGGGCGCTGCTAGTAGTAAAATAAATTAGGAGCTTCTTCAATATAACCAACCACCCAGAAGTAACTTGTCTTCAAGTGTTCAACTCACCTTAAATTCTTGGCCACTCCTTTATCCACCCCATCCAATTCGGGCACCCTGCACCAATGGTCCACCTCTGCCGCCATGAACAGCTGAGCATACGCGTGGAACCCGCACGGAATGACTGCAGGGAGTAGCATCAGGTAGATCACCAGCTTCTGGTACCGTCCGAAGGTCCCCACGTCTTCTAATATAGCGTCGAAGTCCATGGTGACTGGTTTTAGTTGAGGATGATGAGGGTTTACTAATGTGTGTTGTAACACATTAAATCTGCAATAATTTTTTTATTTAATTTAGTGTTTTCATTCATTCATTTATTTCGAGTAGGTTAGTGGGCAACCCTGGTGTCGGAGTTTGCAGACCGCTTATAGGCCTCCGTTGTGGTCTAAAAATTAAAACAACCAGCATCGATTGCTCAGTGTGCCGATGTTAGAGGCTGAATGGCGGATAAATTTCTCTCTCTTTTGTCAAAAAAAATCATAAAGACATTTTCATTTATCCACGTCTCTGTATGAATGACATAGAAAACAACACTTTTTCTAATCAGTCGCAAAAGTTACTTTTAGGTCCCTTTCCTCGCTTTTATACAGAACTAGCAGCGCCCCGCGGTTTTACCCGCGTTGTGCCCGTTCCCGTGGGAATTTCGCGATTTTTTTTACATAAAAACCTTCCTCTTGAATCACTCTACCTATTACAAAAAACCGCATCAAAATCCGTTGCGTAATTTTAAAGATTTAAGCATACAGACCAACAGACAAACAAACAGACAAAAATAGCGACTTTGTTTTATACTATGTAGTGAAGTCAAAGCTAAGAATGAAGAAGGTAGTAGAATTATTTTTTGCGTCGGGAGGTCTAATTAGAATTAGATTTTAAAAGTGTTTCCTACGCAATAATAGATAAAAAATTAAGTCAAATGAAAGTTAAATTTTTGAAAATAAATTCAAAATTAACACCAGGAATCAATCCTCACGCTACCATAACAAACTTACCTAACCCAATTTTTTCCCAACAAACTGTTCGTTGTCTACCAGTGGACCAGCGGCACAATGGGTCCATAAATCAGTGGCGTTGTAACCAAACGGGCAGTGTCCACTGACTGACAGCAACAACAACATTGTTTGTTGCCTATTACTGGACCCTACACTCTACCGGGATCTATAGGACGATTCTTTTTAAGAATTATCGAGTTTGAGATTGAGAGTGAAGTTGCAGAAGTTTCCGATAAAGAAAAGACATCTAGGTTCCATCCCTTTGTTTTAAGAAATAATGAAATATTTATCATCTATCAAATATTTGCTAAAAAACATACATAAAGGTGTATGGGTGTAGGGGTAGTTTCAACATGTTTGCCCTTAATTACCTATCATCATTATTACGTATCGTCTGGTGACAATTAAAACATTTGAGTACTTAGGTACTCTTCTTCTTCTTCTTCTCGATGGCACAAAAATAAACAATTTAAATGAACCCGCTCCAGTACATCGCCTCCCCTACGCCCTATTACTCTTTCATTAATTACTAAGTATAGGTACTTACATTATTTTAACTTACAGATTCCTCAAAAGTGCATAAGGTACTTGCCTTACGGTCAATTCAATTACCAGACTGGATTCGGCTTAAACCAAGGTTAGGTTTAAGCTTTTCAATTACAAATTTATGCTCAAATATGTACCTACTTCGCTATCACTACAAAGTATAAAATGAAGTCGCTTTCCGCTGTCTGTTCCCTATGTATGCTTAGATCTTTAAAACTATGCAACAGATTTTGACGCTGTTTTTTATAGATAGTGATTGAAGAGGAAGGTTTATACGTACCTATACAAATTCCCGAAATTCCCACGGGAACGGGCACAACGTGGGTAAAACCGCGGGGCGCTGCTAGTAAAGTATATAAAAGAAAAGCCTGTAAAAGTACTTAATTATTAAGTACTTTATTTTACTTTACTTATTACCCCGAGGCAATTTGAAACGGATTTGTCCGTTTTATATAAAGTACCCACAAATACAATGTCAATGAAATACAAAACAGTGCATCCCGCTGTATAAGTAAAATGGGATGCGCGTGCGCAATTATCCCATTCTGGGAGCAGTCAGTCAATTCGATTAGGATTATAATTGGAACGAAAGGCCGAGTGCGCTCAAGGTCGACCTGTAACTACTCCACGGTTGTTTCAATCGTCAGAACATGTCGGAGGCCTTTAGGCGGTCTAAAACTCCGACACCAGAGTTGACCACTAACCTTCTCGAAATAACTTACTTACTACTCCACGGCAATAACATTATAGTTAAAACTCTCATTATTACCCACTTACTCACAGCATAAGGGTGGGTTGTTTATGGTTGATATTCGTTACATATTTTCGTTAAAAAGTTCATAATTTTTTAACGCATTGTAAAGTAAGATTCTTAAGTATTTTGACGTTTCTCTTCATACAAAATTGGACAATATTTATTGACATACCTATCTAATTACTTATACAGAGTATAACTACTGACGATAGGTGTTGGGTAAGAAAAGCTGTTAGTTTCGTAATTCATTTTGATTTCACTTGCAATAAGGTGCTTTTGTTAGACTTTTAACTTACTTAACTTTATCTTTAACTTACTTAACTTAACTTTTGAATGCTCGCCTTCGAAGGAATGGTTGCTGAAAAAAATTAGGTGAATAAATCGACAAAAAGTGCGGTTTAAATAAATATATTTCAGACACATTATTCAATAACTAGATAAAACAAGTATTTATTGATATCTTATCCTCTAAGAATTAAAAGATATCATTATCAGTAAAAAATCTAACAAATGTTTTATAATCATGCCATTTTACTACTTTAATTGACTGTTAGGGAGAGGATAATCATTTTTTTACACGAGTATGAAAAATGACTCAATTATAGATAAAACAATATTATTATGGCAATATTGCCGAGCTTGTATTGAGCATGTATGTATGTATTTCTGTTACTCTTTCACGAAAAAACTACTGATTTGGATAAAACTTTACAGTAATTTTGGTTATACATCAGAATAACACATGGGATATATTTTATCTCGAACTTCCCGCAGAAACGGATACAATGCGGGTAACACCGCGGGGCGCGGCTAGTAAATTATAATTTACTAGCAGCGCCCCGCGGTTGTACCCGCGTTGTGTCCATTCCTGTGGGAATTTCGGGATGAAAAATAGCCTATGTTACTCGTGGATAATGTAGCTTTCGAATGGTGAAAGAATTTTTAAAAACGTTCCAGTAGTTTTTGAGCCTATTCATTACAAACAAACAAAGTTTTCCTCTTATTAATATTAGTGTAGATAGTGTAGAAAACAAATCTCCCCGCCACGCCTCCTCCCCTACACCCTATGACACATCTTGCGGTACCACTCGGGGTCTGAAGCCGCCGCCGCGTCGGGCCGGCCGCCGGTGCGCCGGTAGTGGAACTCCGACACGCCGCGGCCCGGGACTCCGTTCACTATGAACTTACAGAACCGCTCCACCATGCGGGCCTCCCACTCGTCTGATACGTAGTGGGTTGATTCATACTCTACTATCACCTGGGGAAAAGATTTTCTTATTATCAGCCTACTTAACTTAGCAAGCGCATCTCATTGAGTTATAATGTACCAGCATAAAATACTTATACTCTATTTTTTTTTGGATTGGCACAAATGTGGACCAATGTCGTCAATTTTCCAGCCGAAGACGATTGCTCCTGAAGAGGAAAAAGGTTTAGTGATTTTATTTCATTCTTACCCTATCTCTAAACCTTTTTCCTCTTCAGAAGCAATCGTCTTCGGCTGGAAAATTGACGACATTAACTAAATTTTGTGCCAATCCAAAAAAAAAAATTATACATTAAAACTACATCTATCTATCTATCTTATGTAATAAAGCTAATCTCAGACACTGCCCATATGAATAATTGTTATTGTAATGGATAACCACATTCAACGAGAAGGGTATAGCCTATTTTCGATCCCAAAATTCCTTCAGGAACGGTCACAATGCAGGTAAACCCGCGGAGCGCTGTCAAGTTATATAAAAGTAGGGACGTACAACATACTCTTCTGAAAACCTCAGAAGTCCAAACTCTTAACAACCCACCTGCACAGTATACACCTGGTCGCCCGCCTGGAACTGGAAAGCGTAGTCCTTGGGCGCAGCGCCGCCCTCCCCATGCTGGTACAGCTTCAGGTTCACCCATTTGGCCGGGAGGATCTCGCCAGAGGGCAGAGCAATCTCACCTAGTTCGAAACTGGAATAATACAAAAACTCAAATAAAAAAATCTTCTGGATTATTTTTTTAATTCAACATAGCTATGATCCCCATGGAAGAAGTATTTTCGATTAAGATAGGTTTCTTTAGCTTCGTCGTGAATTACTAATGGATCAATGCACAGCCTAAACAGCTGATCTTAGAGACCTGCAACTTAGAGGGGTATAAGTGTGCATCCGATAAGACAGGATTATCTGAAATTCTACCAGTAAAGGGGTGAAAAAAGGGATCAAAGTTCGTATGAGATAACGAGACTAAAATAGAACAAACAAAAAGTTGGGGGGACAAAGTTGCGAAGTTCCTTGTATAGGATAACTCACACAGAAGCAGAACAGGGCTGGCTCACCACCCCTACGCTGATGCTGGCGCCGTCCTCCAGGAAGATGTGGTGGAACGCGTACCGGTGCATGAGGCTCCAGTCGCGCTTCTCGCCTGCACCGAATAAAACAAAAAGTAAAAGTAAAAAGTATTAGCCTGTAATGTCCCACTACTGGGCAAAGGCCTCTCATTTCACTGAAGTTATCAGTACAGTGAGGAGGATTAGGCATAATCACCACGCTTGGCAAATACGGGTTGGTGATCTCAAACTCGAGCGATATTTGAAAAGTAGGAAACTTTGCTCGACCCGGGAATTGAACCCTCATCATTAGTGTTGGCAGGCGAGCGCACATACCACTAGTCCACCGAGGCGTTCAAAAAAAGAATAGAACAAAAAAGTTAGCTAAAATGAAATCGGTTCATTCGTTGAGTAGCTACAAAGCCTCACACACATCAAACCTTTTTTACCGTCAAAAGTAAGTAGTTAAGCTCGAGTAGGCTATTGGCTACCCCCTGGTCAGAGTTTTTAAACCACCTAAAGGCCTTCAACATGTTCTGACCATTGAAACAACCAGGCTTAATAAATAATTTACCAAAACTATGATCCCTGAATGAAGGTAGAGTGAATTCAAACGATTCGTTCTCGATCTTGATCTTGCATTTCAGGATGCCAAACTGTTCGTAATGAGATTGATGGACCCTGCAACAAACAAGTAATATTTCTATAAGTACCTGTTTCTTTCTACAATGATTTTCTACTTCAACAACAGGTTTATTTAATTCTCTAGATATTTATATAAAACGGTTATAGAACAGGTAAAAGTAAAAAAAGGTATGTATTGGCCTGTAATGTCCCACTGCTGGGCAAAGGCCTCTCATCTCACTGAAAATATCCGTATATTGAGGAGGATTAGGCGTAATCACCACAAACCATGTTTGAAAAGTAGGAAACATGTTTCGATCGACCTGGGTATTGAACTGGAACCTCAGTCTTGGCAGGCGAGTGCACATACCGCTAGACCACCGAGGCGTTAGGCGAGGCGAGACAGGTAAAAAAGCAGGGGTCAAAATGTTATAACGTACGTCTTTAACCCTTCGAAATACTCCCTGGACCACTTCTCCGTCGCGATGGACCTGATGATGGCAGGCGGGTACAAATCCGTATCATAGTCGAAGTATCTGGTCGTAGCCTTCCACTCGCCGAACAAATCCACGTCTACCATCTTGGAAGGGTCGTTTTGGTACCTGCATTGACATTAGTATAGTAAGTATGGAAGAAAGACTAAAATTCTACCTAGGTACTTACATCCTTATTCAAAACCGCTTCACTACATAGTCACTACATAGTATAAAATAAAGTCGTCTCTGTTTCGTGTCTGTTTGTCTGTTTGTCTGTATGCTTAAATCTTTAAAATTACGCAACGGATTTTGATGCGGTTTTTTGTAATAGGTAGTGATTCAAAAGGAAGGTTTTTATGTAAAAAAATTCCCGAAATTCCCACGGGAACGGGCACAACGCGGGTAAAACCGCGGGGCGCTGCTAGTTTTAGATAAAACACTGATAAAAAGTGTTTTGTCTCTTTTGCTCTTTGGAAAACAGCGTATGTCTGAAAGGGACAAACCATTTGATAGCTGCCGTTAATAAACCTTTATAATTAAGTGTGTTTGTGAATATTACTACTCGTTGCACAGACGTTAAACTATGCCACAAGCCACTAATTTCTCCGGTTGTATTTATATTGCTCACCACATCTGCCCCTTATAGCTGATGTTCCACCTCTTCATCGGCTCCACGGGCGTGATCTTGAGACCCTCAGCCGCGAAGTAACCCGACTCCGTACCAAATAGCACCGTGTCCGGGATCTTTTTGCTGCAGAGAAGACCCTTTCCTGGTAACTGTGGGGAAAGTTAGTGATAAGAATACTATAGGTAACACCCTTTAGGGTAACGTGTCTGTCCAAAAAAGCGGAACGAGGCTGCGGAGCGGACAACCGGAGAAATATTTTTTCTCCGCTCCGCAGCCTACCCCAGCCAGTCCCTTATAGGTATTTAGAAAACGGGTTATTATAAGAAAATCCCATTGGAGGACAAAAGTCCTCCTCTCACTGAAGATTCAAAATATTTCCCCTATGAAAATAACTTTTTAATATTAATTTCATACTTCCTAGATCCTAGATATTTGGTACCACTAATCTACCTAAAGTTTGCTGTATTATTGATACCCAAGGTCATATACACACTTTGAGATATTCTCTATCTACCAACCCCAATATAAACAAGTCCATTAGCCATAGCCAGGGGCCTCCTCTCGCAGCCAGCGATCACGTAGATGCCCTTGTCGTCATCAGTAGCTTTCGAAGATATGAAGAACACTGCGTCAAATGCCTGGTGGAGTTAAAGTATTTCATCATCATTTGTCTTTATTAGTGTTATTTGTATTGTTACATCAGCGGCGTTTACACATATATAAAATTAATAACGTAATCCGAGCCGCGCCCCGGTTTCACCCGCGTTGTGGAAAAATGTATGAGTTGCATGTAAATTTGGGGGGCGGGTTTGGCCTCATGCCTCCAGGTGACATCCTTGGGCCTATTTCTGATCGATCGTTTTTATTGTTAGGTAATTTGCCGAACCATACATTATTTCATAGAATACGAGTACAGCATACAGGAGGTCTAGGTACATTATTTACTGTAACCTGCCTTAGCGTGATCGCTCAGAGCCTGCGGTCTGTCCATTTGGGCGGGATCTACGATAGCCTTCACACCCTGCCCAGCTCGCTGGTTACCTTTAGCGGCAGAGTTCTTATTGGAGTACTAGAAAAAACAATGAACAAACATGAGACCTCAGATTTGATAAAAAGTTCAGACCCAGAGCTGCGAACAGTAGAGTAATGCAAGCAAAATTACGTCTTATGTCTTACGCATAGAAAAGCGTCAGTGAAAGTGAAGCTAGTGAAATAACGTCATGTGTTCCATGCATTCATACCACACAAATGGTCGCAGAGAAGCCGTAAGTTAGATAAATATGGAATTGGTAGCTAATCTTGGCTACTTTATATAGCAGATCAAACGTTACGTAGCGAATCTCATGGATGAATGTAGCATTCGTAGCAAATATCCCAGGCAATGTAAGAGTTCGTAGCAAGCATACTACTCTGTGTAAAAAGTATCGGGAATATTTCAATAAAAAGACCTGCGTAAAAGAGGTCGTTCTAATTTTTTTACTGCATGTTGGTAGCACTGTACTGATTTAGCGCGCAAAATTTGAGCGGGATCTGTCATTTAATTTGTTTAAAACTACACTTTTTGTTGGTCATAGTTTTGAGTTCTCGGCGATTTTTACAATGGAAAATATTGTTGAACAAAGAGTGTGCCTTAAATTTTGTGTTTCGAATGATATTTCATGTGGTGAATCACTAAAAATGTTGCGAAATACCTACGGCGAATCGTGTATATCGAAAACAAGGGCTTATGAATGGTATAAGGCTTTTAAAGAAGGCTGAGAAGTAGTAGTAGACTTGCCTCGTTCTGGTAGACCTTCAACCGCTACGACCAAAGAAAAAATCGACAGAATCAAGAAGCTAGTGCTCGAAAATCGACGTATGAGTCTGAGAGAGTTGGCTAGTGAGGTGAACATATCTTTTAAGTCCGTCCACAACATTCTCATTGACATTTTAGGCATGAAACGCGTCGCCGCTCGACTAGTTCCGAAAGAGCTCAATTTTGTACAAAAAGCGCAGCGAAAGCATGTCGCTGAAGACATGGTTTCCCGAGCTTCTACAGATCCGACCTTTATGAAACGTATAATAACTGGCGACGAGACATGGGTTTATGAGTACGACATGCAAACAAGCCAACAGTCTTCAGAATGGCGTCTCGAAAACGAGCCGAAACCCAAAAAACCGCGGCAAAGTCGCTCCAAAATCAAGGTGATGCTGACAGTTTTTTTTTACTACCGTGGTGTGGTTCACTCCGAATTCCTTCCTGAGGGAGAAACAGTGAATAAAGAATATTATTTAGGCGTCATGAAGCGTTTGCGTGAGAGTATCCGCCGAAAACGTCCAGATATGTGGCAACACAACTCATGGATGCTGCACCATGATAATGCACCATCACACACAGCCATTATAGTGAAAGAGTTTTTAGCGAAAAATTCAACAAAAGTTCTCGACCAAGCACCGTATTCACCTGATATGGCTCCGTCTGACTTTTTTTCATTTCCCAAGTTAAAATTACCACTTCGAGGAAAACGTTTTGAGTCGATAGAAGCCATAAAAGAAAATTCGCTGAATGAGCTAAAGGCCATACCGCAAATAGCCTATGAAAAATGTATGGAAGACTGGGTGAAGCGTTGGAGATGTTGTATTGCAAGCGATGGGGCCTACTTTGAAGGCGATAAAATAAATTTAGATGAATAATTTGTATTTTTTGTTTTATTGACAAATTCCCGATACTTAGTACACAGAATGTATACTAAATGAATGCAGGATTCGTAGCCAATTCCGTAAGAGACATAGAATTCGTAGCATATCTCACTGCTACTGCTATACACTCATAGGTACTGTAGAATTCAATATCATATCATCATATCATGAAATACCTAATTAATACAAAGTTGTGTATATCGTATCATAATCTGAAATGCCTATTAACTTATCTATTGGACACCTGCATCTGCCTACGCCAGGCGATGGTATAGGTATACTTAGATGATAAGCAACGAATGATATTTTAACAAGCTTTACCTCGCGATTTTACCCGCGTTGTACCCGTTCCTGTAGGAATTTTGGCATAAAGCCAGTGGCATATGTTGGTGAAAAGTAAAGTAATGGATACTTTTCACCAACATATGCCACTGGCATATGTTGGTAAAAACCACATGTAAATCTGTTAAGTTTTTGAGAAAATAAATTACAAACAGACAGCTTTTGAAGACAGCTTTGTTTTATAATATGTATAGATTGGCGCTTAGTACAAAGTAACAAGTGTATTGAACATAATAACCTTTCTTTTCCGTATTATTCATTCATAATCACTACATAGTATAAAACAAAGTCGCTATTTTTGTCTGTTTGTTTGTCTGTATGCTTAAATCTTTAAAATTACGCAACGGATTTTGATGCGGTTTTTTGTAATAGGTAGAGTGATTCAAGAGGAATGTTTTTATGTAAACAAATTCCCGAAATTCCCACGGGAACGGGCACAACGCGGGTAAAACCGCGGGGCGCTGCTAGTTATTCATAATACTAAAAAAACACGTTATAAAGTGTTTTGTCTCTTGCTCTTTGGAAAATAACGTGTGTCGGAAAGACACAACTCATTTGATAGCTAAAATGCTGTATAAAAGCGTTTAATAAGATAATAAGCCGATTCGAACATATTACGAATGTAGAATCTTTTAGTATAAATACTCTTACTTCTTAAAGAAATATCTATGACTAGCAGCGCCCCGCGGTTTTACCTGCGTTGTGCCCGTTCCCGTGGGAATTTCGGGATTTTTTTTTACATAAAAACCTTCCTCTTGAATCACTCTACCTATTACAAAAAACCGCATCAAAATCCGTTGCGTAATTTTAAAGATTTAAGCATACAGACAGACAAACAGTGTGACTGACACGAAAAAGAGACGACTTTATTTTATACTATGTAGTGATGATGATAAACATATGAAAAAAAAACCTATTATATCTATATCGTTCAACTGGGCAAAAGGTCTCCTCTATATCATATAGAACATAAACTATATCAAAGAACATAAACTATATCTTATAGAACATAAACTAGGTATATCTTTTATAGACTTCTTAACTCAGAATATTAAATTAATTTTATCTATTCTATTAGTTATAAATGTTTAATATACGTACCTACTAGATTTTCTTATAAATATTCAAAATAAACAACTCACCTTTCTATAATAGTACATACACGCAAACACCACATATTTCAAATAATACCATTTTCCCGGTACACTGTATTTGCCCAATATAGGCTTAGGATCTTTCGCTATTCTGCTATAAACGAATAAACTAACTAAAATCACACCGAAACACAAAAGACAACACATTTTGCCGGCGAACAGACAAACAATGTTAATTAAAGTAGTCATTTTGATAATGTTTGTAGTAATGCCTATAGTTTTATCAAAAGTGATAATATGAAGATAGGCATTCGATTTAGAACCAATAAAAATATAATTACAACGTTTTAATTATTTGTTTTACTATTATGATATTATGTATTTTTCCCTAACCTATATTGTCCCAAGGGTCCGTCAAACATCGCCTACCCTCTTTGTCCTTTGCGAGCTCCCACCAATCGCTGTTAAGGTCGGGATCGTCCTGCCAACGCTTCCTCGGTCGACCCCGGCGTCGCCCTCCTTCGAAGACCCACAGAGATGTGGGACCACTTTTCCGGCTTATTTTTAGTATGTGATTTTTATGGTGGTATTGAATTAAATTATCCTAACCTCTTTTGTAATAGTTAAACCGCGACTTCAGTTGTGTACCTAAATATTGAGTGTAATGTCCGAAACTCAAAGGTACTCAAGGTACTGACTGTCAAAATTGACTAAAAGTTTCTTATTTTGAGTATTCGTGGATCAATTTCATTATGTTAAGTATAAATAGACAATAAATAAAACATCTTCACTTACAAGTTACATTTATTGTTGAATCAAAAATAACAAAATCTTATATTAGTTACTATACTAGAATACAGACATAATAAATATAGTTTGTTGGTTTACATTACTCTGTAGGTCTAAAAAGCTAAGAAACAAGATATCATAAGATACTTTCTGTACAAGTTACAAAACTAATAATTGTATTAATATAAATAAATAGTGAGGTAAAAGATAAGTAGAAATACATCAAATAGACGCGTTTATATATATGTTTAAATAAACAAAAAAATACAGAACACTTCACGCCAAAAATCTTGACTAATCTGAACACAGCACAAGACAATGCGACGATAAACCTGCTGCGCAGATATAACGCTAACTTCAGACATTGGCCAAAAAATATGGCTTGAAATATATATCAAAGTAGACCTACAGACATATTAAACATATCTCTTTTCTATAAACCCATAGTTAAGTTTTAAAAAGTCCCAAAATGCGATCTCAATTTATTTTTCCTTTCCTTAAATTTTGACATTCAATGTATTTCAATTAGACATGTCATGAATTGCGATTTGACCGAATACCGAATGTTTAAGTATTCGGCATTCGGCCGAATATTCGTGGCATCTCCAATTTAGATGTTAAACTGCAGATTTAAGATCGATATTGCATTGGGACTTCGAACTAACCATTGATGCTACGTAAACCTGCGTTTTATTTAGGTTTTTTCCTTTGATTTTGAGCGAAAATCAGCACAATAGCACACATTTGCTCAAGAAGGTTTCTTCAGAACTCAAAATAAAACGCAGCTTTAGATATTACTCTATACTATTGGACATATTAATAACGACTAACATCCAATAACCGCATATAGTGTGAGCCCTCGCAACGAAAAAAGCATAATGTGCTTAAACATTAAATATTGCCAAATATTAATTTGTAATGTAGTAATTTTTAATATACTTTCTAATACTGTATTATCACATAAGTATATATTGTAACTATGTTAAGATTGTTACTGTGGCAATTTTAATAGATATTTTAATGAGTAATCTTTTAATATTGGTATTTTACCTAATTGTTTTCGGTCTGATCTCTTAAGTCTACAAAAATATATGTTTTCATACATTAATAGCTATATTATTTAGATAATACGTGGCTCTTTTAATAAGTAGTTTATATAATTTAATATGCCTACTAAACTTCAAAATATATAGCCAAGCTGACAGCGCCAAAACGTTATTAGAAACCTTTATTGCAAGTACACATAGGTTTCAGAATGCGATAACTTTAAACTTTGGAACTGATTTAATTACTTTGGATTACTTCCATAGACAAGTACAACATAGACTGTATAGTCTATGTTCAGTACCACAGACAAAACACGTTATTATATTGTCTGTGGTCAAAACCATGGATAATACAATCTAGAATGTGTAGTGTATGGACTTAAAGCACAGATAATATAACCTAGATTATATTGTCTGCGATGAGTTATGAGTTTTAAGAACTCATTCAAAGGGCAACGGTACGGTCCTAACGTTAAATGCATCACAATACCACACTCTTACGAATCGTTGTTCCAAATAAAAAAATATATAAAGATATCTATGGAATGGTTTAAAAATATAGAGAAAATTTTTAAGAAAATATCCATAAATATTAATAAATTTAAAATCTCTTCACCAATCAGACTTAAATTTTCGAAACTACTCAAAATTCCACGTTAATTGTTATTGTACAATATTATCACAAAAAAAATAAACCAAACCTAAATAATATTTCTGTTTAAAAAAAATCAACACCATTACAACAAATTAATGTAATGCCCTACTTTATAAGAAAAATTAAATATACTTTCAATATGTATGGACCCAATTGACAGCGTTAAAAGTAATTTAAAAAAAATCGAAGGGAGTCGAATTAAAGAAATTGTTTATGAGTTCACCCGCGACCACGAGAGGTGCAATCCCCTCGAAACGTCGGGAAATAAAAAGTAAGTTATTACTTTCTTTATTAACTTTCTAACACGAAAAAACCCGTGTGAGTACGTTTAAACTAAATTGTTTATGATTCTATAAAACCATAGATAGTTACCGAAAACTCATTTGTGTTCTTTCCATTAAAAAAAACTAATGAGAATAAATAATAAAAACTAATAAAGAAATTAGCTACGGGAGGTGTCGTTTCGTTAAATAAAATAAATAAATCTATTAACTTGACGAAAATATATTGGCATAGAAATATTATAAAAGGGAAATTAAACGTTACGAATAGAAAACATAAAATAACATGAATACATAAGAAAACATTCAGAAATTATTGTCCGACACAGATTTAGAAAGAGCAAAGCGACACCCCTGTAAAAAGCTGACACATGTCAAATACAGCTGTCAATATGCATTAGTTAAACTGACAGCCGTCAAAGTTGACAAACGTGTTAAAAACCAAGAGTTGCCGTCAAAAATCTATACCAGACATTCTATACGGACATACAAACGTTTACCGTGGCCCTTGAGTTTAATCCTAGTCTCTAGCTGCGCCGATGATCATCAAAATGTACAGGAAGATGTTGATAATGTCAAGGTACAAGTTCAGGGCAGCGAAGACGTATTCCTCAGGTGAGATAGAGTATTTGTGCTTGCCTCCCATCATCAGCTGAGTGTCGTAAACTAGGTACATTGAGAATATCAGCGCACCGATCGACGCGTAGACTAGTGTCATTATTTGACTGCGAACGAAGATTGAGATTATACCTGTAAGAGATAGATAGTTTCATTAAAAGGCCATTTTCATTGTTTATAGTGTCATTTAAAAAAATGATTAACGGCGAGAGTTTGTAGCGGTGGATGTTTATTACTCTTTCACGCAAAAACTTCTAAATTATATTTGAAGAAACTTTAGCAGGAATATTATGTAGGTCACACACATGCATTGACTTTTTATACCGAAATTTCCGCGGTAATGAGTACAAAGTACAACCGTGGGCATATTTTTTTTTTTGCTAATATGTAAAATAGAAATGTCCCATATGGCTTAAACGCTGTCCCGGCTAAACAGCTGAACCCATTTTGCATGAATTTTGTACTAAGATGGTTGAAGATCCCAGAGTTCATAGCGGATGGGACTTCGGGAAATGGCTTTTAAAATCTATTAAAACTTTAATAACTCACCAAATAGCATGAGAATGACGACAGCACACAACAGAATGCCTCCCATGGCGGTGAAGTCCCATTTGGTTTGGAACGCGAACAGTGTGAGAGCGAGACAGACCGCCGCCGTTATACCGACTGCCATCATTACCTGGAACGAATTTATTGGTGAGTTATATTGTGGAAGGTTTCCAGATGTTAAGAGATGTTAAGGTAGAGAGACAAATAATTATAAAGCTTGTTTTGATCCATTTTTTATAAAGTCGAAGGAATTTTTTTAACCAGCATTGTGACATTAAATGGTTTGGTACTTATTAAAAACTAGCAGCGCCCCGCGGTTTTACCCGCGTTGTGCCCGTTCCCGTGGGAATTTCGGGATAAAATGTAGCCTATAGCCTTCCTCGATAAATAGACTATCTAACAGTGAAAGAATTATTCAAATCGGTTCAGTAGTTTCTGAGATTAGCGCGTTTAAACAAACAAACAAACAAACAAACAAACAAACAAAACAAACTCTTCAGCTTTATAATATTAGTATAGATAAATCAGCAATATCATTTCAATAGAATCGGACGTATCAGGATATCAGGATCATATTTATAACTTATCTACTGATATAACAAATGCAAAAATATTTGTTCAATTTTTCATTCCAATAAATTGTGCCCTGAAGTAACTTTAAGTATCAAACAGCCTATGTTTGATCCCATAATTCCTACAAGAACAGACAAACAGTATTGAAAACAACTACTTACCGCGGAAGAATCGTAAACAGTTGAAGTGACACCAAGCAGGAAACTTTCGGCGAGAGTGAATATGCCCAGGAAGATGAAGTTAGTTGGCGCGGTGCGGCGGACGTCGGGGCAGCAAGCCATGGCGATCAGACACACGAACACGATCACGAACGCCACCCAGCTGGGAATAACAACATTAATATAAATATAATATAATATCTATACTAATACTAGCTGTGCCCCGCGATTTTATCCAAAGCGCACCCGTTCCCGCAGGAAAAACGGGATAAATAGTATCCTATATCCCGTCTCCTGGTTCTAAACTACCTCCCCACCAGTTTTCAGCCAAATCGGTTCAGCCGTTCTCGAGTTATAAATAGTGTAACTAACACGACTTTATAGATATATATAGACTAGCTGTGCCCCGCGGTTTCACCCACAGCGCACCCGTTCCCGTAGGAAATACGGGATAAATAGTATCCTATGTAGGTGACCTCCACTTAAACATACATTATAATTATATTTTATTTACACACAATAATATATTAAAAACCACTTACATACATCACACATTCATATCCCAGTAACATAACATTCATAACACAAATAAATAATTTCTAACCAAATGTAAACAAACAATAATTCGGCAAGCAAACCCGCGCGATATGCGTTGTTCCGAATTTGTGCAAATCTTGCATTTAAGTTAATTGTGGAATGTGAAGCCACGCGGAGGCGCATCGCGCGCGCGCAGTCGATCACAGCGTATGCTACGAGAGACACATACAACTCGTTCTCACGCGCACTCGCGTTTTGCCCACGCGTGAACTGTTCACTTACTACTTTGATTAATTACATGATATGTATTATGTGCTACATTGATCCTGTCTTGCTATCCTTCTAAAAACTAAAATAGTGTGTGTTGTGTGTGGCTAATAAACTTTGGCAATTCATCTTTGTGGTTTAATTCAACCAATATTACCACGCACACCCCCTAAAACTGGTGACCCCGGAACAAACTGAGGAACACGGAAGACAAGGAGCAATTCGCAGCCTGGATGTCGGCGTCGAGTGGTTCAGATACCACCGGTAACGTGGACACGCGTCCACGACGCCACTCCAAAATCAAGATGGCGTCTCCCGTCGTGCCCGCTTTAACAGTTGCAAGTAATCCAGTGAGCATAAGAATACCACCTTTTTGGCCTGAAAAACCAGCAATTTGGTTCGCACAAGTAGAAGGACAGTTTGCAATCATGCGCGTGACAGACGAAGCAGCCAAATTCTACCACATTTTGGCTTCGCTCGACCGTCAGTATGCTGCTGAAATAGAGGACATCCTCACTGGTCCTCCCAATTACCAACGCCTCAAAGAGGAGTTAATCAAAAGGTTGTCTGCGTCGAGAGAAAATAAAGTCAAACAACTTTTGACCTACGAGCAGCTAGGTGATCGCAAGCCGTCACAATTCCTTCGGCATCTTCAACATCTCGCCGGTCCAGATATCCCTCAAGAATTTCTCCAAACAATCTGGACGAGCCGACTACCCGTTTCACTTCAGCCTATCGTTGCGTCACAGCCTACCCTGGGTCTTGACGCACTCGCTGAACTCGCTGACCGCGTCCATGACATCGCAGTGCCATCTCATCAAGTTGCTGCAACCTCAACGGTACCGTCATCATCAATAGCTGTTGAGGAGCTCACACGCCAGGTAGCTCAGCTGACGCGCCAGGTGAGCGCTTTAACTATCCAATCGCGACATCGACCTCGACCCACCGAGCGCCGCAGAGATGCGCAACGCAGCCGATCGACGTCACGACGTTCAGCGTCGAACTACCGCAAGTACCCAGTTTGTTGGTACCACTCACGGCATGGTTCCAAAGCTCGTCGGTGTATCCAGCCGTGCGACTACAACCAGGGAAACGAGAGAGGCAGTCAGTGATGGCGACTGATGATTGCCACAACCCCAGCTCAGGTCGCCTCTTCATCACGGATCGTGGTTCACAGATACAGTTTCTAATAGACACTGGAAGTGACATTTGTGTGTACCCGGTTTCAGCCCTTAAAAGGCAACTTTGTAAATCAACATATCAGCTCAGTGCTGCCAATGGTTCGACTATCGACACTTACGGCTACATGCAATTAAATTTGAATTTGGGTCTGCGGCGTGATTTTCCGTGGCGTTTTGTTGTTGCTGACGTCACAAAAGCAATCATAGGCGTAGATTTCCTTTCTCACTATCGTTTGGTTGTTGATGTTGGCCAACAGAAGCTTATCGATAGTCTAACCAATGTTAGCACTGTAGCTTGTTTAGATTTAAGCGACAATGCTGTTTTAAGTGTTAAGGTAGCTTGTTTTAATGGTGATACTGTGTATCATAAAATTTTGTCTAATTTCCCGGAAATTACACGTCCTTTTGGAACTCCTCAAATCGCAAAACACAATACACAACACCACATTCGCACCACACCAGGTCCACCTGTATCATGTTCTCCTCGCCGTCTCGCGCCTGATAAATTGAAGGTAGCTCGTCAAGAATTTGACGCTATGATTGCTAGCGGTATCGCACGTCCTTCTGACAGCCCTTGGGCATCACCTCTTCATCTCGTGACTAAAAAAGATAATGGGTGGCGTCCATGCGGCGATTACCGCCAATTAAACGCTCGTACTATACCAGATCAGTATCCGATTCGTCATATACAGGATTTTTCGCAAAACCTGTCGGGTTGTACTGTATACTCGAGTATCGATTTAGTGAAAGCATATAATCAGATTAGTGTTAATAGGGCAGATATTCCGAAAACTGCAATAACAACACCCTTCGGATTGTTTGAATTTTTAGTCATGACATTTGGACTTCGTAACGCAAGTAAAACCTTTCAGAGATTTGTTGATGAGCTTACTCGTGGCTTAGACTTTTGCTGGCCTTACCAGGACGATTTTCTTGTGTTCAGCCGCACGCCACGTGAGCACGAAGAACACTTGCGTCAACTTTTTACGCGAATGAGAGAATTCGGTATATTAATCAATCCGGCCAAGTGTGTCTTCGGTGTGTCTAATATTCAATTTCTCGGCTACGAAATCTCTGAAAGCGGCACCAAACCTCTGGACAGCAAGGTAAAGGCAATGTCTGATTTCCCTCTACCAAAAACCGTCCGAGAACTCAGACGATTTTTGGGCATGGTAAATTTTTACAGGCGATTTTTACCCAACGCCGCTCAGATTCAAGCACCCCTGAATGCCTTACTGTCCGGATCGGTTAAGGCATCCGATCCGATTGTTATGACTAAAGAATCATCGCAAGCGTTCGAAAACTGCAAGAAGAGTCTGTGCAATGCAGCACTTTTAGCTCATCCTGATTCGCAAGCTAAATTAGGATTGGCCACTGACGCCTCAGACACGGCGATAGGTGGTGTCCTGCAACAGCTCAAGGATGGAGACTGGCAGCCATTAGCATTTTTCTCTCGCAAGTTAAGCCCGTCACAAACGAAATACTCTCCGTATGACCGTGAGCTCCTTGCCATTTACGAGAGTATAAAATACTTCCGCCATATGCTGGAAGCTACTCACTTCACTATCTATACTGACCACAAACCTCTTTGTTACGCATTCAGTGAACGTAAAAGTAACTGCTCACCACGTCAGTATAGACACCTTAATTTCATCTCGCAGTTCACCACCGATATCGTTTTTATTGCTGGTAAGGACAACGTGGTTGCCGACACACTATCACGCGTCGATGAACTGCAGGTACCAGTTGACCTTGAAGTGATGGCTGAGCTCCAAGGTTCAGATCCAGACCTTGCGGAACACCTCAAAGGTGACACTTCACTTCGCCTTACACAGACGAATATACCTGGGAGTCGTACCGTTCTGTACTGCGACGTCAGTACACCGACACCCAGACCTTTCGTCCCTAAACAACTTCGAATGCAAGTTTACAACAGTCTCCACTCCCTCAGCCACCCCGGTGCAAATGCTACCGCCAAACTCGTTGCACAACGTTTTGTTTGGCCACTGATGCGAAGGGACTGCCGAGAATGGGCTAAGTCATGTTTGGCATGCCAGCGCTCGAAGGTAACGAGACACGTTGCCTCACCTTTAGGTACGCACGATTTACCTTCAGCACGGTTCAAACATGTACATCTAGACCTAATCGGCCCACTACCATCATCCAATAATTATCGGTACTGCCTCACAGCCGTCGATCGCTTTACGCGATGGCCGGAAGCTGTGCCTATTACCGATATTTCCGCGGAAACAGTGGCCAAAACGTTTATTTCCTGTTGGGTGGCACGATATGGTTGTCCTACCGAGATCGTAACCGATCGAGGCGGACAATTCCAATCGGCACTGTTTCAACAGCTTTCTCAGTCCATCGGTTACGATCACCGTAGGACAACGAGTTATCATCCGCAATGCAACGGATTGGTGGAGCGTTTTCACAGGCAACTAAAAGCTGCAATTACCTGTCATGCAGACACCAAGTGGACCGAATCACTTCCACTTGTGTTGCTAGGCATTAGGAGTGCCTTTAAGGAAGACCTCCAGACTTCATCAGCTGAGTTGGTGTACGGTGAACCACTTCGTCTCCCTGGCGAATTCTTCGGTCACGATATTGCGTACTACACCACCGACATCACCGATTTCGCGGCTCGGTTGAAGTCCTTTGCGGAAAATATTCGTCCGGTTCCCTCCCAACACCACTCAAATCGCAGAGCTTTCGTATTCCAAGATCTAGCTACATGCAGTCACGTATTCCTTAGGGAAGAAGTGATGCGTGGCTCATTCCAGCCTGCTTACACTGGTCCATACGAAGTGCTCAAAAGAAGGAGTAGAACATTTATTATTCGCGTTAGGAACAAAGATCTCACAGTAACTATAGACCGCCTTAAGCCAGCCTATATACTAGACGTTCGTGTACCCGTTCCTCGATCCTACACTGCAACTCCAGAACGTGTCCCTGTTCATCCACCGCAGGAAAAGACCGCGCTAACAACTACGCGTTCAGGTCGTACA
Source organism: Cyclophora albipunctata (assembly GCA_963082685.1). NCBI lineage: Eukaryota > Metazoa > Arthropoda > Insecta > Lepidoptera > Geometridae > Cyclophora > Cyclophora albipunctata. The sequence continues at coordinate 8,635,993 of OY720123.1, forward strand.
GTACGGTTCCCTGACTTTTATCGCCCTTAGTCGGTCTCTGGAGGGGGATGATGTAGGTGACCTCCACTTAAACATACATTATAATTATATTTTATTTACACACAATAATATATTAAAAACCACTTACATACATCACACATTCATATCCCAGTAACATAACATTCATAACACAAATAAATAATTTCTAACCAAATGTAAACAAACAATAATTCGGCAAGCAAACCCGCGCGATATGCGTTGTTCCGAATTTGTGCAAATCTTGCATTTAAGTTAATTGTGGAATGTGAAGCCACGCGGAGGCGCATCGCGCGCGCGCAGTCGATCACAGCGTATGCTACGAGAGACACATACAACTCGTTCTCACGCGCACTCGCGTTTTGCCCACGCGTGAACTGTTCACTTACTACTTTGATTAATTACATGATATGTATTATGTGCTACATTGATCCTGTCTTGCTATCCTTCTAAAAACTAAAATAGTGTGTGTTGTGTGTGGCTAATAAACTTTGGCAATTCATCTTTGTGGTTTAATTCAACCAATATTACCACGCACACCCCCTAAATCCTATATCCGTCTCCTGGTTTTAAGCTACCTCCCCACCAATTTTCAGCCAAATCGGTTCAGCCGTTCTCGAGTTATAAATGGTGTAACTAACACGACTTTCTTTTATATATATAGATTACTAGCAGCGCCCCGCGGTTTTACCCGCGTTGTGCCCGTTCCCGTGGGAATTTCGGGATTTTTTTTACATAAAAACCTTCCTCTTGAATCACTCTACCTATTACAAAAAACCGCATCAAAATCCGTTGCGTAATTTTAAAGATTTAAGCATACAGACAAACAGACAAAACAAACAGACAAAAATAGCGACTTTGTTTTATACTATGTAGTGATATAAAGAGGTAAAATTTGTATGTTTGTTCGTTTGTTTTTATGTTCGAGCTAATCTCGGGAATTATCAGTCCGATTTGAATAATTATTTTTGTAATAGATAGCCACATTCAACGGAGAGGTTATAGGTTATTTTTCATCGCAAAAACTACTGAACGGATTTGGACGAAACTTTACAGTTATACATCAGAATAACACATGGATTACATTTTACCCTGAAATGCCATGGGCGGGCACAACGCGGGTTAAACCGCGGGGCGCTGCTAGTTTTTATACATAAAAATCAACGTGTCACGTTGTATATCCGCGATGGACTCCTAAACTACTGAACCGATTTAAAATTTGTGTTGCACACCGTGTGCAATTTGATCCAACTTGAAAGACAGGATAGCTTACATCTCAATTTATAGTGATTAGGGTGGTCCACCCCTTAATATGTGTATAGTAAAACAACGTTTGCCGGGTCAGCTAGTATAAGATAGTAATAAAAGGCTTTGGCCCGTGAAATGTATTTAATTACCAGCTTTTTCTAGCTGAGAGTATAAAATATATACTAATATACTAATATTATAAAGCTGAAGAGTTTGTTTTGTTTGTTTGTTTGTTTAAACGCGCTAATCTCAGAAACTACTGAACCGATTTGAATAATTCTTTCACTGTTAGATAGTCTATTTATCGAGGAAGGCTATAGGCTACATTTTATCCCGGATTTCCTACGGGAACGGGCACAACGCGGGTAAAACCGCGGGGCGCTGCTAGTAAAATATACTACTACAGTAATACACCCGAAAAATTCACCCACGGTTAATTAGACCCAAACTAAGCTTTAAGCTTGTATTATGGAATCTAACTCACTGATACTAATACATATACATACACATGAACAGTTAACACACTAGTATAACTATAATGTAAGTAAATAAAAAGTGTAATACGTACAAAAGCCAAGAGTTTTTCGTCACCCACAGCCTGGTGGGCTGGTGGTACACGAACAGCACGATGAAGGACAGAGTCACCAGGAGTTGGGCCATCAGGATCGAATACACCTGGAAACAATATTAAATAAATATATTAATATTTACAGGACAAATTCACACTTTATTAGACCTAAAGTAAGATCTAAGCTTGTATTATGGAATCTAACTAACTGCCATGATACTTATACATATACAAATACTTTATATTAATATACTAGCTGTGCCCCGCGGTTTCACCCGCAGCGCCCCCGTTCCCGTGGGAATTTTGAGATTTTTATTCCCTATAAACCTCACGGAGCCCGAGACCTTTCCAACGAATGCAAAACCGTGGAAATCGGTTCGTGCGTTCTAGAGTTATAGCGTCAGGGAGGAAAACCCGACTTATTTTTATATAGTAGATTAATGTAATTGACACCCAGAACTATGTCTGCACGTATTGTTTATTCCAGACGGGAATTGAACCCGCTACCCCCGATATAGTAAGCGCTCTCACATGCCACTGTGCTAAAGGCAGTAAGTAAGTTAGAGTAGGTCAGTGGTCAACCCTGGTGTCGGAGTTTTTAGACCGCCTATAGGCCTCCGACATGGTCAGACAATTGATACAAATGGGACGAATTTAACGTGCCCTCCGAAGCACGGTAGCGCTCAGATAGAAAAGGCAGTAAGTGTAATTACCTTTCTAACGAATCCTTTCCTGATGGTCTGCTCGGTGAAGTCGAACCCCTTGACCTCGCCATCCTCGCCGACACCGCCCGGCGCTGCGTACCCGGCAGGCTGGAAAAAAAAAAATGAAATCAATAAAAAATTGTCATTGTTATAAAATTACAATAATTGTAGTGATTGAACTGTACCTGAGGTACAGTACCTTCACTAACAGACCTTTTACTAAAAAAATATGGAAAAATATTTAGCGAAACTATTTAAAGAGGACCGCGGATTATACTAAATAAAGTCTCAAAACTCGATCGTATGTATGTATTTATATCTACAACTGATTGTAATCTCCTACAAAATATGCTAATATGTCGAAGTTAACATACTCTGTTGAGTTGACCTTTCTTAGCGATTCATGCATTATTTTCATTGGCATTTTGAATCAAATAACTTTGGACATATTTCAATCAACTAGCTAGTTACTAGTCGGTGAAAATGAATATAACAATGAAAAATTAATAAAGTGTAAAACAAATTAATTATAAGACTCCTTTAAACTAGTCCTATTTGGATCATTCTTTTATTATTTGATAGCCACATTTAAGAGGAAGGTTATAGGATATATTTTATTCCTAAACCCCCACGGGAACAGGCACAACCCGGGCAAAACCGCGGGGCGCTGCTGGTATTTACATAAAGTTTTAAAAGTCTGCAATGTCACTGTAGGACAAAGACTTCTCATCTCACTGCAGACATAAGTACCTAATACTTATTCGCACAAACAATATCAATTTTAATTATTACTAACTGTGCCCCGCGGTTCCACCCGCAGCGCTCTAAATTTCGGGATTTACTTTCTTATTATCCTACTAGCTGTGCCCCGCGGTTTCACCCGCAGCGCCCCCGTTCCCGTGGGAAAGATTTTTATTCCTTATTTATCTTATATAAAAACCTTGTCCTGACAATAAGGAACACATTAAAAAAAGAATCATCCAATTTGGTGCAGTCGTTCTGAAGTTATGCGCTTACCAACAGATACAGCGATTCATTTTTATATTATAGAAGATTCCTGACCAAGATAAATAAAATAACAAAGTCATTAAAATCGTTTCAACCGTCATTGAGTAATAAATGGTGTAACTAACACGACTTTCTTTTATATAATATAGATTAACTTACTAGCAGTGCCTCGTGATTTTACCCGATGGGGATTTTTGGATGAAAATAGCATATAACCTTCCCGTTGAATGTGGTTATCTATTGCAAAAATAATTATTTGAATCAAACTGGTAATTCCCGAGCAAACAAATTTTACCTCTTGATAATATTATACTCGGAATTTTAATTCGATTCCAGATTTGACATTAGCTACTGTCATTTTGTGAAATAATGATACCACATATAATAGTGTAGTGTAGTGATACGAATATCTTATTTCATTGCGAATCGATATTTTGTATCCGATATCACAGACACATTTATAATAAATGTTACAGAAAGTGACAGCGATAGTGATGACGGCGACAATTTATAAAATAAATTATTACCATAATACATCTATCTGTTTTATTTGTCATGTTCCTTCATGATCACATTTTTTTATTTATTTCACACACAATTATAAAAGAAAAGTCTCAGATCGTTAATTAATCGTCAAAACTAAATTATCGGTTCAGAAATATTTAATTTCCTGATATACTTAGTTTACGGGAGTAAAATTATAAACGAGAAGAATCGATCCGGAAATATTCCATTTCCATATCGAATAATTTCGCAACGTCACTATTTAGTACTTGTCATAATGTTGCAACACTGAAATTGTCAAATCTGGAATCGAATTAAAATTCCAAGTATAGTACAGATATTAAACAATACCTGCGCCTGTAATTCCATGTTATCACCACCACCACAACTTATTCTGACACAACAGAACACACTAACTTTCAACACTAGGGCATCAACTGATAAAACGCTATCCCCCCTAACCACTATCACGTTAAACAAAAATGAACTATAACCCTTTGAAATAAAGGTGTAAATAGGTACCTAACTTAACGGATGAATTGATAAGATTACTGCCTATCAATGTTTTGTAGAAAAAATGATTTATTTGTTCTGAGTAAAGTTGAGTCAGACATTTTGGAGTTTCCATAAGGGCAAGTTTGTTAGCTTAACTAACTAAATGTGAAATTAAATCTTTGCTTACAACTAGAATATCTACTTATACTAAATATTATAAAGAGGTAAAATTTGTATGTTGGTTTGTTTGTTTGTATGTTCGAGGTAATCTCAGGAATTATCAGTCCGATTTGAATAATTATTTTTGTAATAGATAGCCACATTCAACGGGAAGGATATAGGCTATTTTTCATCCCGAAATTCCCACGGAAACTGGTACAACGCAGGTAAAACCGCGGGGCGCTGCCAGTATTATAATAAAGTAGCCCCTGTCTGTCTGTATGTTCAGAATAATCTCAAAAACTACTTTTAAATTTATCCACCGGATTTATATGCAATTGTCACCAATAGGCGAAGTGATCAAAGAGAAACTTAATTTTTTAGGCTTCTTTTTACTCCATAATTTTTACTGGGAATCTAATGAGTCGATTAACAGACAAAGCGAGGGTAAGATTAATACTTTTTTTCATCTCACTGAAGATATCAGTTCAGTGAGGGGAATTAGGCGTAATCACCACACTTGCCTAATGCGGGTTGGTGATCTAATCCGAGCCATGTTTCAAAAGTAAGGAACATGTTTTCGCTCGACTTGGAAATTGGAATAAATATTTCTGTTTCTTTATTCTTAATATATGGACGTTGTTTATTAATGTTAATGTGTCTGCATTTGTAATGGAATACATGAAACATCTCCAAAGAGACTCTCCGAGTTGGATCTGTATGTGAACGCCTTACAAAAAGACAGGGTTTGTCATGTGACTCACTGGAGAGACTTTAAATAATAAATCATATTAATCTAACTCACTTTGAAACTCATACCCAACATATCCATAATATCTAAACGTCACAAACAGCAGGAAATTCAATGAATCCATTTATGTAGTATGACTCATTAGACATCACTACGTCATCAAACCGCGACCCACTAGATTCGTCGGCATTAACCTTGTATGATGGAGGTAATTTTTATATTGTTTTTATGACATTTACTAATAGTATTATCATATCACTTATACCACGTACTCTGCTTATACGCCCGTATTCAAATACATCAAATGGTTTCTTAATAGAGATTTAACGAGCGATTTTGACATGTAATTTATAAAAAACTAGCAGCGCCCCGCGGTTTTACCCGCGTTGTGCCCGTTCCCGTGGGAATTTTGGGAATTTTTATACATATAAACTTTCCTCTTGAAACACTCTATCTATTTAAAAACACCGCGTCAAAATCGATTAGTATCTGAATTTATAGCGAACATACAGACAGACAGATGTGGCCGGGGACTTAGTTTTATAATATGTAGTGATTACGTCATTAAGGTTAGTGTTAATTTAATGGACGTCCCTGCTATAGGGTCGGTGCACTCAAACATGCCGCCGGCTTAGCGCATCTTTTGTATGCTTTTGCTGCCAATCTGGCAGCACAGTCAGCGACAAGGCAAACTATAAGTAGGCGACATGTGGGGATGCCATAACGGAAAATGCGTGGTGCGTAGTCAAGTTAGCAAGTTAGCAAACTACGCAACGGATTTTGATGCGGTTTTTGTTAATAGATAGAGTGATTCAAGAGGAAGGTTTATATGTATAAAAATTCCCGAAATTCCAACGGGAAGGTGCACAACGAGGTTAAAACCGCGGGATATATTTGTAACAATACATATTGAATAAACATTACATACCTCTCCATACGCCGCGCCCCCGTACCCTTGGAAGCCTGGTTGCTGCGGCGGCGGGTACCCTGGTTGAGCAGGGTACGCCGCCTGGCCGTAGCCTGGTTGTCCATACCCCGGCTGCGGGTACGCTCCTTGAGGATATCCTCCTTGGGGGTATCCTCCTTGCGGGTATCCCCCTTGCGGGTATCCTCCTTGATTCTGATCTGTGATGATAACATTGATTTTAATTGAAAGGTCAATTTGGTATATGATAATTTATAATGTTTTATCTTCAGTGAGATGAGAGGCCTTGTCCAGCAGTTACAAAAGGTTTTTGCCCAGTTGTGGGATATTACAAGATATTACTTCTGGATATAAAGCCCGATTCATTACATCGTAGTCTGTCTAGCCTGGCTAAGGCGCAAAAGTCGCTAAGCCAATGTTGGCCTACTATGAGAACGATAACTGTGACTGATAGGTACATGTGGCAAATGACTTAAGGCTAGCATACGTGACCACTTTTTGTGATGCAAAGAATTTTCGCCAGTGCAAACCCGCACGTTGATGCAGATCTGCACTCCCGCAAGGACGCGCGTAGATGCGTCAACACGCAACTTGCAGCGTGATGCGAGGCAGTGTGGTAATCGCCTAATTCAGAGGCGTAAGTGGAATAAAACTAGTTTACTATCAGCGTATAGACTGGCATGCTACGTTGGTTGGATATCAAACTGAGCATGGCAAAGTAGCGTAGTTTTGGTGGAAAAGCATTTTGCCCGACTGTACAATACAAAATGCTTATAAATGGATATGACGTAACAAATGTGCGATATTTGTGTGAGTAGCCGTTGCCTTGGTCATTGTGAGATCGATAAAAATGAATAAAAATAGCAATTGCGCTTGCAAAACTGAAGTTATATTAAGATAAGGACCTACATATATACTTGTAATGAAGCTGAACAGATTTTTGTTAGTTTAAATGCGTTAATCTCAGAACCACTTTGAATAATTATTTTTCTTTGGATAGCTACATTCGGAAGAAGTGTATAGGCTATTTGTCATCCCGAATTGCCCACAGGAACGGGCACAACGCGGGTAAAACTGCAGGCCGGTGCTAGTGTGCTATAAACTCTGTCTGTCTGTCTGTCACGCTTTCACGCCAAAACTACTGAACCGATTCGATTGAAATTTAGTACAAAGTTAGTCCAGAGCCTGGACAAAGGCACAAAGGACATAGGCTAGTTTTTATCGCGAAATTCCCGCGGGAACAGGTATGGAACGCGGGTGAAACTGGGGCTAGTTTGTTATACATATATGGACAAATGACGCATCAGTAGATTTATTTGGCCATCCAAACGCAAGAAGGTCCAATGTTCATAAACAGCTGGTTTTCTAGTTTTAACTTAAAATATTTCTTTTTCGATATTAAATGTTCCTCCTTAACGTTACGAATGATAGTAGGTATCTAGTCCTTTACGAAATTATCAAATAATGTAAGTCTATACTAATCACTACATAGTATAAAACAAAGTCGCTACTTTTGTCTGTTTGTTTGTCTGAATGCTTAAATCTTTAAAATTACGCAACGGATTTTGATGCGGTTTTTTGTAATAGGTAGAGTGATTCAAGAGGAAGGTTTATATGTATAAAAATTCCCGAAATTCCCACGGGAACGGGTACAACGCGGGTAAAACCGCGGGGCACTGCTAGTACTATAATAAAGAGGAAAAGTTGTTTGTTAGAAAGGGTTTATCTCAGAAACAACCAATCCGATTTGAATAATTATTTTTGTAATGAAGCCACATTCAACGGGAAGGTTATAGGCTACATTTCATGCCGAAACTCCCACGGGAATATGCACAACGCGGGTAAAATCGTGGCGCTCTGCTAGGGTTTTATAAAGTGGGAAGAAGTTACTTCACTACAAAGTATAATAAAACGAATTTCACAAGCTACGAATTTTAGACGCTACGAAGTTCAGGCCCTACGAATTTCATACGCTACAAATATCGCACGCTACGAATTTTACACACCGCGAGTTTCATTTCACACGCTACGAAGTTCAGACCGCTTCGGCCGCCTACGAAACCATGCTACGTAACCAGTTACGTGGGAAGAATTTTTTTTCTTGCTACGAAACCAGTTACGTGGGAAGAAGTTTTTTTCTTCCTACGAAACTGGTAACCAATGCTACGTAACCAGTTACGTGGGAAGAATTATTTTTCTTGCTACGAAACCTGTTTGTGACACATCTTTGCATTTGTGGATAAGAGACAAAAACATTTTTGCATTTTTTTTACACAGGAGAACCACGATAATCGCAGAAAAAAAAAATAACCATAACCTACCGAATAGTAAGAAAATACTGATCTGTAACCAGTTACGTAAAAACAATTTTCTTACTGTTCGGTAGGTTAGGGTTATTTTTTTTTGTGTTCCTGTTGAAAAAAAATCTTCCTACGAAACCAGGTTTCGTAGGAAGAAAAAAACTTCTTCCCACGTAACTGGTTTCGTAGCAAGAAAAAAAATTCTTCCCGCGTAACTGGTTACGTAGCATGGTTTCGTAGGCGGCCGAAGCCGTTCAGACGCTGCGAATTTCATATGATCCGAATATCAGACGTTACGAAGTTCAGATGCTACGGAATTTCCCAAACAGCCCCACTGTGGAGGATCTTTGGAAACTCAGAATACAGAAGAACCAGAACCCGTGAGCGCGCATAATACTGTAGCTACTCAAACTAGCCTTAAATAGAGTAGTTTGATGCGCAACCGATCAGTCACTTTGTGACCGTCGGAACGCGCTAACGTGTTTTACCCGTGACCAATTTCACGAAACTATGCCGTCTTGTGTCATTCCTACCTGTAAAAATGCAGTGGGTCTGAAAAAGAAACAGGATGGGATCACATTTCACGTGTAAGTATCGCATTTAGGTATCGTCTTATTTAAATATTTAATTATTTTCTCAGATTTCAATTGTCATAGAGAGTGATGCGTCAATCTATGCTAGTGTTGCCAATATAAGAGTTTTGATTTACCCTTCTTTTTATTACCTTTTGAGGGCTTTAATTCGTTGTAGAATATTAATAAGTAATATAATAAAAAATAACCAACTTGAAAAAAGAAAGTATAAAGCGTAAGTGCGGCTCCTATGTACCTAACCTAACAATCCTATTAAATAGTAAGTATGTTAGTCTATAGGATTTCTAAACAAATTTTTGGTGTGCGTGTGAGGGAGAAGGGGAGAGGGGGAGCGGGTATAAAATTATGTTTCTATAATAGCCATCTTAGATAGTGAAAAATTTTAATTGGCCCTAAGTTATTATTCTTTTTTTATGTAACTCTTGTACCTGTAACTGTACCTGTACCTGTAGCTGTAAGTTTTCTGAATACTTTAAAATAAAATAAAATAAAATATATAATTTTTCCATCACCCGATAAAAGTGTGCAAACATCCACCTTAACACCGTGTTTTATTTAATATACCTATCTATTTCTTGAGATAATCAGGTAGGTACATAGTTATATAGAAAAGGACAATTTTTATTCTATTATCATATTACCTCCGAAACTCCCAAAATTTACCCCAAAAATGGGCAAATAATGCGAGAGCTAACAACACTACGCGAGGGACTTTGTTCTGTTTTTGGACACAGCGTGTAGCTTGTTAATACATTTGAATGCTACATCTAGTACTTTCTATAATCTAAGTTTGGAAAGGATCATTTCATTGACCTGACCAGATTCTGGTCGAAACAAAAATAATCATCTCGACTCGAGATGTAGAAAAGTAAAAAGCAACTTTATTATAATTAGTATAGATCAGATAACATATAAACGCGAACATTGCACCCAGACATATTTCGACGTAAAAGAAGATTGTTTTTAATGATTCACCATAATATGGAAACAACTGCCACTATTGTTATTGAAATTACTTTAATCTCGATAGCACACTCGTGACGTTTACTTCATATAAATTAGATATGTTCGATGTATAATCGAAATGTTGATTGTGATATCGACATATTTATGACTAGCAGCACCCCGCGGTTTTACCCTCATTGTGCCCGTTCCCGAGGGAATTTAGGGAATTTTTATACGCATAATCCTTTCTCTTGAATCACTCTATATATAAATAAACTGCATTAAAGTCCGTTGCGTAGTTTTAAAGATCTAAGCATACATAAGGACAGACAGACAGCAGAATTCGATTTTGTTTTATACTAAACCGCGGTGCGAGGCTAGCAAATAATAAAGTAACGATAGTGGTTATTAGTTATACAACATATATGTACAAGATATTATTTACAGTATCTTTGGATATAATAATAGGATATATAATCTATGTTTTAACCGTGGGGCGCGACTTGTACTAAAATAATATATGTACCAAATTCAACTGCTAGGTCCTCATATAAATGCATAAAAATAACAAACTACAGCTTTAACTGTTGTTATAAGGTAAATTTTATAATCTGTTATTCTTTGTTCTATGTTTATTTGTCTGTGGTTTTGGGTCTGGTTAGAATGTCTCTTGAGTTAATGTATAACAAAGTGTATTTGCTTATTTAAAATAAATTCTTATAAATCAATTATTACTTTTTATGGCTCTTAAAAATATTTCAACATGGTAGCAGAGCGTGGTTAAAAGGTTTCAAAGTAAGATAAACATGAAACTCAGTGTAAAAAGTAAAATAAAATATGTGGCTGTAATCGTCTTTTGTTCTGTCGCCATTTTGCTACACAAGATAAAATTGTCGTGAAAATTCATAAATTTCATAATTAAACATTGAAAATTCATAATTAAACATCATAAAAATGGCTAAACAAGCAAAAATAGAAGATATTATGATACCTATATTTGATGGTGCAAACTATTCAAGTTGGAAGTTGAGGTTATTAACTTTGCTGCAATACAAAGAATGCCATGAGGTTGTTGTTGTAAAAAATGAAAAAGTTGAAGCGGAATGGAGAAAGAAGGATTTAAAAGCAAGAACGATAATATTCAGCACAATCTCTGATAAACAATTACAGTACATAAGTGAATGCAAGACAGCATTTGATATGTTAGAGAAATTTGACAAAATGTATACAACACAATCTACAGCAATGCAAATAATATGCAGAGGTAAAATAGAAGAGCTAAAACTGAACAATTACAATACAGTAGAAGATTTTTTTGTTGATTTCGAGAAAACAACAAATGAGTTCAAAGTGGCTGGAGGAAAATTAGATGAACCTGAAAAGTTAAGATACTTACTTAGAGCACTTCCACCAAGTTATAGTTATATTGGAGATTTCCTTGATGTCATTCCAGAAGAACAAAGAACAGTTGATTATGTATGTTCTAAAATAAAAGAGAAAAATATGTCCACCAGCAACTTGGACAAGAAAAACAATATGAGTACATTTACAACCAAAATTAAAACTCAGTGCTTTATCTGTGGAAAGACTGGTCATCTAAAGAAAGACTGCTGGCACGGTCAGAGATATAATCAAGGACAACCAAGTATTCGAGGTCAGCGAGGACTACAGAGAGGTTATAACCGAGGTGGATTTTTCAGAGGTCATAGCCGAGGCAGAGGACAAGGTCATAGTCAGTCCAGTGGTGAATCTTCAGTCAACAGAGGTCATAATGGTCATAATCAAGGTAGAGGTCAAGGTCACTTCAGTGGTGAATCTTCAAACAACCATTCATCGGAGACTTGGACAGCTCAAGTATGTGATCCCGAAGTAAACCAGGTATGGAGGTCTATTGAAGCAGAAAAATTGATTAATAATAATGAAATTAATTGGCTTTTGGATAGTGGGTGTACAGACCATATAATAAACAACGATACATATTATTATAATTCAATAGATTTAAAAAATCCTGTCAATGTAAAACTGCCAGATGGTAAAATGTTGAGAGCTACCAAAGTAGGTACTGTCAAGATTTATTTTCAGAACTATTATAATAAAAAATATGTCGATTTGAATAATGTTTACTTTGTCGAAGGCATTAAACAAAACTTATTAAGTTTTTCTAAGATAACTAAAAGTAGCACTATTGTAGCAAAAAAGGAATATGCAAAGATTTATAATGAGGCTAGAGAATTAATAGTTGTTGCTAATAAAGTAAACAATTTGTATTGTTTAAAAAGCGTTGTATTGGAAACTGGTATTTATGCGCATTCAGTAAAATTAACTCAAAAAGAGAAATGGCATAGGGCGCTTGGTCATGTAAACTTTCAGTATTTAAACAAATTAATTAATCACAAATTAGTACTTGGTTTGCCTGATAAGATTGAAAGTAGGGAAATGAAATGTTCAAATTGTATTAAAAGTAAAATGAGTAATGTACCTTTTGAAAATAATAGAACTAAGACAACTGAAATTCTAGAATTGATTCACACTGATTTGAACGGTCCACATAACACAACTGGATTTGGTGGAGAAAAATACTTTCTCACATTTATAGATGACTATAGTAAATGCACAAGGATATTTTGTATTAAAAGTAAAACTGAAGTTGCGAGTTGTTTCATAGAATTTGTAAATTTAGTTGAAAATAAGTTCAACAAAAGAATTAAGAAAGTTCAGTGTGATAATGGAAGAGAATATTTAAATAAGGATATATATAATTTTATTAGACAGAAGGGTATAGAGTTATTACCATGTCCACCATACGTCCATGAATTAAATGGAGTAGCGGAAAGATATAATAGATCTGCTATGGACATAGGTAGGTGTTTAATGAGAGAAGCTAACATTCATAGGAGGTATTGGCCTGAAGTTATAAAAACAGCTGCATATTTAAAAAATAGAACGATTGCAAATACTGTAGAAAATAAAACTCCTTATGAGATATTTTTTGGAATAAAACCAAATGTTGAGCATTTAAAGATTTATGGAAGTAGAGTTTTTGTTAGGGTTCCTGAAGTTTTGAGAAAAAGTAAATGGGATGATAAAGCACAAGAAGGAATTTTAGTTGGTTATAATGAAAATAGTTATCGAGTTCTAATAGCTAATAGAATAATTAATGCCAGGCATGTACAGGTAGTTGAAGAAAATACTGAACTGATTTGTTTAGAAAAATTAGATGATCAGAAAGATAAAGATGTAGAAATTGAACAAACTTCAAATGAAACTGTTAAAACTGATTCTGACAGTGATGAAAACTATGTAGATGCGGATGATGAGAATAATTCTAAATATTTCTTAAAAAATATTGTAAATGATGATAATTTAAATTATAATAGAGACAATGATGTAGTAGGATTACAAAAAAGAAAGAGAACTCCAGTTTCTAGATATGGTAATCCAGTTTCACATTTTATATATGTTAACCATATTGATGCAAATGTACCAAATACATTTGAGGAGGCGATGAACTCCAATGATTATAAAGAATGGAAAATAGCAATGGACTCAGAAATAAATAGCTTAAATAACAATAATACTTGGCAAATTGTTGAAAAGCCAAACGATAAGAAAGTGATTGATGTTAAGTGGGTTTTTAGAAAGAAAAGCAATAATACTTACAAAGCTAGATTAGTTGTAAGAGGATTTCAGCAAAATGAATATACTGAAAATGCTTATTCACCAGTAGGAAAGATGCAAACTTTAAAAATTTTATTGTCATTTAGTTGTAAAAATAATTTATTTATAGAACAGATGGATGTAGAGACAGCTTTTTTAAATGCTCATGTAAAGTCTGAAGTATATGTAAATCAGCCAGAAGGTTATGAAACTGGCGATAATAAAGTTTACAAATTGCAAAAGGCACTCTATGGCCTTAAAGAAAGTCCTAGAGTATGGTATGAATGCTTTGATAAGTTTATCACAACACTGAATTTTGTTAGAAGTAACTATGATTACTGTTTATATGTTAATAGAGCAAGCAAAGATACAATTTATATATTAATATTTGTTGATGACTTTCTAATTTGTTGTAAAGATAAAAATAAAATTGAAGAGGTAAAAAAGAGTCTAATGAAGAAATTTGTAATGAAAGATTTGGGAAAAATTAAAAGCTACATTGGTATAGATGTTGATTATAGTGATGATAAAAGTATAATGACACTAAATCAAACAAAATATATTGAATCTTTGGCTGCGAAATATGAAATAAAAAATACTAAGTTATATGAAACTCCAATGGAAACAAATTTAAAACTAGAACAAGCTAGCGAAGTAGATGAATGTATTAAGTATAGAAATATAATAGGTGAATTATTATATATTAGTACAGGTACAAGGCCAGATATAGCATACAGTGTTAATTATTTAAGTAGATACCAAAGTTGTTATAACCGAACGCATTACAAATATGCCATGAGAGTATTAAAATATTTATATAAGACTAAGGATCTAAAATTAACTTACTATGATAATATGAATACTGAAATATTGGATTGTATGGTAGATTCTGACTATGCAGGAGATAATGTGGATAGAAAATCTACAACTGGATTTGTTATTAGATTGTATGGAAACTTAATTTTTTGGAAAACACGTAAACAGAATACTGTAACTAAATGTTCAACTTTTGCAGAATATATTGCTATGTCAGAGGCAGTAACAGAAATACTTTTTATGAGAAACTTGCTTAGTGAATCGTTTGATGTAAAAATTTGTAATCCAATAAAATTGTACGTAGATAACTCAGGTGCAATTTCAATTGCTAAATATGGCAATTTTACTAAAAACTCAAAGCACATTGAAGTGCAGTATCATTATATAAATGAGAACTATGAAAACAAAATAATTGATATTGTAAAAATTCATACAAAACTTAATTTAGCAGACATGTTAACTAAAAGTCTAGATAAGACTAAATTCATTAAGAACAGATTAGAGTTGAGATTAATTTAGTAAATAATTTAGTTTTTTTGTTTTGTTAGAAAAGAATTTAGTTTATTTTATTTGGTTATATATACATAATGGTTATAAGATTATAAATTTAAGGAGGCGTGTTGTTATAAGGTAAATTTTATAATCTGTTATTCTTTGTTCTATGTTTATTTGTCTGTGGTTTTGGGTCTGGTTAGAATGTCTCTTGAGTTAATGTATAACAAAGTGTATTTGCTTATTTAAAATAAATTCTTATAAATCAATTATTACTTTTTATGGCTCTTAAAAATATTAGTAACCTAGAAATAAGTTAATATTTCCTGAAATTCGTCCTCCGATTGCACTTCCGAGTTCCGACGATACAGGCGAAATTCGCGTGTACTCGTTAAATGAATTAGACCAATACTAAATAAAAGAACACAAGAAGTGTTCTTGCGTGTAGTGTAAGCGATTATCGTCTATAGTGCTTAGCTTGGCTAGTACGTACGTACAAACTTGAAGACAACAAAGAGAATCTGCGTAAGATCAATACAGATGTTTTGACAGGATGCCAAGATTTTTACGCTTTAAATTCTAATGCCCTACTTATTTCTAGAATGAATTAGGTCTTTGTGTTTCAAGATGGAATGATATTTTTTTAAACATTGTTAGTAATATGTAGTCCGTTAAAGGAGATCTTTCGACAGTAAGATTTTTCTTAGATGTCGTAGAATGCAAAATAAACATGGCGGACTTGCCAACCAAAGACAACCCGCCTCATTCATAAACGCTCTATAATTAAAAGACTGTTATAAAGTGTCTCTTTTGTTTATAAGCGTCTATGAATAAGGTCCGACATCTTCTGTTGGTGAAGAAGATTTAGTGATGGGAGTAAGATAACGGAATGAAATCACTAAAAACGTACTAGACGTCATCATAAAAAAAAGAGAAAGGCTCTTGTCGGTGCAGACTTTTCCATCTAGTCCTATTCAGTGCAAGTTCCTTCACATCTCTATAAGACATGACAGACACTTTTTCTTTAATGACTAGACGTAAAGGATCAAAATTCTAATTGTTTTATTTTCAATGCCGTCACAAGATTACTATCTCATATTAGAGGCGAAACTAGCTTGCGACTCTTGATCCGTCATAACAAGGTATAAGTGGGTATAATTCACAAGAGACCTATAGCATAGACAGACGCATTGTTCCACGATAGTTATCCAATACCATTGTGTGTAGTTAATTACGTATTAACGTATTTATACCCACACACACGCACTTGTACAACAGCATTGAATATAATATTCAAGAATTACGTTTGTAAGTTTCCTTATTGTTTTACCTCCGGTAAAAAACAAATATTAAATTAGTGGATACTTATAATTGTACCTGCTAACATTAATAATCAGTAGTAACGGAGTTGAGGAGTAAAAACCTAAATTGATAGATTTGGTTTAAATAATTAACACGATCTAATAATTGGTACCTATTTAAATTACAAATTTATTTATTTGCCATAATGTACTTAAATACGTCACACAAAATACAATCATCTTTTGTATTCCTAAAGGATTGCGAGTGAAGTGACAAGATATTGGATAGCTGTCAGTAAAGGGAATAAGTATTTATTTACAGACAGTTTTACCTTGACCGAAAGCAAAACCGTATCATGTGTGTATAATTATTAAGGTAAACTCGCGTCAGTCGGCCGAGACGATTGAACCAAAATGAACTGAGGCGATATGCCGATATACGGGTATGTGTAGGATTACGGTCAGGCTAAACTGTATCAGTTCGACCTGAGGGGATCGGCCTTACCGTCTATGGGCATACTTAAAATGAAAGCCACTGTAAAGAAAATAAAGGTATATGTACTTTATGATAAAGCTTTGTTATTTTTGTTTAAACGCGCTAATCTCAGAAACTACTAATCCGATATGGATAATTATTTTTCTCATGAATAGACAGATTCAACGGGAAGGTACAGGCTATTTTTTTCTGAAATTACGACAAGATCGGGCACAACGCGTGTAAAAGCACGGGGCGTTGCTAGTCTACACTAATATTATAAAGAGGAAAACTTTGTTTGTTTGGTTTTAATGAATAGGCTCAAAAACTACTGGACCGTTTTTAAAAATTCTTTCACCATTCGAAAGCTACATTATCCACGAGTAACATAGGCTATTTTTCATCCCGAAATTCCCACAGGAATGGACACAACGCGGGTAAAACCGCGGGGCGCTGCTATACCTCATAAAGTTATAGTACAGTAAGGAGTTTTACACGTAAGTAATCAACTAATGTTTGTGATCATCAGTAACCATTCTTTATTGTGACAAGGTACCAAAAGTTATTAGCAGTAGTTACTGCGACCTTGACTATAATTATAATCAACTTACATGGAAAATCAATAATATTGATTGGAACTCAGAAATGCGATAGAAAACTTATTTGTATTGATGTTAATTGTAGTTCTATTGTAAATATTTATTTAACCAACCGTTTGTTCGATAACTAAAGGGTAAAGAATAATAAATGTCTCTTTACTACCAGAACTACCAATTGTATTTGAAAAGTGGTTTGTACTATCAGTGCTCCGCGGTTTTACCCGCGTTGTACGCGTTCTAGTGGGAATTCGAATTCGGAATCGTCACTAACCTTTCTCTTGAATAACTCTGTATATTGGCGAAACCCGTATGCAAATCCGTTCAGTAATTTATGAGAAAATCAATTGAATACAGAAAACTTTCTGTGACTTTTTTATATAATTTAGGATGTGATAGTACATTTAAGAGCAAGTCTAATGTTTATACCATGGGAATAACCGCGGGGCGCAGCTAGTAACAGAATAATATTGAATAACAAGCATTGTGAAATCTGGTGAAAGTTTATTTAAGTTTAAAGTCCAGTTTCCATGTTGTATTTCTGTTTAAAATAAGTGTCAGCCGTCAAAAATACTGATCCCATTTACATAATATTTTAGGCAGGCATAGTTTTAAAACAACTTTTGGTTAATTATGATACATTATTATAATGACGAACTTAACTCAATATTGTGTAACATGACTGGTATTTGGTAGCCACGAAGCCAGTGTTTAAATTATTTAACCGGTTTATTATCATTATCATAAATTGATCTTGATATAGTTTTATTTAAAAACTGCTTATACATTATCCGCCTTATTAAACGCAGTGTAACTAAACCAGTGCTATAATGTGTTTTGTCTCTTTTGCTCTTCGTAAAATTGCTTATGTCAGAAAGTGACAAACTATTTGATAGCTAAAATGTTCTTAATACGCTTTTATTAATAACGCCCTATTTGTATCATAGATGTTGCTTTAAAAAGATGTGTCCATATAATACTAGTATGTAAGATTGTTTTTCGATATTTGAGCAACCTACATTCAAGAAGAAGGCTATAGGTTAGTCTTACCCGAAAATTCCCCTTATTAATAAACGCTCTGTAACTAAAACACTGTTTTGTGTCTCTTTTGCTCTTCGGAAAATTGCGTATGTCAGAAAGTGACAAACCATTTTATAGCTAAAACGTTCATAATACGCGTTTATTGATATGGCCCTAAAGGTCTGTTTTCGGTAACGACGGCAACAGCAGACAGCAACAGTCACCGCAAGCACCACTCCGCATTTCAAGCGCGGTGACACTGCTGCTGGCTGTCTGCAGTTGCTACCGAAATCACACCTTAACACACCACAAATTAGCACTTGACAGATAAAGCGTAGCATTTAACAAACATTATTTTTAGGTTAGGTATCGAAGGGTCAGTCTATAGGTATACATAAAATAAGTCTCCTTTCAAACCTCTGATCCTGAATATAATACCCATTCTGGAGGCAATGACCTCTCACTCACTGAAGTGATCAGTACAGTGGGGTGGATTAGGCATTGTGTGTAACCTCTAGACACTAGACAAATACTATTCGGTGCAGACTTAGGACACATTATACTAAATGAAATGGGACTGTATCTTGTTACAATATATATAACGTATTTATTGAAATACGTACCCGACGTTTCGAGCTGATTACACCACTCGTGGTCACGGGATGACACCGAGTGGTGTAATCCACTCTGATGGTGTAATTCCGTTTCTTTTAGTAATAATGTGTGCAAATCGAGTGAGTTTAAAACGACTTGGGACATTTGACAATGAGTGCTTGATGCATTGTGAAATTAGGCATTATATGTATATTGTTAATACATATTGCAGAATCAGAGAGATATTAAAGTAATCCATCCCAGTAAGTTTTTCTTTTCCATATGTTGTTTAATGTAAGTATATAATAATGTATATGTGCAAAGTAGGGATACTATTATGTATATTGAATCATTTGGTTATGCATACTCTAATGTGATCGGTATGAATTGCGACAGTGTACTTTATTAATATTAATTAAAAGATAACAGGAATGACCCCAGTAGGTAATTTAACAACCACTAATTGAATATTAATATTGAACAATAAATAAATTGAGACTAAAAATAAAAATATACATAAACCAAATAGGTATTAAAAATATTCACTATCATACAAAATATTATTATTACCAGATAACGTCAAAGTTTAAGGAAAAGGGGTCCATTCCAACAAATTAGTACATTTTCTAAATAAAGTCCAATGCTACCAATCAACAACTTCCCCATTCTTACAAGTCGATTAAATCAACTATATTAACCATAGACTATACTATCTGATCCCATAAACTAAACCACCTCTCATGCAATAAGTAGTAACATTCAGTGCAACATTGATAAGTCAAATTAAAAAAAAAACCTCCGGGATAAACTCCTGGATTCTGCCACATCCCTGGTTATACTACAAAGAAAAGAAAACTATATGTTAGTAATAGACAATAGAGTATACATACACATGGTGTTGTAATTTGGATGGTCTTTTCCTTTCAAGTTCTTGGTAGCCGTTTTGGTGGTGATTTATTTCACTTACAGTGGAAACTGGTTTGGAGAAGCTGTGGAATTAAATACTGGTGTTACTTTACAAGGCAACACTCATAGAGTAGTGTTACTAAGCAATGATAGATCATTGCGATTGTTGAGTAACATGCAGCTCAGATACTTGGATGAGTGGACAATACTGGCATTTCTATCTGCATGCTACCATGCTTTAGGTGCCATGTTTAATTGTCAGTGCCAGTTGTTTCAATAGATCATGTCGGAGGACTTTAGGCAGTCCAAAAACTCTGACATCAGGTTTAGCCACTAACTTACATTAAGACACTAGATCTAGGTGGTAGTACAGCTCACTGTGGGCTACGTATTTCACTCAAAATAATATCCAGAAAGTTTCCAAAGAATCGTCTTACAAATATGTATTATAAATGCAAATGTTTTTGAGGATGTATGAACAAAACTGGAAAAGATGGAGACAACTGCATCACACTCATTTAACTGCATTGACAAGAGCCTTGAATTTATGATGATGAACAAAACCAATTTTGATGAAACTTTGCAGGAAAGTACATAGGGTAATTGGATGGGTATAATGGGAATAAAACTGTAAGAAATAGCCAATAAACAATAACTGAGTAATGCAAGATCTTAATATGCAAGATCTTAATATGCAAGATCTTAATAATGCAAGATCTTATATGTAGTCATATTCCATTAAAACACTAACTTACTGAATATTATAAATAACCACTACACTATATTCAAGAGGAGAAAATTATCAATATCAATTTAACTCCTTTGAATTTGCAATTATGTATATTGAAATGACGTCTATAACAGGTGCATCCGTTTGTACTAAAGTATAATATACTTGAGTTGAAACTACAGACATACTTTTAACACAAATATGTACATAAGAACTGTGAATATATTATTATCAGGATTATAAATATGTGATGGTGTTATCATGCTTTATCAAAATTGATTGTCGACGGAGAGGCAGGTGATTCATTCATATCACATACCTATTTAGGATATGATTTATTCTTTATTTTGGAGGACCACGAGAGGTTTGAAATTTCAATAATTATGGTTCTATTTCAGTATTGGAATAGGGTGGGTATGTTGATAGTAATTAAATAGTATCAATATTATTGTAGAATGATATATTGTAAACATTTCTATTGAAAAGGAAAACAAGGAAATCTTCCTTTTATTATGATGGTAAATCCACTCATTAAGGAAATTAGATTACATTAGGTACCGAGAAAATGATTGTGCAAGAGGAAAACCCGGTTCATAGACAAAAATACGCTATCACTATCTTTCGCTACAGAAAGATTAGACCGTGTCTATCGAAGGGAATTTTTGAGTCACACAATCAATGAATGTTATAAAATACTTTGAGAATGTTCCATTAACATTTTATACCATTTGGATTTGCTGTAAAACTCTCGTAGGTACCAATGTATGAAAAATATGGTAAAGAAATTCAAGGATGTTGACTGATAGATGATTCACTTTTATGTTGACATTATACAGTGAAACGTTCATAAATAGTGAAATGATTATGCATTAACGTACCTACAATGTTACTTATTAATGAGATTTCAAGTTCGAGCGAAAATACGATCATTAATGTTTGAAAACAAAGTCTAGAAAGTGCTAGATAAATGGCGCAACTTCGATCGATCTGTTTTCAAATAATGTGGAACCACAAAAGAAAGGGAAAAATAATCAATTACCTGGTATTAGGATATAAAATCCAAAATTAAAATAAAAACTTTAACGAATTATAAGCACTTTTCACTTCTAAACTGGATATTTTAATTTTTCTTTTCTGACGAGACACGCAAACAAATCAATCAACTTTTATTTTGACTGATTGAGTGAGTGAATGGGTGACTGAATTAAATGATCAAAAGAATGAAATGATAGTTAATGAACGAATGACTTGCATCTTTGAATGGTAAACAAACTTGAATTGGTAAATGTCAATGTCAGTATGACAATTATAATGACGGACAACCAACTTGACAACGAATGAAAGAATGAATATGTCAGGTCAGACAGAACAGAAAATAACCCTAAAAAAAAAATAACTCAATGCAATGAATGCGAATTGTGAAAATAAATAAAAATAGTAAAAAACATTACCATTTGAGGCTACCTATTGATATCTAATAATATGAGTATAATTCTTAAAAAATGTACTCCTTGTCGTATATCTTGTAAGTATTTTTCATGATTTTACCGCACTTTTATAAATCAGTAAAAAAGTTGGTATTAATTAGCTATATTTACCTAATATTACAGTGATATCACGGCCGTTGAGTTCTACAGCAGTACTAGAAACAAAGAAGTGGCGTGTGGAGCGAGGATTGAGCATTAATAAGAACGCTGAAGGAATATTAACGGACGGACCTGACTTTACTTACCTTGATGGCAGACCCACTCCCTTACTGGTACGAAACTTGTTGTATGTTTTACTATGCATTTGTCAAAGGAGGTGTTTATGCCTAATCCTCCTCACTGTACTGGAATCTTCAGTGAGATGAGACACCTTTAGCCAGCAGACATTACCGGCTAATACTTTGTTTTATTTTTTGGAATAATTTAATAATGGATAAAGGTTCATTCAGGATTTAGAGTCTTAGGGATCCAGGTACCTAGTATTTTGCACCCAATGGCATCATGATTTGTAAATTTATATAGTTAATTTTATCAGATAAACTGCCTAAAATCCTATGATGGTTTTTAGGTGGGGTACACTGAGGCACTAAATATTAATCAGACTTCTATCTTATTTAAAACCCAAACCCAAAACCATGATAATTAGTAGTAAACTTGGTTTCTAAGTTTCCCAAATATCCTGCTCTTAGGGTTGATTTAAGGGTTGAGTTAGGGGTGTGTGCTATGTTATGAGTCTAACTTAAAAAAGATTTAAATAAATGAATGTTTAAGTAAAATACTAATGAAAATAATTTCTTATTATTCACAGCACAATCAAAGGGACAGAATGCTCAAACAGCGAGAGATTGCCTCGAGAATAGTACAACTGTCATCAGAGCTGGACTTTGCTAAACAGAGACACCAAGATATGAAGCAAGCAGAGGAGCGAGAGAGACACAACATCATTAGTAATAGATTGAAACCAAAGGGAGAGGCGATGAAGAGAAAATAATGTAGTGTAGTGTTTTTCTATAGAATAAATTGTTAGTATTAGATTTCAGCTTTTTATTACTCTAGTTTGAATGTAGAATTTATTATTCTTTTTCTTCCTTCCTTCATCTAAGAGATTTCCTTCTGATAGGAAAGCTGGTAATAATCTGCACTGGCTTTCATTCACTAAGTGGTTGTAGACTTTTGTTGGTGAAACTGATAGAGACTGACCAATCTCCTATGTAGTACATGTTCCTTCATTTCTCTATATGACATGACAAGCTATTTTCTTACTCAAATCAAATTACTGTATTAGAGATTTCCTAATGTAGGTAGTATTTTGTAGAAAACCTATTAATTTTATTTGTTTTCTTTCATCTATCTATCTATTTAGAATATGGTCTTGATTTTTACCATGTCTTTTTTGTTATTGCTACATAATCTATTTCTGCCTATGATTTTTCCTGTCCTTATAATTGTAGTATTGCTTTTTTAAAGAGTAAGTACTCATATTTTTTTGCTGTGTTTTATGTTTTACTTATTTGCCACCAAACATTGAAACACTAGTAGCGGCCCGCGGTTTTACCGGTGTTGTAGCCGTTCCCGGGATAGAAAAATCCCATAATCTTCCTCTTGAATTTTGATGTCCATTACTAAAAGTTATTCAAATCGGAATGTAGTTTCTAACAAGAGTATTCAACCAATCAAGATATCCAACTCTCCAGCTTTATAGTATTATAGTACCTATATATAACCCACTGAAGATTTAACAGTGAAATTAAATATTTTTTTATAAAATAAAAATATCTAGATTTTTCTAAACTATTGAGCTACATGCTATTTTTTTCCTCTGCTGCTTACATTAACTCCTTTCGTAACGAACCCCCTTGATTTAGGGGACTGTGTGTTTGTCAGACAATACTTATACTGCTTTGGTGGAATCTGTACACAACTATCGAGAGCTGATAGGGATGTTGTAAAGATTATCTGGTAAGGTTATCTGAGAGGGTAAGTTCCTCTTCTAAAGAAACCTGTTTTTTTTCCCAACCAGGAAGTGTCAATTAGATTATGTGGGCCGATCCCGGCGGCACTGCAATGCCGGGCCGACCCGTGACGGGAGTGGAGCGAGCCCCGAACATCCCGTCGAGATACAAAAATCAGTTTAATATACTGGTCCCTCAATGAGGGAACTTTCAGATATTAAGCTGAAAAGAACAGATACTACACTTTGATCTTAGCCAAAAGGCCGAGAAGCGATACCGTAATAGAATAAAACACGCGACCCCACTCACAGCCAGAACACAACGTTAGCGCGATTCAGAAAAATGCACTGTGCTGCCATCTAGTTAAAGCGTCTCTGAACTAACTTTGCTGTAGTTAACTAGTAGCATTGCCCTTCGGATTTACTCCCAATCTAACATCTACATAACATCTATTAGGTATTTAATACATACCTATTTAAGAAAAATATTTCATCATTGTCATTGATTAATTCCTGTGATGATGTTTCCAACCGTTATCGGTCACAGCGACTGCATACAGTGGCTTATGTAGGCAATTTGAAGACCCTTGCACATGATGTTTAAGGCGGTGTGCATGCAAAATACAACCCTTCTTACCTATAGCAGGTGCAAAATTATACACAGAAGATTCCACCCCATCATTAAGCTATAACTATGTCTGTACGTTCTATAATTCGTCGCTATTCCGATAAGTAGGTATTCAAGGGTTTTTGTAATGTAACATCAATCTATAACCATAATTAATTATTACTAAAAGTCAAACAGTTTTTATTGTTTATTATATACCTAACAGTAGTGCTAAACTATTTTTAATTATTGAGAAAATTTAGGGTAGATTTGAACCCATTGTAATACTATTGATTGCTGCATGATTGATTTCCTCTTTCATTTCATTCTGGCTGGACCGGCGGACCGCACTACAGTGCACTCGTGCTCTCATTAAAGTGTATAATCAAGTTATAATGGAGGTGGAGGTATGTTAAATAAATTTATTTTTGTAAGTACCATTCATTGTAAAACTATGAACAGTTCGGTGTGATTAAGCCATCCTCAGACACTAAACTAAATAACAGATAAACTGAAAATAAGCCTTTTCATAGATTTTCAGGCCCTTGCTATCTGTTTTTCTTATTTATCGTAAAATTTCAACCTAAATGATTATTTAATAGTAATTCTTTTATTTCCATACACAAAACGTGTTTTGACTTCGATTACATAATCACTATGCCACGTGTTTTATAAGGTTCTCAAATCCATTGAATTTACAATTACACAATTTACATACAAAATTATATTTTCCATAGTTAATTACATATTCCAAACTGGTCCCAATCCCAAATCAGGATTTTATTTGTAAATATAAAAATGAATCGCTGAATCTGTTGCTAAGCGCGTAACTTCAGAACGACTGCACCAAATTGGATGATTCTTTTTTTAATGTGTTCCTTATTGTCAGGACAAGGTTTTTATATAAGAAAAATAAGGAATAAAAATCTCAACATTCCCACGGGAACGGGGGCGCTGCGGGTGAAACCGCGGGGCACAGCTAGTTTGTAATAAAAACATCGTTATACCCACGTGTATTATTAGGTTAGGAGTTTTTAATACTTTTAACCATCGAGTTATATGTACATACTAATAAAACTCAATACTATTAACCCATAATTCGCAAACTATCGCCGTTAATAATAGGTATGATGATTAATAAACAAATTTCATCCGATGGTATATAATATGTAGGTATAATGTGGACATTAAGTAGGTAATTAATGTAAATTTTGATTGTAGATGATATTTAGAAAAACTTACGAACTACCGCTTATAATGTAATAATCAAAACGCATTTATATTAAATTAGTATATTTTAAGTAGATTTAGTTAGACTATCGAGGCCAGCGATTTTTTCTAAATTAGCCTGAGTTACTCCTTATTACATCAGCTTAAATGCCAGTAAAGGCCCTGTCAAAATCGGTCCAGCTATATCAGACATTAGCCGGAACAAACAGAAAGACAAAACTTATAAAAATGTTATTTTAGTATTATGTACCTTTTATATATTCATATGCATGTAGTAAAATATTACATACAGACCCTCAGTTTTATTTATTTCTTTAGATGTCTAGATGATATTTTAGATGCCTTTCAATTCAAGATTTATGACAACAATAGACGTGATCCACTTTAACTTCATCAGTAGGTATATACTTAATCATATTTATTCTATTATGGTGCAAAGTGCATTAGCTTATTAGTAATCTAAATAATAACTTATCTTCTAATATATTTTTCAATGGTCTGGCTTAGCTCCTACATAATTATTTTATGTTTCCAAAATGTGATTGCCTCAGGTACCTAACAGAACTACATCACCTTTTGCTGTAATTTTAATTGTAATCCTCTATGTCTGATTTTTTTTAAAGCAATAAACGATTTTTTATTTATTTACATATATTGATAACCTACTAATATTAATACACGCGAAAGTTAGTGAGGATACTACAGAATAACACATGGGTTACATTTTATCCCGAAATTCCTGCGGGAACGGGTACAACACGGGTATCACCGCGAAGCGCGGTTGGTTGTATTATAAATCTTGGAGCTAGGCGTACCTTAGCCAAAATCATGGGCATCATTTGGGCAAACCCTTCACCATTGCATATTGACTTTACTTATTAACTACATGAGTTATTTTGAATGTGTTACAGAAACCTATCAATATGAATACCCAAAAGATTATGCAGTTATACCAAACGAAGACATGGCGGCCATTTTGATTTGATGAAGCTTTCTTGCGGAACCTGTGAACACATATTCTGGGAATGATAAACCGGTTTTAAATAAACTAAAGCATCGATGGAGTTTACCAGATACTGTTTCTTCATTGTTTAGGTAAGAGAAATACCTATATATCTACAATTTCGAATAGTTATACCTCTAAAACATGGCGCAGCTAGGTTCTCAATTCGTGTTTTTTTTTTGAAAATTTTTATTCATCTCACTTTATTACCTTGTAGCTCTTGTGGTGTAGTTTGACTAAGCGATGTTAGCTCATTGCGATTGTTAAGCAACGTGCAGCTCGGCCCCTACTTGGATGGGTGGCCGATATTGGCATTTCTATCTGAGCGCTACCGTGCTTCGGTAGGCACGTTAAATTGTCGGTCCCGGTTGTTGCAATCGTTAGACAACGTCGGTGGCCTTTGGGCGGTCTAAAAACTTAGACATCAGGGTTGGTTACTAGCCTACTCAAGCCTTCTTACTAATTTCTTGGTATCTACGTAACTCATTAACCTATTTCAAAAACTCTTAAAATCTATATTGTCCCACTGTTGGGCAAAGAGACCTCAAACATTACAAATAATTTCAATTTAACCGTTAAAAAATGTACTTAGTTTGCATAAAAATCTTATTTGAAAGTGATGTCACAGATTACTTAATAGTTACTACGTAACAGATAAATCACTCCAAGGAAAAATGACAATACCTACTGCTATAATAACCTACTCCCTCTAGTAGCTAGACGTTGCAAGCCAAAATGAACCAAAGTTTACGAACATAAAGTTGACTTTGCTCTGTAGGTGCGCGCCGCCACGTGCTCAGCGTAGATTGTCAGGGCTGCCTCTTTCGATATATATGTCAGTAGGTATTTGCAGTAAACTTTATAATTGAAAGAAAAATAATTTCTTCTGTTTTAACATGTTTTATTTTTTAATTATCAAGAAATTATACATAACTTACAAATGTTTTATTTTGATGTAATGTTTAATAAATTTTTTGCCTTGGCGAAATTCTCGGTTATTAAACTTAATTGTGGAAAATATTCTGAATCGTATAAATAATTTAAGTAGGTATTCTTGTGGGAAACAAGGGCAAGGGGAGTTAAAAGGAATATTTTTTAAAAGATCAAGGAGCTTGCGACCGGGTTTTTGTCTCATGTTAATTTCAAAATTTTTATTATTACTTTTTTTATTATTAGTTTCCATGTTAAATTAGTAAGTAACAAAACAAACAACGAACGTCGGGCTACAAGTCCGGTAACACAAAATATTTCCTCGCGTACGAACGCTCCGCGCGGCTGTCGGCAACCCTCTGAGAAATGAGCAGTCGACTGCCCGGCGGCCGGTAGGTACTTATCGCGCGCAAGTACATGGAGTGAAAGAGGCCTGGTGATGTGTTTCTTCCCAAGGTCTAGCCTATATCAGTATCAAAATTCATCAAAATCGGTTCAGCAATTTGGAAGGAATAAGCAGAGTAGGTATATTTTTTTATCTAAAATGTGTATTTTTTATTTACAGATCCTAGACAGTTTTACCTACTGACGAGACAGTAAAGGATGAAGGCGTTATCAAGATTGAAAAACACAATGATAAGTAAATCTGTTCCTGGAAATCATTGTCAGGTTTTTATTATTGTTCGTGACATATTAAATAAGTACCAGTTTAACAGTTAAAAACAATTTATTGTTCCTTCAAGATATTTCAACATCACTTATTCAGAAATAGGTATAATTGAAATTTAAACATTAAGTTACATAATAATTACATGATTGCTATGTTAAATTTACAACCTAAATACTTAATAAACTAAATAAATACTAAGCTTAATTAAACTTAACCTATGTATTTACAATAATTAAAACTACTTAACAGAAAGCTTATTAAACTTAACCTATTTATTTACAAAAAACACATTTCCAATACAATTTTAATCAAATCTCAGGGAAACAAGTATAAAAAGGTTCTTTTTTGTCGTACTGTTGGATACTTCAGCTGAAACCCGTAGACCGTTCCATCGAGGTTGATTTAAAAATTTTCTTTTTACCCCATTTTTTATTTTTTTCCCCGATTTGGAATCTTTCCAAGTCGGTATTATTTCATTTTTTTCCCCTTTTGGTCTAGTCATCGAATCGTTTTTTTTCTTCCAAGATCGTAGAAGATTTCTTCTAGGGGGTATATTCTGATATCCGACAGATGCTCCACATAAATGTCCCGCGACCACCTAATGGTGTCGGAGACAATCAGTCGGCGCATCAGGGACGCGTACCTCTTCGACACCCCCAGCCTCCTCAGCACCGCCTCGTTGCCCCAGTCCCAGGAGCCCAGCGCCCCCGCCACGACCGCATCCACCCAGACGTTGTAACCGGCCGAAAACAGGGCCTCTGCCAGGGGGGTATATTTCCTGATCTTGTCGCGGCGGGCACCCTCGAACGCCTCCTCCCGGTTTTCAAACGCCACGGTGACGTCCACAATGATGACACGCCTTGTGGCCTCATCCCTCACCACAATGTCCGGCCGCAACGCACTCAGCTCTCCCAGCACGCCCCCAACCCTGCTGTTGACCGCCAAAGCCCCCGAGCACCTACTCGCCTTGGCAAGGCGGTCAACAATAGCGTTGTGGCGGCGTTGCATGGCAGCCGAGTGAGGCAGACAGTGGCACAGGACGTGCGGCAGTGTCTCATTGTGGTAGCCACAGCGGCGGCACCTCCGGTCATCCGACCGCCATCGTCGGGCCCCGTTCACCGGCAGGACGTCCAGGCGGGCTCGGTGGACGAATCTCCACTCGGCGAACCGGGTGAATTGACCCGCCCTTACAAATGCATTCGACGCCCGGTTCCTGGAGGAGACCCGCGGAACAACTTGCCCTGGTCGGGCTTAGCTAGCAGGGAGCTCAGGTAGTGTTCCTGAATAATAGTAATAAATTGATTCATTAAATTCACACAATGTTGTAGCCAGCCAGTTGAATACCCTAAAGTCCAGACGGAGCGGGGGACAACCCCGGCAGAGCAGAGGGGGGGCAGCGCGGCGAGTGTGGCACGGTGGGTGCCGCGTCGGATTCCGGCACGTTCGCGTCTGGGTACTGCCTGATGCTCGACATATGCTCGACGTAGATGTCTCGCGACCACCTAATGGTGTCGGAGACAATCAGTCGGCGCATCAGGGACGCGTACCTACTTGACACCCCCAGCCTTCTCAGCACCGCCTCGTTGCCCCAGTCCCAGGAGCCCAGCGCCCCCACCACAAACGCGTCCACCCAGACGTCGTAACCGGCCGAAAACAGGGCCTCTGCCAGGGGGGTATATTTCCTGATCTTGTCGCGGCGGGCACCCTCGAACGCCTCCTCCCAGTTTTCAAACGCCACGGTGACGTCCACAATGATGACACGCCTTGTGGCCTCATCCCTCACCACAATGTCCGGCCGCAACGCAGTCAGCTCTCCCAACACGCCCCCAACCCTGCTGTTGACCGCCAAAGCCCCCGAGCACCTACTCGCCTTGGCAAGGCGGTCGACAATTGCGTTGTGGCGGCGTTGCATGGCAGCCGAGTGAGGCAGGCAGTGGCACAGAACATGCGGCAGTGTCTCGTTGCGATAGCCACAGGCGGCGGCACCTCCGGTCATCCGACCGCCATCTCCGGGCCCCGTTCACCGGCAGGACGTCTAGGCGGGCTCGGTGGACGAATCTCCACTTGGCGAACCGAGTGAACTGACCCGCCCTTATAAAAGTATTGGACGCCCGGTTCCTGGAGGAGACCCGGAACACCTTGCCCTGGTCGGGCTTAGCTAGCAGGGAGCTCAGGTAGTGTTCCTGAACAGCCCCCCGCAAGCGTCTCACGACCTGGGCCCGCGCCTCCGGAGGCAGTCTTACCGTGCGGTCACCCGACCCCCGGCATACCAAGACCAGCCCGTCCGATGTGGCGTCCGGACGCCACTCCAGCCTTAGACGCTTCGTCCTGACGTAAGGTAACCATTATAATCACTAGGGTGTCCACTAAACTTAAAACCGGGGAAGGAAGGGGTCAGTGACCTAACTGACCCCTTTTGTAGTCTATAAGGGACAGTCGTAAGAATGATACGACTTGTTTGACCTTAATTTGATTAAAATTGTATTGGAATACCATCTTAGAGTAATCTCGCACTTTTTTCTAGCGAAGTTGTCGCATTATTTTTGTTCCATCACAGCAATGATTCATTCAGAAGAAACTAGTTATTCGTTGATTACTTTTTATCTAGTAACGCGGGTTTGTTAGATATTACAGAACAAAATGTATGTTGATATTGTTCATCAAAAAGTCTTAGAGTAATCTCGCACTTTTTTTTAGCAAAGTTGTCAACTCTTAATAAAGCTAATACCTGCGAGTATTGTATTTTTTTAAATTACAATATAGCCACTAAACATTTATAATGTGTTTTCTTTTATCACTCCAAAATTACCTTATTAAGTTTATAAATAACGAATCAACAATCATATTCGCAAAGAAAGTTACAGGGTGGTTTTGATTGTAAGTATGATTTAGTCTCAATTGATTGAATTGCGATAGAATACTTTGCTTCATTTTGTTCACAATAAATCCAAATGCGTTCCATTCTATAGACATCTATAGAATTGATGCACAATTCAATAATCATTTAGCTAAATTGATCCCTATCCGTCATGTTGAAT
Organism: Cyclophora albipunctata; assembly: GCA_963082685.1. Classification (NCBI taxonomy): domain Eukaryota; kingdom Metazoa; phylum Arthropoda; class Insecta; order Lepidoptera; family Geometridae; genus Cyclophora; species Cyclophora albipunctata. The sequence continues at coordinate 8,667,711 of OY720123.1, forward strand.
AAGTTCTAGAATGTTAAAGCAAAGGTTTATTACAAACAGCTGTTTCTTTTGTTAGAACAAGAATTCTTTGCAAAAGTTAATCTTATTGAGGTCTTGTAATTATTTGCACTCGCGTCAGTTGCAAGTCGCAAGAACAGGCTACCATAGTTTGCTTCTTGTTCGTAATGAGTAACTTACAGAGCAAGTTACAGTTGAAAGCTTAGACTCACTGATTAGTAGAATACTTTTATGTAAAAACGAATAAAGGGTAGGTGAAATTCGGTATATTATATTGCTTATAACGAGTAACATGTACCTAAATCGTGGTCTTCTCTGGTTTACTTGTCTGGTCTAGTTTTAGCACAATACCATACAAAGCTGTCAACTGTCTGTCTGTCTCAACTTTGTCTGTCTGTTCGCAATAAACGGATCTCAATGATAGAAAGACTGAGTGGGTTTAGGTTACTTTTCTACTGGAATCACCACTGGATCACGATCAGAGAAAATGCAGGACGCTCCTAGTATGGTAAGAGGCGTAAAAGCCACTCTCTCTCTTCTTTGGTGTAAAAATGACCTTCAGTTTTGAGGGCAATGACTTTCAGCTGCCTTTCTTGCACGATGCTTCAGCTAGTAGAAAAATGGATTGTTACCTGAAACAAAAGAGTTATTGAAATGTAAGTAATGTAGGTACCGCAGAGACTTGTAGCATGGCTGAAGGCAGGAGCCTCATCAGTCATTCATTCATCTCGAGAAGGTTAGTCAACCCTGGTGTCGGAGTTTTTAGACCGCCTAAAGGCCTCCGACATGGTCCAATGATTGCAACATAAAAAGTAAGTATCTAAGTATTAGCATGTAATGTCCCACTGTTGGGCAAAGGCCTCTCGTCTCACTGAAGATATCAGTACAGTTGCAAATAAATAAATCTATACTAATATTATAAAGCTGAAGAGTTTGTTTTGTTTGTTTGTTTGTTTGTTTAAACGCGCTAATCTCAGAAACTACTGAACCGATTTGAATAATTCTTTCACTGTTAGATAGTCTATTTATCGAGGAAGGCTATAGGCTACATTTTATCCCGAAATTCCCACGGGAACGGGCACAACGCGGGTAAAACCGCGGGGCGCTGCTAGTAAAATAATAAATCTTTATTCACATTTCAAAAGTACAGGTTTTGGACACATGTAGAGTACGAGTATATACTTAAATGACACTGCTATAGTATTGTACGGTAACTTAAAAAGTTGACGCACTGATCTCTAAACAGAGTCTAGATCGTATTTTAGATGATCAGTAGTTCCTCAATAGTAGGGTTAAACGTACAACAACCACCGGGACCGACTGCTTTACGTGCCCTCCGAAGCACGGTAGCGCTCAGATAGAAATGGTACTATCGGCCTACATTCAAGTAGCGAGCACACAATAAAATTATTTGTAGTTCAAATCCCAAGTAAGTGCTTAAACTATAATTAATTGAATATCTTGATGCGGCAATTCAACTAAGTTCTTATGTTATAATGCAGGCACGTGGTTGTCTCTCAATTGAATACCGTCTAACAAGGATTTTTATTATATCACAAAAAATAGCGGCTACCCTCACTCTAGTAACTATCAGTTATTAACATTAAAGAACTATTGAAATTATAACATCATTCATTCATTATTTGTATTATTATAAGAAATATAAAACAATAATAACGAACAACCAACTTAATGTGTCTCAAATGTAGATACAAATACATCGCCAACGAAGACCAAAAATGGTTTTAAAAATATCATAGCAAAACACTTTCACGTTGCTATTAAAACTTCACCAGGCGTTTACACAAATTTAATGGACTCCAGATTTATACTAGTTTCTCGACAGTTTCACTTCAGTTACTGCAACAAATAAAGATAATTAGAAGAACAGCACTCTATTTAATACACGACAACAGATATAACGCATTTTCTACAAGTTTCTTAACTAAACTAGAATGCACGGAGTTCGTTCACTGTGCTTACCACTTAACTTTTATTGGACACTTGGCGAAGTGTGCAGTGCTTGTCTCGCTTAACTTTTCTTTTAGAGAAGCCATTTTTGCGGAAACATTAGTCCTGGACAATGTAGGTAGTCTTAAAAGTGCTTTGGAGTAGTTTAGGGTACCTAGTATATTTTTCAGGATCTTGTACGTTCTATCTAAAGAACTTATATTCATAAACGTTTATTAAAATCATTTTAGTTTAGCTATCAAATGGTTTGTCCCTTTCTGACATACGATATTTTCCGAAGAGGAAAAGAGACAAAACACTGTTAAATAGTACTTTCGTTATAGCGTTTATGAATAAGAGGGTCTTCGTCTTAGGTAAAATCATAACCCTCTTTTTAATTCGTCGTAGTTGAGTAAAATTGACGGTACGAATCTCTCGATTGAACCAGGCTTTGTTACGTGCACTTCCGTGGAATTTAAATCTTCATTTTCCCAAAATCCATTCACTCACATGCAAATTTATAACACGTATCTTCTCGAATGGAAAATCTTGACAAATCGATCAAAATAGAATTTTCCTAAAGCAGAATAATTAATTCGTCGAAACCAAACAAGTGTGATGTCTTGAAAGGAATCCCCCAAATAGAAAGTACACCCTTTCTGAGTAGGAGTACCATGATGTAGTGATTTTTGGGATAAAACAGCTTGTTATCAATTATAATAATTATTTGATAGTTTGAGTACCTTTTGTGTTAATAAATGTCTACCTTAGTTACTGGTGAGGGAATTGCAAAAATAATAATTTTAATATTCTCTTTTTATTGTGTTATATCCACTTTTATTCATTACACATTCTGTTGAGTGAACTAACAACTGAATACATTCTAAAAAGTAAACTAGTGACGGAATTTCAAATAGAATATATTGAATATATTGATTTTTAATAATTTAAAGCCTACTTTCATTCATGTATTTATTTAAAGCCTACATCATTCTGCATTCATAGGTTCACTTGTCTCCAGAAATTTGTCTTAAGAAAACATTTTTTTTGTTTGTTTAGCAGTGGAAATGCATTTACGCATCCCCCGCCATCCGGGAGGTGCCAGACGGCAGGGGTATGTGGGGCTCAACCCGGTAGGCAAGCTGCCGGGGCTCATCGCACCTACCGCAGTGACTACCCACAGTACCCACTAAAAACACTGCTGTGCCTTCAGTGCGCTTAGTGTCGGGAACGTGGGAAACGGAGATTCAACCACCGAACCCGACAGCGCCGGGCCCCCTGGGGTGGGGGCCCCCTTCTGTCTTTACAACTTCAACTAATATCCAAACTCACTAATCTTCCATTACAACATCACCTTTTTAGTACCGTTTACATAACCTACTTATTACTCTTTAGCAAATACTGCATCACATTAGCCAGGTCTCTCAAGCCATGTTTTCGAACCGCTAACAGCTTCATTAGCATAGAAATTGCTGCAGCCGTCCTCGACTACGGTTGACCATCGGTCTCTTTGTCTCCTGAATACATAATAGATTTAACTGAAATATACCTTTGAGTAGAATAATGGAGTTCAATTAAGTTTAGCAGGTGTCTGTATTCATTAAACTGGGCTGAAGTTTATTCGGAATTTAAATAGCAATCGATTGGGTAATTTTGAGAGTAAATACAAACTTTAGAGACGTACTCGTATAAGCTTTGTATGACATTTTGAAAGCTTATTAAAAAAAAGTAACCAGCAGAGTTTCTTGCCGATTTCTCGCTGCTTCCTCAAAATGGAGGTTCTTGATACTGAATACCTTCGGCAGGGTTCTCTGCCGGCGCGAGAACTCCTGAAGAAAGTCACTGTATGTGGCCGAAACTGTCAAGTATATCGACATACATACACTTACGTAATTTCCCTTTTCAATAGGTAATTAAGATAGGTCCCCTTCAGCTGATTCTCTTTGGGCATACTTGAATGAAAAATACTTAACTTGAACGCATATTGTCCCTATAATCTCGGTTCGACATGGTCACCCTACTGCCCATAAAATTAATAGCCTGAACCACACTTTGGAGTGCGTAAGTTTTATTGGTGCTGCGTCAGAACTCTTCGCGATTAATTGGTTCCAACTTGTGGTAGGATTCATCAGATTTACTGGCTTTGAGGAAACATGGGTATTGCCTTCAGAAACTCCAGAGATTGATAATTTGATAGCCTTGCCACATGACCCTATAAAACGCATAACCCTGGGGCTATATTCAGTGTTAAGATCTTATGGAACGTAATGAAGATATTTTCAATATTTTTACAGAGAGAAGAAATAGAAAACCTGTACTTAGGATACGTTCTGACTGATATCCTCAGTGAGGTGGGTCCTTTGGCTCAGCAGTGGGACATTTTAAGCTGTTAATTACTAAAGTACAAGTACTTAAGACAGTTTTGATATTGGATATTGAGACTTAAAAGAACTTACAGCCCACACCTATTTTCACATAGAAACAAATCAGTATTATCGTCTCAACTCTAATTTATTACAGAAAAGGTACGAGTAGTGCTTATAATAATATTATAATATAGTTATATCTATGATATCTATGCTATAGACATACATCCGTACTAAGACACGTCAAATGCTTCCTTTAGATATTTAACGAGTGATTTTGATATGTAATGTATGAACAATCAATCTACACTAATATTATAAAGAAGAAAACTTTGTTTGTTTGTTTGTAATGAATAGGCTCAAAAACTACTGGACCGTTTTTAAAAATCTTTCACCATTCGAAAGCTACATTATCCACGAGTAACATAGGCTATTTTTCATCCCGAAATTCCCACAGGAATGGACACAACGCGGGTAAAACCGCGGGGCGCTGCTATTGGGTAATAATAACGTACGTTAGTACATATTATAACTCAATGGGTAATAAAATAAGTGTCAATTTAATAGACGTCTCTAAAAGCGGCAGATAGAAACATCTTTTTTGAAGTCGGCTGTTCGTTAAAAAGGTATAGTTTTCTAATAAAATATTCTCAGTATTCTCCTAGCAACTGAAACATGTAGGTAAACAATTGCGCACAAATAAGTTAGGATTGATTACCCACGAGTTAGATTAGAAAGGTAAAGATAACGTAAACGAACTGTTACGTTAGAATACGTGACTGAATTCCTACGTGACGTGATCAATACGATACATTCATAGATACGTACGTAGCTATGAATGTGGTTAGTAATACTTGTGTGGTTGTAGTTTACTTTGCAATATGGAGGGAATGTATGTTAAGTATTCAGCGCACTGTGGTTTTACCAGCGATGTGTCCGTAGGAGTTTCGGAATAAAACATGCCTGGCCTTCCAGTTGAATATGGCTGTCCTATGCAAAAATAATTATTTAAATCGGACTTGTTGTTCCAAAATTATTATTAGCTTCTATCGTGGGCCTTGAGCGCGGGGACCGAATCCAGAAATTCCGTAATGAAAAAACCTCACGTGAAAAAACCTCACGCTCCCCACTAACGCCATCTAGCGATACAAAAAATAACTATGCAATAGCTTTACCGCGGCAGTCCCCGAGTGCCACACGTCTTTTTATTTTTTCATCTCGAAATTCCCATGGAAACGGGCACAACGCAGGTGAAACCATAGGGCGCTACTAGTTTTTCTATAAACTCAAAATACTGGACAGATTTTAATAACTCTAGTCTAGACTAGACCGATTTCGAATACCCATTCCTACACGAATGCTTATCAAAGAAAACTACAAATACCTGCCCACTATAATATTATAAAATGTACTCTATTCCCCAGAAGTTAAAGCACTTACTTCCATATCAAGATGCCCATTTACTCGTCTCCTTGCACTCAGAGTTAATATAATATAACCGTTTCACACCGTCTCATAATTCAGTTTCCTGCAATAACGTCTGACGATGGAAGTACTGCACAGGGGTGGACTTAGGAAGATAGTTATTTACTTTAAAACCTAACATCTTTTATACTCTTCACTACATAGTATAAAATAAAGTCGTCTCTTTTTCGTGTCTGTCTGTTTGTCTGTCTGTATGCTTAAATCTTTAAAATTACGCAACGGATTTTGATGCGGTTTTTTGTAATAGGTAGAGTGATTCAAGAGGAAGGTTTTTATGTAAAAATATTCCTGAAATTCCCACGGGAACGGGCACAACGCGGGTAAAACCGCGGGGCGCTGCTAGTCTATATATAAAAATAACGTGTCACGTTGTTTGTCAGCAACTCCTAAACTACTGAACCGATTTCAAATTTGATTTGCACACCGTGTGCAATTTGAACAAACTTGATCCCCGCGGTTTTACCCGCGTTGTGCCCGTTTTCGTCGGAATTTCGGGATGAAAATAGCCTGTAACCTTCCAGTTGAATGTGGCTATCCATTACAAAAAGAATTACTCAAATCGGATTAGTTTCGGAGCACGGTCAAACTCTTCAGTTTTGTTATATTTGTTATAGATACCTATTAATTCTCAGCACATTTTACAACTCGGAAGAGTGAAGTACATACTTAGATAATATCTATATTATTTACATTGATTGATTAAGTAGGTATCTAAGCTAAAGGAAACATCAAAAACCGTTTATTGTTAACCAAAATATGTGCAAAAAAACACGAGCGTGTCTTGTCGATAAGGTAAAATTTAATCAATTAGAATTACAATATACCGTATGTATGAACGACAAAGGAATTTCCTGTTTACTTCCGCAGAATTATATAGGAATTTTTATTGTCGACTTGTAGACTCCTATGGGATTATATAACAAGATTTTACCTACTCCTTTTGGCTTTCATATGATTAAAGAATGCTTGTTTCTTTTGTCAAGCCCGTTGATATAGTGGCATGTGAGAGCGCGTTTTGTGTCGGGGTTTGAGGGTTCGATTTCCGCCCGGGGTTACAATATGTAGTCAACAATAGTTGTTGGTAACGAACGTCTGGGTGTCAATTAAATATTCTTATAAAGTATTTGTGTATGTAGATGTAGTAGTATCAGTTAGTTAGATTCCATCACACAAGCTAAGAACTTACTTTGGGTCTAATTAACAAATCTAATCAAATCCTTTAAGGATGATTAATTTCTAACGACTCATAAATACTCGGACAGTTAAAGTTAAGGCCGGTTTCAAAAGTTCCTGATAAAGTGCGGATAGTAATCTGACAGTTAACGCTGTCTGGCCAGACCAGTAAGACCAGCCTGTCCAATTTTGAGCGAGGCTGCAGACCGAAGAAACGGAGAAATATTAACTAATTAGCAGTGTCCCGCGGTTTTACTTAAGTTGTAGCCGTTAGCGTGAGAATTTCGGGATAAAAATAGTCTATAACCATCCCGTTGAATGTAGCTATCCATTGCAAAAAGAATTATTCAAATTGAATTGGTAGTTTTTGAGATTAGCAAACAAAGAATGTTAGAAACTTTACCTCTTCTTTCTATAACACTAGCAGCGCCCCGCGGTTTTATCCGCGTTGTGCCCGTTCCCGTGAGAATTTCGGGATCAAAAATAGCCCATAACCTTTTCGTTGAATGTGGCTATCCATTGCAAAAAGAATTATTCAAATCGGGCTGGTAATTACCAGTTCGTTCGAGCTAATCTCGGGAATTCCCGAGATTAGCTCGAACAAACAAACAAAGAAACTTACTAATACCTCTTTGTAAGTTAGGATAACTATAACTCAATGTATAGATGAGATTTAAGAATATCTGCGTTTGCTCTGTTATAATGGACATGCAGCTTTAAAGTCGTTGATATATTATTGACCTTACCTTAGGTCTGTTAGGTACAGGACAGTTTGCCGATATCTTATTTTTTATTCACCCCTAAACACCTTTATAAAAAAATGGTAACATAAGCTTCTTGAATATTTGAGAGAATATTAACGTCGTAATTTTGCGTCTTGGAAAGAATTGGTTGCTTAGTTAAACCGACTTTATCAGAAAGATAGTACCTAGTAATCGACATGTATGGAACACAAAATGGTAATTTACTAGATTGGTTATCACTAAAAGTTTTGCGTTTAATACATGAGACGCAAAAGGAGTGATTTTTTTTGCAATAATAAAATTAAGGAATTATAGTGTGGGGTCTAATTCTGAAAGGAGGCCCAAATACCCTAAGTAAGTACAAAAGAGTTTGGGGTCAAATGTCCTCCAACTTGAATGAGGTTTCATTATTTAATTTACCGAATAATTCATTATTCAAGATTCGGGAGGACGATTTCTCAACAATACTCAAGAATTCTGGAGTTCAATATCAAACAAACAATTAGATACAAACAATCATTACAAAATAATAAACCTATTGTTTTAAAAAAGTGTTTAAATGTTGAGTTTTCCGACAATTCTTATCATTCGACAAGATGTCTAGTGGGGAATAGGAACTTTTTTATTTTATCTTTGTTTTCAAATAACAATTGGATTAGTCGGTGACATTTTATATCCCTAAAGTTAGGGCTCTGTAAACACTAGTCTAGTGTTTATATTCTCTTAACTAAACGTCAAACCTATTAAGAAGTTAAGGAAATATTTAAAACTGTGCTTAAAAAAATGGAAAGAATAAATATAGGAGAATCTCTCTGGGATTTCCGAGGCCGGGGTAAGTTTTTGGCATTGAGTTTGAATATGTTTTTGGTTATGTTTATATTTCAGTTGGTCGCACCAGGTAGATATAATACGTCACGTTAGAAGTTAGTTCAGTGACGCTTTAACTAGATGGCAGCACAGTGCATTTTTTCTGAATCGCGCTAACGTTGTGTTCTGGCTGTGAGTGGGGTCGCGTGTTTTATTCTATTACGGTATCGCTTCTCTGTTCTTTTCAGCTTAATATCTGAAAGTTCCCTCATTGAGGGACCAGTATATTAAACTGATTTTTGTATTTCGACGGGATGTTCGGGGCTCGCTCCACTCCCGTCACGGGTCGGCCCGGCATTGCAGTGCCGCCGGGATCGGCCCACATATACTATAGACACTCTTCAATACAATATTCATGTTCCCTACATGAGGACTAGGATATGAAAAATACATTCATTTAATTCCAGTTCTGAAATCCGGGATAACGAAACCCTCATCCCTCATCTTTCAGGGGAATACACCGACCAAAAGCTTCTGATGAGCTCGCCGGTTCCCATGGTCTGCATCCTCGCCACATACCTCTGGTTCATCCTCAAAGCCGGTCCAGAATACATGAAGAACAGAAAACCTTTCCATTTGAGCAACATTCTGATCGCGTACAACGCATTTCAAGTTGCTTTCAGTTACTATAATTTGTATAATGTAAGTGATAAAATTTACATTTTCTTTTATATGTACTACTTATATGTATTATATTATGTATTTACATATATGTATTACTGCCTCACGGCTTTATCCGCGTTGCATCCGTTCCCGCGGGAATTTCGGTAAAAAATATGCCATAGGTTATTGTAATGTATATAATTGTCGCATTTTTAATATTAGGACTAATTGAGTAATTGAATACTATAGCATTCATAATATCATAATATGTTATTTCTATTTTGTACTATTAACAAAGCGAGAAATATATAAAACTAGCAGCGCCCCGCGGTTTTACCCGCGTTGTGCCCGTTCCCGTGGGAATTTCGGGAATTTTTTTACATAAAAACCTTCCTCTTGTATCACTCTACCTATTACAAAAAACCGCATCAAAATCCGTTGCGTAATTTTAAAGATTTAAGCATACAGACAGACAGACAGACACGAAAAAGAGACGACTTTATTTTATACTATGTAGTGATGTTGCATCATATTATTCATCGAATTTAAATACAAAAGAATCCAATTAATTCGACGTTGTAAACTTGACCCTACATAGCGTGTTTCATTTCATTGATAAAAGAACACAATACCCCTTATCAGTAGTAGGTTGCTTGAAGGCCGGTTTTTGGCAATGCAAGTAATTGTTCTTACATTATAATAGTTTCTACTTTATCTGGGGCACAGTACGATAGTTGTACTGTGTCTGGGGTCTTTTAAAATCCCTTATAAGTACATTTTGACTTGCTTTTATTATCACAGTTTAAAAAGAACGGTTTTAATATTCAAATTCACTAGTGTGGGGTCTTTTTGTACCCAATGAAGTTTTTAAAAAAGTTTATTGACGTTTTTTAGTTAATTTCTGTGGTTTAAAAAAGTTGTTTTTATTTTCAGGGCTTACTGATAATTAGCCGGTATGGTGTTTTCAGTCCAGTCTGCTTGGCTGAAATGAATGGTCTACAAAATGTGGTAAGAAATCTTAAATTAGTGAAAAATCTACAATCTGGATGCTAATGAGAACTACTAACTTTTTTTAATCGGTTAAAATTATCTGTATGCAGTATGCATTAGTCAAGCATGGTGATTACGCCTAATCCTCACAGACCCGATATTACAGACTAGCAGCGCCCCGCGGTTTTGCTTGCGCTGTACCTGTTCCCGTGGGAATTTCAGGATGAAAAGTAGCCAATAACCTTTCCGTTGAATGTGGCTATCCATTACAAAAAATTTTTTTGAAATCGGACCATTAGTGCCTGAGATTAGCGAGTTCCAACAAACAAAAACAAACTCTGCAGCTTTATAATATTAGAATAGACTTTTTTTGGTAAGCATACCATTCATATACCGAGAATTGTCGAAATAGATTCATACAACTCGTACAAACGTACACAGGATAACATACGAATTGAGAACCTCCATCTTCGGCTTGTGAAGTCCGTTAAAAACTATCTTAGTTTAACGAGGGTTAACTCGTTTATACCAAACGCTTTCACCGAATAGGTGTGAAAAAGTATTCCAAAAATGAGGGTGCAATTCTGATGGAACACGAGTTTTTTCAAGGGGAAAATCGATCCCATATGTGTGGAAACCCATTTCAGTCGCTAACAAGATTGCGGCTCGGCCTCGAGGAAACATTGTATTTTGATAAAAACGTGTCAATATTTTTATTTTTATTCCTGCTTTTTGAAGGGAAAAAAGGACCAGTTTTAAGAAAAATGTGGTTGGTTAAATCATTGCGTTTTAAAAGAGCTACATATTCATTGAAATATCTGAAATCAACCTTATTTCAATTGCCTTAAACGTGTTGGATATTACGTTTTGTCCGAGCTGTTTAAAAGGTTTAAAGTGGACCCTAAAAATTTTTGCTATTTTGAAAAAAAGCATGGTTTATTTGACACTTTCACTTTAAATTTGTGTTTATTTTTTATACCGAGGGTATGTAATAAATTATGTAACCTACTTTATTTTAACTCCATTGCTTACTGAAAAGTATATTCATGAGTAGGTATTTTACTTGCAAAAGTAAGTGTGCTTCTAATTGCTTTTTAAGGAGTTTTAATTGTTTTTTTTATTAAAACGTGACGTCTTTTTAGGGTTCCGTAGCCAAATGGCAAAAACGGAACCCTTATAGATTCGTCATGTCTGTCTGTCTGTCTGTCCGTCCGTCTGTCCGTATGTCACAGCCTTTTTTCTCCGAAACTATAAGAGCTATGTTGTTGAAACTTAGTGTGTAGATGTATTCTGTGAACCGCATTAATATTTTCACACTAAAATAGAAAAAAAAAAAATTTAGGGGGGTCTCCCATACTTAGAAATGAAAAAAATATTTTTTTTTTTCATCAAACCCATACGTGTGGGGTATCTATGGATAGGTCTTCAAAAATGGTATTGAGGTTTCTAATATCATTTTTTTCTAAACTGAATAGTTTGCGCGAGAGACTCTTCCAAAGTGGTAAAATGTGTGTCCCCCCCCCTGTAACTTCTAAAATAAGAGAATGATAAAACTAAAAAAAATATATGATGTACATAACAATGTAATCTAACACCGAAAATTGGTTTGAACGAGGTCTAGTTAGTAGTTTTTTTTTTACGACATAAATCGTAAACCGCAAAAAAATACTGATTATTCATTCAATAACTCAAATGTAAATAAAAAAACAAGTACAACGAACTTCAAGAACTTCTTTATTATGTTACTCGCTGCTACGGAACCCTTCATGGGCGAGTCCGACTCGCACTTGGCCGCTTTTTTAACTACAACAAACTTGGAGGAAGGAGGTTCTTAATTAAAAAATCTTTGTCGTTATGCAAAAAGTGATTTGGCTTATGAAAGGGTAAAATAAATGGTCACCGCATTTGTACCTATCATTTGTAACCGATTCAAAAAAGGTTGTTGGCGACGAAGTCTGGATGTCAACTATATATGTATTCATAAAAAGGTATTTGTGTATGTATATGTAGTAGTATTATTATATCAGTTAGATTCCATATTACAAGCTTAGAGCTTAGTTTGGGTCTAACTAACCGCGAGTGAATATGTCCAGGTATATTTAATTTAAGTCTTTCCCCAGATTTTCGACGCTGGCCACTACTATTTCCTCTCCAAAGTACTGGACCTCTTTGACACTATATTCTTCGTCCTCCGGAAGAAGGATGACCAAGTGTCCTTCCTCCATGTCTACCACCACACCTTGATGGTGATTCTGACCTGGGTCATCGTCAAATATAACGAAACCGACGGCCCCATCTTCGCTGCAACCATCAATTCGTTGGTACATGTTATCATGTATGGGTATTATGGATTGTCAGTGTTTCCTAACCTGACTAAGTATTTGTGGTGGAAACGGTACATCACTATGATGCAATTGGTGAGTTATTTTTATTATTACCTATTTCTCATAAAGGGACAATTGATTTGGCATTAAATAACGATGTCAGATGTGCATATTGAGCGACTTCAAAAAGTAAACATTACTCAGTTTTTCAAACTCGAATCCAAATTTCGTTGATTAGCAGTTTGTGAACTTACTGTCATGCAGTTTTTTATAATCATGTTAAATTGATAGGTTCCCAGAGTATAAATGTATGAATATCCTGTAAACTTTGCGCGAAGGTTTAAGCAATTTTCGCTTAAATAATGTGAAAAGCAAACTTTTCTAATGTCTCGGTACAGGCATTGTAACGCGGTGTAGTAATATCTTATATCTTATTTCTAAACTTTTTACACGTGCCACGAAGTTTTTAGACTATTAAATTACCAATGATTTGAGATATACATTCGAGGTTTCTATCCTCAGAAGCCTTATAAAGTTGATTAAAAGTATTACCATGTTTTTCTTCCGCACGTTTTGAGTTACCTTGTTTTTATAATAAACAGCGCCACGCAGTTTTACCCGCGTTGTACCCGTTCCCGTGGGAATTTCGGCATTAAAAATAGTCTATAACCGTTGAATGTGGCTATCTATTACAAAAAGAAAACAAACAAACAAACAAACAAACAAACAAACTTACAAATTTTACCTCTTTATAATCTATATATATAAAAATGAAACCCGTTTTCCTTGGTCGCGGCATCACGCGTGAATGGCTGGACCGATTTCCACGGTTTTGCATTCGTTGGAAAGGTCTCGGTCTCCGTGAGGTTTATAGGGAATAAAAATCAAAATTCCCACGGGAACGGGGGCGCTGTGGGTGAAACCGCGGGGCACAGCTAGTATTAGTATAGATATGACTTGAGGTTGTATGATTTAAACACGAGATGAGGTTACACTTAGGCATCTTAAATTGAAACTACATTAATTACGGATACACTTTTATTTTTTCATTTTTATCTGACGTTTCGGCTTACGAGAACCGTGGTCACAGAAGACATGATGACAAGATGATTATCTCTAAACGTTTATTAGTAATTGTCTTTCAACTTCCAGGTGCAGTTCTCTCTGATGTTCGTGCACATCATAATTAACTACCACGTGTCTCAATGCAAACCTGACGTCTTCTTACTCTTCGCCGTCTGCTTCAACACCCTTCTCTTCATGTATTTGTTTGGGAAGTTCTACATCAAATCTTACGTGGAGAAAACGAAGAATGTGGCTAAATCAGTGACAAATAGTCCTAAGATAAATGATCTCATTAGTCAACATAAAATTGCTGGTAAAATGCAATAGATGCAAAACAAGAAATAGGTACATTTTCCATCAAGTTGTTATACTAAGCTGTGTTAAAAGAGAAATATCTAAGCATTTCTCATACATTATACGTTTTTCGCTCAAATGGAATATTTGAATTCGTGCCTTGTCACCAAAAAGCTATGCTATCTTTGTAGCAACCGCGCATAGCATTGGTACCACCAAATGTTGCTTAGCAATGTAAGAGCAATGGCGGTATCAAACCAATCAAAGTAAATCAATCGTAGTGCGGCAGCGGAGCTTAGCTCTGGCGGAGCACCCTATAATTACATAGCTTAGCTTTTGGTGGAAGAGTACCTATCCTTTTATTAGTCATTACTAAATTTAATAATAAAGTTTTTTAGGAGATTAGATTGTTATGTTTAAGAAGTATTTACTCACTTTAGTTAATTTGTAATAATGTGTGTTCTCTTAAGTTCTTGTTCTTGTGTTCAACATTTAATTGTATAAATATTATAGGTTATTTTTTAACTTACTTGTTTAATTGAATATTAAGTTTTTCAAATATGACTTATCTACACAAATAAGAATGTGATTTGAAGATAAGCTTATCTTTGCAATAAATATTTTAATTAATTATTTAAACTTTTTCATTTTATAGGAAAACACTATTAGATATAAGCCATTATTTACATGTAGGTGACTTGTCGATTAAGTTTACACGCAATAAGCGAGTGAGAAATGTAAAAAAAAGCCATACATGGGTTTTCATCGCGTGATATTGAACTAACCAGCTCGCAGATTTACCTTTACCTTTCCAAAATGCCCTGGGTTTGAGATCACCAAACCGCAGCAAGCAAGCGTTGAGATTATGCCTAATCCTTTTCACTGAACTGATATCTTTAGTGATCGTAGAGATGTTGGCCCTTGCAGGGGGTCATTACAAAACGACAAATACTTACTTGACTTTTTGTAGCTAATAGGGGTCTGTCACAAGCTTAAAAAGCACTTGTAGCGTAGTTTAGCTAAGCTAACTCATAGCTTTTGTTGAGTAACGTGCAGCTTGCCCCTACTTGGATGGGTGGCTGTTAGCATTGATTTATAATGTACTAGCAGCACCCCGCGGTTTTACCCGCGTTGTGTTCATTCCTGTGGGAATTTCGGGATGAAAAATAGCCTATGTTACTCGTGGATAATGTAGCTTGCGAATGGTGAAAGAATGTTTAAAAACAGTCCAGTAGTTTTTGAGCCTATTCATTACAAACAAACAAAGATTTCCTCTTTATAATATTAGTTTAGATTATGTTCATTTATCTCAATGGCTGATAGTGGCATTTCTATCTTAGCGCTATCGTGCTTCGGGGGGCTCGTCAAAAGTGCGGACCCGGTTGTTTCAGCGTCCGACCATATCAGAGGCCTTGAGGCGATCTTAAACCTTATTGGCCGTTGGCCAATAATTGGCCACTAACCTACTAAAACTTAACACGGAAAAGTGAAGTACTTACTGCGTAAGGACCTTATTTTTAAGATTAGCCTGAATTGTTCATACTCACCAACCAATAGCTAGATAGCTAAAATAGCTAAAAAAATTACCAAGTTTCGGATGTATATCGATACACCCAACATTATTCCATTACGCGCACTTTATCTGTGGACAGTGTGACGTAAATGGCAAAGCGTGACGTCATTAAAATGACCCGAATTTGATTTTTACACGTATGAATATTAATGTCATGTTTGCAGTGGGTGGTGTCCATTACGCTGGTTTGCTGTGAGTAATATTTGGCTTCTCGTCTAACATTTGATGTGTACCGTTAGCTAAGTTGTTGGGCTACCATTTTGATGTTAGTTTTTTGGAAATAAAATGCTCTAGTCTGCATTTTTTGATAGACATGCGAAGGGATACATATCTAATAAGTATTGAGAGAGGGAGAGAGTAAGAGGTAAGAGAGAGAGAGAGGTTCTCAATATTAAATTTTAATTTATCCCTACCTACTCATGTTTGAAAACCTTTTTCATCGTCGGGTTTGAAATCACCACCCCATAATTGGCAAGCGTGGTGATTACGCCTAGTCACATTGTACTGATATCTTCAGTGAGATGAGAAACCTTTGCCCTGCAGTGGGTCATTACAGGCTCGTACATTCTTACTTTTACCGAAGCATATTTCTAATGGACTAGTTACAACTCATTGATTCATTTCTAAGGACTTACAAAGTTATTTCAGGGTCAAATTATAATTTAATCACATAGAAATTAATCAAACTTTATTGTCAATCGATTTATTTACAATCAATAACTACGTTTTATACATAATACGGTACAATGTTTATATTAGAACTTTCTCTGATAAAGAATATAATAGTTGCAGACAGCAGGTAATAATAATTGCAGTGATTATTAATGAAATATCCCAGTTTTACAGATGGTTAAGATTCTATCTATCTCACGAGTGCCCGCCCCTGAGCCATATTTGTAGTAGTAAATCTGAGTGTCTCTGAGCCATACCAGAGTACTGTGGCCATACCACAGGGCTATACTTGTAGTTGTAAATTTGACACGTGGTTGTGTGCGTAACTGTCAGATCATTTTGACTTAACTCACTACGAAGCACTTATCTCCATGCTGTCGCTACTTCGAAGACAATTTTGTCGCGAATAAAGATGCACATATTGACAATGTGCATGTAAATTAACTAACACAAATATGGCAAAAGGGCGCTAGTGAGATAAAACGTTGTGAGAGAGTGCTACGGAACAAATGACAGTAACAAGAAAAAATAAAAGAACATTGAATATTAGTTCTTATTCAATAACTCTATGTTCTTTTTTTCAAAAATTCGCTAGTCGCCATCACTCGGCTGTACAGTTTCAACCCTCAGCATAGACAATTCCTGACACAAAAAATCACAAGTGACACAGTTGTGACACTGCAATTGTCACTAACTATCGTGTAAATAAATAACGATTGCAGTTTCATATTTGTAAACTAATGGTTCACCTAGTGACTGACTAAACAATTAAAAAAATCGAACTATCAAATAAAATAATATCCCTGAACCGAATAAAATGAAATACCTACTGTTTTTTAAAGATCGTGATATTCGAATTTATGGATAAAATAAAAACAAAACTGTACTATCGAAACGGAATCTGAAATAAACGACAACAATTCTACTTTTTACTTTTTTGTAGAACGTTATAAATGCAGAGTTTTTTACTGTTCTGCTAAATCGTAGTTTATATTTCAATGAAACAGGGAATATAGATTTAACTCTGTTTTTCATTACTGGGATACTACACACTTAAGTTTTTAATGAATGATATAATCGCTGATTAAGTAAATCCTGCCTGTCAAATGCAAGCCTGCGAATACAAAATGCATTTAAGTACCTTAAATATTTACAAAATAATTTTATACACACATTTATACTAAGTATAACAGTATAATAAACTACGTGTATAACTTTAATTATGATTATGAATGAAGGATATAATGCTAAGTATAAATTTTGGATAAAGTATAATTTTAGGATACATTTATATAACTAGGGTAATGATACATTTTTGTATAATTTTAACAGAAATTACGATTTTTTTATAATAAAAGGCACTGTTATACTAATTAAATAGAAGTGGGGTGATATAGCTCATTGTTGGCAGGATATGTTGTAATTAGGATATAAAAATCGAAAATACATATACTTGGAAAAAGGTCATTATTTTTTTAATTATTTTGGCGTTTGGAAAAGAGAAATACTGACCGATTAGTATATTATGTTTGGTGTTTAAACTACATCTATAAAGAGGGCAATACAACGCTATTAAAAGGATTACAACATCGTGCGTCGTAGTATAATCTTGTTATTTTTAGTATAACAGGTATACCTATTGATATTTAGTATTATAATTTCTTTTTTTTAGTATAACAGTAAGGTATAACTACTGAAAAATAGTATTAATTATTTAGTAGTATAACTGATTTTTATACATTGTATAATTTTAATACTTTTTTCGAAGCTAGATGTTGTAATCCTCTCCTGACTTACCTCTCTATGATAATATTAAAATAGATTATCAAATCCTTACGTGCATTGGCATTTATATTTACAATTCAATTTATATAATTTTAAATAATTTATACCATTATGTATTATTACAATATATTTTACTAATATACTGATTATAGTGTTTGACTAGTATAATAAACATTTTTTGACGTAAGTATGTGATTATAATAGGTTAATTCCATATTCAAAAAATGTTTTTTGGTGCATATATTTTTGATAAAGAAATAGGTAGGCATATTTAAAAACGTATTGTTTCAGTGATTCCTTTTTCAAAGCGATATGTTGTTTCTATTAAAAACCGCCATGTTGAAATGGCCTCAATAAAATATCATGTTATAGACTATAAAAAGACCGATGTTTTACTCGAAATCAAAGAGAAAAATTGTGAAGAATAAACTTTGTAGTCCAGTAACTAATTAGGACTAATAATGGTAATAAACAAACATAAAATGAACGACAATTTGTTATGTTATTAATGGCTGCGGAAGTGAAATCCAAAGGGGAAACAAAGCACATTCATTTATCAACCGAATCGCGTGATCAGATGAATTGTTTTACGAGTCCTGGTTTTAATATCATAGACTATTCGAGGATTTAACTGAGTTGTTATTAAAATAATGGCAGCCATTTTGGATGTGGGAATCTCTGTCTTTGTCATTTTATTTGATTTTGATAGAGATAGGGATAGGTCTATGATTTACTGTTTTTTTGGAATCCAAAATGTGAATTAATATGGCAGATTGTCTAACTCTATAAAGATTATCCTCCTGAGAATATGAAGCAAGGATGGAAATAATCTTTATATCTGTTTCTTTTTTCTACAAAAAAATGTCTGTTAGGAAAATCAATCGAATAGGTTCACATTTTCACCCGCAGTAAAAAATTAATAACATTGGGTTTTAGGGCACTACATTTGACAGTAATGCCTAGATTTCTCTAAGGTGATAAAATTTAGGTTATAAATTTACAATTTACAATTATTTTCTACTATTTTTGGAAAGTGGACCCAATTGGAAGGACTCTTTGGAAGGTGTTCTACATTTAAAAGGATTTAGGGAGTGATAAATTGTTCATGGTATCAATTAGCTACATGAATATTTAAAAGTGGAATCACTTCTGTATTCTATGGTAAGAGTAAAGAGTTTACGTAAATATACTTATCTATGATATTTTAGAAACTTTGGATATTCAAAATTACAGTTTTACAATTAATTATTATACAAAATCACTACATTTCCACTACGTGAATTATTTGTATAATTTTGATTATGTATATTGCAGTTGTGGTCCAATATTGTTTAATTTTTTATAGTAAATTTTACAGAAATTTAGAAAATTCTATATTAGTATATGGTTATTTGTTTTATGATAGGTTATTTTTAATTTTTGTACCGCTTTTAAGGATAGGGAAGGTTTTTACTTTTTCATACATTGAGCCTTTGCCCTGCAATCAGCATTATAGACTAACCACCTCCTTCATAAACCCTCTTTAACCGTTAAAGAGTGTTTTGTCTCTTTTGCTCTTCGGAAAATATCGTATGTCAGAAAGGGACGAACCATTTGATAGCTAAAATGCTGATAATGCTATACGCATTATCAGCATCCCCTCTTAATCCCCTTTACTTCAGCTGGTGCTTATTGGTCAACGCTTAAAAGTTGCAAGCTTATATCTTAATCAGAAAAGCAATATTATTATTGTTCGAAGTTTATAGCTTGAACCCTAGCTTAGATTGTGTTTAATATTGCGTAAACTTGAAAAGAAGATCGTGATAGATTAGCCTGCGTGAGGATTAGGGACTAGTTTAAGAGATATCAGATTATTAAGGGAGAAAAATGTTACGTTTTTCTGTACTTGATTACTTTTTTCGTATTTTGACCTCTAGCACGTACGGTTTTCCAAATTTCCTTTACAAAACGACCGTTAAAATCTTACTTAACGATCTTATTAAGGCAAACTCGTAAAAAAAATTCATACTCGGTCGACTCATAATCCTGTGACCAAATTCACAAGACATAAACAGAGAGACGTAAAAATGTGGAAACATAAAAATAAATAGCTCTTGCATGTTCCGTTGATTCGCGGTCTTATCGTAAAAAGGAAGTCAGATAACTACATACCTTTTGTTATTTCTTAAATTAGGGTGCGTTTCCATTGAAGTGGATTTGTGATAAACTTAATCGACCGATCAATGCATCGAAATTATTGTACCGCTCATGGCGTAGTTTGACTAAGCGATGTTAGTTCATTGCGATTGTTAAGCAACGTGCAGCTCGACCTCTACTTGGATGGGTGACCGATAGTAGCATTCTATGTGAGCGCTACCGTGCTTCGGAGGGCACGTTTAATTGTCGGTCTCGGTTGTTTCAATTATTAGACCATGTCGGAGGCCTTTAGGCGGTCTAAAAACTCCAACACCAGTGTTGGCCACTAACCTACTCGAACTTACTTTATCAAACAAGGCATTGACATTGTCAAATTCATTCTTAATCGTGATTGGTCGATTGAGGTTCGCATAACTTTCGTACGTACTTTTAGATCCTCGTTATTGAACAGTAGATGACGATCAGCCTTACGCATCAAACGTCACAGTTAGGATTCGTTTTCATTGAAGCGGAGCGGAGCTGTGCAGAGCTGAATCGACCAATCACAACGCATAACAGCCTCCGTGGTCTTGTGGTTTGAGCTCCCGGCTCACGATCCGGAGGTTCCGGGTTCGATTCCCGGTGGGGATATCTCACAAAAATCTCTTTGTGAAACCTTCCTCAGTTTGGTTAGGGCATTGCAGGCTGAATCACCTGATTGCTCGAAAAGTTAGATGATTCCGTGCTTCGGAGGGCACGTTAAGCCGTCGGTCCCGGTTACTTTCTACGGATAGTAGTCGTTACTTGAGCCATGTCAGAGGCCTTTGGCGGCTCAATAACTCTGACACCAGGAAGGGTCAGGTTGACCATCCACTCGATGAAGAAGAAGAATGCGTAGTTTGACAGTTTCAATGTGATTGGTCGATTGAGCTCCATTTCGCTTTAATGGAAACACCCTGAGCCTTAACATTTATTTATTGAATAGAACTCGTTAGTTGTTTTCACTATTTTTATCGAATCCATGACCTAATTTGCACATCAGTCAACAATAGGTGATCAATTAGAAGTCAATCCGTAAACAATAATGAATTGAACTGATGATGGCTCAATAAGTTAATGGTTTGGCGTTAACTGACCATACTAATCGACTGTCGACTGATTTCATTAATCGTTAGATTGCATGACGCGATTTAAACCAGATTCAATCAGTATATAATGAATTAACGAATAGTATTGATTTTAAAAAGGATACTGAGTCTGTTCCTGTGTATGATAAACTGTTTTGTTCTTTTTTATTTTGTAAATTGTATATTTTTGAATTGCGTTTCTGTTTTTCTTGCGCAATGATATAGTAACCAAGTGCCACAAGATATGGTATGATAAATACTGTGTGGTGATTGGTCGAATATTCGAATTTTTAATATTCCACCAATCGGCACAAGGTATTATATCGTATCATGTCTTGTCACATTTGGTATTTGTTTTTGTGATAGAGAGATGTATCTACAAGGTTTGGTTAGGTTTATTTTAGTTAGAGTAACTTTTAGAATTTTCGCGTAAATGCGGTACGAAAATTAATATCTGTATGTATATCGCATTATGCCTTATTTAATAAAATCGATAAATGTTTTAATATTCAAGTGTTCTACATTTTTATACTTATTCTTAATTACTATATTAATGTAACTGCATACATTAACAGTATAAATTCTCTCTGTTTGGCACATCCTTATTTTATACTAAAACATGATATATTTTAAACATTTACACCGAGTTAGTAGTATAATCGTTCTATAAAATAAAATAAAATTATACTAAAAATATGCATTGTCAGCATACTAATAAAATACAATACAACACAAATTAAATTTGTATTGACTTTGGTTAAACAAAAAACGAGAATAAAATGACTTAAAAATTAACAACACTCAACTCGATTTAAAAAAGTACCAAATTATACACTGTAGTATACATTTTATACATTAATATCATAAACGATAATAGGTATAAATATTACGCGTTCCATAATTATGGTATAAAAATTATACTAAAATTACAGAACCAGTATAAATTGTACATAATTATACTAAACATATAAGTTATACAAAACTATAAATAGCAGTATAAATGTACTATTCATAGTTCTGTACACAAAATATATTTTTATTTTAAGTATAAATTATAAACATAACATTAAGTATAAATTATGCAGAATTATACTTCACATCCCACTCAACACACGAAGTCTGTAGCCCATTATACGAACACTGGGCCTTCCTGTTCCACTCACAGAACATGTAAATTTTCACAGTTTTTGAACTTCGAATCTTCTTTGCCGAAAATCCATGTGAACATTTGCCTCGCCTTCATACTCGCCCGGACGACACCTCGTGTCTTATACCAGTGTGCAGGCGAGGACTCCCGGCCTCCTTCGGCAGAATATTGTTGTTTTTTCAGCCGTATTTGGTTAAGAATACCGGCCAGTAACTCGTCTACATTGTGGTTGATCCCGACAGACACTTCGATGAACTTCGCCTTGTATGTGCATGCTAGGCACTTGCCGTCTGTGAACAAAATATTACTTTTAGAAGTTGGAAAATATGACATTTGGCGTGATTGTTAAAATGCAAATCAAAGAGGGACTGCAGACTGCAAGCAGCAGCTGCAGAAAGCACTGATTTAATTGAGTATATATGGTAATTATAAACTAATTTCTATAAGTTCTATGAATCTAAGCATGGCAACACTGTGATCTGCAGCCACGGCTTGCAGCGACCATTGACTGCGGTATCAATTTCAAGGATATTAATAGAAAGAGACCTTAATGACATGACAAGTGCAGTCCGCAGTTGCGGCTTGCATTATATCTACGACAGTCTTCAACTTGTCTCATTAATCATCATACTAATATTATTTGTTGTTTTTTCGTTTGTATGTTCGAGCTAATCTCGGGAATTACCAGTCCGATTTGAATAATTATTTTTGAAATAGATAGCCACATTCAACAGGAAGGTTTTAAGCTACTTTTCTATACCAAAATTCCCAAGGGAACGGGTTCCATGCGGGTAAAACCGCGGGGCGCTGCTAGTAGCTGAATAAACTCACTGCGACTAAGCACAAATAACACTAAACTGTCATTATAAAACGACTGCTGTTTTCAACAACATTTTGGTAATGATTTGCGTTTAATCACAGTTTCTACAAGCTGGCTAACTTCCAACAAGTAACTAGATAAAATAAATAATTTATCTTCGAAGTAAAATTAGGTTAAGTAACTTATTCTTTAATAAAGTTTGGGAGCTTATTGGTTGAATGTCGCCCGGGAAATCAGTGCCTCGTGGATGTAATGGCGGGAAAGTCGGTTTCAGGGTTAGCGGCCGGTTTCATTGACGCGGATTATAGGTAGAATTTTATGTTAGACATTGGAATGACAGAAAAAAAATCTTGAAAACGCTTTGAACTTTCACCCGTGAAACTGTTACTTATAGTGTTGCTTATACTTTTTTTACAAGCATTTAATGTCCCACTGCTGGGCAAAGGCGTCTCATCACTGAAGATATCAGTACAGTGAGGGGGTTAGGCATAATCACCACGCTTGCCAAAAGCGGATTGGTGATCTCAAACCCGAGCCATGTTTGAAGGAAACACAAAATAGTTGCTGTAACAGAGTAACCGGACTCTAATTTAATTCCGAAATAATCAGTGTTAAATGTCAAGTACAAGTTGAGGTATGAATTTATTAAGTTTCTTGCAAATCCATTGTAAGATAATTGGACGATTTTAAGGTTGCCTTTTGAGAATTATTGTAAAATAGCTGTGCCCCGCGGTTTCACCCGCAGCACCCACTTTCCCGTGGGAATTCCGAGGATTCTTTACGTATTTTTTTGTATAAAAACCTTGTCCTGACAATAAGGAACACATAAAAAAAAGAATCATCCTATTTGGTGCAATCGTTCTGAAGTTATCCGCGTACATACATACATTTCGGCGATTCATTTTCATTTATATAGATAGATGTGAAGCAATGCTCACTGATGACTTTGAGTAGTGGTTACATCTGCTCAAATCAGAGTCGTCCTAACCACAAAACCTATTTTGGGTTCTAATTATGATTTAGTAGGGAAATAGGAAGCTATAGAATCATAATCAGCATCACAAAGAAAAAGTATGGCAGCAACTGCATCCCTTGAAAAAGTGAAAACAGAATGTGAACTTTTTTTACCTTAAATTTTTTTTACGATATCTATTTGCTCCAAGGACCGAACTAGGACGTTACTGAAATAGAACTACTTTCCCTATTACTGCCGCTCCTTTGCTTGGCAGTCCCTTAAAACCCTCGACAATGTACGAATGGCTGAGCACTATTGTCAAAACTATTAAAGTAGCCACTCCACATATTGGCTTACCCTGCTCAAGTCAATATGGATACTTGTATCAAGTATGGTTTTAGTATCAACAAAAAAAAAGAAGCAACACAAGTATTAGTATTTGGGAAACTTCAATTATTATAATTGCTATTTGATGAGTATGTGGCCGAGTATTATCTATCACTAGCAGCGCCCCGCGGTTCGGTTTTACTCGCGTTGTACCCGGTCCCGTGGGAATTTCGGGAATTTTATTATACATATAAACCTTCCTCTTGAATCACTCTATTTAAAAAAACCGCGTCAAAATCCATTGCGTAGTTTTAAAGATCTAAGCATACATAGGGCAGACAGACAGCGGAAAGCGACGTTGTTTTATACTATGTAGTGATGCCAACTTAATAGCCGCGTACCCACCTAGCGCACAGGCTCGCGAGCCATGGCTCGCGAGCCAAATGCTCGGCTGGTGTGGACGTGCCTCGGGCTGCCTCGGGCGCGCGTTTGCTCGGCTGAGCACGGCTCGGCCCCCAGCCATCTGTTGTCGGTAAACTTGACGCGCTCAAAGGTGCCTCGGTGAGCGCTGTGTGTGTTAGGTGGGTACGGTTATGTTTTGGCTCGCGCGCGAAGCTAGGAAAATAGCTGCAGCTGAATATACACGACTTATGATGGCTCAGCCTGCCTCGCGAGGCGGCCTCGTGTAAATTGAACAAAACTACTGAGGCTGGCTCGCGAGCCATGGCTCGCGAGCCTGTGCGCTAGGTGGGTACGCGGCTATTCATCAATATCTATGTTTTTCACTTGGAAAATGTATTAGGTACAATTACAATTACTTCGTCTAGATAAGTTTTTATAGGATTAAGTCTTATATTGGAATAATAAGTGCAGTTTGTTGCGATTTTAGGTCACGAAAAGAAATAGACGTGGTGACTCCCCTCGCCATTACCTGTGCTACTTGCCATGCATGTAACCGAGGCATTTCATCTAAATCTTGCATGCTTTATTTACCTTGTGTAGACACAGCCCGGCTCCTGGCCAAGTCGATCTTATTCGCGACGAGTATCGCCGGCCTGGCTCGCAGCATGTCGTTGTCTATGAGCCTGGCTAGCTCCTGTTCCGCCTTTGTGAACGAAGCCTTGTCGACCACCGAGTATATCACCACGAATGCGTCTGGCGGTTCGGAGCGTTCGATTTCTTCCTGTTTTTGAATTTGAAATTAGAATTAGAGTTCGATTGTCTATGTGTACTTTAGGATCTGTGCAGATTTAATGTGGTACATTCTTAAGGGTGAGTTTCCATTGGACCGGAGCCGCGGAGCTGTACGGAGCTCAGTAGACCCATTATAACGTTTTGTAATGCTTTGTTTGCTTTAACAGCCTCCGTGGTCTTGTGGTTTGAGCGCCCGGCTCACGACCCGGAGGTTCCGGGTTCGATTCCCGGTGGGGATATCTCACAAAAATCTCTTTGTGAGACTTTCCTCAGTTTGGTTAGGGCATTGCAGGCTGAATCACCTGATTGCTCGAAAAGTAAGATGATTCCGTGCTTCGGAGGGCACGTTAAGCCGTCGGTCCCGGTTACTTTCTACGGATAGTAGTCGTTACTTGAGCCATGTCAGAGGCCTTTGGCGGCTCAATAACTCTGACACCAGGATTGGTCAGGTTGACCATCCACTCGACGAAGAAGAAGAATGCTTTGTGATTGGTCGATTGAGCTCCGTTTAGCCCGCTCTGCTTCAATGAAAACACGCCCTTAGACTTCAGGTCCTGTGTTCTGGTCTATACCTAAACTAAACTTAACCTAAGTTATATAAACTTTACAAACATACCTAAAAAGAGATATAACTTCATCAAAATCAGTCAAGTAGTTAAGGCGTCAAAGTGTAACAGACAAAGTTGCTTTCGCATTTGTAGAGGGACTCTAAGTTCATCTTGGAAACTAATTAAATTAACAAGCAAGTTGCATCTGAGCACCAATCTAAACACAGACAGAGACCAAGTCTGGTAAGTTATTAAAATATGTATCCATGGACGTATTCAGGCAAGGGGCAAGGGGGAGCATTACCCCTCTGTATTGTAGATACATTATAACCTAATAAAAACATATAATCACGTTTAAAAAAAACTAAGTGCCTGTTGGGCACAAGCCTCTCATTTCACTGAGGATATCAGTATTTAGTTGTGATAAAATAAAAAATAATAAACTTAGATAACTGGTATCTGGAGTATACTTTAGTTTATTTATTTTATTTTACATGTAAGTTAGTCAACTCTCTGTATCAATTTGTAATTTCAATAAAGTGGCTCCGAATTGACTCAGTTGGCCTTCCTTCTGGCCCATAAATGATCTCGTGCCCACCATCTGTGCCCAATTTGATCCAAATTGGTCCAAAATTGGTCCCCCCGTGGCCGTGAATTGGACCATATTGCCCCCTTGCTTTAGAGCCCGAGTACGCCCATACTACTTCCATTGAAGAGAAGACATAAAACTTTATTACCTTTGCACTTGTGCAGTTTACGAAGTATAATTCAGATTCTTCTAGATTGAGTAATATTGACACTTTCTGTTCTGAACCTTCGGCATCTGGAACAATGGAAAATATTATTAGAAGAAGTAAAAAATAATTAGGTTGTAATGTCCCACTGACGATTGTATTGTGAGGAGAATCAGACTTGTCTTTCATTGGGTTGGTGAGTGAAGAAAAAACAAGCAAAGTCCTGTAATGTCCCACTGCTGGACAAAGGCCTCTCATCTCACTGAAGATATCAGTACAGTGGCCTAATGCAGGAGATAACGAGGCAAAAATCAAACTAAATATTGAATACCTAGTGTATCTTTGGTTGACTCGGGAATTAAACCCGGGACCTCAGTCTTAGAAAGCGAGTACAAATGTCACTACGTTACCAAAGCATTCTCGAGGCTAAGCGAAAAAATCTAGATTCACCTAAACATTATACTTTGTAATGTCCTATGTAATGCCTAGTACTAGGTATAAACCGAAAGCTAAATGCTTACACCAACAAACTTTCACAAACAACACTCAAAATGCTCCATTAACCTTTTCAATTATATTGGGATCTGTTTAATATATTAATTATGAAGTTCGTGCTTGTAACATCCGTCGTTCAATTAGTAAAGACGTGAACTAATTACATTGCCACTTTGCCACTTTGCCACTTGCCACGTGCCGTTTGCCATTTACCGAGTGTTGCCGGATGTTCGTATCAGTTATATTATATACGTAATTGATATTAAATTGATATTACGTCTTTGATAGCGACTTTCTTGTTACTTACGTCATAAGTCTGATGATGAGTAATTAAGAGGTATATTTGTGTGTAGGTAACTAGCAGTGCTTCGTGGTTCCAATGGGAATTTCGGGATAAATAGCCTAGCTCTTGAATCTTGTTATCGAATACAAAAAGAGATATTCGAATCGGACTGATTGTTCCTGAGATAGCTGCGTACCCCGTAACAAAAAAGTTACCCCGTTGTTTCACCCGTTCTCGTTGTACCCGCGGGAATTTCGGGATAAAATGTATCCCATGTGTAATAATGATGTATAACCTATATTACTGTAAAGTTTCATTCAAATCCGTTCAGCCGTTTTTGCGTGAAAGATCGCATCAGCTAGTAATGTTATATACCTATAATAGTTAGTGAAAAAGTACCTAGTTCACAAGTACCAATTGTTTATGCAAACACCCTTGCAGGCTGTCACCTATGTGACCTATTTGAATAACAATTTTTCTTTTGGATAGCTTCATTCAAGAGATAGGTATATATATAACTAGCAGCGCCCCGCGGTTTTACCCGCGTTGTGTACATTCCTGGGGGAATTTCGGGATGAAAAATAGCCTATGTTACTCGTGGATAATGTAGCTTTCGAAGAGTGAAAGAATTTTTAAAAACGGTCCATTAGTTTTTGAGCCTATTCATTACAACCAAACAAACAAAGTTTTCCTCTTTATATATAATATGTATTAGGCAAAATAGTGTAGATATACACTATTTTTTATTACGAAATTCCCACGGGAACAGACATAACGCGCGTTATACCCTGAAGCGCTGTTAGTTATCTACTATTTAATTAAATTTAACAAAGCAAAATAAGCGCTAGCTATTTCGTAATTTGTACAGGTACACGCTATTGCACGCTTAACAAAAGCTTGGGTTTGAAACCAGTGAATACGAGAGAGATAGTTTAACAGGATATTAAGTTAGCGTTGGACTTTAACAAAACCTGTTCAGGCTTCACTAAACTGTTTGAAAGCTAGGTTTATTAGCAAAAGGAGGTTTTCTGAACTTTTGTACTCGACTGTACTTTAGCCATTTGTACCCTAATATTCTTAACTAGAAGCGTCCCACGATTTTACCCGCGTTGTGCTCGTTCCCATGGGAATTTTGGGATGAAAAATAGCCTATAACCTTCCCGTTGAATGTGGCTATCTATTACAAAAATAATTATTAAAATCGGTTTGGTAATTCCTGAGATTAGTTCGAACATACAAACAAACAAAATTACAATGAAGTATGAAGGATATTTTTCACTGTATCTTAAAATAGCCGCGCCCTGTAGTTCTACCTACAGCTTCCTACGCCAGTCATTCGCCTTGTCCGGCGCTAAGCGCTTGTAGACCTGCGGTGGCTATTAGCGTTCTTTCTGAAGGCAGCTTTAGCGGTTTTACCTAATGCAAATTAATGGTTAAAGCTACAGTTTTTCTGTAAAGGTCGTTCACACTGATCAATAGTGTTCGCAGCCATTTCAACGTGCATTCGTGGAGTACTACGTGTATTCGAATATGGAACAGGCGTTCCATTTCATAGTTCCATGTTGTTATGAATTGAGTGTCGTTTTACTTTTAAATGAATTCCATTTTTAAATGTTTGCTCTGTGCTTTTTTCCGTTGATCGGCGAAAAATGGGTTCGTTAAGTTCGTTATGGAATGAAGAACTATATTTTTAACGATTATATTTCGTTATTCAATACTTTTACACGAAAAAGTTTTATTTATTTAGTGAATAATTTTCAGAAGTTTAAAAAAAAAACCTTCTTGTCTATGCACATACCTATTTCCATTTATAAATTGTGTAATCACCCCAAGACGCACGTGGTCTTTTACGTCACAATTCATAGCATCGGGTAGCATAGATCGGGAGCGTACGTTTTATAATAATGTGCGCACGCGCATGATTTTACATTTAATGTAATCCCTTCCCACTAGATGGCGTAACTAGCGAGTATTTCTGCATCGCGCTAACGTTGTGTTCGGGCGCCAGACGACCTCTCTCGCGGAGTGTGTTACAGTTAAGACCTTACTTCATAGGATCATTTCTATAGTAAGCTCTTCGCGAAACGACTACACTATGTGAGTCTTTCTCCGCCGCGATGAGGAGATGTGGCGCGGCGCCCTGAGCGTGAGGCGGGCGGAGGCCTAGGCCTCCAGCCCTCGATGATCGTTCGCCCTTCTCGGGGGGTGTGGGGCGCTGTCGCTGTCTGAGTGGCTTTTTTCAACACCTATTAAATTAATTATAACATATTTTCCGCTTTATTCATAAATTAAATTTTACTAAACAGTGATTAAAAAGTTTTGTTTCTTTCGTTCTTTGACAAATAGCGTATGTCGGAAAGGGACAAACTATTTGATAGCTAAAGCACGGGCTAAAGTACTGTTAATAAGCGTGTTTAAATAAGGCCCTTTGTTTTTAATTGTTTGCCGTTATGGTAAGGAATTGCAGTGCCACAGTGACTTATTCATACATTAAAAATACTATTCAAAACCTTCTCAAGCGAATCGTACATAACCCACCCTCATTCCTCATTCATAAAGTAGTATTATATAACATAACAATAACTTGTACACAAATCGACATTATTGTACTCAAAGATGTAGCGAAACACAATAAACGAAGACAGTCTCCTTGTAATATGAAACTCTTACTAAAACACCGTACAATATTGCCGCGGATAAATATGAACATAGATATTCCACTCCGTTTCATTCTTCAAGTGTTTTCAACTTCACTGTAATATTCCTTTGTCGTGTAATGATTTCTTTATTGTTTCTCTTTATGAAATATTTTTTTGGTACAATTCTGTGTTGGTTAGTGTCCGTGGTCAAAAGTGTAGTAAGTCATGTTAACTGAGTTGGTTATTGTATTCACAATGTCATAAAATATTTATGAATAGACTCGCAGCGCCTCACGGTTTTACCCGCATTGTAGCCGTACATGTGGGAATTTCGGTATGAAAAGTAGCCTGTAACTGTCCCGTTGAATGTGGCTATTCATTTCAAAAATAATTATTCATGTCGGATTTGTAGTTTCTGAGATTAGCCGTTACAAACAAAAAAACTTGAGAGGTGTCAAGGGACACCCGGATGGAACGAAGTTTATTTATTATCAACAAAAATAATCGTCGCGACACCACACTGTTCAATGCGAAATAGAAAGACGAAACGAAAATATCTGGCGTGCGCAAGTTTCTCTGTCTGTCCCTCTCTGGCCTAAAAAATGTCGTTACCATTTTTTCCGTCTAGCCCCCTTTCGCAACGCGCGATAAGGAACTTCGTTCCAACAAAATTAGAAACTACCTCTTTGTAATATTTATATCTATACTAATATTATAAAGAGGTAAAATTTGTAAGTTTGTTTGTTTGTTTGTTTGTATGTTCGAGGTAATTTCAAGAATTATCAGTCCCATTTGAATAATTCTTTTTGTAATAGATAGCCACATTCAACGGGAAGGTTATAGGCTATTTTTCATCCCGAAATTCCCATAGGAACAGGCACAACGCGGGTAAAACCGCGGTCGCTGCTAGTTATGAATATGAATAGATAGAGAGATAAACTTTTAAATATCTACTACTATAAAGAGTAGGCTGGACCACTGTACCCGTTCCTGTAGGTATTTCGGGATACAAGAGCTGCGCGTTTGAGCTGACTTGTTTAATAGAACGAGACTAACTCACTTAAACGATGGGTCCCCATAGTAGCAAAGTGGAGCAGTGCGGGGCTCCATTGGCCAATCTCAACGCATTTTGTCAATTTTAACTCGTTGCGATTGGTAGATTAAGCTCTGGTTCGCTTCTATGAAACGCATCATTAAACATTGGCTTTAAAATATGTCAACTTAATGTAAACTAACGTTAACCATGTGATACTCATTCATTTATTTCGAGTAGGTTAGCGGCCAACCCTGGTGTTGGAGTTTTAAGACCGCATAAAGGCCTCCGACATGGTCAGACGATTGAAACAACCGGGTCCGATTGTTTAACGTGCCCTCCGAAGCACGGTAGCGTGCAGATAGAAATGCCACTACCGGCCACCCATCCAAGTAGGGGTCGACATGCATACAATAATTCCGTATCAGTCATGCATAATAATAATTTAGCCAATGTGACAAATTACCTCCGACATATTTCAAAAGAAAAAAACTGGAAAAATTTCAAAAGAAAATTAATGATGCTCTACAAAAAACATTATAAAAATAACACATCTCTTTAGAGTATCGTTAAATACAGGATGTTCGTGTTCGTGTCATTTGACATGTGTCATCGAGCAATACGTCAATTGACACAAATTGGACGCGGCTTGGGTGACAGATAATCAATAATATTACATAGCTCTTTATTGTCTATTATAGAGGATAAATTGTCCAATTACCTCCGTCGATTGTACGTGATAGTACTTATTAGGTAAGTGCGTTGACTAGTATACCATCATTACTGTTGAATCACGCAAATGATAACAGACATTTTCATATAACATTATTACTGTATTTGAATTTCATTAATTTAATTTTATTGGAAAAACAAACATTCATAAATATTAATTTTTTGAACTTAAAGCTTTGATATAAATATCATTTTCAGGTTTATAAATAAAATACCTACTGGATATTTTCTGTTACAGATATTCAAATAATTTTAATTGGCGAATTCTTGCGTTAGCGATGATTAAAATAGTTCGTTAGCGTATTTTTATCAATTGACGTAAATTAATTACACTGGTTTAAAATTTTCAATGAATTACATTTTTTGAAAACGTTAATTAACAATTTGAAGTGACGCCATTTTAGCTCATTGAAACTGTTAAGCGCCTTGCAGCTCGGCCCCTATTTCGATGGGTGGCCGATAGCGGCATTCCTATATGAGTTACCGTGCTTCTGAAGAGACCTAAACTTCTGTCTGGTTGTTGCAATCATTAGACCATGTCGTCACCTATAGGCGGTCTAAGAACTCCGACACCAAGGTTGGCCACCAACCTACTCTAACTCTTTTTCTTCTTCACCGAGTGGATGGCCAACCTGACCAATCCTGGTGTCAGAGTTATTGAGCCGCCAAAGGCCTCTGACATGGCTCATGTAACGACTACTACCCGTAGAAAGTAACCGGGACCGACGGCTTAACGTGCTCTCCGAAGCACGGAATCATCTTACTTTTCGGGCAATCAGGTGATTCAGCCTGCAATGCCCTAACCAAACTGAGGACAGTCTCGTAAAGAGATTTTTGTGAGATATCCCCCCGGGAATCGAACCCGGAACCTCCGGATCGTGTGCTGAGCGCTCAAACCACAAGACCACGGAGGCTGTTGCTCTAACTTACTTACCGCTTATACTTGTTTAACTAGCGGCCCGCCCTCGCTTCGCTTCGGGTAATCAAGATTTCATGTAGGAAAATCGGGATAAAACATTGCGTGTCTCCCGCAGGAATATACACAATCAAAATTTCAAGTGGGAAATTGGGGATAAAATATTACATGTCTCGCGCGAGTATATATGTATACACAATCAAGATTTCATGTGAGGAAGAATTCGGGATAATACCTACATAGCACGTCTTCGTCGTTCGTAGTTCGTAGGTAGGTATATCCCCGCGCGCTATGACCGCACGAAACAGTAAGTGGCCATAAGAGACCCGCCATCGAGCATTATTATTTTGTAAGCAGCGCCCCGTGGTTTTACCCGCGTTGTGCCCGTTCCCGTGGGAATTTCGGGAATTTTTTTACATATAAACCTTCCTCTTGAATCACTCTATCTATTACAAAAAACCGCATCAAAATCCGTTACGTAATTTTAAAGATTTAAGCATACAGACAAACAGACAGACAGACACGAAACAGAGACGAATTTATTTTATATAGCGACCCGCCCTCGCTTCGCTTCGGGTAATCAAGATTTCATGTAGGAAAATCGGGATAAAACATTGCGTGTCTCCCGCAGGAATATACACAATCAAAATTTCAAGTGGGAAATTGGGGATAAAATATTACATGTCTCGCGCGAGTATATATGTATACACAATCAAGATTTCATGTGAGGAAGAATTCGGGATAATACCTACATAGCACGTCTTCGTCGTTCGTAGTTCGTAGGTAGGTACCTATATCCCCGCGCGCTTTGACCGCACGAAACAGTAAGTAGCCATAAGAGACCCGCCATCGAGCATTACTATTTTGTAAGCAGCGCCCCGCGGTTTTACCCGCGTTGTGGCCGTTCCCGTGGGAATTTCGGGAATTTTTTTACATAAAAACCTTCCTCTAGAATCACTCTACCTATTACAAAAAAACCGCATCAAAATCCGTTGCGTAATTTTAAAGATTTAAGCATACAGACAAACAGACAAACAGGCACGAAACAGAGACGACTTTATTTTATACTATGTAGTGATATTTCTCATCATAACTCTGAAACTAACTGTCCGATTTTAATAATTTAAAGAGGTACACAAAGAAACATAATTAACCTTGATTGTAGAGCCATTTATTTTGATGTAGATTCATATCATCATATGAATATCATCAACTTAAAATTACACTCCTTTTTTAACTAATTAATTTTAACTTAAAAGGTTATTGTGTCTTAACTATAATAGTTAGACATATGCCCTCGCGAACTTATTTGTTCGCAATGATATGTACTTTGATTGTGTAGAACATTGTTTTTGTGTATCATCAATAGATTTAGTAGCGCACGCCAATAACCAATTTTTTTAGGCATGTTTTTCATACCTTGGGTTACATATACCCGCGTTGTGCCCGTTCCCGTGGGAATTTCGGGAATAAATATAGCCTATGTCACTCAGGGATAGTGTAGCTTTCGAATGGTGAAAGAATTTTTTAATTCGGTTCAGTAGTTTCAGAGCCTATTCGAGACAAACAAACAAACAAACAAAAAATCAAACCTTTCCTCTTTATAATATTAGTATAGAAGTATAGATTAGTACTTATAGCTTAACTCACAGTTGCTTAACATCATAAAAGTATTTCAATAAACTCCCACAAGCACTTTATTAGGAAAGTGCTGCTGTTAACAAACCTTAACCATCACTTTCTACGAAGCGTAACTGTAAAAAGCTTTCAAAATAACGAATAAAATGTAATGAAACGCCTACAGGATGTTCCGATTTTATGATCGACGTTAAAAACTTTTTACATTTCATCTCTTGCAATTGTCAAAAAAAATGGCGGTAAATAAAAAATGTAATAAAATGTTTTATGTCAAGAGAGACGAGAGTTAAACGTTTATGTCACAATGGAGATCCGATATTATAAGTGATTGAACTCAATTACTATTTGCTTTTATTTAACGAAGTCAATTACGATGCAGTAATTACTGCGCCAGTTTTGATTGGCGTAGCAATTGAAGCAAATAAATAATCAACGGCTAATGGGAAGTAGGTAGTAGACTTATTTGAAAGTTATCAAAAGTTTTAAACAACATGGAATCTTACTAATATTGCTGTATAAAAATGATAAATTTTGTGAGAATTAACGTAAGTATTTATGCATGTTTGTTACTCTCTCACGTAAAAACTATTTAATGAATTTGAATAAAAATTTACAGTAATGTAGGTAAATCAGAAAAACACATGGGATACATTTTATCCCAAAATGCCCGCGGGAACGGATATAACGCGGTTACCACCGCGAGACGACTCAAAGTTTCTTGCAATAAATAAAATTAAATCTACTTCAATATTAATTTAGTCACAAACTGATAATAATAAATCACTCGCCCTCCAAAAGGTTACTTCACATTATAACAGAAGAACAAAATTAAAATGTCAACATAAAATCTCGAAAGGTTAAGTCTAATTTAAGATGGTTCCACACGACTGATTACATCCTGTATAATATTTTATAGGCGTTCTTGACATAATAAATCATCTTGTGTTTAAAATTAAAAAAATCTTGATTATATAATCACCCTGTATATCTACTACTAGCAGCGCCTCGCGGTTTTACCCGCGATGTACCCATTTCCGTGGGAATTTCAGGATTTAAAGTAATCCATTACGAAGTGATTTTAACAATTGCAATGCGTTCTGATTGGTTAATTGAGCTCCACTCCACTCCGCTTCTATGAGAACGCACCTTTAGTATTAAAAGATGTCAAAATATATTCCAATTAACAAAATACGGAGCCGTATAACAAAATACTGGCCCGGAAAAAAATTAATGCCATTGACACGAAAGAAGAAAAAGAATGTCAAAATACATCCTGTAGATACGAGAAGGATGTCAAAATACATCCTGTAGATACGAGAAGAATGTCAAAATACATCCTGTAGATACGAGAAGAATGTCAAAATACATCCTGTAGATACGTATCATCTATTACCTAAGTGATCTATTTCGAGATAGCAGAGTAATGCTAAGCCGTTTTGTATTAATCTTGAGAGAAAAAAGCCAATGAACCATCAATATAGGTCGGATGCTGGCGGGTTGTTGATTGAATTTTCCGCTGTAAACGACATGGGGATGTCTTGTGGGGCTACTAACGCAGCGGGGGCATGAGCGGAGCGGTTTAATCAAGATAATTACTACCGCAGAGATGTCCATTAAATCGACACTTAAGTAATTGACATAATTTTCCATACATTATGTATCAATTTCAGTCATTAAATATCTTCTAAATGCTTGGCCAAACCAACGCGTTCAGCTCGCGTCCGCGGTGGCGTGCGCGGTGGCGGTCAGTTGTTGTGTACGAACTTGTAGCGACGTGTTCACATCGATGCGTCCTCTGATTGGTCGCGGCGTCCGATGCAGCGTCTGCACGCGGCGGTGGCGATCAGATCGGGCTTGTTACGTTAGGACGCTGCACGCAGCTATTTGTATATAGAGAGCATTGTAGTCAATGACGTGATTCCAGCCTGGTGAACGCAAGAACAAACGCGACGGTGTATTTGCACGCGCAGTATCGCCACCGTGCACTCCACCGCGGACGCGAGCTGAACGCGTTGGTTTGGCCAAGCCTTTAGGCAGCATTTGACGTCTCTGAGTACGTGCGTTAAACTAATGATTAACCAGTATTTGGCTTCATTGGATGATTTATTATATATTGGTATAGGTACTAGTGTATTACATTTCGACGCACCAATCTCTAGAACATTCTTCTTAAATGTGATAGATAATTGAAAATAAGAAGAAGAAGGTGCCCGTTCTCGCAGAAATTTCGAGATAAAATCTATCCCATATGTTATTCTGATGTATAACGTATATTACTGTAAAGTTTCCTCCAAACCCGTCCCGTAGTTTTATCGTGAAAGAGTAACAAACATATATATACTCCTCCCAAACTTTCGCATTTATAATACATATGAGTAAGATTGTCAGAAAGTACTTCGCACTTCCGTAGTCTTCAATAATCTTTGTATAATCGACATTTGCCCGCTGATCTCGTGGCCCCACCTTTAAAAATAATCGTCATTGCTCCGCTGATCTCGTGGCCCCAGTCCCAGGCGGTACATATTGGTCGACGCCTCGAGAGAGCTGTATTACTACCCGGTTGTTTTAGAGATGAGCCGGGATAATACCTCGACTAGCTGCCGCCTGCAGGTTTCCTCGGGAAATTGCATTTTAAATACCTTTTTACCTATAGGTATATAGGGCTGGCTTTTTTAAAACAGTCAATATGGGCATCAACAGTAAGATAGTTTTTTACTAACTTAACTATTTAAGTATAGGACTTGTTTCTACTACAGTCAACAATATGTGTAGGTAGACATAGTTGTTGGCGACGACGTCTGGGTGTCAATTATATATTCTTATAGTATTTGTGTATGTATATTATGTAGTAGTATCAGTTAATGAGATTCCATATTACAAGCTCAGAGCTTAGTTTGGTCTATTTCACCGTGAGTATTTCTCTGGGTGTATTTATTATTTACAATGTGACAGAGTACTAAGTGCTTAACATTCTCAATTACTGACTTAAACTTATTGTTAACAGTAAAGCATTATATTGTGGCGTTACAGGACAGAACTAAGAAATTATACTGATCAATTATTAATTATGCTAGTTCATCATATCCAAGCAGGTTTTCATATCAATAAAACTAGTTTCTTTTAAGAAGATTTTTCAATTAAAAGATTAAAAAATATCGAAATTTGTCAAAAGTTAATTAGGTTACCGTCGCTAACAAGCTAATAATTAATTACCAGATCCATGTCTCGTTAGGTCCCAGCGAGTCGCATAATGAGAGGAACAGCTTTCTGATGCTTTTGTCACTTTAATTAACAAATTTTAATGAAATTAGTCAAACGGCCAACATTTTGGACATTATTAAACGTTATTTTACGTTACAGATATTTTTGGGTAAATCTTACCCGACTGCGGCAAAGCCCTAAAAGAGGGTTATGTATTTAACTTAAATAAATTTTGTATTATGTGTTTGTTCCTGTCCCTCGTAATTGCTGAATAAATGCGTGATATTTTGATAAATGATGTCTTCAATGATACTGCAGTAACAGATATATTCGTTTTTATTTTACTTTTTTTTCTGACGATTGGGCTCCTTTATAGGAATTGTGGTAGCAGAAGAACGGTTCCTGAAGATGATTAAACTAAAAGCAAAATGTATCAAAATTGAGTCCAAAATATGTGAAGACATAGTTGTTGGCGACGACGTCTGGGTGACAATTATATATTCTAATAAAGTATTTGTGTATGTATATGACTGTAGTAGTAATAGTGAAATAGATTCCGTAATACAAGCTTAAAGGTTAATTTGGGTCTAATTAATCGTGTGTGAATTAGTGCGGGTATATTATTATACATATATATTATATGACTATATATGTAAACGTAATTTCAAATCAAAATTCAAACCATTGCTGTATCGGCGAAAATCTACTTATTTAAAATCAGAATTATTAATACTTACACCATGATTTTAGGAGGTAAAGAAATCTAGTTAGCTTTATTCATGCTTAATTATAGACCCAATTTGTATAAGGAATAATATATACATATTTTATCGTCAAAATAAAGGACGAGTGATTCGGCTGAAAAGTTTTCTCGTTATATGAAAAAGTAGAAAAAGTATTGTCAAGATTGATTCAGGACCGTTTGATCTGCTCTCAAGTGTTTTAATTACCTCCTACGCATTTATATTTGGAAAGCTTCCTTTTACCCTTTTAGATTTTTGGGTAATTAAATATTTATCGACTTCAAATAAACTTGAAAGAGATGGTAGGTTGAAGAGACATTTAAGAACATATATTATATAGAAGTATCATGTATGTAGAATCAAATGTTGGCAACGACGTCTGGGTGTCAATTATATATTCATTTAACGTAGGTATTTTATCAGATTCCATTATACAAGCTTAGAGCTTAGTTTGAGTCTAATCGCGTATGAATTCGTCCTGAATATATAAACAAATATTTTATTTATCTTTAAAATTGATTTAATTCACTTACAAACTGTGTTACAAGTTTTCCTATCAAGACTGTACTTATAGTATGCATATTTCTCTGTAATAATTAACACATTTTATATCTAAATTTGACAAAACTAAATCTAAACCAGTGGTTGTCAAAGTAACCCTCTACTCATTAGCAAACTTAACATGTATGAACAACCTTTGGCTCAATTTACGATTTCATATTTCATGAGTTACCCTTTTTGATGTTACATTTATTTGCATGGATATACATCATGTTGACTGAATGTAATGAAAATAAATATCTCCCAAATCAAACGAAATTGATGTTAAACAATGATAAATTGTGTATCTTTTATTAAATGAAAGCGAGTGGAAAAATAAGTTATTTCTGTTTTTATTTGATTTGATCTTTGACTTATTTGGATTGGTATCGTAATATGTAGTATAGTAAAATAACTTTTTTTTTACGATTTTTTACGGTTACGTGATTTTATAGTACACATCAAATATGAAGTACCTATAGGTATTAGCCTGTAATGTCTCACTGCTGGGCAAAGGCCTCTCATCTCACTGAAGATATCAGTTCAGTGAGGAGGATTAGGCGTAATCACCACGCTTGCCTAATGCGGGTTGGTGATCTCAAACTCGAGCCATGTTTGAAAAGTAGGAAACATTTTTCCGCTCGACCCGGGAATTGAACCCGAGACCTCAGTCTTGGCAGGCGAGTGCACACACCACTAGACCACCGAGGTGTCTATTCATCAAAGATTAAACGTAAATAAAATTGGATTGTTGTCTAAACTCCAATTACAATTAGAAACATTGAATGTGAATTTGATCCGTCTGAAAATATATTCCTTCAATTAAAACACATAATCGAGCCTACAGACATACAAACATCAAAACAAACATATAAACCTAGATGACTCGGATGTTATCTGTTGTGAAGACATTAAAATCACGTATACTTCAATTTAACGTACGTAAGTTTTTTTATCAGAGCTAGGCGGCGCCGCGTTGCGTTGTAAAGTTTTGTATGTCGTCACGGGAAACCAATTTGATGCTACTATGGACAGATGACTATCGGCCTGTCGAAAAGTAATGCGTTAAATTGTAACCGTTTGGTACAGTCCACAATCTGTCGACAGTTTCGTGAGTAAGATTGAAAACTATCGGCGTTTATAATATTACGGTGGCATGCATTATGCACTAATCATATTCAACGTAGCACAGGTTAGTTCCGGTGAAAGTAAGCGTCTAATGCACCCTATTGCTTCAAAATGCTCCCCATTATACTCGTAGTAAAGTGCACAAAACACCTCTACAGTTCTTTCAATGAATAAAAAGGTTTGCATCGTTAATTAAGTTCTGCTACAGAGTACTGAGTGTTGGAAAAAAGAGAAAAAGAAAAATGTTGAGCACCCCTGGGTTCCGTGAATACAGGAAAGTTTTGAAAGCAATTTTGTTCTCAGCTTAGTTTTAGCTTTGTAGGGCTTTGGGACTGAATTTGAAAATGTTTTTTATCACTGACGATAGTGTTGGAAAGTTGCACTTTTCGAGATAAAATTTTAGAAAAAATGCACTTTCAAATAACTTTTACTTTTCTTCTCTTTTCTGAAATATGGAGGCGTTAGTGCAGGAGAAATTAAAAAGTGTTATTCGTATATTTTCAACATGTTTGTGTGAGAAATGGGATTTGAAAAGCTTATACCGGGTGAATTTTTAAAATGTCATTTAAAAATACTCGTATACTGATGAATCTATTCATAGATTGACAGAAATCATGAAATATAATTTGAACGGTGAATTTTAATGTCACAAAATAAAGTCGACTAAAATATAATTTTATTATACCTATAGGGTGACTTTTTAAATGGAAGTTTTAAAGCTTAAATTTTTATAACAGTAAAATGAGGTGTATTCCGTTTTAAATACTTATCAAAAATAAGAATACATTTTCAGAATTTGTAATTGCATAATTACAAAGAAAGAAAAAAATTAGTCTGTAGTGTTTCGCGGCCGGGCAAAAGTATCTCATCTCACTGATACAGTACCTAAAGAATATATTAATCAAAATAGTATTTTATAAATATCTAAAAAAGGCTAAAGACCCCTACAAACCTTATATTGCATTCGTTTGTTTCTCTGTAGACCTCCAGTAATTACAAGGATTACTCGACCAAGTTCGGATGTAGTGCTTCAATTATTCACCTAACTCATTAGTAGTACAGCGCCGGAAGTTCCGCTACAATCTCAATTTGTGTGGTTTATATTTTATGCCAGTTAATGCGATTTGCATAGTGATGTTACTTTATGAATGTGGTATTTTGTTCTCCATATCCATATATGTTTATTTTATACATTTTTGTTCGTTTATTTGCATTTGTTCGTTTTTTAATTA
This sequence comes from Cyclophora albipunctata, assembly GCA_963082685.1. Taxonomy (NCBI): domain Eukaryota; kingdom Metazoa; phylum Arthropoda; class Insecta; order Lepidoptera; family Geometridae; genus Cyclophora; species Cyclophora albipunctata. Next base: position 8,709,145 of record OY720123.1, read on the forward strand.
AAAACTAATGTGATTTCCATAGTTTTTTTTGAGGAATGTACTGTTTGAAAATGCTGGTTTTAACCCCCGACGCAAATGGGGGTGTTAATAGTTTGACAACAATGTCTGTGTGTGTGTGTGAGTGTGTAGGTATAAACCTATTCATAAGAATTAAATTTTTTGATATGTATGAAAACTGCGTAAGTTTGTGAAGTGGGAATTAGTTCATTTATATATGTACATACTAGGCAAAGTTAACCTTTTTAAATCTTTTCCCCACAACCACGTTACTCTGTTTCATTTGGTTCCTAACAATGATATAAGACTGCATATCAACGTAGCATTATTCAGGTTTGGACTATAAAAAACTCAAAATTTAAAAAACAACCCTTAAAATACTCAAAATTGTGTAAACGCAGGTGAAACCGCGGGGCTCAGTCAGTATTGTTTTATTATTAAATAAATGCGATTATCTTTGTGTTGTTGCAACTTAAACTTGTATAATATCTGTTAGTACAGGTAAAAACAGTCATTAAATATATTGCAACACATGGGGGGTCATTTTGTTAATGTTTTATTACGTAGAAAAGTCAATGCTAATTATGTTAAAATAGGGTTCAATTTCGTTTACTTTAAAGCTTGTTTATTTCATGCAATAAACCTCAGCTTAGGAGAGATAATTGAAATTTTGATTACCTTGGCGTGGGATTACTGAGAGCATCTATTCTTGCGTTATCCAAAGAGAATAGAGTATACAACATAGAGCTTAAAGCTATAGAGCATAGAGTAGGTACACTAGAGCTTAAGTAATTTTAGGACGAGTTGAGCTTGCAGGCATGCAGTCACTTGACTCGTATGGAGCTTATTTATCAGAAAGTTATTTAACAACGATTAATGAATAATAGTTATTTGGATAGTAATCTGACGTGATTGAACTAGAAACGTCTAAGTAGTGGCAAAACTGATATATTGAGTAATTTTAGTCCCAACGAAAGAGTGTATACTAAAGAGTAGAGTAGATTAATACCGTTTATAAGACTGCCACAGGACTGACTAAGATTGACTAAAGAGAGAGTGGACTGCGTTCTGTCCAAAAACTATATAGGCTAAAGTCTACGATAGTCCTAATTCTAACTTTACCAATTATCCTTTCCAAGTTTTTTGAAGTGAAAACTTCATAAGCGGCGTTGTGCACTTTTTGTGATGGTAATCAAATGTTAAACTTACGTCAGAACACGTGAGCTGATCGAAAATTCGTAAGACGTATTGACGTTAATATTCAAGTCTGCAAGTTTCTGCCGGCACTACCGGAGTGCAACCCGTTTTTTTGGCTTAGTGTCAGTTGTACCATTGAGTTGTACCATTGATGGTACAAGTGACCCAACTTTGTATCATTAGTACCAGTAAAGAAAAATGTGGATATTCCCCCGTAATGTTAACCGGTAACTATGGTACAAGTGACCCAACTTTGTATCTCTAGTACCATTAAAGAAAAATGTGGATATTCCCCCGTAATGTTAACCGATAACTATGGGACTAGTAAAAAAAAAATAACCCTTATCTACCGAATAGTAAGAAAATACTGATTTGTAACCAGTTACGTAAAACAATTTTCTTACTATTCGGTAGGTTAGGGTTATTTTTTTTTTACTGTGTCAGTTGTACCATTAGTGGTACTAGCGATACATAAATTTTTCTGATGGTACTACTGATCCTAAATAGTTGTCACTAGTACCATTAATGGTACTAATGATACAAAGTTGGGTCACTTGTACCATCAATGGTACAACTCAATGGTACAACTGACACTAAGCCGTTTTTTTAACCCATACTGTCCCACTTCTGAGCAAAGGTCATCATCATCTTCCAAGCTGTCCTGGGCTAAATTTGGTCAATCCCTGTCAAGCATAACATACTAACATCGAAAGACAAAAACTCACCTCTCTCCTTATCATAAGCATTGATACATTCGCTCGTTTGGAACTGGCTTATCAGTGCCGTTTTTCCAACTCCCGGCGCTCCGATCATGGCCACCCTGTAGCAGGCTACTGGTCCTCTCTTCTCCTGGGGTTCTGGGACTGATTGTGCTGGTGATGAGGGAGCGAGGCTTCCGGAGCGGGACCTTCGGCGGCGGAAGGAGTCTCCGCGGTTCACTACTCCTGGAAGAGGAAGGTTGGTTTAGTATGTTGGTATATGTTAGAGTTAGGGATTTCTAACAGAAGAAGTAACTTTGCTTCTGACACCTCGGTGCCGGATGGTTGGCCGATAGTGGCATTTCTATCTGAGCGCTACCGTGCTTCGGAGTGCACGTGAAATTGTCGATCCCGGTTTCAATCGTCAGAGCATGTCCTTTAGGCGGTCTAAAAACTCCGACACCAAGTAAATAATACAAAGTAGAGTATGTTTTCCGTTGATTAGTTATAAAGATAAAAGTAAAATATGATTAGGTCGGTATATGAGGGTGTTAAGTTTAGGGCGTCTATAAAGACGTAAAGGTGGTCTATATTCATTTTATTATGAAAGTAGTGCCAAAGTTAAGTGCTTACTGTGTTGCCGACTCTGTTATAAGGCGTAGTTTAGACTGAGCGAATTTACATGCTGCGAGCCGGAAGCGTTTAGGCTTGAAACTGCGTTTCATATAAAAGTGCTACACGGGCGTTAGTCCGCGCAGCGGGGCCCGCCTCCGTGTGACGGATGCCCGCGACGTAGCACTTTTGTATGAAACCGCGCGGATGCGCGCGTGAGCACGCGTGTGTACACGCGCGTGAACCCGCGACGGTTGCCCGTCCAGGCGCCCGCTTAACGCAGTTTCAGGCCTTACTATGTACAAGCGTCATACGCTCAAGTACGTTACTAGCTCGCTCGCTGAATGCAATGTGCTTTCAGAAAGTTCATAAATAATACGAGAAGAATATTATCTCTCTTTCTATTTATACTCATATATGTAATAAAGCTGAATACTTTTTCTGTTTCTTCGAATGCGCTTAACTCGGAATCTGCCAATCCGATTTGAATAACTCTATTTGTAATGGATAGCCGCATTCAACGGGAACTCAGCTCACGAACATTAAATAAAGATGAAAGAAATCAGATAGAACGACGGAATGGAAGTATGAACTCGGAATAAGTTTCATCAATGATTTTAACACATACATTAACCGATACGTATCATCAATTATTTTAAAACATAGATCGCTTTCCAAACAGCAAAGTACCCTTTGCATTTCTCCATATTTCACATTTCCCCACCAATTTCCAACGCGACACAAAACAAGCTGAAATAATGAAGGCGATGATTCAGTGCACTCGAGGTGTGACGTCAATCACCACATGTTTACAGTAAGCCCTTAGTACTCGTTTGTATTATGTACTCGATTACGTCCGAGCTAAATCTGGTTAGAGTCGAGCGGTTGTTTTGGGAGAGAAGCAATGATTTGAGCGCTTGTATATTAACTAGTAACACCCTGCGGTTTTACCCGCGTTGTGTCTGTTGCCGTGGGAATTTCAGGATTTTTTATACAGATAAACCTTCCTCTTTGTCAAAAGGGATTGTCAAACAACGAATTAACTTTGTCAAAATCTTTTCGTAATGCATAGTGATTGGTCAGTTGATGTCAGTTGGTAAGTCAGTTGATGACGTCAGTTGATGACGTCAGTTGATGACGTCAGTTGATGTCAGTCGATGTTGAGTCCGCTTCAATGTAAACGCACCATAGCTTTTTATCCAAAATTGATTGAATAAATAACTTTGACTACTGTACATGTTATATAATGCTTGCACCTCTGCACATTCTTTTGATCTCACTAGTGAATTTCAAGATTTCAAGTACTTCATTCACTGTCCTTAGTATTCTTTCAGCTTACACGTAAATGAATTCCCCTTATTAGCCCCTAAAGGCACTTCTAGAATTAATAACCCAAAGTACTTCGTGAGTTTTACAACCCCTCAGTGCGGGTTTGGGTCGGAATTGCATCGTATAAACACTTTATGTTCCATCGCAAACAAGGGACTATTGCATGTCTGAGATACGGGGCGACGGGTGTGTGTGTAGGTGTATTGTCTGGGTATAGATCGGTGGGAATACCGGGTTTTGTGTGCCATCAATAGAATATACAATAACTTGAAGGTTGAATTGGTAACATCGATGAACAAGGAGAATGTTTTTGAGTATAAAAAGTATGTGAGAGTTTATGTAAATGTGTGGATAGTAAAACAGACTTAAATACATACGATTGTTATCATCAAATGATGTATCACGATCGAATTGAAACCGAATCGTAATCGGAGCCAAGTCGTGTAGTACGAGTAGCATACATCATCAGCGAAGTCCAAACAAGACGAAAACGACGCTAGGTAGCTGGTAATATTACAGTAGGTATACTATAAATACTTTCCAGCTACACTGATTAAATCGACAAGAGGAATAAAATATAAAATCTTCCTACAATTGACGTGTATATTTAACTTACTCATTTACACCCAAAATTCTGTCATTTATCGTCAGAAAATGTCACGCATAATTATTTCAAAAAGAGAATATGTCGCGTTTGACAATTGAACGAAGCTATTTGACGTTCGAAATTGGAAATGAATTGGAACTTCAGTTTGATTTATTGACATGGCGAATAACCGAATAACCGTTAAGTGCATTTGGATAATGGCGGCGGTTACGAATTATTAGACCGTTAAAGTGAAATAGGGGTTAATGGTTTAGATGTGATCTATACTCTATGAAGTCTATGGGTTATAAAGAGGTTGGGTGAGAATAATATAAGGTTGACTGTACGAAGTTATATTCAATACTATTCATCAAACCTATGTAGATATTTCTTTAATAAAAATTATGAAAAGCAATGTATAGAATTATAGTATCCCAATTACTAAGTATAAAATAAGGATTAATGGTAAATGTACACAATAGTTTGAATGCAGCAACGTTTTAAATAGAAGAAAAATAAAAATATATTGTATCTACAAGCTAAGAAATGTCACGTTAATTTTGAAACAAAACGAAAAAGTAATCCATAATAATGAATTAAGTTCTTTAAAACTACTGTTAAATGTGTTAAAACTCATTTCACGACAGTAAAATGTCAAAAAACCCTAAAGTTTTATGACAGCAAACGTCAAGATAAAATACGTCAAAACGTCCCAAACATGTCATAATGTCCTTCAACTTAAAAGTCTCTGCTTACACAACTAAGTTAACATCTACTTTAACATAAATAGGGGCACTATTTGAAGTAATAGGGTTGTAACAAAAGGGGATCCATTAAAAGAACCCTTACGAACTGCAAATGGTTCCGTAGCTTTTATGAGATTCGTCATTATGACGTCATTGGGTTTAGTCGTCTTTTGTTTCAAAAAGAACATTTTGAAAATGGATTCTTCGAATTTTCTTTCAGATACAAGAATCTTTTTGTACCTTTGGTAAATCTACATCTAAGTATATTAATTTTAAACACAAGTTGGGTTTGAAATCCCCTACACGGAGTGGACAAGCGTGGTGATTACATTTAACTGCACTGATATCTTCAGTGATATGAGAGTTTATTGCCCAGCTGACACAATTAAGACTAAAACAATCTCTGTTGCAATCCAGAGCAAAGCGTTTGTATGCTTTTCCAGCAGGACTATATTATGTCGGTATGTTACGTTTGGTATTCGCCAATCATATCAAATTTAGCATAGCAATGGAATATAATAAAGCTGAAGAGTTTGATATTCTTATTACATTCAACATGGGTAATTTTTTATCCCGAAATTCCCACTAGAACGGGTACAACACGGGCTTCTTCTTCATCGAGTGGATGGTCAACCTGACCAATCCTGGTGTCAGAGTTATTGAGCCGCCAAAGGCCTCTGACATGGCTCATGTAACGACTACTATCCGTAGAAAGTTACCGAGACCGACGGCTTAACGTGCCCTCCGAAGCACGGAATCATCTTACTTTTCGGGCAATCAGGTGATTCAGCCTGCAATGCCCTAACCAAACTGAGGGCAGTCTCACAAAGAGATTTTTGTGAGACATTGTCCTCACCGAGAATCGAACCCGTCACCTCCGGATCGTGAGTCGAGCGCTCAAACCACTAGACCACGGAGCAAAATAGCTGACACGATATTTCAATAAAAGATAATTATCACTTTGAAGATAAGAGAAGACTCGAGTGTTAACCTTGTTGAAATTACTCCCCACCGGTAAGGACAATACTTTTCCATTCGAAACTCCTTGCTTTGATATAAGGGCACTCTGTGGATTATTTGTCAAGAATTTTATGTTCGACTAGCTGTGCCCGCGACTTCGTTCGCGTGGAATAGTGACTATGAGCAGCGTTTTTTTAAAAATATATACTTATTTTTATTTTGGATCATAATCACAGTCATTTTGGGTAGCTAAAAAACCTACTTTACTGTAATGCTTCTCTATATACAATATTAGACGTATGGCCATCGGGGGTGAAAGCATACAGGCTGCTGGGATTGCTAACACGGGACAGAGCCACATACAATTGACCGTGCGAAAAACAGCTGATACTTAGATCTACACCCACAACTTTTAGAGTCTGACCTTGAGCTTTATTAATTGTCATGGCGAAACATAGGCTCACTGGAAACTGAATTCGTTTAAAACTAAACGGAAAATTGTTTGGAATGAGAGGAATCCGAGGAATAAAAACACTATCACCTTTTCCGCACCCTGTTAAAATCTCTGCTTCTATCAGATTTCGTTGTAAATTTGTTACTTTTAATCTAGTACCGTTGCAAAGTTTTGGTGGGCTTAAATGTCTAAGGAGCATTATGGGTACGCCGATTTTTAATTTTATTTTGTGAGCTGGTAGTCCAGGAGCAATTAGAGATTCTAAAAATTCTACTGGGTAGCTGGTAGATTCTCCTTCTTCCATAACTCTGTTAATAGAGATATACTCTACATTATCCCCCGACTAAGCTCAAAATTTCAGCGTTTATTGCTGCTGCTTGGTCGTTTCGTGGAGTCAAAATTGCTCTTTCGCAAAGCCAGGAATTTTCGCAGGTTAGTATTTGCGTTGGGTTTCCATACACCTTTGAAATGAGGTCTCGTATTGATGAAACTTTGCTGCATAAGTTTTCATTGAGAACAACTTTTCCTTGTTCTTGCGGATACACACCGTTACCGATCTCCAGTAATAACTCAGAAAACTCTTGAGCATAATATTGTACTTATATAGAGAAGCATTACAGTAAAGTAGGTTTTTAGCTACCCAAAATGACTGTGATTATGATCCAAAATAAAAATAAGTATATATTTAAAAAAAAACGCTGCTCATAGTCACTATTCCACGCGAACGAAGTCGCGGGCACAGCTAGCAAAAACTACTGAACGGATATGGATGAAATTTGGCAAACAGTTAGTTTAGGCTTGGAAATAACAACACTTATGTTACTTTTTACCGCGGGATAACATCTCAGACCCACGGGAAACTGGAAGGAATCTGTTCGACATTATTCTTAAAATTCAACAGCTTACAAACTACCTTCAGCCGTAAAAGAACAATGTTTTTTCATTCCCATGGGAGTACTATGATTTCCCTCGGTAAATTATTCTTATAGTTTATGATATCAGCCTAAACTAACTTAAGTAGAAAGAATTTAGATGAGCCCTTTTAATTTTTTTCCCATGGTAATCCAGTCAATTCCAAGGTAATAAGTAGCTATAACATATTCTATTAATGATTGTAATTTACCTATCTAGTAACAATGATCGACGTCGTTCGTTGACCGGAACAGGCGTTAAAAAAACAATAAACTACCGATTCCCATGGGAAACGCATGTTTTCCCGCGGTAAAAAGTAGTCTTTATGTTGCGCCAGGCTCTAAAATATGTCGGTACAAAATTTCAACCAAATCCGTCATATGTATAAGCATAGAATAGTGTTCGACGTGATTTTTTAATTTGACATAACTTTTTTATTTATGAACCGATTGACATGAAACAAACACTAAAGCATAACTGAAGCATACCACAATATATTCGTGAAAACCGCATCCAACTCGGATCAGCCGTTTCTGAGATTAGCGTGAACAGACAAACAGACAAACAGACAAACAGACAAACAGACAAAAAAAAAGTTGATTACATTTTTGGGTTCGACATCGACATAACAATAACCCCTGCTATTTTTTTTATTTTTATATGATATCAGCCTAAACTAACTTAAGTAGAAAGAATTTAGATGAGCCCTTTTAATTTTTTTCCCATGGTAATCCAGTCAATTCCAAGGTAATAAGTAGCTATAACATATTCTATTAATGATTGTAATTTACCTATCTAGTAACAATGATCGACGTCGTTCGTTGACCGGAACAGGCGTTAAAAAAACAATAAACTACCGATTCCCATGGGAAACGGATGTTTTCCCGAGTCAAAATTGCTCTTTCGCAAAGCCAGGAATTTTCGCAGGTTAGTATTTGCGTTGGGTTTCCATACACCTTTGAAATGAGGTCTCGTATTGATGAAACTTTGCTGCATAAGTTTTCATTGAGAACAACTTTTCCTTGTTCTTGCGGATACACACCGTTACCGATCTCCAGTAATAACTCTGAAAACTCTTGAACATTTTGATTGCCTCCGATTTGCGCTCGCATATTTAAAGTCAAATGCAAAGGGATAATGTAATGCCACAGATGAGAACTCTTTAGACAGGCTCTAACTTCATCAGCCCTTGTTCCGCGTGGTATTACAGGGAGAGTCTGACGAAAATCGCCACAAAAAAGTACAGTAATGCCACCCATAGGTTGGTTATTTTGTTTGATATCACGCAACGTTCTGTCTACTGCTTCAACTGCTTTTCTGTTTGCCATTGTGCACTCATCCCATATAATAAGGCTGCAATCACGAAGAACCTTAGCTTTATCACTGTTTCTTGAAATATTACAAACAGGGTTTTCTGTGCGGTCTAAGTCGATCGGAATTTTGAACATTGTATGTGCAGTTTTCCCTCCTGGTAATAAAGTGGCTGCTATGCCTGATGAAGCGACAGCAAGCGCAATTTTACTTTGGCTTCGTACCTTCGCCAAAATCACTTTTGTAAGAAATGTCTTGCCCGTTCCACCGGGAGCATCTACAAACAGCATTTCCCCCAAAGCACTGTCTACGCTGCGACACACCCGGTCGAATATTGAACGCTGTTCTTCAGTTAGTCTCGATACATCAGTTTGTAAAATGTCTGCCAGATCTACTGGATCATAGTTAATTTCCATCGCGTAATCTCTATTAATACGTTCACCGTCAAATGATGGCTCGGGCATGCCATATTGAGAAATAGGATTACCACCAATTGATATAACTATATCTTGAATAGCCAACAAACAACGATTCAAGTAACTTTCACGTAATCTCTCACTAATTTGGTTGTCATCATTTAGTTGCGCGTGCCTGAAAAAGTCTTCAGCTAATTTGTTCTGATACTTATGCCATAATTGTGAAGCATCAGAAAGTGCACAGAACACCAGCATGACTGCAAACAAATGGCGCAATCGCTGTGGGCTTTCGCTAATAATTGCTTCAGACAAAGCATCATCCCAGTGTTGATCCCCATCCAGTAAGTGACGTGCCCGGCAAGCCGCTTGATATGTAGGGTGTACGATATTATCAACCTTTCGGAGCTCGGCAAAGGAAGTAGGCCCTCGAACAACATGTAGAAGTAGGCGTAGGTAAAAGCATTCGGAGTTAGTTAGTTAGTTTTTACCGCAGGATAACATCTCAGACCCACGGGAAACTGGAAGGAATCTGTTCGACATTATTCTTAAAATTCAACAGCTTACAAACTACCTTCAGCCGTAAAAGAACAATGTTTTTTCATTCCCATGGGAGTACTATGATTTCCCTCGGTAAATTATTCTTATAGTTTATGATATCAGCCTAAACTAACTTAAGTAGAAAGAATTTAGATGAGCCCGTTTAATTTTTTTCCCATGGTAATCCAGTCAATTCCAAGGTAATAAGTAGCTATAACATATTCTATTAATGATTGTAATTTACCTATCTAGTAACAATGATCGACGTCGTTCGTTGACCGGAACAGGCGTTAAAAAAACAATAAACTACCGATTCCCATGGGAAACGGATGTTTTCCCGCGGTAAAAAGTAGTCTTTATGTTGCGCCAGGCTCTAAAATATGTCGGTACAAAATTTCAACCAAATCCGTCAAATAGTTGCGGAGATTAATGGTGCCTATGTATAAGCATAGAATAGTGTTCGACGTGATTCCTTAAATTGGACATAACTTTTTTATTTATGAACCGATTGACATGAAACAAACACTAAAGCATAACTGAAGCATACCACAATATATTCGTGAAAACCGCATCCAACTCGGATCAGCCGTTTCTGAGATTAGCGTGAACAGACAAACAGACAAACAGACAAACAGACAAACAGACAAACAGACAAAAAAAAAGTTGATTACATTTTTGGGTTCGACATCGACATAACAATAACCCCTGCTATTTTTTTAATTTTTATTTTCAATGTACAGACAGCACTTTTCTACAATTTTATTATATGTATAGATAGATAGTATCTAACGTCAAGAGCTTAGGTATTGCTATTGTGTTGTGGATTGGTATTTGTGGATTATTGTACGTTAAGAAGTTGTATTTAGAGTTTTAAGAGTTATCCTAACTACTCGTAATATAAAAATGGAAAAGTAACTCTGTCTGTGTGTCACGCTTTCACGGCATAACTACTGAACCGATTTTAATGAAATTTTGTTACACAGTTAGTCCAGAGCCTGAGAATTGACATAGGCTACTTTTTATTGCGAAATTCCCGCTGGGACGGGTACAACGCGGGTGACACCGCGGGGCGTGGCTAATACTAATATAATTTAGCTTAAGAGTTTGTTTTGTTGTCTCTAGATCAGGCAGATACGATAATTATTTTGGTATAATTGGATACCACACATTCAAAATGAGGGTATAGACTACTTTTTATCCAGAATTTCCCAGGGGAATGGACAATACGCAGGTGAATAGCGGATTACTTACTTTGTGACGAGCACGAGCCGTGTCCAAGCCCCGTACGTGCTAAGTACATACTATAACGAGTACTTATATCGTAGGTGATAGTGTTTCATGTCACGTTCGAGCATCGTCCGAGTGGTATGCGAACTCGCCTTCCCAAGACTGAGGTCCCGGGTTCAATTCCCGGGTCGAGCGAAAACATGTCTCCTACTTTTCAAACATGGCTCGGGTTTGAGATCATCAACCCGCATAAGGCAAGCGTGGTGATTACGCCTAATCCTCCTCACTGTACTGATATCTTCAGTGAGATGAGAGGCCTTTGCCTAGCAGCGGAAATTACAGGCAAATACTTACAGCCTATACACCCTACCTATCCTATGTATATATTTAACTATGTATATTAACCTTGACTCTAATTCATAATGTACCTAAATGATTTATTCATATTTAAATTAAATTTTCGATTCCATTGCCGAGTTATATCCAATTAGACGCCATGTCTGTTAGTAACGGAGCAATGTACGTTGAATTTCAACGGAATAATTAGTATAATTGGGGGATGTTACCCTTTTGAGGTGCTTCGAGATTCTGGTTAAGATGAGTACAGACAAGAACATTGTAAGATATTGTTCGATTATATACAACCATTTAGATTTTGAAATTAATCTAAATAATATTATTACAAACATACATACATACATATGTATGTATGTTTGTTACTCTTTCGCAAAAACTGCTCAACGGATTTGCATGAAACTTAACAGTATCAGAATAACACATGGGATACATTTTATCCCGAAATTCCCTTGTAAAAGTATGTAAGTAGGTACTAGTACAAGATAATGTTTAAGAAACGTTCTTTTTCAAAATAATTCGCTATTCAGCATCACCGTGGCACACCTGTATATATTTCTCTACTAGCCCCGCGTTGTACCCGTTCCCGTGGGAATTTTGCCAATTTTTTATACATATAAACCTTCCTCTTGAATCACTCTATACGTGATAAGTGATAACCCTAGCAAATCTATTGTGTGTATGTGTGTGTGCCAGTACCCTAAACACATGTGTTCTTACAATTATAAGGGAAAATTGTTGCTACAAGTATGATATATTGTTCATTTGTATATTCGAGACTTGAAGAAGTGTTTTATTAATTACTGTTAATGTCTGACCGTGCAGGATTCATATTTACACACTTTAATATTGTTCTGTTTCAAAGAGCTACTTTATTTAAAAAGCGAAGCGCTCGTCGCGTTTTACTAGACTAGACGATGTTAGACATTGCAATTATTATGCAACATGCAGCTCGACTCCTAATTGGATGGGTGGCCGACATTGGCATTTTCATTTGAGAGTTACCGTGCTTCGGAGAGCACGTTAAGAAGTCGTTCCCGGTTGTTTCAATCGTCAGACCATGTCGGAGTCTAAAAACTCCTAGACCAGGCTGGCCATAGAGTTTACTCTCTGGTTCTAACCTCTCACGCAATAACAGTAGATCTACACTAATATTATAAAGAGGAAAACTTTGTTTGTTTGGTTGTAATGAATAGGCTAAAAAACTACTGGACCGTTTTAAAAAATTCTTTCACCATTCGAAAGATACATTATCCACGAGTAACATAGGCTATTATTCATCCCGAAATTCCCACAGGAATGGACACAACGCGGGTAAAACCGCGGGGCGTTGCTAGTATTTGATAAACTGATATTGACTTGGCTTTAACAAGCTTATTTACCAATCTATAAAAAAAATAAAGCTGAAGAGCTTGGTTTTTGTATTCTTGTGTTTTGTATATTGAACGGGCTAATCTTAGTAGCTACAGTCCCATTGGTATAATCAGCTAGTTAACTATAAAACCCTACTAATATTATAAATGCGAAACTGCTGCACGTTGCTGTATGTGTGTTTTTTACTCTTTCATGAAAAAACTACTGGACGGATTTGGATGAAACTTTGCAGTAATATAGGTTATACATCAGAATAACGCATGGGATACATTTTATCCCAAAATTCCCGCGGTAAAGGGTACAATGCGGGTAAAACCGTGGGGCGCAGCTAGTACACTATAACCTACATAGAATATTGCATAAAAACACACTGAATTTTTTTCAGCATTGTACACAATTTTCGCCCGTATTTCAGTTGAAAACTAACCTATTCGCTCAGAATACAGAAGTACCTACAGAACCCGTGAGCGCGCCTAATACTGTAGCTACTCAAACTAGCCTTAAATAGTGTAGTTTTATGCGCAACCGATCAGTCACTTTGTGACCGTCGGAACGCGCTAACGTGTTTTACCCGTGACCAATTTCACGAAACTATGCCGTCTTGTGTCGTCCCTACCTGTAAAAATGCAGTGGGTCTGAAAAAGAAACAGGAAGGGATCACATTTCACGTGTAAGTATCGCATTTAGGTATCGTCTTATTTAAATATTTAATTATTTTCTCAGATTTCAATTGTCATATAGAGTGATGCGTCAATCTATGTTAGTGTTGCCAATATAAGAGTTTTGATTTACCCTTCTTTTTATTACCTTTTGAGGGATTTAATTCGTTGTAGAATATTAATAAGTAATATAATAAAAATTAACCAACTTGAAAAAAGAAAGTATAAAGCGTAAGTGCGGCTCGTATGTACCTAACCTAACAATCCTATTAAAAATAGTATGTTAGTCTATAGGTTTCTAAAAAAATTTTTGGTGTGCGTGTGAGGGAGAAGGGGAGAGGGGGAGCGGGTATAAAATTATGTTTCTATATTAGCCATCTTAAATTTTAGCTTCCCTGCTGATGAGGAAAGGAAAGCGGTGTGGACAAAAATTATACAAAGAGCACGGCTGGAACAGTTCTGGAAACCATCGAAGCGAAGCGTAGTTTGCTCGATGCATTTTGACTTAAGTAATTATTCTTTTTTTATGTAACTCTTGTACCTAGCTGTAAGTTTTCCGAATACTTTAAAATAAAATAAATAAAAACATATAAAGTTTTCCATCACCCGTTAAAAGTGTGCAAACATCCACCTTAACACCGTGTTTTATTTAATATACCTATCTATTTCTTGAGATAATCAGGTAGGTACATAGTTATATAGAAAAGGACAATTTTTATTCTATTAACATATTACCTCCAAAACTCCCAAAATTTACCCCAAAAATGGGCAAATAATGCGAGAGCTAACAACACTACGCGGGGGACTTTGTTCAGTTTTTGGACACAGCGTGTAGCTTGTAAATACATTTGAATGCTCCTTCTGGTAGGTACTTCTGTATTCTGAGCCTATTCGTATCTAAACAACAGCCTGTTAGTTCATGTTCAATTCGCGCAGTGATCGTTTACCTAGATCCATTTACAACTCACACTCTGTATACGACAGGTGGGCTTTACTACTAACTGGGTAACTTTGACACAGTCCTAGGTTGAAAGGCAGAAGTTATGAAAACGTACTGTTTCGAGTTTTGAGTACATTAGATTAATACAAATTGGAGTAGGTTAGTGGCTAACCCTGGTGTCGGAGTTTTTAGACCGCCTCAAGGCCTCCGATATGGTCTAACGATTGAGAAAACCGAGATCGACAGTTTAATGAGCTCTCCGAAGCGCGGTAGCGCTCAGATAGAAATGCTACTATCGGTCACCCATCCAAGTAGGGGCTGAGCTGCACGTTGCTTAACAATCGCATTGAGATAACATCGGATACTCAAACTACGTCACGAGTGCTATAAGCATTGATTATCATCCAATTGTGTAACAAATTAAGGTACAATTTGCATTGCACTACGCATCATTTTTCAAACAATACTTCACCGAAACATGTTGTTAAAAGTACCACTCAGCTCCAAATCACTCAAACAAATGAAGACAGCTGTACAATAAGTTTCCCGCCCGCCCAGCTGCCGCCGAGTCGGTAGGGCGGATGCAGCGAAGGCGGGCGGAACAAAGCTTTGATCAGCCAGATATCAGGGACAGGTGTCGCTGTGATGCCTCTGAGATCATTCGGTGCTCTACTTATGGACTTAAGCTTTTGAAAGTAGCTTTAATAATAATATTTTGAAGATGAAGCTTTTCGTATGCTTTTTGTTTGAAGTTTTTACAAATTAATGAAAAAAGTTTTACAAATGAGTGTGTATTGGTGTAATCTTTTTAAGAAGGCAAAAATATTTTGTCTTTTTAAACCGATTTCAAAAAGGTTAGTAGATATGTTTTTTACACGGAAGAAAAGTATGCATTGAGCGATGAGACGGCTAGTTCTATAGGATGCGAGCGAGTGAGCTAGTGAACACAAATGGGTGTATTTTCTTGTAACTTTTGGAAGCCGGGAAAAAAGAGTGTGTTTTCTATAGATTTGTTATCATTTGGAGGTTTGATCAAATGTCACGTCATACGGAAGAAAACTGAATCAAAAACTGTTCACCCGTGATAACTACAAAAAAAACGTGCTACTTGCCACATCCATCCACTCATAATTACACACTTCACACACAACACAACACCTTTTTTGCGTTGTCGGTTAAATAAGTATACAAATGTTGATTATTGATCCTTATAAAAGACCTTTAAATTGTTGTTATTACGATACATATCGGACAATTATTAGTTTATTATTTTACCTTCCTGTGCGTGTCTCAAGGTCACCGTAAAACGAAATAAAGGTTCTTTAAATTTAACCCGTTTCGGCCGTCTTGCTGCGAGTGACAGAGGGACGTGCAGTCGAGTACAGATGTAGTGAATAATCCTTTCCTATCGGCAAAACTCGGAACAACGATAACACCCGAATGGTGCCGATGTGTCTATGAATTACTGTATTATTTAATTACGTGTAGGTATCAAATAAATCGCATACTTTATTTATCAATGTCAAATGTCAAACTGCCCGTTTGACGTTGTCTCGATGGGTACTGAGTGCGAGTGAAGTAGTAAGACAAAAACGAACATTTCCGAGAAAATACGAAAGGAAAGGATTATTCACTACATCTGTACATGGTCGTTTGTTTTTAGAATTCCATAACTAAATGGTGCAAACAGCACTCTATATTACTAAGACTCCGCTGTCCGTCCGTCCGTTTGTCTGTCTGTCACTAGGCTGTAGCTCATGAACGGTAATAGCTGGACAGTTTCACAGATGATATATTTCTGTTGCCGCTATGACAACAGATACTAAAAATTTAATAAAATTCGTATTAAAGAGGGGCTCCCAAAAACGTGTTTTTTGGCGTTTTCTATAGGAACGAAACTCTTCGAGCGCGAGTCCGACTCGCACTTAGCCGGTTTTTTATATACATGAGGCATGTGTGACGAGTAAAAACGTTTAAATTGAAAGGGCCGTAAGACGTTTTATAAGGTTCGTGTTATGTTCTCCTTATTCGTGAAAAAGTTGTCTTTCGAATATTAATTTAATGTTTTTATTACAACTCGGTTGTGTGGTGTTTTGTGCTGAAATGAGTTTTGAGGTAAATAAAACCTGTCTTGTATGTTTTGTAGCAAGTATTCTGATTACTTTTGCCTTGTATGTAGATTTTCCTGTGAGGGGTAAAAACCTCTCGTCCTGTGAAACGGATGGACTGATTTTGTAGACGTGCAGTGTTTTTAGACTAACTTTAACCTGAATCTATCCTCGACTTTCGAAAACACATATAAATACAAGAAGTGGCGTGACGCCATATTGATGAGGATACATCAGATCTATACTAATATTATAAAGCTGAAGAGTTTGTTTTGTTTGTTTGTTTGTTTGTTTGTTTGTTTAAACGCGCTAATCTCAGAAACTACTGAACCGATTTGAATAATTCTTTCACTGTTAGATAGTCTATTTATCGAGGAAGGCTATAGGCTACATTTTATCCCGGATTTCCTACGGGAACGGGTACAACGCGGGTAAAACCGCGGGGCGCTGCTAGTAATAAAATATATAGAATAGCGCCTCAAGTTAGATTAAAAAATATGTATATATTAGCGACTTATAATTCATACATTAATAGAAGGATGCTATCTTATATATGTACACATTAAGTATGTATGTAAGATGTACATTCAGGACGTATTTTATATGATAAATGTTTTCCCAAAACACATTTTCATTTAGGGTTGTCTCTAGGGAGTACAACAAGTATAGACTCTTTGTATTTTGTAAAATGAATGTTTAATAAGTAACGTTTGTCATTTTGTCCTAGTTTTATATTTAACTAGCAGCGCCCCGCGGTTTTACCCGCGTTGTGCCCGTTCCCGTAGGAAATCCGGGATAAAATGTAGCCTATAGCCTTCCTCGATAAATAGACTATCTAACAGTGAAAGAATTATTCAAATCGGTTCAGTAGTTTCTGAGATTAGCGCGTTTAAACAAACAAACAAACAAACAAACAAAACAAACTCTTCAGCTTTATAATATTAGTATAGATATACTACTTTAAGACTAATGTAATAAAGCAGAAGATTTTGTTTCTTTGTTTTTATTTGTTTGAACGCGATAATCTCAGAAACTACCATTCCGATTTGAATAATTCTTTTTGTAATGGATAGCAACATTCAACGGAAAGGTTATAGGGTTTTTTCATCCTGAAATTCCCACGGGAACGGGCACAACGCGGGTAAAACCTTGAGGCACTGCTAGTTTTTTATTAAGTGCTCTTTTTATTAAATTAAAAGTAAATGGAAAAATAAATAGATGTTTTTGTTTATAACATTTACGTTTTATTTCCTTTTCTAATCTGCTTTCGTTAGTTTTAAATCTAGATTTTATTTTTAAGGTTAAATACCTACACCTACATACCTTAAGGTATTTTATGATGTGCGTGTCTTGGTACAATTTAAGATACCTAGATTTTTTTGCTTTTTGTTTTCTCAGTAAGTAAAGAAAAGTAAATGAGGTACCTAATCTTATGCTTATCAAGATAACCTTTTGAATGCCAATTGTACTAAAACTAATGGAATTTTAACTGGCTTCAAAAAAGGAAGATGTAAGTTTTGCGTAGGTACATTGGGAAAATTGGGAAAAAATATTTTCCGAAAATGAACAACAAACGGTATAAAGTAATTATCATACATTGAATAAGTGATTAAAAATGCTATCAAGTTTTTTGGACAAATGTGTGTCGGAATAAGCTAATTAGCGTGAATAAATTAAATAATGCTTTTTTAACTAAAAAATTTGAAAAGATTTTTCGAAAAGAATTCATTCCATGGCAAGAAAAATATTATGGTACGTTGTTCTAATTTTCTCTCTTTTCTAACTGAAAAATGAAATAAATGAACAAGTTAACCCTTAAATGACGTCCCTAGGGGCTATCCCTATCCCTTATAATGGCTCTTTCCTTCACTTGTAGGTACTAATATTACACTCGCTATACGAGTATTTGGTAAATACACCTAATTCACTCTTATTGATTTTTACTTTCTTCCTCACTGTACTTTTATCATTAGTGAGATGAGAGGCTTTTGCTTATCCGCGGGAAGATATAGTAAAGAAAAATAAACCTTAATTTAATGGCACAGAACTCTTTTTTTAATCGCTTTAAAATTATCTGAATGAACCCTAATGGATCTACTCTCATACTTAAGCAATTAAGGGAACACGAAAGATGAATATCATTTTAAGCGTTAAGTAGACGTCTTAAAGTGTAAATTCCCTCGGCAATTATTCACGGTCTACTTAGTTAACGGTCATGTAAGTTACTAAGTTTGTTGATTAAGTTGAAGCAGTTTGGATGTTTATTATTACAGTGCATAGCTTAAGACGTTTACAGTTTAGATGTACAGTCAGCTCATTAAAAGTTAAGTACTTAAGAAGTATTCATACAAGTCATGTGACAAAGACATCGCTCTACAAAACCATAACTAGCCTTCTCTTTTCCTCTATAGGCCGACAATACATCTCGCCATCTGCTATAGGTACAAATATTCAGCAGTAAATAAAACAGAATTTTTTTTTTTTAAAAGGACAAGAAAATAAACCCAAAATATTTATAAAGCAAAATAAAAATAAAAACTTGTAAGACAGTTGAATTATCACCATTGTTTTATCTAAATTAAAAACGTGATAAAACCTTAACAATTTTTCATGAAACTTTTTTCTTTACAATATTTTTAGGATCTTTTATTTTCTTTATCTCCCCTTGATCTTTCGACAAACATTGTTGTCAGATAACGGAATACAAATAAAGAGTAGCCTTCAGCAATTCCAATTGTTAGTTACGGTAACGATGTCAAATACCGTAACGGTAACTGCAGTGGCGGATTTACAAATTTGCCGCCAGTAGGCTATTCAATTTTTGCCGCCCCTACTGACTTTTGAAATTCAATACGTTAGTTTAGTTCACAATCAATGCAACTTTATGATTTGTGTTCTATCGTCCTCATTACATCGGCTTTTTCCCGTTATTAGTATGATTGTAAACTAGGTGATATTTCTGGCAGTTACTAGATTATTTTTGTAACCCGCTATGTTGTGAATAATGCTTTTGATATCAACTTCTCGGAGTAAAAGACACAGGCGCGGATCCAGGATTTGTTTTAGGAGTAAGCACTCTTAGCTAAGATTAAACCCTCTCCCATATAATGCTAATAGTAATAACAGTATAATGAGAGGATTAGATTCCCGACTGCAAAATCAAACAGAATGAATACGCGAGCGCGGAGCGCGAGCGAAATTTTTTTCATATTTTGGCTTGGGTCGTTTGTTCTATGTTAGTTTGACGGGGATAACCTTGTGTTAGAAAATCATATTTTAAATGAATGAATGAACTCTCGTTGTAACACATTGAGCCACTACGATTACTCAAAAAGCGAGCGCGTAGCGCGAGCGAAAATTTTTCGTTTTATTCCTTTTTGGCTGATAAGAATAGACTAGTGCAATTAGCTCCAAAAATGGTTACTCTTTCACGAAAAAACTACAGGACGGATTTGGATGAAACTTTCCAGTAATATAGGTTATGCATCAGAATAACACATTTTATATTTTACTACACAAATACATACGTACCTAGTAGAAAATAAATATTTAAATGTTGAAACATATTACACGTTAAATATAATTATTATAATTAGGGTAAAAGTTAGGAAATTGAAATTAATATTGAAACGCTATTGGAATATTTTTAAAATTCATACCTATATTTTACAGTGCGTTTAGTAATCTTTTATATACGGATAAAGAATTATAAGTTTTTTATTTATTATTTGGGCTAAATTTGCCGCCCCTCTAAATCTGCCGCTCTAGGCTCCAGCCTACTTAGCCTATTGGTAAATCCGCCACTGGGTAACTGTGTTGGCAGTTACTGTTGTCAAAGTCATTTTGTGAGTTACTTCAAAGAGATATTGAATGACCGCAGGGATTTAATCGTTTCTATTCGAATTTAATCCAAATTAATTGGATATTTTAAATTAGTTTTATTTTTTAATTTAATTTCCTATCTCAACGCCCGAACTCAGATACGTCAAATGCATAATTCAAATAGTAGATATTTAATGAGTTATTTTAATTTTAACATGTATTGAATGAAAAATATCATCAATTATTCAAGTTTCGATTTATTGAACGGCTGATCGGCTTTCTCTTAAAATATCTGAAATATAATAATGACATAGCATTCTTCAACCCTTTAATAACGAATGTGAAGTTTGTCGCACTGACATAACGATTAGCAGAGTAGCTATAGATTACATATAGGTGGTGTGTTTGACATAGTTGATGTTCTGTATAACTGTATACCCTCGAATTTAATTTTTCCCAACTTTTATCTAATCCTCACTGAAATGATCTTCAGTGAGATGAACACTTACCCAGCAATAGAATATTACAGGCAATACGTTTATTATGTGAAATGTTAGCAGCTGATCACCAAAACCAAAATCAAGATCACCAAAAATCTACAATTTAACTGTAAATACAAAATACTCACATCACAAATGACCCTGTAACCGTGAATCAAACTACCAATGAATTTGAAATAGCTGTCACTATTTGACATCTATAGTCTTGTCAAATGTCCAAAAACAGTTTATTGTGTACACACGCATTAAATTGGTACACGAAACGCGAAATGACGTCAATATACCGACGTAATTAAAAGCTGAGCGGCTAATAAACATTACCCGTACTTCTGTAAACATTTAACAAATCTATTTCAAACGTACGCCCGTTTTATTGGTATATTATTGATATTATTATTTCACACTTTACAGCTATTGGGCACGTTCCAAGCATTACATTTTCTACTGAAAACTGTATACAGGTTTAAGTTCGCGGTAATGCGAATCAATTACGGGGCTCCAATCGTTTGAATGCGTATTCGAATTTCGAATCGGTGACATAAGGGTTCAATGTCAACTGTCATATTTCTGACAGCTGTCAAAAACCATACCACCTGATTTTTTGAGAACGTAGACTTATGAAAATACAAAAAGCCAAAGTGTAATTATTACAGGTAAAATCAGTATTTTATATAATTACCTCTTTTTTAAATCTTTATGAAAAAGGGTTAACGCCCATTATAACGTAACGTTACATGCGTCAAGAGTAAAACTTCGACACTTAAACATTTCCTCAAAAAAGAAGATAATTAATTAATTAATGATCACTATTAAGATTTGCATTAATCGAATATTGTTAGAGATGAATCGATTTTCATTGAAGCATCAATAAACTTGTTACACACAGTCAATAGTTTGTCAAACTAGTAATATAATTTATAGCAGACACATAACAACGTTTGCACTCAATAAATTCTGGCCATTAAATCTATCAATAGAGATATTATAGAGAAACTTATTTAGATCGCCATAGGTGGTCTTTCTGTTTATTATCTACTTATTTTTATTGAATTTTCGTATTTTTAAACATGGCTCGGGTTTAAGATCGCTAAACCGCATTAGGCAAGCGTGGTGATTACGTCTAATTCTCATCACTGTACTGATATCTTCGGTGATACGAGAGACGTTTGCCCAGCAGTGGGAACAGGCTAATACTTTACTCTACTTTATTATTGATAGAAATATTGGTTAGTCTTTATTCGAGGCCTTATTTAGTTATCTATAATAATATTATAAAGAGGTAAAATTTGTAAGTTTATTTGTTTGTATGTTCGAGCTAATCTCGGGAATTACCAGTCCGATTTGAATAATTCTTTTTGTAATAGATAGCCACATTCAACGGGAAGGTTATAGGCTATTTTTCATCCCGAAATCCCTATGGGAACGGGCACAACGCGAGTAAAACCGCGGGGCGATGCTAGTGGTAAAATAAAACAACAGCCGCCATCGCCTGCTTGCACCACCGCATCTCCCTCAAAATCAATAATTTTCCATTTAATCTATGGTTTATTAACCCAAACCTCTGACCATAGATAGTCACTTGTCACAACTTAACCGCATTTGACATATCATACTTAAAATTACCTATCCATGTTACACAGTCGTTTGAAATAGGTAACCAATTTGTACACAAATGTACGATGGTAAACAAAATTGGCCCTAAATTGGGGATTACTGAGTAAATCCCTTTCTGTGTCGTCCGCTGTCCTATTAAGCGGGCAATTCTCCGAATATGACATATACAATATTATGTACATGTGACATACTGTGTTATGTATTGATGGATGGCAGTTTAAAGGGTTAACGTTCAATGTTTTTTAGAATCATTTATCCTCGTTTCGATTTTAGAAATGTTTACTTAAAGTATTATTTTTCTTATTTTTTAATATTAATTTTTAAAAAAAATATTGTATTTTCTTTGATGTTGTACGTTAACAAAAAAATTAATTGTTTTAAGTAGGTATGTGGTACATTATTAAGTATTATTTGAGATATTGTTGGAATGTCTCTCACACAGGAATTTAGTTTTAAGTGTTTTTTGTGATTATTATCTGGAATATCTTAATAGACAAATATGATGAAACTAAAGAGTTTCTTTCTTTTAACGCACTTATCGCTTAACCTATCATTCGTCAATTACAGCCATCTAAATGCGAATGACTATACAGCAGAGTCTACACCGCAGCACCGCTGCGGTTAACTCATGTTGCATGCAGCCTATGACCTAACTTATATGTTATTACGTCTAAATGTCCATCAGCTTCTCATATAAAATCATAATCTAAACTCATATCTTGTAAGTAAGTAAGTAAACATCTGGTCAAAACATCATTTAACTGCAAAATCCCTGATTATTCCAGTTAAAACTAGTTCTAACCGGTATGAGTTCGGCTGCAACATATATAATGAAACGTGTGAGTTTAAAAAGTATATATATACAAAGATACCAACACCAATTTATAAATACGTTCAATAAAGCACAAGTACCCATCAGAATCTATTTTTATTCAAACATCTTAACGTATAAAGTGCTAATGTAAATAGTAATACATTAGATATGACCTTGAAAAAATTTATTTTGGCAAACATGTTTCAGATTTGTTTGAGTTATGAAAACTGCTTCTAATATTATTTTAATACACAGATGTTTGATGTACGCGATCTTTGGTAAATAGCAAGTATTAGTGATGCTTGGTTACCAACGATCAAATATTGTGTGCGTCTCGTATATATTGAGCGAGTTTACTAGTTACGAGCTGGCGAGTTGGTCTGGACTTTCAAACGAAAATAACCTTCAAACATGTAAAACTTCAAACTATGGCTCGAGAGATCACCAACCCGCATTAGGCAAGCGTGGTGATTACGCCCAATCCTCCTCACTGTACTGATATCTTCAGTGAGATCTTTTTATCGATTGGATGGTCAACCTGACCAATCCTAGTGTCAGAGTTATTGAGCCGCCAAAGGCCTCTGACATCGCTCATGTAACGACTACTATCCGTAGAAAGTAACCGGGACCGACGGCTTAACGTGCCCTCCGAAGCACGGAATCATCTTACTTTTCGGGCAATCAGGTGATTCAGCCTGCAATGCCCTAACCAAACTGAGGAAAGTCTCACAAAGTGATTTTTGTAAGATATCCCCACCGGGAATCGAATCCGGAACCTCCGGATCGTGAGCCGAGCGCTCAAACCACTAGACCACGGAGGCTGTTCAGTTAGATGAGAGGCCTTTACCCAGCAGTGGGACATGACAGGCTAATAAATTAATTTACTTTATGTCCGCACATATTGTTGAATCCGAGTGGGAATCGAACCTGCAACCTCCGTTTCACCTCCTCTCAGTTTATATGAATAAAGAGTTTATTTATTCATAACACTGCAGCATTCACCTCATGAATCAACCAGCAGATTGTGAAATTAGTGAAATCGCTTTTATAGTTTCATTCATATCGGCTATCTGAGAATAGCCTGCCTTTGTAGATATAATGCAAAACAAAAATACAGGCTATAAATCAAAGTTTTTTAATGAAAACAACATTTACATGCGTTCAGCCCACGTCAAATTACACTTTTATTCAGGCCAGCCTTGAAGTTGTATCTAGTTCTATTAGAAAAGACTGTTTTTTAATTTTTCATTAGTTTAAGCACGAAAAGGAAATTAATTTAAATTTACGAAGAAGCTATTTCAGAAAATATGTTAGTAACTATTAACAGAACAGCTAAACTTTAGTAGAACTTTAGACTTTATTTTTTCTTTATTTTCAGCACAAAAATAAACTTGACTTTTGATTTTATTATTTTAAGGCAAAAAGGCTATACCTACATGTTTCAAAAGACTTTCGAAAATGGTTAATTGACTACATTCACTCGGATAGCTGAATTTTCAAAAAGCTCAGTGGTTCAACCCTAAATTGTATCCCCAAAATAACGGGAACAGGGACAAAGTGATCAAATCCATAGCTCTTTTGTACTATTTACGAATACATAGAACACAAACTAATAATAGCATATCTAGTATTAATATTATATTTCTCCGTGGACGTATAACATATGGAATCGCCCGGAATATAAATTGCAGGAAAAGACGTCATCTTAGAAATATATTCATCAGTTACAGACCATTAATCATAGAGTAATCATAGAGTAATAGATTCGTTCTGTTACTCTACACTGAAAATTACTTCAGCTATATAATTTCTCTTTGAATATTTCTCACGATTCCTAATATTTAAACTAACTAGCGCCCCACGGTTTTACCCGCATTGTCCCCGTTCCCGTGGGAATTTCTTGATCTTCTTCATCGAGTGGATGGTCAACCTGACCAATCCTGGTGTCAGAGTTATAGAGCCGCCAAAGGCCTCAGACGTGGCTCATGTAACGACTACTGTCCGTAGAAAGTAACCGAGACCGACGGCTTAATGTGCCAGATTCCTTGATGGAAAATACCTTATACCTTTTAGATTTATTTACATACTTTTTAAACTCACACGATTTGCACTCATTATACTAAATGAAACGGGTCTGTATCGCGGTAGATTATTTTACTAAAATACGTACCCGACGTTTTTTAATTTATCCCGTGACCACGAGCGGTGTAATCCGCTCGAAACGTCGGGTACGTATTTTAGTAAAATACGCTAAATAATCTAACGCGATACAGACCCGTTTCATTTAGTATAATAAATAGATTTATTTAAGTTATAATTACATTAAATAAAAATACATTAATGAGGCTATACATTACATAAAGATAGCTAAAGATATAAAGATAGATAAAGATAGCTCGAAAATCAATCGACTGTTGATAGTGATATTTGAAATAAGCATGCGCATTAATGTTATTGTTTCTACACACCAGCCAAGTTGTCACTAATGAGCCTTGCTTGCTAGTAATGAGCATGTGGAGACCTCTTATCTCACGTAAGATATCAATACGTCAATACGGAAGGAAGATTAGTATATTCACTTAAGTGCTAACATTTTCTTAGCCAACTTAACGTAAGAAGTCAAGGCATGTTACCCAAAGCTTAGATATCAAAATTCCTTTTAAGGTCAACGTCTCTTTTAAAATAACTTTAAACTCTAAAGAATACGTTTCAAAGAACTTCACTTGAACTCGTATTTGCACTTCACAGTACAAACAATCCAATTTCAAACTTCACTATACCAAGTAAAGTTAAGTTTCCAATGTTGAAATCGTAATTTCTCTAGAAACCAAAGTACAGTTGACGTCATATAGGTATACTAGCCGTGCCCCGCGGTTTTACCCGCGTTGTGCCCGTTCCCATGGGAATTCCAGAATGAAAAATAGCCTATAACCTTCCCGTTGAATGTGGCTAACTATTACAAAAATAATTATTCAAATCGGTCTGGTAATTCCCGAGATTAGCTCGAACACACAAACAAACAAACTTACAAATTTTACCTCTTTATAATATTAGTATAGATGTATTTAACCGTATGCCATTGTAATAAGGCAAAGAGTTTAATATGACATTGACTGTACACTAAGGAATAATAATTTATAGGTAAGTTGAGAAACCACTATTTTATTTTATCTACACTAATGTTGTAACATTCTACTTATGTTTCCAATACTTGACTTATAATTACTACTGTTATAGCGCAGACAACTAAAACACTCAATTTAAGCAATTGCACATGATGATATATCCACATCGATATCGTAAAATCTCATTATAACATCGCGCCCTGCGCGGCGCGCGCCCTGCGCGGCGCGCGCCCTGCGGCCCTGCGCGCGCAGCTGCGCTCTCATTGGTTAGATTTTAATGGCGGCAAGTTCACTGTGACAATACACGTACGCGTGAATTTAATGTTTCGCAATGTGTTTTGTTTTTAAAATGTTGTTTGATTAATTGCATTAGTGAAGATAAAGTAGTGTATGCAACTGCATATAACACAGGCATTAAAACACTCGTTACTATTATGAAACTCGCTGCGCTCGTTTCATAAACTCACACTCGTGTTCTAATACCCTTCTTTATTATGACAGTTGCATAAACTACTATTATTAAATTGTACGCACAAAATGTGCACCTGCGTTCCTAGCATGTAACTGAAGCAATTCTCTACTCTTTCCAAGACTTTTATGTTTCTCGGAAAGACACTTTATTATGATTGGCTGGATATTTTATGACAGTGACATGTATGATAAAACATGTAAAGAAAGCTCTCACAGATAATAAAACCACTCGTATTTAGTTTAGAGTATGGAGGGTAGAAGTTAAGGAGGACCATCTCAGTGTATTAAAAAGTGTCCGTTGAAGGGGAGCAAATTAAGGTGGCGCTATAGTAGCAAGTGGAAGAATTTTAAATACAGCGCCACAAATTATTAGAGTAAGATACTAAATTAAAAAAGGAAAGACTACGTAAATAGTTGAGATTTTAAATACTGCATATTTCTTAACTACAGAAGTCAAGAGAAATATTACATTTTTCAACCCAGCACACTTCACTCAGCTTATATTATAACTGCTAAGTTCATATCATTTCCACTTGCTACATTAGCGCTATTTCGGTGAGAGTTCGAACAATAATTTGCTGTTTACAAGTGGACACTTTTTCGACTAATCCCCCATACGAGACGGTCCTCCTTTACTTCTACCCTCCATAGGTTAGAGTAAAAACGAGAGTTGAGTGTAGATATAGAGAAATAGAGATAATACGAAGAGAAAGCCTTTGTCTTCACTATATGCTTGTGCAGTTGTTCTATATTGTGTGATCTAGCAGAAGTTTTCTTCTATCACAGACTATTAAGTCTCAATTTTTTTGGTCTATCTTGACTTGCATTGAACAAGGCAGTATAAAAACTATCCAAACTCTATTGTCTATATCGTTCCTTATTTCGATATTTTCTTTCTACTCTACCTACGAAGTTTTATAACTTATATTGCATTGTAGAGCGGTCAAATGTAATGTCAAACTAAAATCGTTCTTAGTGTTCTTAGAAATCCGTTGAAAAGTTTTACGAGAAGTTGGAAGCGAGTTCAGTTTGATTATAAGTTAATTATAAACTTGTGCAGTTTATTTTGTATTCCGTGAACGGGGTTGTATTGTGTAATGAAGTCTTTAGTTTATGGGTTTAGTTCTTTTTAAGACCGTGGGTGGCGCTGAGTATGATAAGAATTAGAGAGCTGCTACGGTGCAGGGGAGTGATAGCGACAACAGATTTTTTGAAAAAAGAACATTAGCTAAAACAAAACAAAAAAACGTATACATATTTCTTTTGTTTTTTTATATACTAATTCCCGTCGATGTCGATTTACCGTGGCATCCCTGATCCCGTAGTGAGTACACAGAAATAGGTATTTTCCCAAAAATAATAAAGAAAATTAGATATTTAACTAGAATCGTCAGAGAGTCCAATATAAAATCCCCATTTTTCAAGAGACAAGGAATAATAAATTGAATCTGTACAATTCTATCTTACTATATTCCTTTTGATTTTATTGCCTGGATTTTATCCACACCATTTTATCAGAGATGCCTTTGCAGCGAGTATTTGATTAAGAGTTGAGAGGTCAGCTTCCGTTTGCTTAGAATTTAAAGGAAATCTTTATTTATTTATGATATTACAGAGCGACTTTGAAATTGGAATTGTATTCGAATAGAATGGTTTCTTTTACGCCTCTTTATGATTGGTAGATAGACGATTGTAGAACGACTTTGAATTTGGAATTACTTAGATTCCATTACACTTTTTTTTGATGTTGTTCTGTGATTGGTAGATTTACTATTGGTATGAGAAGTGTATGCATGAACAGAATGAAGGCATAATGTAGGTATTAGGTAGATTATATAATTCTGAAAGGTCCGAAGAAGAAGATGATATACAAGAATTACCTATTTATTGCTTCGCATCTGCTTTGCTTTGTTGCTATCTGAATAAAATAAATAAATTTCAAATTCACATGAATTACACCCAAACTAAGCTCTAAGCTTGTGTTATGGAACATGACTGACTGATAGTATTAAATATTATCATTATGTATGCTGTCGTAACGATTGAGCAATTTTACAAGCGAATTTCTAGAAGGTGTCACACGTGTCACATTATTCGCGGGAACGGCGGATTTCCGGCGGCTAGCAGCGTGTAAACTAGCTCAATATAAAACGTCAAAAACAATAAAATAACACTTAGTGAAAACATGTTTGCACAAGAGTCCACATTGCTATTTCAAAGTTTAAAATGCGCAACACATTTATCACTGGGTTTAAACGGGGGGAAATGGTGACAGCCCTCTCAGCAGACAAACATACAGATATAAATTATATGGTTAGAGAAGATGAAATGATATTTTATGGAGAACATTTGCGTCATTGTGATAATGTTAAAAGATGGATGATGAAGTTGGATAAGATGTCTAGAAAAGCTGTTTAAAATGTTTGGAACTCAAGGAAACAATAACTTGTAGCTTGTGAGAACTTAAAATCACTTCATTTTATCAAAAGTCCCCGGCCGCGTCTGTCTGTCTGTTCACGATAAACTCAAACATTGCTGCACGGATTTTGACGCGGTTTTAAATAGATAGAGTGATTCAAGAGGAAGGTTTATATGTATAAAAATTCCCGAAATTCCCACGGGAACGGGCACGACGCGGCTAAAACCGCAGGGGGCTGCTAGTAAATTATGTTATCTTGACTATAACAGAGTATTAGTTACTGAAGGTAATCTTAATACTGATTTGTAAGACCTTTTAAAATATGCTATTACTATAATTAAGCATCTAAATTATTACATTTTGATGTTTATAATCGATCTTGTTCATTCATTCATTCGGTCATTCATTTCGAGCAGGCTAATAGCCTTCCCTAGTGTAGGTGTATATCTAATGACAACTAATTAAAATTTTCGCGGTGGTACAGATATTATTTTCAAAATAGCAATATTTTCACACATCACAGAACAAAACATATTTAAAAGATTTCCAAAGTTCTGTATTAGTATTTAGCCTCCTCAAATCATTTATTGTAGTGCCTACAACAAAGCAGAAATAACAGAGTCCAATCACATCGAGCCCTTGACTCAAATGAGACCTTTGATTTGGGTCTGATCCTGTCAAAACAGGCCCTTAGGTACGCGACTTCAGCTTTACCTCAGAAACATATTGTTTAAAGCCGAAGTTTTAGATAAGTACGTATATATAGTTAAATCTACATTAAAGACAGCACATGGAAATGATCATACATAGAACTTTATCATATTAAAACTTATGTAAACCCCACTAATAAGTTAAAGAACTGTGACAAAATTTTGTAATGTGAAAAGTACTAAAGTACTCGATGAATTGCAATGCAATTAAAGTGCAGCATTGTAGTTAAAAAACACAACATTATATTTTAAAAGCTTATATTCTATGTTCTGTTTTCTTGAAGTTTACTAGTTGCCGTTGTCGCCGTTTGTACCGTGGCAAACTTGTAAATGGTTTCAATTAAAATACTATTTATTGAGTTGACTTTACTTTGAAAAGATGTCAAAATAGATATTTATCAATTACTCGTACATCCTATACGTATATAATAAGGCTGAATTGTTTGATTTTTTGTTTGTTTGAACGGGCTAATCTCAGAAACTATCAGTCCGATTTGAATAATTATTTTTGTAATGGATAGCCTCATTCAACGGAAAGGTTAAAGGCTATTATATTATTAATCCCGAAATTCCCACGGGATCGGGCATACTGTGAGTAAAACCGCGGGGCGCCTCTAATTAAATGTATATAAAATTCTCGTCTAATAAAATTCTCGTGTCACAGTTTTCGTTGCCATACTCCTCCGAAACAGCTCGACCGATTCTCATGAAATTTTGTGAGCATATTGAGTAGGTCTGAGAATCGGCCAACATCTATTTTTCATCCCGAAATTCCCGCGGGAACGGATACCGTGGTTGAACTCCTCTGAAACGGCTCGACCGATTCTCATGAAATTTTGTGTACATATCGGGTAGGTCTGAGAATCGGACAACATCTATTTTTTATCCCGAAATTCCCGCGGGAACGGGTACAACGCGAGTGAAACCGCGGGGCGCAGCTAGTATATTTATATATTTTGCAAATTGCATTTCTAAATTCAAAAAGAAAGTAACGTTGTTAACGCTTCATACACATTACCAAAGACAACAAACTCATGATACTCCATTTTCCGTCAAACACTGTTTTCCATATTTAAACATGTAAAACAACCAATAACCGCGACCGCGCCGAAAATAACCGAACGCAGCCGAGTCGAGCCGAAAATAGCCGAACGCACCGCATGCCGACGCAACACTTGACCCTATTTCTTAAATGTCTAATTTCTAAAGTTAGATGATGGTTAGATGTTATTATGACGTTAGCATTTCGTATTGGAAGAAACTTTACACTGAGATATGTATGTATAATCTTTTTTTTTGGATTGGCACAAAATGTGGTCCAATGTCGTCAATTTTCCAGCTGAAGACGATTGCTTCTGAAGAGGAAAAAGGTTTAGAGATAGGGTAAGAATGAAATAAAATCACTAAACCTTTTTCCTCTTCAGGAGCAATCGTCTTCGGCTGGAATATTGACGACATTGGTCCACATTTTGTGCCAATCCAAAAAAAATAGAGTAAAGATTGTACGAGTCCCACGGAAGAGGGAAGTACTTACTCTCTATTTCGTGGTATGTATACCCATGTTGGCGAAATGAATGATGTCCATTATCAAAGAACAATATTAAAGTAAGCTTTGAGTATTAGTAGTCAACCTTTTTAAAATATAAAAGTAAGATCTAGTAGATTAGTAGTCAAACCTAGTGTCGTAGTATTTAGACCGCCGAAAGGACTCCGAAATGGTCTAACAATTGAAATAACAGTACCGACAGTTTGAAGTGCTATTCGGCTGGATTCGGTGACCGAACCAATGTAACTTAGCCATTTGTGTGAAAGTAACACACATCCACACTACTCTTGCATAAATTATTAAAAATATATTTTCTCATGTCATATAGCAAAATATTTGACATATTTACCTCTGATTATTGTACGATTTGTTAAAAGGGTTAAGTAGGTATACTTTAATATTCTCCTTTGTAAAGGGAAAAAGGTGAATAATATGTTAATCTGGGATCGGTTTGTGTATCTTTATCCCCAATCCGTTCAGCTTTTCTGTCATGATTGACGTTTTAGTTACAGGTTAAATGCTTTTCATATAAAATGAAGGGTACAAACAAAGTGAGAGATTACCTTTTTAACATCTACTTTTTAAGGTCTTTTCATAAATTTATAATGATCACTACATATTATAAAACGGCCGCGTCTATCTGTCTGTCTGTTCGCGATAAACTCAAATACTACTGGACGGATTTTGACGCGGTTTTTTAAAATAGATAAAGTGATTCAAGAGGAAGGTTTTTATGTATAATAATTACCGAAATTCTCACGGGAACGGGAACAACGCTAGTAAAACCGCGGGGCGGTAATTTTGAAAAGAAAAGCACGCAGATTAACAACCTCATAGTTTTTTGAAGTCTGTTAAAGAATTAGTTTTAGGGCGGAATACACAAGAACTGTTAAATCTATTAACATGTTTAAGAAGAACGTTTCGTTTTAAATTGTATTCTATTTGATGCTCGTTAAAATACAATTTTAAACGAACAGCTTTTGTTTCTTAACCATGTTTCGGTACTACTAAACATATTTAAAAGTTGTGCAAACCATCCCATAAACAGTGGCTATATACGAGTACTAAACTACAGATTATTTACAACAAAATATGAGTCTTGTTAATATGTTATACATCAGTGGAATAATAAATTCATTGATATTTAAATATAATAACTGAACGAACAGTAACGTGTAAAAATGAATGAATGAAATGAACGAATGATAAGTTTTACAACTGTTCTCTATCAAAATAGTGACGCATTGTTTCGCATAATTATACCAAAATATGCAATTGTATGTGTATGGGTACATAAATTAAATGATTCCCCATAGGCCCACGTAATTACATTACCAACTCATGACTGCGTTTGTCACTAATAACGTCATTATGTATTTGAATTGTTGACAACGACCGTCCCGCCATTTTGGTATAAAATACCACTCAACTATAATTTGGTACCAAATGAGTTTTAGGTGTTACTAGCAGTGACCCGCGGATTTACCCGCGTTGTACACGTCCCTGTAGGAATTTTGGCATGAAAAGTAGTTACAAACCTTTGTTTTGAATTACTGTGTATGTTGGTGAAAACCGCATGAAAATTAGTTAAGTAGTTTTTGAGAAAATAAATCACATACAAATACGTGTTATATGTATAGAAAGATTTTTATGACAAGGGATGCCACGGTTGCAGCATCAGTGACGGCGTCTGGCGATTTTTTGGAAAAGTATATTGAACTTAGCACATTAGAGCTTTGAACATAATATTCGCTCTCCTTATAATTTATTCTTAAATCATTTTGTATTCCGTTTTCAAAAAAGCGCTCGTCACGTCTCTATACCGATGACATATACTTTATTGAAAAGCATATTTTTTTTCAAAACAGTTCATTACAATTCAGCCTTTACGTACTGCATCCCACTACTGGGAAAAGGTCTTTCATCTCACCGAAGATACAGTGGGGAGAATTAGCCGTAATCACTACTCTTGTCTACCGGTATGGTGATCTAAACATGAGCCATGTTTGAAAAGTAAATTGGGAATATCTAGTTGAAATTTTATACAGTACACTCGCATGCAGTACAAATCAGAGTTCAATATTCATTGGTAACCAAACAAAAGCGGCATGCTCATTTATGAATAAAATTATTTACGCGTATTCGATATGAATAAACATTTGTACAGTCGGCAAAGTTAGAGGTGAACATATTCGAGCAAACGCTTGAAACAAAGCATGATGTTAAAACTGCGCAGATATTAGTCTAGACAATGTTTAGACAGGCTTTAACTCTTCAGCTTTATTACATCAGTAAATACTAGCAGCACCCCGTGGTTTTACCCGCGTTGGACCCGTTTCCAGAATATTTTTGGGATGAAAAATAGCTTTAACCATCCCGTTGAATGTGGCTATCTATTATGAAAAGAATTTTTCAAATTGGACTGATAATTCCCGAGATTAGCTCGAAGATACAAACAAACTTACAAATGTTACCTATTTATAATATTAGTATAGTTAGATAATATATATATCTCGAATATACCACTCAAGAGGTCACGTCTAACTTTCCTAAGTGTACTTATACACATATTTGTACCTAATGTTTGTATTTCACCTTATTTTCTTGTGTTGCGGTCGCATGTGGTACTGCGGACGAAATGTGTCCGGAATCCAAATTGGTCAATTTCGTCTTATGACGTTATATTGTTTGCGATGTCATGAATCAAGGGCTGGTTATTACTTTAGGAGTTCAATCTTTGAAGATTTTTTGCGTAGGTGTATGTAGGTAATCGATTTTAGTTATATTATTTTCTTAACAAAGTATAAAGTAAAGTGTTTGAACCACAGAGCAGGCGCGGCGGTGATTCTTTGTTCTGTGGTTTGCACCATGTAGTGCATGACACGACATCTAGTCCGTAAACGTAAAAAGTAAGCCTGTAATGTCCCACTACTGGGCAAAGTCCTCTCATCTCACTGAAGATATCAGTACAGTGAAGAGGATTAGGTGGGATCACCACGCTTGCCAAATGCGGGTTGGTGATCTCAAACCCGAGCCATGTTTGAAAAGTAGGAAACATGTTTTCGCTCGACCCGGGAATTGAACGCGGTACCTCAGTCTCGGCAGGCGATGCACTTACATACCAGTTGAGAGTTAAATATCGAGTCCATAAATTATCAGAAATCGCCGACGCTGTAGCCGAAATCGGCTATGAAGGATATTAAGTTTGCATCAATATACATAGATGATTAAGAAGAAGGATCTTGGTTTCTTATATTCAACAACCCTTCGACTTCCTTCTCACTTACATCCTAGCGGGGTTGGGGGTTGCGGGTTCGATTCCCGCCCGGAGTCAACAATATGTGAAGACATAGTTGTTGGCGACGACGTCAGAGTGTCAATTATATATTCTTAAAAAGTATTTGTGCATGCATATGTAGTAATATCAGTTAGTTAGATTCCATATTACAAGCTTGGAGTTTAGTTTGGGTCTAATTAACGTGAGTGAATTTGTCCGGGTATAATTATTTTATTTATTTATCCAGTCTGTTGAAAATGCATGAAAATATGTTTAGTTTTTGCGTTTAGCGTGAATGTACAGAAACAAAAACGCATCGGGAAAATATGTTTTAAAGTAGCTTTAGATACTCGTATGTAAAGATAAGAATGATAAACGGTTAACCGCACAGCACTGCCTAGTCGTAAAGCGGTGGAAATAAAAACTATTCAGCATACATGGTTTGGATTGCGGTTAACCGGACATGTAATGGTTAACCGCAAACTGCGATAAGCGTCGTTAAAATATAGCTTTACAAGCTACAATTAACATTTCAATTTGACATGTGGGAAGCTAAAAGCGAGCTTTTTATTAAACTCGTTAGATTGTAGCTTGTAAATTAGACCAGCCTAAGGATTACGTAAAGGAACCAATAGGATTGTGTAAAATATCTGACCGTAGATTTCATGCAATCCTATCTATATATATAAAATTCAAAGTCCTGACTGAACGCACAGCCTCAACCGCTACACCTAGAAACATGAAATTTGGCAGGAAGGTTCTTCAAGTGACGTAAGTGCACACTAAGAAAGGATTTTCGAAAATTCCTACGGGAACGGGCTCAACGCGGGCAAAGCCGCGGGGCGCTGCTAGTTGGTTTATATTTGTCCGTTTCTCCGCTCGCTCGCTCCGCGTCAATGGACAGGCACCCCAAAGCTGCGTTTCTTTCAAGCGGAACGGAGCGCAATCACAGCGTATGGGGATTGTCAAACAACGCATTGACAATACCAATATGTTTCTTATTTCATTAGCCGCGTACCCACCTAGCGCATAGGCTTGCGAGGCAGCCTGAGTAGTTTTGTTCAATTTATTTATTGTTACACGAGGCCGCCTCGCGAGGCAGGCTGAGCCATCATACGTCGTGTATTTCAGCTGCAGCTATTTTCCTAGCTTCGCGCGCGAGCCAAAACATAACCGTTCCCACCTAACACACAGCGCTCACCGAGGCACCTTTGAGCGCGTCAAGTTTACCGACAACAGATGGCTCGGGGCCGAGCCGTGCTCAGCCGAGCAAACGCGCGCCCGAGGCAGCCCGAGGCACGTCCACACCAGCCGAGCATTTGGCTCGCGAGGCTGCCGCGCGAGCCTGTGCGCTAGGTGGGTACGGGGCTATTGTGATTTGTCAGTTGATCTCCGCGCAGCTCCGCTCCGCTACTACAATGGAAACGCGCCTTAAGTTAAAGCGCTTATGGCGTAGCTTAACTATAGGATGTTAGCTCATTGCGATTGTTAAGCAACGTGCAGCTCGATCCCTACTTAGATGGGTGGCCGATAGTGGCATTTGTATCTATGCGCTACCGAGCTTCGGAGGGCACGTTAAATTGTCGGTCCCGGTTATTTCAAACGTGAGATCATGTCGGAGGCCTTTAGGTGGTTTAAAAACTCCGTCACCAGGGTTGGCCATCTACTCGAACTTACCTACTTTTTGGTGTGAAAAATTGCCTACGAATTCACTCAATAATTTAACACCAATGTAACCGCTTGTAAAACCAGACAATTTTCGCGCAGGTGTAGATGTGCAGCAATAAAAAAGATTTTCTGAAAATTCCCACAGGTATGAGTAGAGACGCGTTTATTCTGTCTTGCTTTTTGAAGTTATCTCAGAATTTCGTAGTCAACAAAATAGGTCTTTTATATGGAGTAGGCATCCTTTAAAACCCCCATGGGAGTCCAGAAACGAATCTACGAGAAATATTCTTCAAATCAGTCTTTTAAAGACCCGGTCTCGAGAGAATATTTCGGGCATGACTTAATATCGAAAATGTCGAACTTGGAATATGTTTTCACGGCTCTATTGGCAGTGTTTTGGTAAAGCTATGTGTTTCGATACAAAGTATTGGGTCAAATATGCGCAAATCTTTCGATAAAACGGAACCCAAAAATACTTGGGCAAATATGTGCGCCAATATTCTTTATTCAGCCCGTCAGGAAATATTGTAAAAATAAAATAGTAGAGCTTCTACTATTTTATTATTGACTAGCAGCGCCCCGTGGTTTTACCCGCGTTGCGCCAGTTCCCGGGGGAATTTCGGGAATTTTTATACTTATAAACCTTCATTTTGAATCACTCTATCTATAAATAAAATTGCATCAAAATCCGTTGCGTAGTTTTAAAGATATAAGCATACATAGGAACAGACAGCGGAAAGTGACTTTGTTTTGTACTATGTAGTGATAGTGAAGAGAATTATAAAAAAAATACACGTGGCAATAACATCGCATTCGTTTTGCATACAGACTCTGTTTTTTCTGCGTTTATGCTTTACGAACGTTGGTCTAAGTATTCTTATATGACTCACTACTGAAGGGATTTGGGTGAAGCTTTACAGTAATATCACTACATAGTATAAAATAAAGTCGTCTCTGTTTCGTGTCTGTTTGTCTGTATGCTTAAATCTTTAAAATTACGCAACGGATTTTGATGCGGTTTTTTGTAATAGGTAGAGTGATTCAAGAGGAAGGTTTTTATGTAAAAAAAATCCCGAAATTCCCACGGGAACGGGCACAACGCGGGTAAAACCGAGGGGCGCTGCTAGTAAGTTATACATCAGAATAACACATAGGATACATTTTATCTCAAAATTCCCGCGGAAATGAGCACAAAGCGAGCAAAATCGCGAGGCGTTTAAAATAAAACCTCACACGCAAAATAGTCCATTGAAATGATACTTTTTTTTCAAACCTCTTCATGTGAACAAAACTGCATAAACAAAAATATTTAAAACCAATGCGTTCGAATTTTAAAAACATTTTCTCTTTGAACACGTATCACCGATGCAAGCTCATGCGTAGTGATGTGCTTGTACCGATGATTACTTATCGATCATTGAATTAACGTATCTCGATTACTGGTTAATGAATAATGGAGTGATCTAGTGTTTGGCAAACGGGATTAACGCTACGTCCCGTTGATTACTGTTTCATGGATAATGGTTTGCGGTCTGACTTTGAAAACGATACACACAGACTTAGTTATTAATGACTATAGGTCGCTTTATAGTCATACCAGTCTTAAGAATAATTAGACCAAATTCCTGTACGTCAAATGCTTCCCTAGTAGAGATGTAAAAATGTATATTGACATGTAATGTATGAAAAGTTACGTCAGTTAGTTTAGTGTCGATTTAATAAACATCTCAGTGCGGCAATTATAGTACTAATGCGGAATGTGTCGGCATGTTGCATTGCTGTTTTGCAGCAACAGAATAATATATCTGCAATACTTAAGGTTTTAAGCTATTGCATAGCTTCTATCGCGGGCCTTGAGCGCGGGGACCGAATCCAGGAATTCCGTAATGAAAAACCTCACGCTCCAAAACCTAACGCTCCTCAAACATTGCCTATGTATAAGCCCAGAACACAACGTTAGCGCGATGCAGACATTCAGCACACTAACGCCGAGTGCCACACGTCTTTTTTTATCTGTGTTGCTATGCTGTGAGTGAGCTGTACATATATGTATGTATATAAAATATTACGACTTCTACGATAGTTTTCAGGCTGTAGGCCGTTACTATTGTAGCGTTATTTGCTTTGAACTTTTTACCATTAAAATTTTAGAATAAACAATATGCGGTATTTGTTTGTGTATTAACAAAGAAATGCAAATTGTATAATTTATTAACGTAAGCACACATATTGCTACGCGCAAAGATGAGTTGAACTAGATATAATTACGACTTTGTCATCAAAAAAACATGTCACAATTTTATCGGTAAAAGCATTTCCCATCACTACATGTTATCTATGGCTACGTCTATCTAGGAAGTACCGTGTTTCTAACTCATTGGCTTGAGTTTTGTGCTTCAAGGGAAATGGACCGGAAGGCCCGCCCTCGCTCGGCACCACAGACAACAGTTTACGTTTTCAGAACGAGTTTTTGGATGTTTCTCTCTGTTAATGGAGTAATCATATATAAGGCTGAGCAGTTGGTCTTAAATTTTTGAACAAAGATTACATTCATTTATTCATGTCGAGTAGGTTAGTGGGCAACTAAACCAGCCAAAGTAGTTTAAACGTACTCACATGGGTTTTTTCGCGTTGGAAAGTTTATAAAGCAACGCGAAAAAACCCGTGTGAGTATGTTTAAATTATGTGTTCAAATCGTGTAAGTTTAAAAAAGACTACAGCCAAAGTAGGAGTAGGAGATTAGAGGCATATAGGACATATTAGAACATACTTAATACGTTTATTTTTATTTCTAATTGTCCTTCTTGAAGACGTTAATTAAAGCGACAATTAACTAATTTAAGTGAATTTTCATATATTACATTTCAAAATCACTCATTAAAAATCTCTACTAAGGAATCAGATGACGTCTCTGAGTACGTACGTAAGTGTTATATTTCATTTTGTATGTCCTTCATATGCATTGTTAAACACAATCTATATCTAGGTATACTAATATTATAAAGAGGTAAAATTTGTAAGTATGTTTGTTTGTTTGTTTGTTTGTATGTTCGAGGTAATCTCAGGAATTATCAGTCCGATTTGAATATACTTTTTTGTAATAGATAGCCACATTCAACGGGAAGGTTATAGGCTATTTTTCATCCCGAAATTCCAACGGGAACGGGTACAACGCGGGTAAAATCGCGGGGCGCTGCTAGTTCTATATATAAAAGAAAGTCGTGTAAGTTACACCATTTATAACCCGAGAACGACTGGACGGATTTTAATGATTCCTTTTCATTTTATTTATCTTGGTCAGAAATAGGACAATAAGTAATAAAAATCCCGAAATTCCCACAGGAACAGGTGTGCTGCGAGTGAAACCAAGGGGCTCCGCTATTACTACTTACGAATAGATTTTGACGGACAACAAGTTAATCGCCGACAGACAGACAAGCCCTACGTCTGCAATACCATTTACAAATTGTTACATAACATCTGCGAATATTCTTGTTTTGTTTGCTTTAAACATAATCACAATGGTAGAACTGAAAATTACGTTCAAATATGTTTAAATACAGCGGTTTTAATTAAGCAAATGTATACTGAAGCTGGTATTAAAATGGGATAGCATTTTATACTCAAATGTAAACAGATATCATTTACTCTGGCCTTCATTATTTCTTTTAATGAGATACTTAAGCTTTGGAGCTTCAGCTGTGGATACGAACGTAGTGCAGCGTAAACATTTGATTCAAATATCGATTTGGTAGATTAAAATAATCACTACATAGTATAGAATAAAGTCGTCTCTGTTTCGTGTCTGTTTGTCTGTTTGTCTGTATGCTTAAATCTTTAAAATTACGCAACGGATTTTGATGCGGTTTTTTGTTTTTGGTACAGTGATTCAAGAGGAAGGTTTTAATGTAAAAAAATTCCCGAAATTCCCACGGGAACGGGCACAACGCGGGTAAAACCGCGGGGCGCTGCTAGTTTTAAAATAAAGTCCCCGGGCACGTCTGTCTGTTCGCGATAAACTCCAATACTACTGCACGAATTTTGATGCGGTTTTTTTAAATAGATGTGATTCAAGAGGATGGTTTATAAGTATTGATCATTTTGTTTTAATATCGTTTTGATGAGAAAACATTTGCTAATATTTACATACATCCCTTATCTGTCCAGTAAAATACTTAAACTGATTACTTACTTCATTTAACAATTACATCATTTTTACGAGTAACCAAAAACATCTCTTAGAATGCTAAGTAATAAAATTAGCCATCAAACGACGCAATAACATTAGAACGTTAAATAGAAATAAAATAAAGACGTAAAGTGACCCGTTTTGGTAGAGTGGTGATAAAGCAACAGCAACATCTTATCAATAGATACCTTAAAGGCCTTTTTATGGGACTGCAGTGATGACGTCACAGGGCCAAGGACAAAAGGGCTTGTACGTACCTGGAACAATAAAAATGGGGTAAGAATTTGGAGATTATTGACTTTTTGGATCGAGAAACTAACTTAGAACTAGATTTTATTAGAACTATCTTAGATATATAACTAATGTACCTTTAAAAGTTCATATACCTCCATGGTGAAACGTGGTTGTTACTGCTATTACTATAACACCTTGTACCCTGGTACCCATGTTTATTGAACAATAAATTGAATTGAATTGAAAATTTTTGAAGTCAGAAATGGAACCATTTTTAAACATATCTAAACTATAATAAAGCTGAAGAGTTAGATTTTTGTTTGTTTGACCTGCTCAGAAATTACCAATACGATTTGAGTAATTCTTTTTGTAATGTATAACTACATTTACCACATTTGGAACGGGTACGATGCAAGTAAAACCGCAGGGCACTGCAAGTCTTTTATACCATAGACTTTTTTATTTAATTTGTATTACTTGTTTCTTAAGGTTAAGCGAACACTACTCATTTTGAATTAAAACTACGTTTACAGATACACTTCGCTTTTCGTCTAGTCTTCTGTGACCACGGTTCCTGTAAAGGGGCCGAAACGTCAGACAAAAATCACTACATAGTATAAAATAAAGTCGCCTCTTTTTCGTGTCAGTCTGTCTGTTTGTCTGTCTGTATGCTTAAATCTTTAAAATTACGCAACGGATTTTGATGCGGTTTTTTGTAATAGGTAGAGTGATTCAA
The DNA here is from genome assembly GCA_963082685.1 of Cyclophora albipunctata. NCBI lineage: Eukaryota > Metazoa > Arthropoda > Insecta > Lepidoptera > Geometridae > Cyclophora > Cyclophora albipunctata. The sequence goes on from OY720123.1 coordinate 8,750,687, forward strand.
GAGGAAGGTTTTTATGTAAAAACATTCCCGAAATTCCCACGGAAACGGGCACAACGTGGGTAAAACCGCGGGGCGCTGCTAGTGTATAATAAAAAAAACGTAGCTTCAATAATTTGTATTATGTAGGTAGATGATATAATATGTTTTACTTTGACTAATATTCATATTATTGACCCAATTCTGTAATGGACAAAGTACCAGTGGAAATATATTTTACTTCACATTTAAAAGCTTTCCAAATACCCGTTTCCCTTTTTCATAAAGTAAAAATGAATGCTAAAAATGTAATCCAATTTTGCTGCTAATTTTTCTATTCACTCTCAGATCCGTAGCTTTCAAAATATTAAAAGTAATTCAGATAAAATTAATGTCACATTTCGACAACTTGAACCTTATATTTTCTTTATTTTTTTTTCTTTTATTTTCATAAAGAACCTTCCTGTACAATTAATGTAAGAAGGGGCTACCATCTACCACAATCGAGTTTAAAAAAATCGAAATCTTAACAGCTTAGTGTCAAAACTGACATTGAATAACGAACCAAATGATGATTTATTAGGTGTACAAAAATTATAAAATTGTTCGACAGAAATATGAGAATCATCTTAGAATTATGACGGTAGATCTCATAAGGATTGTTGTATTCAAAATTCTCGTTAATATGATACTGTTTGATTGTATACCGCTGCATTCCTCGATAAATAAGTTATGTAAACGGGTACTCGCTGACGTATTCGGTTTACGGTTCGGCTACGTATCGGTTGGGCGTAAGCGGTCTGAATTGGGCCAACCAGCCAAATGTGAGCAAGTCGATTTGGTTAACCGACTCTGTTAAGCCAAAAGCGTTGAACCCCGTAGCCGAATGTAAACAACCAATCAGGAACTTTATAGGAACGTGTACAGATGGTAACCTCGCTGTTTATATTAAAAGTCATAGATTACTCACAATATGGCGTCTTATAATTCCATTTTCGAAACAAAGAAAGATCAAATTACTTAACGTTCAATTTGAATAAAACCTTTATTTTTATTATCTCTTCTGAAGTTTCTAAGTTAATATTGGATGATTTTAATCAGTATGAAAGCAAGAGGTACTGAGTGATTGTGGTGGAATACCGTCCTAGTACATAATTGGGGTAGGTATTTGTTGAATGACTGCGGTTTGAAGTGTCCGCATGCCAGGGGTGAACTAAGGATATATTTATTGCAATAATAGTTCAATAGTGTCAATTATGAATGTGACATTGTCAACATAGTATTTATGACATTTATTTCACACATATTTTTCATGATCACTGTTTTCCGTTAAGTAAAGTAACGGCTTAATGTGCCATTTGCTACCTAAAGTAAAACCGTGATTGATGTCTTCGTAGCAGTCATACTGTCATTTCTATCTCGCTGTCTTGTTGTTTCAATAATAAATAAATATACCCGGACAAATTCACACACGGTTAATTAGACCCAAAGTAAGCTCTAAGCTTGTGTTATGGAATCTAATTCACTGATACTACTACTTATAGATACACAAATACTTTATAAGAATATATAATTGACACCCAGACGTCGTCGCCAACAACTATGTCTGCACATATTGTTGACTCCGGGCGGGAATCGAACCTGCAACCCGGCGACACAGTAAGCGCTCTCACTGCCACTGTGCCAACGGGCTTGTCAAATATGTCAATAGTTAAACAAACTTTTGGAAGCTTTCGTTGCTTATAGAAAATAGGTAAACTCCGTACAAATAATGATGTGTATCGTCACACATAAATATTTGTACATAATTTTTTATATGTCAATTCTCAATGTTTTTA